>CM038039.1:192991218-194191218 GCA_021397845.1 Areca catechu
GCAAAAAAAAGGGGGGGGGTGGGGGGGGTGGGTTATGGTATGAATCATGGTTGCGTTGGTTCCGATTCAGCCTGGCTGTAGGTAGAGGTGACATTTTGACGCGGTTTGGTGGTGAGATTTGTTAAGGTTGGGTTGGTTTTGGATCAACTCGAAATCAATTCAATTATAAATGGTTGGGTTTTAGTTCAGGCTTATCACCTGATTTGAGCCGGTCAAAAATCAACTAATTCCAAGACAAATACCCAACTTAGTTCATACTTCTCCAATTTTTATATATATGGTTTTGTTTATTAAAAAATTGTTGTAAAGCATGATGGGCAGGACGGGTCATGGGATTTTGGGATGTTGATTTCTTTTTTAGCTAATATTTTCCTTAATTAGTTTATGATTATTATATATCCCAATTTTTTCTAAGTTAAATATGATTTGGTATATTCAATGTTATATGTGATTTCGTTGTTTGTGATCTCTAGATACCATATTTGGTTTTTATTTTCTAGTTGTATGTATAATTGACAGGCAAAAACTTAAATGGCTTGGTAATCGGTATAAGTTGAGGACTTTTTGACCTAAGAGTGGCTCGAACCAATGCAAACCCAGCCTGACAAGACCGATTGCCCCCTTGGTTGTTAGGCCCTACTCAAAGTTCGTAGCAATCTTAGACTCATCCAAAAAGTAAGATGTCAACACTTCAAGTATTGTTCATAAATAAGATCTACCTAAAAATATGTAACATAGTGCCGGATTATCAAAGTAATAGTTATTCAATAGATTTCACAACAAATATAACAGATAATGTGAAAAGCTAGTGTAAACCAATATTATTTGTTATGATTTTTTTTTTAAAAATATTTTATAGTGAAAGACTTGGTTTTCTTCTATCTTTACTATCATCTTATAGTACAAATAGGTGATAATCCACTTGCTTTGAAGTTACGTTGTTGGTGTGGCTTTTGAAGAATGCGGATGCTTGTTAACGTGCATGATAAACAGGATTACACATACTCAAAATCCCTGCTTTACATATCCACAACAACATGGAGAGCTCAAGAGCATACATGGAATGAATGATCAATGCTCCATTTTAGTTTTTTTTTAGTTTTTTTTTTCTCAATTATTGGAGAAAGTAGAAGCTAAAAGCCATCCAATAACCATGGCTTGGGACTTACAATTAATGGAATCCTTTCACAGCTCTAAATCAGTAACATCAACAACATGAATTCAATGGAATTGAAGCAAGATCATAACCATCAATCCTTGCTACACCTATGTAAGATCAGCTTTTATAGATCCTTGACAAGAATTCCTATATCAGATTACAACCGACATCCACAAATGTTACTTTTTGCCTAACTATAATCCCTCTGTCTTCTCTCTCCAGACTTGTATCAGCATTCATGGTTACATCACAATATAAACAGAACAAACAATGAGCAATATGGCCTATTCATCTTGTAATTATCCCTTCATTTGGATGTTTTGTTAGTTGTTTTAAAGTAGCCTTCCACGTTATTTGTTACTGCATTTTCAGAAAACTAAAAGATTGCTAGTGATGGAAGAACAGGATACAACAATAGCATGCTCAAGTCCCCTGGATGATGCTAGTGAATGAATATTTCGGTAGTATCTGATTCGAGGATATAGCAGTAGTCAATTAAGAACGACAAATAAAATATGCCTGCAAGCTTTTTTTTTTTGATAGACTGACAAACCTTTCTTTTTTAGGAAAGTAAGATATCCAAATTAAACATATTCAAATGCATCATCAGCTGTGAGATTTATCTACTTTAAGTGCACAAAAGCATCTGCTACAACATTAGGCTCATCATAATTTCTAAAGTTGCTGAACAAGCAGAATCAGTTACAGATGTTTGTTTACTTGCTCTTATTTACAACCACCAAGGTAGGTTTCAGAGGAATGAAGGAAAACAGAAAAGGGAAAAGGTTGCAGATATACGTGTGAACCAAGCTTTAGATCTGAACCAGTTCTGATTATGGGACCTTTTACATAACGATACATATTAGGATTTGATTTTTTTCTACTACCAACCTTCAGGTCCCTATGAGCTCCTGGATTTTTTTCACCATCTTATCAGTCCATTCTTCCAAATACAGTACTTATGCATGGCTTTCTTCATATCACCACCTCTTTACTCACAGCAGCTGCCAGTGGGATCTGCATTCTTGACAATCCAGGGATGCTTCAAGATATTTTTAAGAGAGAGTCTTTTTGATGAATCCTTCACTAGGAGCTACAAATTTAATATCAGATGTCAAAAATCACAAGTGTCTAATAAACTTTTGTATTAGACAAATATCATTATGCCTTCAGGCTTACTTTGCTTATGAGATCCTTGGCTTCGGCAGACACGTGAGGGGTGGAAGGAAATTTGAGGTCAACCTTCACTATCCTGGTTCAAGGTCTCATTCAGTGTAACATTTCATAAATTCATGTAGTGCAGGTGTGGCAAACTAAAGTAATTTACCTGCTTAAGGTATCTTTCGGGTCTTCAGCTTCAAATGGTGGAATGCCAAAAAGAAACTCATAACAAAGAATGCCTAAGGTCCAGTTATCAACAGCATAATCATGCGCTTTATTTTCCACCATCTCAGGAGCAAGATAATCAATAGTGCCACACATGGTTTTTCTCTTAGCATTGGACTGCACAGCCCATCCAAAATCAGCAATTTTAAGTCGACCCTGCAAGGTAAAAAAGAAAATCAATTTGGACTCCTCTTGCAACTTGAAAAACATCATTGCTAATACCTGTTCCAACCCTGCAGCGTGGTGTAGTGTCGTTCCTAACAAGATGCAGTAAAGAGCCCAAAAAATCAAAATAAGTGCTGCAGTGATAATAGTGCTGAGATGATGTGCATTTAAAGTATGAAAGAACAACTATATTAGAGAGCATAGGAGTAGCACCGAAAGACAAAGTGGCCATTAAAATCAGTCTTAACAATTGGTTCCAGATTTACCAGAGCCTAGCAATTAATAAATTATGTGCAAATTATCGAAAGGAAATAGGATAGCAAGTGGGCTTTAACAAACAAACTTTTATTTGTTAATATTGAATAATAATACACTTACTATACTAGTACACCACATACTCGCACACTAATTCGAGTGGGATACTTTCTCAAAAACACTTGGTAAGAAGGCTTGGCTGCACTCTGTGGCACCCTCACACACACCACACTTACACTCCCTTCACACACCTACACAGTGGGCCATAACACCTATTTATAGATGCTATAGTTTGGTGGACAGCTCCATTTAGTGATGTCCAGCTGATGTCCAGCTGGCCATTGTGACTCTTCTTTGGCTCTAGGATGACGGTGCAAGAAGGGTCAAGAGAGATAAAGAACAATCTAGCAATGATCTGTGGTGGTTGTTGGTAATTTTGGGGAGAGAGAATATCTAGGAGGCAAAGAAAAATTTAGAAAGATGGAGAGATATTTGGTGAAGAAAAAGTGGTGGTAGAGAGAAAATTCTAGAGAGTGGAGATAGAATTGTTGTTGTATCCCAAAACTTCCCCTCAACATCAACTCTCTCTAAACTTTGTTGGTGTAGTCATACCAAGTTGTTTTCTAAACTCTGCAAATTTTAAAGCATCGAGTCATTTTGTGAAGACATACGCCACTTGATTCTCTTTCTTTATTTGTTCCATTTCAATTTCTCCTCTTAAGGTTGTTTCTTATAAGAAATGATAGTGCACCTCTACATATTTTGTTCTCATGTAAAACACTACAATTTCTGCTAGTCAAATTGCAGACTGATTATCATAATATAGTGGCAATACATAGTCAACTGGTTGGTGAAGATCTTTTATCAGTTGCATCAGCCATGTACTTTCTTGAGCTGTGGTAGCTCCTGCTCAATATTGCACCTCTGTAGTTGATAGTGATATGGTTGGTTGTCTTTCGCTGCACCAAGAGATTACTCCTAATCCAAGGCTAAACATATATCCATAGTTGATCATTATGTGTCATGGTCACCAACATAGTCATCATCATAGTATCCAACTACCTTACATGCATCTCTTTTATTCATTAAACCGAAGTCAAGCATTCCTTTCATGTACCTTAGGATTAGTTTAACTACCTCTAAGTAGGGTTTCTTTGGATGTTGCATAAATCAACTTGCACCCCAACTGCATATGTAATGTCAAGCCATGTCAATGTTAAGTAGATTAAGCTTCCAACTAATTGCCGATACATGGTCAGGTCTTCTAGGTCCCTGCTTTCTTCTATGAAAAGCTTGGCATTGACTTCTATCGGTGTGGATATTAGCTTGCAATCAAGCATCCCATAGTTTCGTAAAAGATCATTCATGTACTTTTGTTGACACAAGAGTAAACCTTTTCCATGAGATCTACTTCAAGCCCTAGAATGTGTTTGAGCTTTCCAAGTTCTTTTATTTGGAAGTGGACTTGTAGATTTTCTTTAGTTTGACAAATCTCTTCCATATCATCTCCAGTGATTATGAGATCATCTACATAAACTAGTATTATTGCTAGGTTACCTTCTCAATCTTTGACAAACAGGCTTGAGACAGCTGGTGCTACTAAGTATCCACTTTCAAACCAAGAACTCTGATATCTTACTGTACCATGCTCTTGGTGCCTACTTCAACCCATGCAAAGCTTTCTTTAACTTGCATACATACTCAAAGTAAGCCCTACTTTTAAAATCTCGTGGCTAGTCCATGTATACGTCCCAATCTAACTCTCTATGCAGGAAGGCATTTTTCACAACCATTTGCCATAACTTCCAAGATTTGCTGACTGCAAGTGCTAGCAGGACATGAATATTGATTATCTTAGCTGCTGGACTGAAGGTTTCATCAAAATTGAACCCATATTGTTGCAAAAAACCTCAAGCAACCAGATGTGCCTTGTATTGCTCAATCAATCCAACTGGCCGAGTCTTTATCTTGTAAACCCATTTGTAAGAAATGGATTTTACTTCTTTAGGCTAAGGCACCAAGTCCCATGTTTGATTCTCTCATAGGGCTTGAATCTCTTCCTTTGTCACATTTCTCCACAAACACATTGTGATGCTTCTTTGTATGTTGTTGGGCCTTTTATGTTTTCTTCTTTTGTTATGACTGCATTAGCATACTTAAGATTTGGTTTTCACCACCTACTTGACCTTGGTTATGGCTGTGGCATGACTTCTCTAACTTCTTGTTGGCTTTCTTGAGCTCCCTTGGCGTTATTTAATACATTCTACTTTGCCATGGATTTGTTTCTTCTTCTGCTTCACACCTTGGCAATTGCACAAGTTGTGCTCCAATTTTTGGATTTTGTTTTCCTTCCCTTTGCTATCCAAATATCTCTTGTAGCTTCTCTTCTACCTTCCTTGAATCAGATAATGCTACATGTTGAGGTGTCCACCAAGATGATGCTTCATCAAACATTACATTTCGAGATATGTAGCATCGACCAGTTGTAGGATCACAACATCTCGACCCTTTTTTTTTTTATTATCGTATCCTACAAAGATGCACTTGTTTATCAAACTTGCTAAGTAGGAGATTAGGTACGAATATGTAGCTCACACAATCAAACACCCAAAAGTGGCTCACTGTGGGTTTCATGTTTCACAACTTCTGAAAGGGTGAGTTCAATCCTAATCTTGCTTGTGGCAACCTATTGATCGCATGGGTTACAATCTTCATACACTACCTAAAAATGTCCGGGAGCATTCTTGGCATGCAACATACTTTGACATACCTCTATGAGGTGTTTATTCTTCCATTTCTGCCATACCATTCTATTGTGGCCCAGGACATGTCAATTGTCTGTGTATTCTATATTCCTGTTAAAAATTGTAGAATTCTTCATATGTATACTCTTCCCTATCATCCGTACATAGGCATTGTATTTTTCTTCCTACTTAACTTTCTACTATTTCTTTGAATACCTTAAACTTTGTCAAAGTTCTTAATTTTTATTTCATAAAATAAACCCAAATGTACCTGGAGTAATAATCAATGAAAGTGACCATATATTGCATCCCACTAAGTGATGGTTGTTTTACCCATCCAAATGCATCTAAGTGAACAAGCTCCAATGGTTACTTTGCTCTTAACTTGGACTCTTCATATGATAATTGATGTGCCTTACCATATTGGCAAGTAGAACAAACTATACCATTGTGAATATTCTGCCAAGAGAGGCCATTTAGCATGGACTTGCTCATCATTACTTTCAACATGTGATAGCTGACATTTTTGGCCATGCATGCCACAAGTCCCAATCTCATTCTTCTTAGTTTGATATACATATGCTTCATCTGTTGACATCATGTAAATAGCATCTACCTTCTATCCTTCCATGATCAATGTGCCAATTATTCTTACTTTCCAACATACCTTAACATCTATAAGACCAAATACCACAAAGTTACCTAGTTCTATTAACTGCGATACTGACAAAAGGTTCTTCTATCCCAAACACATGATAGGTATCTTCTAGTTACACTTGGTTGGAGATGAAATGAGGTTCAATCACTGCATTACCAATGTGTGTGATTGCCAATCTCGCATTATTGACAATTAAAGGTGGCAACGGGTTTGGTTTGGGTTGAGTCGACCAATACCTGTACCTATCTCACCATAGAAAAATCCATATCCATACCCAACTTATACCCGCCTCAGGTCGGGTAAAATAAAGAATGAAGATTAGATTGGGTCAAGTATACCCCCTACCTCAAGTCGGGCTGGGTTGAGTCGGATCAGGTCGGGCCTCACAAACTCCAAATCCTACAAACTATCATGCTTCTATCAAGATTAACTCTCAAAACCTCAATCAGGTGCTCTCCTTCCCCATAGATCTCCCAAAAAGAGAATGAAATGAAAAGAGAAGCCAAAAGGAAAAAAAATTATAGAAAAGGTCTCACCTTTATTTACTATCTTTCATTTGTTTTCGTTGATTTATCCGATAATTTCCCTAGATTTTTCCTATGTTTTTTTTCTATCCATAGGAGTCTCAATCAAGTGGGAGGCTTGAAGCAGGGCCTTCCTCGATCCATCCTCAAGAGTCTTAATCGGGTGGGAGGCTTGGAGTGACCGAATAAGGAAGCTTAGATGGTGGCTAAGGGAGTTTTTCCCTAATTTTTCCCTTTTTCTTTCCATCCTCAAGAGTCTCAATTAAGTGGGAGGCTTGGACTAAATAGGGTAGCTTAGACGGTGGCTAGGGTTTGGCATTGGATGTTTATATATAAGAGTTTATATATATATATAAGGTCGGGTTGAGGGCAAGGCATACTATTACCCAAACCTGCTTCGAGTTATTTTCCTGGAACTCATACTCGCCCTAGATTTTAATTGGGTTGGGCACAACCCTTCTTATCCGAATCATATCAGGTACCTAACAAATCGGACCAAACTGCGACCCCTAAATGAATCAACACTTCCTTTATATTTTGATAGATTACGAAGCTTCTCCTTATCACCTATCATGTAATTTGAGCTCCCTAAGTCAAAGATCCAATTTTTCTCGTAATTAATTCTTCTAGCACTAGATACCACTAATGCAAGCTCTTCTACCACTCCTAATGCTACTTTCCCTCCAATCCCAATCACAGCAAGTAATGCTTCATCCCACTCGTCTTCATTATTGTATTTTTATGATATTTGCTAAAGGTTGCAGCATTGCCTTTTACAAATTCTCTTAAACCTATGGTCTTTGGCATAATGGCTCTCCTACCGTAGTTGTAACACTCATCACTATGACTTCTTCGCCTTCTAAATCGGTGCCCATTTTGATCTTTACACCATTGAGCTCCTCCTAGTTAAGAGCCCCTTTCCTCCCATTTTCTTGATTTATATTCTTCTACCATTTTTGATTCTAAGCCACTTTGCTTCCTATTATAATATCTCCTTTTTATTACTAAAGAGCACCTTCTCTTCACTTTTAAGAGACTCCGACCATTTGTTTGGCCAATGTCTCTTGGTTGGCCAACAAATTTTCAAAATCTTCTTTTGATGGCTGCACTGGCCACCCTTGAATTGCTATAATCTCTATATTTGGGTTTTAAGCCATGTATAATAATCCTCCTCATTCTTTCGTCATTGTTTTTAGATGTGGGATCTAATTTGAAATCTCTCCACATAATCATTTTATTTTGTAAAATATTGAATTATTGTCATGTCATGTTGAGTGATGGATGAAAATTCACTTTGTAATAGCTTGAGTCTCATATCATTTTTTAAAAAAACTGAGAGACCAATATATCCCATCCAATGTTGTCAAAGGTACTCACGTAGGTTGCCTAGGTGCCCAAGCAAGGCAAGGCAAGAGCTTAGCGCTAGGGGTGGCAATCGGGTTAGGTTGAGTCAAGTATAATGGGTAGGGTCAAATACAAGTCAAGCTAGAAAAACCCAAACCTGAATCCAACCTGTTTATCAAACAAATCAAATTTTGAAACCCGAACCTATTCTTTTTAATAAACAGGTTAATCCAACTCGACCCATTTAACCCATTCACCCAAGTCAACCGCGTCCACCTAGTTTAAAAAAAAATAGAGAGAGAATTGGAGAAGGGGTCTTGCTCCACTCCAGTGATTGCATCGTCATCGAGCCTCTTCGACAGCCTTGACCCCACTCTCAGGCGCATCTCCACCCTCGTCCCTCCTCTCAGACAATCGGCTTAGCCACCTCTTCACCCTTGCCAACCTCCAACAGTGACTCTGCTCTTAGCCACGGCTCCATGTCTTCATCCTCAACCCCGTGTCCTTGCCGACCTCTCTAGCCAACTCGACCTCGCCCTCGCCATCTCTCCACTCTTACGACCTCTCCACCCATGCTATTCTCAGCAATTGCCTTGCCACTCTCACTTGTCCCTAACCACTCCACCATCCCTAGTCTCCCTTAATGAAAAAAAGAACAAGAGAGACTCAAAGATGAAAAAAGGAGATGAAAGTGGGGAACGAGAGACTAAAAGAGGCGAAACAAGAGAGAGAAAGAGAGTTTCTTCATCAAAAGAGAGAGAGTCATGTGGGGAACACAACCAAAAAAAGGAAGCGGGGAAAGAGAGACGGAAGTGGGGAACACAGAACCAAAAAAGTCATGCATTGGCACCAGTAATGGACAGATTTCAGTTCAATCAATCATATATTAAATGTGCATTGATATGTGTGTAAGTATAAATTTTAAACATGTTCCATTGTGAGCATAGGAGACAAGTTTTAGGGGGTTTTAAATGGATCCCAGTAAAATATCTGACCTGATCCAATAATAAATGGGTTAAATAGGTTAAATAGATCAGAAAATAAAAATCCAAACTTAATGTAAATGGTTAAATAGGTTGACTCGTTTATGATCCGAACCCGTTTAGATCAAACCCGAGCCTTTTTAAGGCAGGTCGAATGCAAGTCAGATTGGCAGGTCGAGTCATATTTTGCCAACCTTAGCACCTCAAGTGGTACCAAGCAAGGTGATGTTGGCTAGGCATTCCCTAGGCGCTCGCCTTGCACCAGGTGCTAGGCATTTAAGGTGCTGCTAGGCCTTCTTTACTTCTCTTGTATTTATGTTTTAAAGTTATTAATCGATCCTTCATTAAAATAGTTTAGACAGATAGATTTAGAGGTGTTTTGTACAAGCAATGATATTATATTGAAAAAAAAAAGTAAAAAAAAATCCATCGATCAAAAGGAAAAAGATTCTGAAGAATAGAGAATAAGAAAAAAAGATATTCTTTTTACTTTTCTTTAAGAAAAGAACAAGAAAGGACATCCTTTTACCTTTCTTCAAGAAGAGAACAAGAAAGGACATCCTTTTGCTTTTCTTCAAGAGCAAGACAAGGAAAACAAAGGGCCACTAAAACCAAAGAAAGAAGCCCTTTTTTTGCCAAAACCAGCAACCAGATATTATTTTATTTTATTTCTTTATTATATCTCTCTCTCTTTCCTCCATCCTTTTCTCATCCCTTCTCTAATTCCTTTTTTTCTTCCCTCTCTCTCTCTTTTCTATTTGTTTATTTTTGGTTTCTAAGTAACAAAGTTATGATTCATCCCTCTCTCTCTACATGTTGTCGGGCCGTTTTTTTTTTCTATTTCTTTGGACATCAGCCAACATACATGTGCTTCCTCTCTCTCTTTCTATATTTTAAATTATGTTTTTGGTTTCCTATGCTTACTATGCTATTGGACTGCCGATGCTGTACTTTTTTTTTTATTGTGATTCTCTATTTTTGGTTCATGCTTTGTTGCTCTATGCTGTTTTTTTTTCTTTTTAATTCCAGAATTCAGATTACATATTCCAGAATTCATTTTTTTAGGACAAAGAGAAAAAGAATGGCAATAGAGGGGACTTCAAGCAATAACAAGAAAGATCCTAGTTGGAAATATAAGTATTTGAAAGATTCAAAGTATCCCAATTTTATGACTTGTGTATTTTGTGATAAAACAACTAAAGGTGGAATATTTCGGGCAAAACAACATCAAGTGGGGAAGTTCAAAAATACAGTAGCATGCAAAAAATGTCCCCCTAAAGTTAAGGAAGAATTGGAGAGTTATATAAATGAAAGAAAAACACAAAAGATTGAATCATTTGGTTCATTGCCTGGTTATGATGACTTTGGAATTAGGGGATGATGTTGATGAAGATGAAGTACATGAACAGAATTTCAATGCTAAAAGAGTGGATGGGAAAATTGGAATAGAAATTGGAATTAACAAGAAGAGCAAAGCTTCACAAAAAAAGGGCCCCATGGACATGTTTATGATTCAAAAGCCGGAGAAAGTGGTTCAAGCAATAAAAGAAGGCAAACTTAAGCAAACAAATATAAATGACGCATATGACAATGAAGCAAGAGCTCGAACAATTCAATACATAGCCCGTTTCTTTTATCAAGCAAGTATACCATTCAATGCAGCCTGTTTAGATAGCTTCAAGTGGAAGGTCGAAGCTACGGGGAGGGATGGTCCAAATTTAAAACCCCCATCCTATCATGAATTGAGAGTTCCACTACTTAAAAAGGAGTTAGACTGCACATGAATTGTTGAAGGGCCACAAGCATACATGGGCAAAGCATGGTTATTCTATCATGACCGACTCATGGACTAATAGAAGACAAATATCCTTGATTAATTTCTTAGTGAATTTTCCATTAGGAACAATGTTTATGGAATCTCTTGATGCATCCTCTTTTATGAAAACTGGAGACAAAACATTTGAGTTGATAGTTTTGTGGAACGGATTGGAGAGAAAAATGTTGTTCAAGTGGTAACAGACAATTGAAGTAACTTTGTGATAGCTGGTGAGTACCAATAGTTAAAAATTTATGATTACTTTTTTTTACTTTTATATTTTGATTATTCATGTTAATTTACAGCAACATACAGTGACAGTAGTGTTTTTTTTTCCTTTGGCATTAGGCAAGTTACTAGAAGCAAAGAGACCACATTTGTATTGGACTCCATGTGCAGCTCATTGCATAGATCTCATGTTGGAAGATATTGGGAAGATTCCACAAATCAAGAGGACACTAGAGAGCAATATTTCTTATTGGCTTTATTTACAACCACATTGGCACTTAGAATATGATGAGGCAATTTACAAGCAAGAACGAATTGGTTAGAAATGGAGTCACTTGACTTGCAACAACTTTTCTCATATTACAATGGGTCCACAAGCAAAAGCACAATCTTAGAAACATGTTGACATCAGAGCAGTGGGTCAAGAGTAAATGGACTAAAGAAGCAAAGGGAAAAAGGGCAGTCGGGATTGTTTTGATGCCTTCAGTGGTTTACATCCTTAAGGTTATGGGCCCTCTTATTAGAGTTCTTCAGCTTGCTGATAATGAGAAGAGGCCAGGCATGGGATACATAAATGAAGCTATGGATAGAGCTAAGGAAGCCATCCAAAAGGCCTTCAATGGCAATGAAGAGAAGTATAAAGACATGTTTTCAATCATTAACAAAAGATACGAATGTCAATTGCATCATCCATTGCATGCAGTAGGTCACTTCTTAAACCCAGAGTTCTTTTATAGCAATCCAGCTATTGAGTTTGATGAAGAAATTACTAATAGGTTATACTAATGTATAAAAAGATTAGTACCAAGTACCGATATGCAAGATAAAATTATGACTGAATTGTCACTATATAAGAAAGGTGAGAATCTCTTTGGCATTCATATGGCAGTTAGATCAAGAAACACAAAAGCTCCAAGTAATAATATACTTGCTTTGTTTTAAAATTTGGATATGCTTCTATTAGACAAGCAAGTGATTGATAATTGCTTATAACTTTGCATCTGAGTGGTGGGGTTTATTTGAAAATTTAGCCCCAAATATGCAATAATTAGCTATCGAAATTTTGAGTTTAACTTGCAATGCAGCTGGTTGTGAATGTAATTGGAGTGTGTTTGAGCATGCAAGACATTGCAAGTATGTTTTAAGACCTGTATTTGCTAAACTAGAAAATTTTCAATATCTAGTAACTAGCATGCAAGTAGAAATATTCAAATATTAATTTCATTCTTAAACTCATGTACCAGATCCACACTAAAAAGAGATAGACTCGAGCTACAAAGATTGCATGATCTAGTGTATGTCAAGTACAATGAAGCTCTTAAGGCTTGCCATGATATGCGAAATATCATTGACCCCATCTTTCTAAATGACATTGATGCTGGTAATGAATGGTTAATTGGAGAGATGGGGGCCAACACTTCAGATGTAGAAGATGATTTGGTGTTTGATGATGATAATTTGACATGGGGTGATGTGGCAAGGGCCTCTAGGGTTGGAGAAAATATGAGGACTTACACCAAGAAACAAGAAAGATCAAAAGCAAGTGGAAAGGCTTCGAGTTCTAGAATAGTAAATGTTGAAGAGGAAGAAGCTGATTTAGAGAAAACAGTAGAGGAGATTAAGGGCTATAAATCCAGTGATGGAGGAGATGAGAACATAGATGATGATGATGATGATGATATAGTACATCTTAATGAAGATTAAAGCTCTTCTACTTTGATGTTCTTTTGCTTCTATTGTTTCAAGAACAAATTTTGTTAGTTTTACATTGATTGCAATGCATGGGTCTATATCATGACACTTTGTTGCCAATTGTGATGCATGCAACTAATTTTTGGAATGAAACTCTTGATTTAAGATAATATTTTTCTTGAGATTTTATTAGAAGAACATCTAGATAGTCAATTTATTTGTAAATCGACATGCATCCTGATTAGGTGTTGACGCGTAGCCATTTTTAGCCGAAGGACAGGCATTTGTTGGCATAAGTCATTGTCTAAAGCTAGAAAGGATATACTGAGATTTCAATATGAATCAGGTATCTAGGTTTATTTCTACACATTCTTCTTCCAAAGAGAATGATATCGATTATCCAATGGAAATAGCAGATGAACAGTTGAGCAAGTAGACGATTCCAAAAATTAACAAAAGGCCAATATACCATCATAGAATCCTTCCTAATAACCATGTTAGGGTAGAAGAAAAGACAGTATCAATAGCGGGTGACCATACAGTTATTCCAATAATCATCCAAGACATAGTCAAGACCCTTAGGACCAAGTATGAGTTCATTCATATAGGAATGGTCCAAGTAGCAACCAAACCCTTAGTCAAAAGAGGGCAAGACACAGCCATCCTCCTTTGCCTAAGAGATGGTAGGCTAACTCGATTCCATGATTCTTAGCTAGAAATGGTAGAGACAAGCTTGTATGAAGGACTCATTTATTGTAATTGTAATATAAACCTAACCCTCAAACTTAAGGACAAAAACATTCTTAAAACCTTAGAACTTGATGTTGAACAACATGGGTTTAACATCATCACAGTATCTTATCCTGTAGCAATCATCTACAAGATCTGCTACAAGGTAACCAATAACCTAGATCATATCAGAGTAATCAACAAAAGAACTCTTGAAAGTATGACTTACTTCTAGACCAATCCATTAAAGGGGAATACTCATGTCCCAAAAACACTAATCTAGGATCAAATTTCCCTTCCTAAAAACTAGCAGTTTGTAGAAAAAGCTATCCCTACTCCTAGATAGCCCCCAAGCACCGTTGAATCAATCACTACACTCCTAGAAGGAGATATAGAGATAAAATTCAACACAAATTTGCATAGGAGTACAAGCCATAGATACCTTTCAAACCCTCAAGTTTCAATACCTTCTAGGTTTAGCTACTCTAGGCCTTTAACCAGGCTTAAGAAAGTAGATAACGAACCTAGAATCGCTCAAACAACCTACAATGAGCAAACATCTCCTCCAATTTTTCCAACATACTCCCAAATAATAGAAATAAAAGACTCCAAGACCAATATGATCTCTAGAAAATTTGAAATTGACAAACATACCTTAAGAAAATAATTTTATTCACCAAAAAATACTGGAAAAAGGAAATGGTTCTTCAGCCATTTTACCAAAAAACAAAGAGATGACCTTCAGAGTAAATATTATCAATTTCTTGAAGCCTTAAGAATAAATGTAAACTTCTTCCCTTGGTTGCAGTACCATATGAAAGAAGATCAAAATGCAAAACAAGTAAACATGGCAGGTGAAAAATTAGTTATTTCTTGGCAAGACGGAAAAGGTAAGACAATAAAGAAAATCCATCCGCCATTACAAGAAATCAAAATCCCTGTGAAAGAGATGCAAGTCACTAGTTCTCCTTTCAAGATTAAATTTAACCCACCTGAAACACCCAATGATAGAGACCTTAAAAACATTATAGAACAAAACAATTTTACAAATCAGAACTTAAAAAATTTTAGAAACCAATTAATTAGAATAGAAGAAAACAATAAAAGACTAGAAAAAATAGATATAATCACAACATTCTTAAACACTCCTGATAGGGCTTCACCTTCAGTCCCTTCAGCACCAATAGTTCATAGAGGTAGAAATGTTTCTATTCTAATTTAATCACCTGAGACATCAAACACTAAAGACTCCAATAGTAATGCAACTAGTTCAGGTTATGGCACAAAACTAGAAATCCAAGATGACCAGAATCTAGAAATCAATAAAATCCAAGCTTGGAATCTACCTACAAAATTGTTCTACAATAGGCCTACCTTCCCAAACATGGCCTTAGAAGAAAGATCAACAATTAGGTAGAATCGTTATTCTGCAACTACCATCTATGAGTGGAACATAAACAGTCAAACATAATACCAAATCCTGAATACCATTCAAGAAATGATCATGGTTGCTACTGCATACCGAACAAAACCAAGAATTTCTGATCATGCTATTACCCAAACTTTGGTAGCCGGTATCACTAGCCAACTCAAAGGTTGGTGGGATCACTATCTTGACGAATTTGACAGAAATAATATCTTATTTGCCTATAGAAGAAATGATGATAGTTTGATTGTCAAAGATGAATAGGGTGAAGCTGTGCAAGACTCAATTTCAACTCTCATCTTTGCAATTGCAAAAACATTTCTTAGACGACCCTTCCAATCTAAAAGATAAAAGTTCTGAGATTTTAACTAATCTCAAATGCAAGAAACTGCAAGACTTTAGATGGTACAAAGATGTCTCCTAACCAAAGTAATGACTATGAACAAATGTCACCAGTCATTTTGGAAAGAGAAGTTCATCGCTGGACTCCCTCAAGTTTTTTCCAACTTGAGTTAAGCTTAAAATAAATTATAAACTTTCTGAAGTCAAAATTCATTTTCTGGAAAGAGAAGTTCTTTGAATCAGTTATCAGTCATTCAATAGTGCAAATCATTCAAATACTATCTCCATCCGCATGAGGAGACAACCCAAACACTTCCAAAAGATAATCCCAAAAATATAACCTTCAATATTTCAATAATTGGGATTATCGAAATACCTGGCACAATGCTTTCTTTTTTCAAAATAGTCATCGCAAGCATTCTTGGTAGTTTTATTTTAAAAACAATACACAATTCCATTTTCCTTATTGGTTCTCAAACTGGTGGCATTATTATGGTCCATCACTTGAAATTTTATCCCAAAATGTCAATGAAGGGTATCTTGTCTATCAACAAAAAATCCTTCTTCTTGAAAGGGACAAGAAATTCTCCCTTCTCAATTTTTTTCTCCAATTCTCCCTATCATGGATTTCCTGCTGGGAATATGCAATTATCACTATTCCAAACTTCCAACTAGCTCTCGCCAGGAAGTTTAAAACAAAATGGTGGCAAGAGTTCAATCCAGCAAAAGCAACCAAGCCAAAAGTCTTAGAGTGGTTCAACAAAAATCCATAATTATCACTCAAAATGGAGCCCTCTACATCCAGATTTATCATCCAAAGATCATTTACAAGCTCCAAGTTAGCAGTAGCAAAATCAAAATCAAAGTACAAGAAGTTCTTGCTAGAAACCCTAGCAGAACTCAAAAATAAAGATGAAGAAGAAGACCACAAGAGCTCTTCTTCCTCCAACCAAACTCCAATCAATGAAGACGACTACTATAAAATCCTATGAGTACAGATTTCAAAAGTCCCAATAAATTCTCCAACTAAAGCAAAGGACACTACATGGCCAATAATCACAGGTGTTCCTGACAAGATTCTCTACAAAGCATCAAGGACAATACCCTCCAAACAAGCTTCTACCAAACTTCTAGCTTTATCAAAAGTTAAGCACCAAGGACTATACGCTCCCACCAAGGACTGTACCCTCTTGACCAAGTCTTTGATTAGATTCCCACCTTTAACAAAAGTAAAGCAGCCAAGGATGGTACTAATCAAACAATATCTCAATCAATACCCTCGAATTCTCTTCAGACTTTAGCCAACTCTCAAATGCATTTCTGGATTTCAGCTAATTCTCAAATCAAGTGAAGCCCAAGACAAGAAAAATCCAGCACCAACTGGGAAGGGCATCTTCTAGAAACCATCTTTCTAGAGTTCCTCTGAAAACCTCTCCAAAAACCCTTTCCCTATTTCTCCTTTAAACCCAAGATCCCAATCCTGTTTCAAAAAACCTTTCAAGGCCAAGTGTCCCGATATTGTATCAAAATCCCTCGGGGACCAAGTGTTCTTCAAAAGGCAAGAAGCAGATGAAGCTTTGATGCCATCATATGTATCTTCAAAAATTTCAGTATTAATACAATTACTCTTCCAAAAGATTTTCGTTTCAATTTCTTTTTGCAACTCTCTTATTTGGATATCGCAAAAAGGTATATTTTCAATATTTCAATTGCTTTAATGTTTTAATGGTTCAATCCCTATCTTCGTAGCTAAGTACTCTAGTAAGTTCATAGTAACAGCTATCCTTTAGGGACATCCTTTAAGATACGTAGGGATCGTCCTGCTATAAGAAATTATAATGGAAGGGGTGCCTTTATGAATCCGAAATAAGAAATGCCAAGAAGTGCATTGCAATATATGTCATCAAGTTTCTCGTTGCTCTATTCAATTTGCTTCTCTATTCAATGCTAGTTCAACCTATATTCCTTATTTTGGTTTAGCCTTTCCTATTCTTCTATTCACCCTGCCGTATCCTGTGACATGCTTGGTATATTATCATTATCATTATCATTATCATTATCATATTATTATTTTGAGTATAAAGTAGCTACTTTCTTTTAAACTAATAACACTTCGCTTTACTCAAGCAAGCCCTTAGGCGAGCATCTAGCACCTCAGGCGATAAGAGGTCTTGTCGCTTTAAGAGCACCTAGCACTTTTGACAACACTGATCCCATGCAACTTTAGGTGTGGCTGCAGTGTCAATGTGCTACACACCATTTCCTCGTTGACTATTGTCTTGATTGCAAACATAGTGTTACCAATTTTAATCTTCCATTTGTTAAATGCGGCATCATCTTCTTGTGGTCACGGCATGGTCATGCTGCCTCCTACAATCTCCTAAAGGTCCTACCCATATAGGCATGACTCCATTCACCTTGGTCATGTGCTATAATTTTGATTATTTAGCTTATTAATTCTACCCACAATGCTATGTTCTGCCATTGCAACTTGATAAAGCCCCATTCAATATCAAGTAAGCTTGGTCCTAGACTAGCAAAACTTCACAATCCCCAACTATGCCCAAGCAGCTCAAAAAAAGGGTCCCTGGTAGCTTGGCTTTGATACTACTTGTAGAAAGGAAATACTATAGCATGTGGACTTTAATAAATAAATTTTTATTTGTTAATACCTGAAAAATAGTACAGTTACCATGATAATACACCAAGTACCAAGATTTGCGATACCATCTCGTACCACCCGATACAAGGCATACCATACCGTACCGGCCAAAAGCTGATATAGTTTACCTATAAAAATTGGTTCGAAGTGCCGGACCGTTGAAAAAAATAAAAAAAATTATATTCCATACTGGTATGGTACGGTACCAGTGTGTACCACCCGATTTGGGCTCAGTTCGGGTCTGGTTCATACCCAATTCAGGTCAAACAATTTTTTCATGGATAGGGAAGAGATTTTTTAAAGATTTTGTGAACCCAGTATGGTATGGTACAGTATCATACCATACCGTACCGATCAGTGACCAATACGGAACCTGGTACCGATTCGGTATTCCCTGACAAGTACACTCGCTAATTGGAGCAAGACGCACACTCAAAACACTTGGAAAGAAGACCTTACTTGGTTGCACTCCGTGGCACCCTCACATACACCACAAACTTACACTTTCCTCACACACCTACACAATGGCTCTTAACCCATAGTTATGATGCTATAGGTTGGTGGACAGCTATATTTAGTGAAGTCCAGCTGGTCATTGTGGCTCTTATTTGGGTGTAGAATGACAGTGCAAGAAGGGTCAAAAGAGAAAGAAAAATCTTGTGATGATTTCTGGTGTTTGTTGATAATTTCCGGGAGAGATCTGGAATATATAAGAGGCAAAGAAGAACTTAGATGAAAAAATATTTGGTGAAGAGGAAGTGGCGGTAGAGAGAAAATTCTAAAGAGGAGAGAGAGAGAGGTGGGAGGGGAGGGTTCTTGAATCCAACCACAAGAAACTTTCCATTAATTAGTTTTAATCTCTCTCTCTCTCTCTCTCTCTCTCTCTCTCTCTCTCTCTCTCTCTCTCTCTCTCTCTCTCTCTCTCTCTCTCTCTCTCTCTCTCTCTCTCTCTCTCTCTCTAAATTCAAGGGATAAGTAATGCACAAAACAATCAATACTCATTCTTATGTCAAAGATCAAAAAATTAACCTAGAAAAGTTTGCATGCAGTCATGAACGAAGAATCCACATAAACATGAATGCTATGTAATTAATGTAAATGGAGATATATTTCATTATAGATTTGGTAACTTGAGTCACACAACTGTCAGAGTAGAACTGTCCTAGGTGTTAACACTTCATCTTAGATCTTGTGATATTGGACAGTGTTCTATGAGAATATACATGACAGAGCAGCAGACATGGGGCCACCTAGTGCATCACTAATAGGCAGGTACCCCCACCCCTCCACCACCCTGGCATCAGGCCGACAACAACAGAGGAAAGGGGAAGTAAGAATAGCAAAAATGAAAAAAATAAAATGGATCTCATCCTCCATATTCAAATGTCGTGCAATACAATTAACACAAGCACCTAGGAAGTGCCGGGGAGCCATTTTCCACAATATTGAAACCAAATATTTGGTTGCCAACGGGCACACTTGCAATAATAAGAGAAAAAACTGTCTGCCAAAATGGAACTCTGAATAGCATAATTTTGTTTCATTCCAAGTTTGTGCATGCCCCACAGCAAAGAGATCATACGTGCAGCAAGCCTTTCATTCAACACTCTAACACAAAATTTTTAAATTTACAGAATTTTTATCCCTCAAAAATGAATTCTTATTTATAAAAAATGCCTTCGATTCACCAATTATAAGCAGAAAACAGAGCCAAGAAGATAACAAAAAAGGGACTACGTTTGACGATAAATCAAGAAATATACCTCAATATCCAACAATAGATTCTCCGGCTTGATGTCCCTGTGGATCACATGCTTCTCGTGGCAATACACTAGTGCACCCGCAAGGCTCGCAATGTACTGCTCATTGCCGAAATTCAAATAGCCAGAAAAACGGGAAAAGAACAAAAATAAAATAAAATAAGATAAGGACTTCAAAGGTACAATCTATTGTTATAATTAGCAGAATTAAACAAAAAATAAGAAAAACCCAGAAAAGGGGCAGCATAAACTTGTCTTAGGGACTTCAAAGATCGAATCTTTTTATCATAATGAACATCTAACTCACAGTGGCAGCGCGCCTTTCGGAGAAATGGTGGAGCTTCCCAAGGACCCTGTAAAGCTCGCCTCGCGCTGCAAACTCCAAGACCAAGAAGACACGGGTGGCGTCGTGGAACCAGGCAAAGAGCCGGAGGACGTTGGGGTGGTTCAGCCCGTGCTGGATCTCGATCTCTCGTCGGAGGTGAGCGTGAAATCGGTACTTCTCCAGTTTCTCCTTAAAGATCACCTTCAAAGCTACCACATACCCACTCTGACGGCAGAAATCAAGGAAGAAGAGATAAAATAGATGAGTATAGAGGGATTGGATTCAAGAAATAGAGGCTTAGGCGACGGAATCGAAGAGGGGACCTGCTTCTCTCGGGCGAGGTAGACCTTGCCGAACTTGCCTTCGCCTATTAACTTCCCGATCTCGAAGTCGGCGAAGCTCCACTCCTCCTTCTTCCTCTTCTTCTCCGTTTGTGGCGTCGGTGGGGGGAGAGAAGGGATTTGGGAGGAGACGAGGACCCGAGAGAGTGGGGGACGGGGGGGCAGAGGCGAAGGGCGGGCCATTTTGGCGTTCAAAATTTCACGGTCCTGAGGTCTGGGTCACAAATAACTCTGGGCTTGGAAGGAACTACGGATCAAAGAAATATCGGATCTGGATTTGGACCCGATCCATTTTACAATGATTTATTTTATAAAATTTATTTTTTATATTTAAATTATATTCAGTTTATAAATGATTGCGAAGTACCAACAAAAGAATTGAGGGGTTTTTTTTATGTGAAAAGAAATTGAGCTTTTTTTTTTTTGTGGTAAATGAAGTGGGAGGTTGGCCTATCCTTCAAAAAGACCTGTTTAATTGTTAGAGAAAATTTTTTGGAAGATAATTTTTTAAAATAAAATTTTAACATGTTTAATTGATCATGAAACTAAATTAAATTAATAAATAAAAATTAAAAATAATTAAAATTTTAAATTATTGTTATTAATTTATTTTATTTTAATTTGAATTAATTTTGATTTAATTTTGGATCAAAATAAAGAAACAAAAAATAAAAATTAAACCGGCCAACCCGTTTAAACGTTCAAACTATTAAAATATTTGAACAAACTATACAAACAAATTGGAACAGTATAAAATCGAACCGAAAAAATTAATTATATTTAATTAAACATTCAGTTTTAAAAAAATTTAAACTGAAATATATATTTATTTTTTAAAATTTTTAAAACCGAACTGACGACATTCCTAACAGTTAACCACGCTGTCCGGATGCTGAGAATTAGCGTAGTGAAATATCAGGAACGGCATGCTTGCAATGTGTTGGGAAGTGCATACTCAAACCGGACTAAAGGAAACTGAAATTTGCCAGCCATCAGCCTCTTTTAGGCCCCCCAAGTTCTGGTTCAGGTTTCTCCTAAACGTCCATGTATTATATGAAAACCAGTCTTCAAGGTGCAGGATGAAGTTCTTGAAAATAGCATTTGGGAGGTGTGCTTCGAACATGCATGTATTCTCCTATTACTCTCTGTTGTTGCTGCAGATTCTCCTGGACCAGGCTCGGATGGCTGGGCTGGAGCGCTCCTCTCCCGGTTTATGCAACAAAGTTCCCAAGAACCGGTGATGTTCCGGCGGGAGACACTCCGATGCTTAAGTTAGTGGGAGTTTAAGAACAACAGAATGAAAAAATTGAATGAAGATAGTATATGGAGAGGGAAGAGAGTACTTAGCTCCAAAACGAGGTCCCCCGGTTACCTTATATAAGTGTAGAATACTACCAAATTCTATTAGGGGAGAGGATGGAAGTGTCCGATTTGCCCCTAGGAGAATCAGGATAGTGGCCAGGTGGCACTAAGACGTGGCCACGTCGTGATGTCCGTTGTAACAGAATTTTGGTACCAGCTGGAAAAGGCTTCTAGGGCCTTTGAGTTACTTCCGGAGTTAGAGTGAGTCGGTCAGATCTCAACAGAAGTGGGTCGATCGGACCTCTCCTTCAGCGGGTCGGTCGGTCGGTCGAGGGAGAGCATCCGTCAGGCCTCCAAGAGGAGTGGACCGGTCGGACCTCGACAGAAGTGGGTCGTTCGGACCTCTCCTTCAACGGGTCGGTCGGTTGGGCTTCTGGTAGAGTGGATCAACGGACCTCAGTAGGAGTGGGTCAGCCGGACCTCAGCAAGAGTGGGTCAGCCGGATCTCAGCAGGAGTGAGTCAGCCATTCGACTGGAGGGCTGCCAGCTCCGGTCCAGTTCAGAAAAAGCTGGATGAGTACAACAATTGCCCCCTACTCTGGCCTTTGAGAGGACACATGGCTTTGAAGGGCAGGAGCACTATTCTTGCACAGGCTGCGCTTATCCTTGAAATGACCGTGCATTTAATTAGGCACGTCGCGTCTGGTCACTTCAGATCTCCCACGATCAACGTCTGGGACAGGTGTCGACCTCGCGTTGGGAGCGAGGGGGCTGCAGTTAATGCCAAAGGGGCATAATGATGAAGGGCCAGCCTGGCCCGCTCAACCGTTGGAATCCAGGGATGAGCCACGCGACGTGGCAGCATCTGAGCGGCCCATGCCACACTCGAAACGATCTTTCCATCGCTAATTTGGCATTCATGCGAATCGTCACCTGCCTGCTCCCATCAGTATGTCGCCTCGACTTCCGTGGAGTGGAGAGTCGTAGTAACCAATGGGACGGTTACAATGCCCAAGGGATGGAGAAAGGCGCCTCTCCGGAGATCTATAAAAGGGGATGCAAGGCACCTGGGAGGAACTTCCTACAGCAACTACATTCCACGAGAGAGAGAGTGCCTCCTCCTTCCACGGTCTCTGGTTTTCTAGGAAACCAGTCTCAGGTCAGTTCCTCCCGTCCTTCTTCCTCCTTCATATCAATGGCTTCAAGTAGCCGTGGTCCCGCTTATAGGCATAGGGAACCAGGCCCGAGTGAGATCCAATTAGTGATGACCCGGAAAAGGGTCGAAAACCTCAGGGAAGTGTATAACATACCCTTGACCCTACACCTTACAGTCCTAGGCCGAGAGGGGAGAGCAAATAACCCACTGGGATCAGGAAACCTTCCAATGTACGAAGCCCACCTCAAGGCCGGCCTGAGGCTTTCGTTGCACAATTTCTTTGTAGAGGTCTTCAATTTTTACAGAGTGACCCCAGCACAGCTGACCCCGAATAGCATTCGGTCGATCTGCTGCTTTATAGTGTTGTGCCATAGAGCCGATACCGAGCCTAGGATATCTCTTTTCGGCAACTTTTTTCTTTTGAAAAAGGATTTTAGGAGCCATGAGTGGTGGATGTTTTGCTCTCACCCTGGCTGGAGGATATTGAAGTGCCTTCCGTTGGCCATCCACGGGTGGAAGGCCAAGTTTTTCTTTGTAGATAGTCTCCAGCCTTGGGGATCTGAGCTGCTATGGAGGGAGCCAAGGCCGAGACTCTGTGAAGGAAGGGCAATATTGATGGCCGACCAAACCAGCTTTAATGACATAGAGGGGGCCGACCCTACCATAGCGTACGAATTGCTCGGGGAAGACGCCCTTCGCCAGGTAGGGGTCAGCTACTAGAGATTCCTAGGTAGGACAGGGGGGCCGCCATGGTTGACCAGTCTTCTCTCTCATATTTATTATGTTGATGTCACTGTTTTCCTTCCTTTTATTCACCTTGATCTTCCTTCGAAACAGGAAGAAGAATGAAGGTTGACAAAGCTAGGGTGGTCCAACAGGCGGTGAGGAAGAGGGCCACCCAAGAAGCGGAGCCGACCGCATAAAGGCTGAAGAAGATGCAGGTGGAGGAACAGCCCACACCTGTCGTAACCGTGGACTCCGACAGGGATGACATCCCGTTGTCGGAGCGATTAGCAGCGAGGGCATCGAGGTCCTCGACTCCCGCTAGGCAGTCAGCCGCCCAACTAGAGCAGGAGCAGCCGAAGCCGTTCGACACAGTGGCGACTCCAGCCCTAGTGTCCGTCGAGCCAGCGGATACGGCCCCCCTGCAGATAAGGGGAAGGGGAAGGCCGAAGGAGATGCGGGCGAAGAAGTCCACCAAGAGACACCCCAGCATTGGCATTCCCTGAGCAACGTGAAGCAGGCATGGAGCCTGCTCAGAGGGGCAATGACAGATGCCGACTGGGAGCTATTGATCCAAAGGAACCTGAGCGACGTGGTGAAGGATTCCTACCGCGATCTCATGAGGGTAAGACATCTACTCCGTGCCTCTGTGCTTTCCTTTTCACCCACCTTGTGCATGGTTAACCCGGTCTTTTGCTTGCAGCTTCTTCATGGAATCTCCCTAATGGACGACGGCCTTGGTCAGCTACTTTTTGTGGCCAAAACCATAGCCAAGAAGATGCAGGAGTCAGAGGTGGCCCAAGCGGTGACGGAGGCATCTTTGAAGGTCATGGAAGAGAGGCTGTCGGCTAGTCAGACCGAAGCCAAATCGTCGAAGGAGGAGTTGAGGGACCTGCGGACTCAGCTAGCCAATCAGGAGGCCAAGCTAAAGAAGAAGAAGGTGAAGGTTAGCTCTCTCGTTCGTCGGTTGAAGGAGGAGGAGGAGCGATCTGCCAAAGCCGAGAGGAGGGCCCAGGCCAGCCAGGCGGCAACAGCGAAGTGGGCGAGTCAACTGAGCGAAGCTAAGGAGCTGGCGACGGAACAGATCCATGATGCCGTAAGAAATATAAGGCTTCCGCGAACTTTACCGAAGAGGTGGAGGAGGCCGCATCGGAGTGCTACACGGATGGCTATGATGACTGTTTGAAGAAGGTAGCCGGACTCTTCCCAGAACTCGACCTATCTGGTGCCAGCTGAGCCGATCAATCGAGGGAGAAGAGCACCCAACCGATGGTGGGGCCGATGCATCGATCCCCTCTGAAGTGGACCCATCAGGGGCTCCGACCGGGACTTTGGAGATGGCAAAGGAAGCCGAAGTCGAAGCCTTCCCATCTAACTCCAAACTGTACCCGCCGAGCAAGGCTGATTGATTGTAACAGCTTGTCCCCTTCTTTTTGTATGAAACTTTTATTTAAATAGTAAAGCTTCTCCTTTCTTTTGATATCTTCAATCTATGCTTATCTGAATGTGAGCGGTCGGCTTTGTCCGGACCCATATTTGTCTCTTTCTTTTGATGCTTTTTCTATGAATTTGGGATCGATCAAATTAACTGAAATCTTTTCCCTTTGAAATGTTTCTAGGTGCTAACGGTTGGCTTGATAGGACTGCAAGCTCTTCGAAGTAATTGCTAGACAGTAGCTTAGTTCGACCTAGACACTTAGAAAT
This sequence comes from Areca catechu, assembly GCA_021397845.1. Classification (NCBI taxonomy): domain Eukaryota; kingdom Viridiplantae; phylum Streptophyta; class Magnoliopsida; order Arecales; family Arecaceae; genus Areca; species Areca catechu. The sequence continues at coordinate 193,016,643 of CM038039.1, forward strand.
TTTTCTAAGTGTTGGTCCATCGGCTCGTCCAAACTTGAGATCTCTGAAGTAGCTGTTGGACAGTAGCTCAGTCTGAACCTAGATACTTAGATATTTTTTCAAGTATTGGTCCGTCAGCTCGTCTAAACTCGAGATCAGATCTCCATGTGGATCATTTTGAGGCCGTTGTCGATCGAGGTCGGACTTTCGAGAGTGGGCTACCCTAGAGCCTTTGCCGACCAGGGTTGGACTTTCGAAAATGGGCTACCCTAGAGCCTTTGCCGACCAGGATCGGACTTTCGAAAGTGAACTGCCCTATAGCCTCTGCCGACCGGGGTTGGACTTTCAGAAGTGGGTTGCCCTAGAGCCTCTGCCGACCAGAGTCGAACTTTCAGAAGTGGGCTGCCCTAGAGCCTCTGCCGACCGAACTTGGACTTTCGAAAGTGGGCTGCCCTAGAGCCTCTACCGGGGGTCAGACTTTCGGAAGTAGGCTGCCCTAGAGGCCTTGCCGACCAGGGTCGGACTTTCGAAAGTGGGTTACCCTAGAGCCTCTACCAATTAAGGTCGGACTTTCGGAAGTGGGCTGCCCTAAAGCCTTTGCCGACCGGGGTTGGACTTTTAGAAGTGGGCTGCCCTAGAGCCTTTACCGACCGAGGTCGGACTTTCAAAAGTGGGCTGTCCTAGAACCTCTACCGACTGGAGTCAGACTTTCGGAAGTGCTTCATAAAAGAAGTTGTGGCCTTTGTTGATAATACTTGCGAAGGTTGTCTATATTCCATGGATGCACCACTTGCCATCCGTCCAAATGCTCGAGTCAGTAGGTTCCGGCTCAAATTACTTCAACAACTCGATAAGGGCCTTCCCAATTGGGGAAGAGTTGTCTTTGCTCGGTCGGCCTTAATATCTCTGTCCTTCACAAAACCAGATCTCCGACCCGGAAAGTTCGAGCCTTGACTCGTGAGTTATAATATCTGGCCATCTTCTGACGATAGATCGCCATCTTCAAGCCCGTTTAGAGCTTGGTTTCTTCAAGCAGATCTAGGTCAGCCCTCCTTTGCTCCAAGTTGGTCGGTTCGACGTAGTGATCAATCCATAAGGATTGCAAGGACACTTCCACAGGGATGACTGCTTCACTTCTATAGGTCAGGTTGAATGGAGTCTTCCCAATAGCCGTTCGGGCAGTTGTCCGGTAGGCCTAGAGCACCGAGTGAAGTTCTTCTATCCAAAGTCCTTTGGCATCATTCAGTCGGGTCTTTAGTCCATGTAGGATTGTCCTATTGGTGACTTTGGCTTCTTCGTTGGATTGAGGGTGATCGACCGATGTAAGCCGATGGGAAATGTGATATTACTGGCAGAAGTCCTAGAACTTGGGATTGTCAAACTATCTTCCATTGTCGGTAATGATTGTTTGTGGAATGCCGAATCTAAAGATGATGTAGTTTCGGACAAAGTTCTTCGCTTTGGCTTCTGTAATTTGTGCCAGCGGTTCAGCCTCCACCCACTTGGTGAAGTAATCAATGGCTACAATCAGGAATTTTTGCTAGCCGGATGCTGGTGGGAAAGGTCCTAAGATGTCCATCCCCCACTGTGTGAATGGCCAAGGTACAGTGAGGGAGTCAGCTGACTGGCAAGCCTCCTTTGGATATTGGAGTACCTTTGGCATGCGTCACACCTTCTAACGAAGTTCGATGCATCCCTCTGAATTGTAGGCCAATAGTATCCCTGTCGGATGATCTTGTATGCTAGGGATCTTCCTCCTAGATGGTCATCACAAATACTTTCATGCACTTCTCTGAGTGCATAGTCTGCATCAGTCGGCCCCAAGCACTTCAGCAGTAGCTGTGAGAATGACCGTTTGTAAAGGATGCCATCGAGGATGACATACTTTGAAGCTGTCCAGCATACACACTTGGCTTCAATCAGATCTTCCGGCAAAGTCCCTCTGACAAGGAATGTAAGAATTGGATCCATCCAAGAGGCTTCTTGTTCAACTTGGTGGACCTCGGTCGGCTCTTCAGCAATACGTGGGTGCTGCAGGTACTCCACAAAAGTTCGGTCAGATGTGTTGGTGACAGCCGTAGCCAATCTTGACAAAGCATCCACTCGAGAGTTCTGCAATCGAGGTATATGAAGAATTTTGAAGAATTTAAGTCGAGATACTAAGCTTTGTACCTTGTTCAAGTACTTGGCTAGGGTCGGATCTCTCACCTCGAATTCGCCCTTCACCTGATTCACCACCAGCTGAGAATCGGAGAAGGCCCTGATTCGGATGATGCCCAACTCATTGGCTATTCTCAGTCCTGCAATGAGGGCTTCATATTCTGTTTGGTTGTTGGACACCTAAAATGAGAAGTGTAAAGAATACTCCAAGCTTTCTCTATCAGGGTCGGCTAGGATCAGGCCATCCCTGTAGCCTACAAGGTTGGATGCTCCGTCCACATGGAGTGTCCAAGCGGGCTCTACTTCTTCAATGGGGTTAGCCTCAGGTGCGGCAGCCGCTTGCAAGGGCAATTCCAATCTCCAGGTGCACTCTGCAATGAAGTTAGCGATTACCTGAGCCTTCATGGTTGACCAGGGCTGGAAAGAGATCTCAAACTCGCCAAGCTTGACGGCCCACTTGGCAAGTTGACCGGAAGTGTCCAGACTCCGAAGAATCACCTTAAGGGGTTAGTCGGATAGCATGACGATCAGGTGTGCCTGGAAGTAGGGTCGGAGTCTCTGGCTACTATGACCAAGGAATATACAAGCTTCTGCATTTTAGGGTACCTTATTTCAGCATCATGGAGAACTTTATTAATATAGTAAACAGGCTTCTGCTAATTATCTTTTCCAATCCGAACGAGGATGGAGCTGACCGCCTCGTCCGAAGCCGACAGGTACAAGTGCAGGGGCTCTCCCTTCGTTGGCTTAGCCAACAACGAAGGGTTCTTCTGATAATCTTTCAGAGCTTCAAAAGCCGATCGACACTCATCAGTCCAATGGAAGCGATCCGACTGGCGAAGAGTCTTGAAGAAAGGAAGAGATTTCCCGGCCAACCGAAAAATGAAGCGACTGAGAGAGGCTATCTGGCCCGTTAGTTCTTGAACTTGCTTCTTGTTGGTCGGATGACCCATGTCGATAACGGCTTTAATCTTGTCAGGATTGACTTTGATTCTTCTTTTTGTGACCAAAAAGTCGAGAAACTTCCTGGAAGTTATCCCAAAAGTATACTTGGAAGGGTTCAGCTTTATTCGATGACGTCTCAACGTGTCAAAGGACTCTTGCAAGTCTTAGACATGGTCAGCTTTGTGGAGGCTCTTGACTATCATATCATCAACATACGCCTCCATATTCCTTCCAAGCTGTCCTTCAAAGACCCGGTTGATCAGCCTTTGGAAAGTGGCTCCAGCATTTTTCAAGCTGAAGGGCATCATCTTGTAGCAGTACAATCCTTTGTCAATGACAAAGGCCATCTTTTCCTTATCCTTTGGGTGCATCCTAATCTAGTTGTAACTAGAGAAGGCATCCATAAAGCTCGGAAGCTGATGGCCGGCCGTGGCATCCACCAGTTAGTCAATCTCTGGCAGAGGAAAGCTGTCCTTCGGGCAAGCCTTGTTAAGTTCAGTATAGTCCACACATATTCTCCATTTTTCATTAGCCTTCTTCACTATTACAACATTTGCTAGCCAGTCAGGATAATGGGCCTCTCTAATGAAGCCAGCATCAGAAAGTTTCTTAACCTCCTCATCAATGGTCCTTTGTCTTTCGGGAGCGAAGCTCCTCTTCTTCTGCCTGACGGGCCTGTAGGTCGGATCTACCTTGAGTTGGTGAGTGATGACCTCTGACGAAATGCCTAGCATGTCCGACGCCGTCCAAGCAAAGACATCAACGTTATTCCTAAGGAAGTCGATCAACTCCAATTTGACCTCTTCGCTAAGAGTGCTTCCAATCTAGAGGACCCTGGTGGGGTCATCCTCCTGAAGTGGGACAAACAAGATCCTCTCAACTGACTGGCCGTGGCCATCGGCTTCGACCCTAGGGTCAAGTTGTTCCATAGTAGAATGACCATCCAACTACCGGTCTTGAATAGTTAGGCACCGCCTGGCCATTCTGTGATCTCCCCTCATAACTCCAACCCCGTTCTAAGTCGAAAACTTGGCCAGTAGATGGTAGGTTGAGACGATGGCTCCGAACTTGTTGAGGGCCGGCCGACCCAAAATGGCATTGTAAGCCGAGGTCATCCGTACGACCATAAAGTTGATGGGGAGAGTCTTTTGGTAAGGCTCCATCCCGATGGTCACAGGTAGAGTTATCTCTCCTTCAACTTCGATGGAGTTTCCTTTGAAGCCAGTCAATGGCATAGGGGATTCTTACAGTTTTAATCTGGACAGGTTCATTCTAACAAAAGCATCATACAATAATACCTCCGTGGAGCTTCCATTATCAATAAGAATTTGCCTTACATCATAGTTGGCAATTACTGTCGACACAATAACAGGGTCATTCCTAAAGACATGGGATTCCAAGAGGTCTTCATTGGAGAAGCTGATTACATTGGAGCCCCTAGACCTCTTCACAATGTCCCAATCTTCATCATATCTCCAATCGGACCGGCGGTGCAGTATACCAACGTTTCCATCAGTCGGACGCTAATTGGGAAGCTCTGTCTCCTCTGGGGGGTCTCTGTCAGTTGAGGTTTCAGCCTAATCCCTGCGGGGTCGAATGTATTTGTGCAGGTACCCCCTCTAAATGAGGTCTTCAATGGCATCCTTCAACTGGATGCACTCTTCAGTATTGTATCCATGGTCCTGATGGAACCGACAGTATTTGTCTATATTTCTGGATGCAGAGGGGCCCCTCATCGGATGAAGCCTTTGCAGGAAGGTCTCGTTCTTAATTTCCAGGAGGATCTTCTCCCTCGAAAAGGAGAGGGGTGCATAGGTTTCGAACCTCCTAGGGAAGTCCTTCGGCTTTGGGTTATGGCGCTGGGTCGAGCGGTTGCCATCGCTGGGAGGTTAGACTTTGGGAGCCTTGTCGCTCTGCTTCTTGGGAGCCGACCTCCCTTCAGCCTGGAATCAGTTCATCACTTGCTCTTCTGCCAGGGCATAATTCTGTGCCCGGGCCAGCAACTCAAAGTAGCTTGTCAAAAATTTCTTGTTTAGGAAAAAGGTGAGCCTGGACGAGCGCAGCCCTCTTTTGAAGGTTGACATAGCTATATCTTCATTCAGATCCGGGATCTTCATGGTCGCTGAGTTGAAACGGGCCATATAGTTCCGGAAGGTCTCTCCATCCTTTTGCAGCATGAGGAAGAGGCGGTCGATATTCCTTTGGGTCTGACTGCAGGTCCTGAAATGGAAAAGAAAAAGTTTTTCAAGTTGGGAGAAAGAGTGGATCGTACCTGGTCGGATGGCGGAGAACCACATCCGAGCGGCCTTTTTGAGAGTTACGGAGAAGGCAATGCAGTAAAGGGCATCGGAGGTGCCCTGTACCATCATGTAGACCTTGTAGGTACCCAGATGGTCTAGCGGGTCGGTGGTACCGTCGTAGGGATCCACCCGCGGGATTTTGAAGTGACGAGGGATTGACTCCCCCATGATCTCAGCAGAAAAAGGCAGGCAAGAGTCATATGCCTACCCCCCTTCGGCTTTTTGCTGATTAGCAAGCTCAGTAATCAGCTCCTTCATGCACAAAATCTTGCTGGTGTAGTCTCTAGGGACTTCAGCAGGATGCCGAACGCCATCAGGGACGGAGTCAGCGAAGGAGGGTGAGGTAGTTTTTGCCCTCTTCCTGTCAGTACAAGCCTCCAAATACCTTTAGGGCTCCAGAACAATGTGGGAAAGAGGTTGAGGGACTTCTTGCCATCGGCTCCCCTCAGCGACTGGTTGGTGGTTGGTGCAAGATACAGCAGGCGGCTGTCACCGGTTGTTGGCCACCTCTTGGAGATGCTGAACCACAGTGGTAAGTGTATCGATGCAGTTCAGGAGCATCTGGAATTGTTGCAGTCCTAGAGTGATAGTGGGCTCGGCGATAGCGATGGTGTCATTCTCCCTGGGAGGTCCTTCGAACCTGGACAGGGAGTGACCTCTTCTGGTGGAGGTGTTCTGGGCTCTTCCCTTCGCCATTGCAGTGCTTAGCAAGTGGATTCCTCCTTCTAGCGAAGGTTCAGCCCTTCCTCTAGCACCAATCTGTTGCTACAGATTCTCTCGGACGAGGCTCGAACGGTTGGGCTGGAGCACTCCTCTCCCAGTTCCTACAACAAAGTCTCCAAGGGTCGATGGTGTTCCGGCGGGGGACACTCCGATGCTTAAGTTAGTGGGAGCTTAAGAGTAAGAGAATGGAGGAATTGAATGGAGATAGCGTATGGAGAGGGAAGAGAGTGCTTAGCTTCAAAATGAGATCCCCCCGGTTACCTTATATAGGTGTGGAATACTGCCAAATTCTGTCAGGGGAGAGGATGGAAGTGTCCGATTTGCCCCTAGGAGAATCAGGATGGTGGTTAGGTGGCACCAGGACATGGCCACATCGTGATGTCTGTTGTAACAAAATTTTGGTACCAGTTGGAAGAGGCTTCTAGGGCCTTTGAGTTATTTCCGGAGTTAGAGTAAGTCTGTCGAATCTCGATAGAAGTGGGTCGGTCAGACCTCTCCTTCAGCGGGTTGGTCAGTCGACCGAGGGAGAGCATCCATCAGGCCTCCAGGAGGAGTGGACCGATCGGACCTTGATAGAAGTGGGTCGTTCGGACCTCTCCTTCAGCAGGTCGGTCGGCCAGACCTCAGTAGGAGTGGATCAGCTGAACCTCAGTAGGAGTGGGTCAGCCGGACCTCAGCAAGAGTGGGTTAGCCGGACCTTAGCAGGAGTGGGTCAGCCGGACCTCAATATGAGTAGGTCAGCCATTCAGCCGGAGGGCTGCCAGCTCCGGTCTAGTTCAGAAAAAGCCGGATGAGTACAACACTCTCCTTCAAAATGATCCAACAAATCATGGCAACAAATGTGAGAAGTTTTGAAACTAAGGTTCTAGGAAATGATGTAACAATGTTCATTCCATGACTGAGAGACCAAGATTGCGTTAACATGCAATCTAAGTTTGGAAACCAATTTGTGCCAAACTTTTGCTGAAAATTTGCATGAAACGAACAGGTATGCTGGCCGTTTCATCCTCCCATGCACATGGAGGGCAGGAGGTTGGTGCTGGAAGATGTTGCTTTTTGAGGTTGTCAGCATTTAGGACTTAGATTCTGAAAGAGGACCCAATTGAAATTTTTTATCTCAAGGGAAAGTGGCGAAGGCAAAAGTTTCCTGGCTAAAGGAGATAGCACCCCACCATGAGAGATGAGATTATTTATAGTGCTGCTGCAACTTCTCCCAGACCGGGCTCAGATAACTTGGCTAGAGCTCTCCTCTTTTGGCTCATGCAAAAAAGTCTCGAAAGACCGGTGGTGTTCCGGCGGGGGACACTCCGATGCTTAAGTTAGCGGGAGCTTGAGGGCAACAGAATGGAGGAGTCAAAATGGAGATAAGCATCACTACAGTGAAACACGACATAGCCGATGCTTTTAAGCTTTGGCAAGAAATCTCCCGACGCTTCTTAAAGCGTCGCAAAAGCATCGACTATGTAAGCGTGGGGACTTAACCTAACGATGCTTTAAAGCATCACCAAATTTAAAGTTGCCGATGTTTTAAAGCATTGCTAGGTTTTAAACTTAGCGATGCATTTTAAAAGCATCAAGATATTCCGATGCTTTAAAGCATCGCTAAGTTTAAAGTCCAGCGATGCTTTAAAGTATCAGTATATGCCGATGCTTTAAAGCATCGCTAGGTTTAAAACCTAGCGATGCTTTAAAACATCGGCAATCGGTAATTTAGTGATGCTTTAAAGCATCGACAAATTTAATTAATTATTTATTTTAAAATATACATGTATTAATACAAACCTGTATACATCAAATACATATATCATTCATTCAAACCTGTATCATTCATTCAAACCTGTATCATTCATCAAACCTGTATCACACATAGCCAAAGACATATAAAATGGAATCAAACATCATTTAAATGAAATTTGTATCACACAAATAGAACTTTAATACTCCAAACACCAAATACACTTGAAGTCAATATAAAGAGTGTTTTATATATATATAAAGTATCAACAGATGCTCAATATCGATCCAAGTTCAAATACATAAAAAGACATACAAAAATAATAAAAAAAATTAATTGGCATCACTGATCCGTGGGAGGCTAGTCGTCGTCCTGTCTGCGACTGGCAGATGCATCAGGAACCTACAAGATATACATATATATAGTTACGATACATATATTATATATTCTAAATTATTAGATAAATATAATATATATATAGTTATAAATAATTACTTACTTGAGATGACATGAACATATGCAGCACAGATGTAACATGCTCAAGCTGAGCCCTAATAGTCTGCATCTCTGTTCTGTCTGCATCACATGTCTATCTGAGCTCTGCTATCTCATCCTCGAGTCGATGAACATGTGAATGATCATGACTATCTCTAGCATCCCGAGTAAATCTACTCATCTCAGATAATTGAGTAGGGATAACTCTAATCCCATAACCCCTCACTCGTCTAGGATGCTCTGGTCCTATCAACTCCGAGAATACCTCGACCTCGATGTGACTGCTCTGAGTAGATGATATAGCCTCGCCACCATGCTCGGCAATCATAGAGGTAGCCATATCCTATGTTTTATAAAAAAACTCATATATCAATACTTAATAAAAATAAAATTATAAATCATGATATAATATAAATAAAAAAATACATATATATCTCTAGACTCCTCCTGAACAAAATTGCCATCCTGGTGAACGTGAGTCATTTGATAGAACTCCACCTCACCAGGCTCCCTCTCCTGCTGATCAGCCTATAGAAAGAATAAATGTTACAAAAAAATTATAAATGATACATCTTATACCCCGTATCATGATACATGGCACATGCATGATACATGATGATACATGATGTTAAAACTAAAAGTATACTAAAAGTATTATAGGATGAGAAACATACAAACTCATGCTTGAGCCGTGCATAACTCTTGGACCCCGCTGTATGGGGAACAGACTGAGCTACTCGTGCAGCTCTACCAATAGCAGAATATGTCTACAAAAATAAATTAAAACTATGTTATATATTGTATAAATATAATTAGGATGAGTGAAAATTAATAAATTTATATGTTTGATGATGCTACACAACCCGTGCCCTCTCGAAGAACCAATAGTACACCAACTCCCTCCACTGATGAGGGTGAACATCAGGAGGACAGGTAGTTGCAACCTACTCCTCTGTCCTACCCTCTAGCTTGTAGTCTCCCTTCAACTTCGCCCTATATTCTTTTCACTTGCGATTTAGAGACTTAAACACAAAATTGGAACAATCTGTAGGGAGAACGAACTTGCTCTACAATGTAAATAAACAATAAAATAAGTATTAAATGAAATAAGCAATGCAATTGTTAAAAACCTAAGATATAAAATAATATATCAATTTTTTTACATGCACAATTCGTAGCATCTTTACTTTATAGGCAGGAAGCATGTCGTTCCACTTCGAATAATTAAGGGGACATAGCTGGCCCCGGTGTGCTACTATCCCCAAAAAACTAGTCAACAAAGCTAGCAGCTTTCTTAATAGGCTGGCCTAGCTTGTTACACTCTATGACTATCCTCTCGCCCTCGGTAACTGCCACACATCATGGACTAGTGTGGCTCCTCGCCTCCACCTAAGTCTCCCGGATCCATCTACAAAAAAAAACACAAAAAATTATATATCAAAACTATTGCATATGTATGAATTAAAATAGGGTGAAATCATTAAAGTATCCTGTATCAATATGTCATCGATGATAGGCTCGTCATCAAGATGATCCGTAGGAGGATCATGATGTGCTGACTAGGAGGGAATGGCATCGTCTTAAGGTGGAGAGGTACTGGCCTCCGCCGAAATGGATGGACTGGCATCAGACAGATGTGAAACTGATCGATGCTCGTCGGGCTGCTGTGACGAAGTACCAGCCTCGATCTGAGAAAATTGAAACTGTACATTCGATAGGCACTTCCTTCGAGACATGGTGTACCTAACATGCATTATTAAAAATCAAGTCAGTCAACATTATAATCAAATTATAACGAAAATGAATTGCAATTTAAAAGATAACATAATCATTCATGCAAAAATATAAACCATCTTATAAACTACTTACTTGTCATAATCAATCGGTTGTACCTTCTTCGAAATCCAACCTAACCAAAATGGTTGTATCATTTATATGATCATCCGGCACAATATTATAAGGCATACATTGAGTATAAGTATCTGAAAGGATTATGTCCTAAAGACCAATCAAAATGTTGTATTTCGATGGGATTTTCTTTTGTATCCCAAACCAATGTAGTGACATTATCAATTAATAAAGGCATTTTATTTTCATCATATGCTGTGTCTTATTAATTTTATTAAGATATGATAAATCCCATAGATTAGGGCTATGGTTCTAGGGTTATGATGAGATCATACCAGTGAGACCTAAAGCCTTAAAACCCAAATCTAGAATATTTCTGGTCGATGGGACATTGAGTAGGGGATCAATATTTCCGGCAAGACCAGCACATCCTATGTATACTTGGTGAAGAGGGTGACTGATTCACAGTCACTTGTGTTAGACACTAATACTAGGATGTGGGTGCTCATTAGAGAATGAGTTCACTAAATGGACCCAGCTTGAGAACATCTAATGGAACCTTATCTGTTTGTCAATAGATAGTTCTCATAGTGGGAGTAGTGCATGTGGTCCTTTGACCTGAGACTGCCATGGTACCTTATATGCATGAATCCATACTTTGGTTTACACTCAATCATGAAACTGAGTCATGCACGGGATGATACTGGGTATGGTGGATTGCATATGTAGGTTGTGAGTAGGTCAAAAAAGAATCGATCAACCCTAGTAAGAGGGAAGCGCATCCAGCTGATTTCAATCAAATGATGATCGGGAAATCTTTGACCAAAGTATGAACATTAGAAATAGTTTCTAATGGTTCATTAATGAATCATCATTATCAGATTGAGCAAGGAATGAATATAAAATTGGATTTGACAAGTATCTATATCCATAGTCATATTCAGGGTGCAAGTAGATCGAAGGATTGAATTGCCCGGTAACTCACCACTGAAGGGTATTTTGGTAAATCCACCAAAATTTCTCATCTTCCGAGTAGGCATGACACGTTGCTAGATGTCAATCTTGTCTTGTAGGTCTTCAAGAACCAATTGATTTGGTTTCATGAGTCAATTCGATGTGTGATTTGAATTGGACAATTAGGTGAGCCAATTTGACCTAATTAGGTCAATCGGGTTTGATCGGATCGAATCGGCTCAAACCTAAACCTACTGCTGGCTAGATGTGGAACCCAATGGATCACACACAATAGAGACTTGGCCAAGGAAGTCATTCATGATTTAATTAGGGTCATAGGATCCTAATTGGTTAGCCGGATTATATACTAGCATATATAGGCTAACCAAATTCCTAACCCAATTGGATTGGGTCTGGTTTCTTGCTAATTGGGCTAACTTAATTATAACAAACCTAAATTAGGTTGAGTCCTAAGTGGGGATAGCCTAATCAAAGCTAAATCTGATTTTAATTTGGATTTAAGGGCATTTTAGGTGCCATACATGAAGAGTCCCAATGGCATGGGACTCTTGGTACCTAAATGATACCTTAACTTTAAAAGGGCACAGAATGAGCTACAGATCTCTGATTTGAATATAATTTATATGGTCAGAAAGGAAGTTTTATGCTCTTTCCAATGACACCAATATTTTCTATGTTTTGACTAGTCAACATTCTTTGAAATTTGCATGGAAGAAGGATGGCGTGCGTAGTGCATGAAGAGTCGCAACTCTTCATGTGGCACGTGATTCTGATGGAGAGTCCTTCTGCTATCAGGACTCTTCATAATCTCCGATGTTTGGAGATTGAAGAGGCACCTCTTGGCTTCCTAAGGACCGGTAATTGACATGTGGCAAGTGAGAATTCGTCCAGATAAAAGAAGGGACGTGAATAAGGCCTTCGATGCATGAATGGGCTTATTAGATATGATTTTTCAAGCCAGATAACTTCTCTTCGGCCTTGAAAAATCATATCTGATAAGTTGATGGGAGGACATATCACACACCCCTCTTGTATCTATAAATAGGGGGCGGTGAAATGAGTCTGATAATTAATAAGAATTCCATCAAAGTATTATCCTGAGTGTCTCTCTCTCCCTCCTTCTTTCTTTAAGACAAGACTTGTCTTGTTAAGACAAGGTCTTTTCTAATAGGACAAGGCTTTGTTTTAGGACATAAGCCTAAGGGGTCCTAGAGGAGGGTTGTCCTAAAATCAAGAGTGGTTTAGGAGAGTGTCTTTAGTGCCCTACAATAGGACAGGGTGTCATGCAGTGGTCAATAGACCAAAGGCTGCCGAAAGAGTTCCACTTCTCCAAGCAACTTGAAGAAGGAGTTCTTCCTTGGTCCGAGTTTCGTGTGGATCACCGTTGAAGGGTGAACATTTGGGCGCCTGGTGGAGAAGAAGGCTGAATCAGGGTTTTCTTCATCGGATTGGATACTAGTGGTTCAGGTTGGTGCCTAAACTCTAGTTTATATTATATATGCATGTTTGTATGTTTTAATTCCTAGTAAGGAGGTCTTGGGTTAAGGGTTTGGTAGTGGTTTCATAATAAATTTGATGAGGGACGGATGGGGTAGGATCGTTGGCGAGCCTAGAAGTCACCTAAATTAGGGTACATTTTTTTTTTGGTATTTTTTTTTTCTAGGGGTGGCGAAGGAACAGTGGGGATGTAGGATAGGATCTGGATCTCATGGACTTTGGAACTCACCATAACGAAGAGACCTCTCACCTCTAGGGCATTACAACCTCCTCGATACTTGGAGGTGCTAGGATGGATCTCAAAGGTCACGAGGGGATACAGAAGATGGAATGGGAAGGGGAATAACTAGGGCATCACGCCCATGCCCGAAGGTGAAGGACAGAAGAATCACTCTTCTAAAAAATTCAAATTTTTTCTCCAAAAACTTTCTTTATACAAAGGACTGAGGGTGGTATTTATAGACCTGTCCAACCCTCGTTTGAATTTGAATACAGGATAAAAAGATAGAGATGACTCAAATTCAAATACAAGATAGGATAAGATAAGCTTATCCATATCTCAATCTTAACCAACCAAATCCTAATTCAAAATTCAAATAAAAGATAAATCCCAAACTAATATATTAAAATCTGTGCTACTCCGGGATCGGTGCTGCTCTGGGATCAGTTCTGCTCCGGGATCCGTGCATCTTCGAGATCAGTGCTGCTCCGAGATTAGTGCTGCTCTGAGATCCCCATCATTTCCCTGAGGTGGGGAAAACTTGACTCCGTCGAGTTAAGTTGGCTCTAGGATGCACATGACCTGTAGAATGATTTTTTTTTAGCTCTGCTCTGAGATCTGTGCACTTTAAAGAGTGTGCAACTTTGAAGATCGTGCACTTCGAAATTGGTATGGCTTTGAACTTCATGCAATTCTGAAACTCGTGCAGCTTTGAAGATTATGCACTTTGAAATTGGTGCAGCTTTTAATTCCATGTAACCCTGAAACATGGCCTAGTGAACCGAACTGAAATAGGGTCCAAAAGATGACCAGCAGAGCTTTGAGATTGGTGCGAGATCCCTTAAGTGAAGTCGGCAGCAAGGGGGGGAATTGCATTCACGTTCGTGCAATCCCTCCCCTTCTTCTTCACGGAACGAACCAGCATAAGGGCTCCCGGAGGGGTGTCGCCGGCAGGCGTTCACAGGCGACGGCGCTAGGGAGGAAACGGTGACCGACGACGGTGCTAGGGAAGAGAGCAGCGGCTTGGAGAGAGGGGAGGCACGGGTAGCTCGCTGGCCACAGATGTTGCAGGTGAAGAGCATCCGGCGAGAGGCGGCATGGCAGTGGGCAACTCCAGGCGGGGCTTTGGTGGGGAAGACCGGCAGGGCGGGACTTTGGGGAGGAAACGGTGGGAGGTGTCGCCAATATGCAAGACCACAGTCGGTGCACTAGCCTTTCCAAGGACCTTGGAGCATGTTCCTGAAGTAGGAGCTGCGGGAGAGGATGAGGCGATTGAGGCGGTAGGTGGAGCCCATGGCCTGCACGATTACATCGGAGAAGGAGCCATTGTTGAAGCCCTCCATCTGGATGTGGTCGCAGAGGGAAGGAAGATTGCAGTCCAGGGCCTGGAGAGGCGAAGGGATGGGATGGAGCTCAGCTTCAGGGTTTGCCATGGGAGTCATGAGGGAGGCGTGGGACTTGGATCTGAGCTCCTGGGAAAAGCAGGGAGGAGGAGAGATCTGCTGTTGGGAGACGGAGGAGTGAGGTCTCGTTTGAGACAGAGGGGGGGGGGAATGACCTGGCGATGGGAGATGGGAGGGAAGTCTTGGCGGATCAGGGTCGTCTGGGGACAGGAGCTCCTTTGTTGTGGACTGGACCGAAGGGTGGAATGGGCGGTGTCCGAGCCGAGGGGGTAGCACAGTTCCTTCCGCGGGCGAGCAGCAGGTGGATGATCCGGGAGCTGTCGATGCTGGTTCGGTGAGCATCAAGGCGGCGAGATCCTGGGCACGGTTCTGGGCATCCATCGGGAAGGAGGATTGGGGAGGGAGCTCCTTCGAGGTGGGAGCTGGCACTGGAGCCAGGGGTCCGGGGGCTGGTAGGTGACGGCAATGACGGTGAAGACGAGCATGGAGAAGATGAAGGTGGTGAAGCACACATTGCTGATCACCGAGGTGGTGGTGCAGGCTGCAGGGAGCACCCATGGGAGGCTAGCGGATGAAGACGAGATCGCTGCTGTGGACGACCTCGAGCCAGCCGAGGCGATTGTAGATCTTGGGGATGACCAGATCAGAGGGGAAGATGGGCACGCGGTGGCTGCGGTAGTTCACCGGAGAAGGTGGGGGGACTGTGGTGAGGCGACGGTGGCAGTGGGCAATGGATCACAGGAGAGGGAAGACACTGGTCGGGAGATCTAATTTTTTTTTTTAATCTCGGAAGGGTGGGATGGCTGGTAAGAGAAAATTTGGAAAGATACTAATATACCCTAATTTTTCTAGCTCTGATACCAAAATTGATGAGGGACGGATGGGGTAGGATCATTGGCGAGCCTAGAAATCACCTAAATTAGGGTACATTTTTTTTTTTCGGTATTTTTTTCTCTAAGGGTAGCGAAGGAAC
Organism: Areca catechu; assembly: GCA_021397845.1. Classification (NCBI taxonomy): domain Eukaryota; kingdom Viridiplantae; phylum Streptophyta; class Magnoliopsida; order Arecales; family Arecaceae; genus Areca; species Areca catechu. Next base: position 193,031,896 of record CM038039.1, read on the forward strand.
AGTGGGGATATAGGATAGGAATCTGGATCTCATGGACTTTGGAACTCACCCTAACGAAGAGACCTCTCACCACTAGGGCATTACACCCTCCTCGATACTTGGAGGTGCTAGGATGGATCTCAAAGGTCACGAGGAGATACAGAAGATGGAATGGGAAGGGGAATAACTAGGTCATCATGCTCATGCCCGAAGGCGAAGGACAGAAGAATCACTCTTCTAAAAAACTCAAATTTTTTCTCCAAAAACTTTCTTTTTACAAAGGACTGAGGGTGGTATTTATAGACCTGTCCAACCTTCGTTTGAATTTGAATACGGGATAAAAAGATAGAGATGACTCAAATTCAAATACAAGATAGGATAAGATAAGCCTATCCATATCTCAATCCTAACCAACCAAATCCTAATTCAAAATTCAAATAAAAGATAAATCCCAAACTAATTTATTAAAATCTGTGCTACTCCGGGATCGATGCTGCTCTGGGATCAGTTCTGCTCCGGAATCAGTGCATCTTCGAGATCAGTGCTGCTCCGATATAGAGATCCATGCTTCCACCCTGGTCACCAAAACCCTTATAGTGGTATCAGAGCCACCTTATTAGGGCTAAATCATACAAAATTTGAAGTTGACCAATTTTGTAGGACTCTTGAGGTTGCCCATTTTGGTAGGATTCTACAAAATTTGAAGTTGCTCAATTTTGTAGGACTCTTGAGGTTGCCCAATTTTGTAGGACTCTACAAAAGTTTAAAGTTACATATGATTGATATGTTTATGTATATATGTATGTCATTGGTTAGGGTTTTCACTTAAACCTTATCCGATATAGAGATATGTTTAGCTTTCTAGTCATCATACTGAAATAAGGTTGCCCTGGCATTAAAAATAAATTTATATTTGATGAACAACATGAAGTTTTTGATAAGTTAGTTATAGAATTTCAAAAGCTAAAATCAAAACATAAAGAACTAAAAAGGCAAAATCTGAATTTAGTCAAAGCAAATGACAAGTTTTTAAATGAAAATGATTGCCTACTTCTTCAAAATAAAAAGTTAAATGATAAGATTGTTAGTCTTGAAAAAGAAAAACCTTTTTGTATCAAATGAAAATCTTTCAAAACAAAGCAAAGAAACTTTAGAAGAAAACAAAAAATATAAAGAAGAAATTAAAAAATTAAAACCTTTTGTTGACAAATTTACATATAGTTTTGAAAAATTAAATATGCTTTTAAATAATTAAAAAGCTATTTTTGATAAAGCCACTTTAGGTTTTAGAACTTAGAAGAAACAAAATTTTTTCAAAAATTTTTTTGTGCTTGCATCTTCATCCATTACTTGTTATACTTGTGGTACAGTAAGGCATAAATCTTATGTAATAAGAGAAAATTAAGTAATGTTAAGAAAATCTGGGTTCCAAAAGGAACCATTACCACTATAACCTAAGAGGACCCAAGATGACTTGGGTACCTAAAATCTTCACTTGATTTTTTTTGTAGGTATGCCTTGCAACCAATAAGAAAAGAATGTGGTACCTCGATAGCAGTTGCTCAAGGCATATGATCGGAGATGTGGAGCAGTTCTCATCACTCGAGTATCAAAATGATGGTAATGTGACTTTTGATGATAATGGTAAGGACAAAATTGTTGGAATTAGTAAAGTCCAACAATTTTGTATTGATAATATTTTGTATGTAGATGGTTTGAAACATAACCTACTTAGCATTAGTCAATTTTGTGACAAGGATTTCAAAGTTACTTTCGAATCTTTTTTGTGCATTGTTTCTGGTCTAGATGACAATGGCATCAAGTTCATTGGTCATAGGCATGGCAATATCTATATGGTTGATCTTGATGATCTTCCTGTTCAAAATGGTCAATGCCTAGTAGCAATGAAAGCCAAGATCAATGAAACTAGTTGGCTTTGGCATCGTAGACTAGGACATGCTAGTATGCATTTAATTTCAAAGCTTAGCAAAAAGAATTTGATAAAAGATTTGCCAAAACTCGGTTTTGAAAAAGATAAGATTTGTAGTGCATGCCAGCTTGGAAAACAAATCAAATCATCTTTTAAACCAAAAGGAGTAATCTCTATAACTAGACCCTTAGAGTTACTTCATATGGACCTCTTCAGGCCAACTAGAATATCTAGTTTGGGAGGTAAGAAGTATGGTCTAGTCATTGTAGATGATTTCTCATGTTTTACATGGGTCATGTTTTTAGCACACAAAGATGAAACGTTTTCTGAATTCATTAGATTTCACAAAAGAGTTTCAAATGAAAAAGGTGTTTCAATTATATCTTTGAGAAGTGACCATGGAACCAAATTTAAAAATTCTGATTTTGATAAATTCTGTATTGAAAATGGCATTCATCATAATTTTTCAGCACCTAGGACACCTCAACAAAATGAGATGATAGGAAGAAAAAATAGAACTCTTGAAGAAATGGCACGCACCATGCTTTGTGAAAATGACCTACCTAGATATTTTTGGACGGAAGCCATAAACACTACATGCTATGTTTTAAATCGTGTTTTAATCTGACCGATTTTAAAGAAAACACTGTATGAGCTTTGGAAGGGTAGAAAATCTTCAATTCGATATTTTCATATTTTTGGATGCCGTTGTTTCATCTAAAATAATGGTAAAGATAATTTGAGCAAATTTGATGCCAAGTCAGATGAGGATATCTTTCTAGGCTATTCTACATCTAGCAAGGCATACAGGGTGTTCAACAGAAGAACACTTATTGTTAAAGAATCCATACACGTTGTGTTTGATGAATCTGACCAAAAATCTTCTAGAAAAGAAGATGTGCTTAATGATGAAACAGGTAGTAAAAGAACTGAAGAAGTGAACAACAATGAAGAGCCTGCTAAGGGACAAGAAATTGATCAAAATAATGAAGGAGATCAAGTACAAGGTGATGAAAACACATCGACAGTTGATCCTCTACCCAAACAATGGAAGTATGCTCATGGTCACCCTAAAGAATTTATCATTGGTGATCTATCTAAAGGTATAAGTACTAGATCATCTCTTAGAAATGTTTGTGATTACTTAGCATTTGTTTCTCAGATTGAATCTAAAATGATTGAAGATGCTGAAAAAGATAATAATTGGATAAATGCTATGCAAGACGAACTTAACTAATTTAAAAGAAACAATGTTTGGACTCTTGTAGATAGGCCTTCAAATATTTCAATTATTGGCACCAAATAGGTTTTTAGAAACAAACTTGATGAAAATGGTATTGTTACAAGAAATAAGACTAGACTAGTTGCCAAAGGATACAATCAGGGGGAAGGGATTGATTTTGATGAAACCTTTACTCCTGTGGGTAGACTTGAGGCAATTAGGCTATTGTTGGCTTTTGCTTATTTTATGGATTTTAAATTATTTCAAATAGATGTTAAAAGTGCATTTTTAAATGGTTTTATCGAAGAAAAAGTTTATGTTGAAGAATCTCTTGGTTTTGAAAATCATGAATTTCCAAACCATGTTTTCAAACTTCATAAAGCTTTGTATGGTTTGAAACAAGCTCCTAGAGCTTGGTATGATCGTTTAAGTTCTTTCTTGCTAAAAAATGATTTTACCAGAGGTAATGTTGACAAAACTTTATTTTTGAAGAAAAAGAATGATGATCTCTTAGTAGTATAAATATATGTTGATGATATCATATTCAATGCTACTAACAAATCTCTTTGTCAAGAGTTTGCAAAGTTAATACAGGGTGAGTTTGAGATGAGCATGATGGGAGAACTTAACTTCTTCCTCGGACTCCAGATAAAGCAAACCAAAGAGGGGATCTTCATCAACCAAGCTAAGTACACAAAAGAAATTCTAAAGAAGTTTGGGATGGAGAACACTAAGCCTTTAGGTACGCCTATGAGCTCTTCTTGTAGACTTGACAAAGATGAATCAGGTAAATCTGTAGACCAAAAACTTTATCATGGCATTATTAGTTCATTGTTATATCTTACTGTCAGTAGGCAAGATATTATGTTTAGTGTTTGTATATGTGCTAGATATCAATCTAATCCTAAAGAGTCTCATCTTTTGGCTGTTAAACGCATACTTAGATATCTATCTGGCTTAATTGAAATTGGTCTTTGGTACTCTAGGGATTCTTTATTTGAATTGATTGCTTATTCTGATGCTGACTTTACTGGGAGTAAACTTGATCGTAAAAGTACTAGTGAAACTTGTCAGTTTCTTGGAGTAAATTTGATTTCATGGAGCAACAAGAAACAGAATTCAGTTTCTCTATCTACGACGGAAGCCGAATATATAGCAGCTGGAAGCTGTTGTGCTCAACTCTTATGGATCAAACAATAGCTCGAAGATTTTGGTATTAAACTAATTAAGACACCCATAAGATGTGACAATACTAGTGCAATCAATCTAACTAAGAATCCTGTGCAACATTCAAGAAGTAAATACATTAAAATAAGACATCATTTTATAAGAGATCATGTATAAAACTCTAATGTTATGCTTGAATTTGTATGTACTGATGATCAATTAGCTGATGTGTTTATCAAACCCTTGAGTGAAGAGAGATTTTGTATGATTAGAAGAGCGTTAGGTATCATTGATCCATTCTCCTAGAACTCTCTCAAACTTCATCTTACCTAAGTTGTTTTTACTCAAAAATTACTTGTGTTAAGTCCCAAAAGCCTTTTAAAAAACATCCTTGATTTTTTGAAAATTTTTCAGATTTTTTTTGAGATTTTCTTGGCCAAGTGTCGACACTTGGATTTTGCGAAGTGTCGACACTTGACCAAGTGTCAACACTTAAGAAATCCCAAGTGTCGACACTCACAAAAAATTTCTATCTTTTTAGGGCAAATCGAGTGTTTTGTATTTTGTTTTCCCCCCATTTTCTCTCGAGCTCCAGTGGTCCCCCAAGCTCCTCTACCTTCCAAATCAACTCTTTCCCCTTTTGCCCCGACTAAAATCAGGTAATCCCCTCTCATTTTTCTCATTTTGAAACCGTGTAACCTAGGTTTTGCATTTTCCATCCGATTTAATGAATTTTAATTGGATTTTTTGGAGTTTTTAGTCATTTGGAAGTTTCCATTTAGAGGGAATCATGTTTGAACGTGTTTATCTTGGATTTCCCATGGATTTTTGGCCGATTTTTCACATATTCCATCAGTTTCTCCTAATTTCACTGTTGGATTGGGTTTTTGGCCAAAATATTCAAGGGTTTCACTCTAAAAACAAATTTCTATGCAATTTGCTAGGATTTCATTCGTTTGGAAGGGTCATTTGTGATAATTTCAGGGTATTTTACCCTCATTTCCATCATTTTGTTGGTTGATTACTTGTTTTTGACCTAAAACCCAAATGTATTTTGTTTTTAACCCTAATCCCATGTATTTAGATTAATTTATATATTTTAACTAGCCCCAGCTCACTAGTTTTATAAAATGCATTTTTGGAAACCCAAATATATTTTGGATAAAATTCCCTGATAAAGGTATTTTACCCTCGATTTCCAGTGATAAAGGCATTTTACAGCTCAAATATGGTTAATCCCAGTTTTCAAAACCTATTCTAGCTTCTTTTAAAAGCCAATATCCCTCTTTTAGGAAAATATAGTCTCCTTTAGCCTAACCTGTAGCCGATCTCTAGTTCTTAACCTAATTAAAACCATTCCCCCTAGGTTATTTATCTTCTTTCTTTCTTGCTCAGCTTGATTGTGATGGGTCCGAGAAAGTGATTAGCTATTAGGAGTAGGACTGGACATAGGTCTGAGAGGAGGACAAAGGCCAGACATGATGCAGGTCAGACCAGCAGATCAGTAGCACCAGGTCCCCCCCTGTAGAGAGGATGGCAGGGAAGGCTGTAGCTTCAGGACGATGGATCGACCTTGAGTTCTTCGACAGACAGCACTTCCAGATCCGGCGAACACTCACTGATGCCGGATTAGTACCCTTTTGCACTATGCAGGAGAGGTACTATCCCCATCTAGTGAGAGAGTTTTATGGTGCTTTGGACTGTCATCGAGTACAGTGGAGCACCACTGTCAGGGGAGTGGAGATCACATTGACAGAGGAGCTACTCAGCAGAGTATGGAAGATTTCTCATCGAGGCATTTGTACCTTTTCAATAGAGGATAGAGAGGCAGCCTTCAGGTGCATCCTTGAGCGTGAGATTCATCCTTCTTAACTATGCAAGTTGTGGATATATTAGCTTGGAATCATATTCTTGAAATATCAAATCTAAAATTTGAAATTAAATATTTATATACTCAAGATTTTGTCATCATCAAAAAGGAGGAGATTGTTGGCTCCACCTAGTGATTTTGATGAATAACAAAACATTGAATACATATTGTGTACTAATATCTATTTCTAGTTATGAGTTTTCAGGAAACAAGCACCTCAAATTCTTAAAATTAAAGTATCGTGGCACGCTGTGGCACGAAGCATATTTTGCAATTTGAGGAGTCTTCTCCAGGCAAAAAGAGCTTAAAAGAGTTTATTTATTGTTTATTTAAGTTGGATTTAAGTTTCATATTCAACACTTATGTTTTTTGTTTGAATTGCACTTAATTATGAATTTTGCAGAACCAAGTATCGACACTTGGGAAGTCAAGTGTCGACACCTGAAACTTAAGTGTTGACACTTAAGTTCCCAAGTATCGACTGAAGGCCTAAGACTTTTTGAAAATCTAGAACATGACCATTGGAGTATTTTTGTGTCAAGTGTCGATACCTGTAAATTAAGTGTCGGCACTTGAAAGATCAAGTGTCGACACCTGGAAGTCAAGTGTCGACACTTGACAGCCAAGTGTCGACACCTGACAAATCAAGTGTCGACACTTGGGTTCTGACAGCTCTAACGGATCTATTTTTTTGAGTTGTAAAAATATCTTTTCAAGCTCCCAACGGCTATATTCGAAGCTCAAACGGTCACAAACTATTTTTTGGAAGTTTTTGAAGTATTTAAGCTTCACCAAACTTATTCTTAAAGCATTGAAGTCCATTCAAAGCCCAAAAGTCAATATTCTCTCAAGAACTTCACTTTAAAAGCCATTTAAAGTGTGATTCCCTGAAAAAGCTTACAAGCTCATCCTTTCATCTTTCCAAAAAGAGAGCTTGAAAAATATTCCAAAGAGAAGACAAGACAAAGGATCAACTTGAGGCTTCTATTCTACTCTTGAAGAGAGTTTGTTTTGTTTATTTTGAATTGTATATCTGAAATTCTTTTTTGATTTGACCTAGCTTTCAAGGGTTTCTTGAAAGTAGGTTGTTGTGGTTGTTGGTGAGCCAAAGGGATAAAACCAACTAGGGTTAACTTGTGAGCTCGAAGACAAAATAAGTGTAAAGGTTAGTTGGTGAGCCTAGGTGATAAAACCAACATAGGTTTTGACTTGTGAGCCTTTGGAAAAACAAGTCGACTGTAATCTTGGTGAGATTATAGTGGAATTCCCAAGGGTGGCTTGGGGAGTGGATGTAGGTGCTAGATTTACATCGAACCACTATAAATCTTGTGTTTATGTGTGATTGTCTCTTCTATCTCTTGCTCTTTACTTCTTGCACTCTATTTATTACTTTTCGCTGCATATAATCTAGTGCATCAATTTCGTAACTCATAAACACCACAAGGCCTGCACATTATTGCTTTAAATTTTTAAAAGACCCAATTCATCCCCGCTCTTGGGCTTCATTTCTGAGCAACAACATCACCATAACTCCCTTCGCCCCGAGCACCGCGACGTGCTCTAGGCTTGAGAGTGGGGGGCATCTGACGTGGAGTGATCGTTGATGTGGAGATCGCATCTGACCCGGCTGGCAGTCGAGCTGGCAGAGGGTGCCACCTAGATGATGTCATTAGATAAGTACCGAGGTCGAGCTCCCATCTGAGATCGAGCTCCCATCCGAGGTCCAGCTCCTATCCGATGTCGAGCTCCTATCCGAGGTCCAGCTCTCGTTTGAGGTCGAGCTCCCATCCGAGTTTGAGCTCCCAGCCAAGGTTAAGCTCCCTTCCAAGATTGAGCTCTCGTTCGAGGTCGAGCTCCCGATCGAGGTCAAGCTTCCGGTCGAGGTCGAGCTCTTGTCCGAGGTCGAGCTCTAGGTTGAAGTCAAGCTCTCACCTAAAATCAAACCTGAGAAAAAATAGGTGGGTTCGGTCTCCCCCGAATGACCACGGAAGTGGCTTGGATAGCAATCCCAGTAGGTGATGTTACCATCCTTACCGGAACCTCCTATGTTACTCAGAGGGATAGCACCTCCTGTGGAAAGACGTCCTGCTAAGGCATGCCACCTGCACCTTCTATGGGCGGTGCTTCACCAGGGCACGTCGCCTGCACCTTCTACAAAGGGGTGCTTTGCCAGGACATGTCACATCCCCTATGGAGAAGCATCCTGTAGGAGTGCCAAACTCCGTAGCACATTATCGGCACCTTCTTTGGAAAGGCGCTCCAAACGGGGCAACATGCCCTGCAAGCCACTACCTGCCCACTTGGAAGAGGAATATTTTACCAAGCGTCTCAGACCCTACAGCATCTCCCGCGAGGCTAGTGCTTCGCCAGGCCCCCAAGCATGGTGGCAACATGCCTTGCAAGCCACTACCTGCCCACCTGGAAGAGGAATATTTTACCAAGCATCTCAGACCCTACAGCATCTCCCGCGAGGCTAGTGCTTCGCCAGGCCCCCAAGCATGGTGGCACGATGCTTGTAAGAAGAAGTATCCTGTTAGGGTGTCAAGCCCCATGGCATGCCACTCATACTCATCATGGTAGAGATGCACACTTCACAGTACTTTGCCTGCACTCATGGTAGAACCTTCCTTCGAGGATTTCAGACCTTGTCTCCCTCCTCTCAGGGAAAGGAGGGATGGAACTATGCTATGCCCATATGAGGCACACCAAGAGAGCATCAGACCGGGGCTCTAAGTCCCACGAGATGGAACACGCTTCTATAAGAATCCTGAAGGGGCCTCCGGTGAAGGTAAGCATAAGCAAGCAAAGAGAAGCAAAGGCAAGGGTAGGAGGAACATCCGAAGACTCCCTCGAGAACTCCTATTACTCTAACTTTTACTCTATCTTTTCAAAAATCTTCTGAACATGGAGACCACTCTAGGCTCTGCAAAGGAGGATCTATTCTCCTTGATCGTCCATTGACTTGATCAGCAGAGTGCCCCTATCGGGATCCTCAGTTTGGGTCTCCTCTTTTTTGCAGGACCGATCGCACTTGGAGGTCTCTTGGCGAGAAGTCTACTCATCCGAGCCTTGTCGGAGCTGTAGGCCACGGCGATCTAGGCGGCAACACCTGTAATCTACATTGCTAGGATTTTTAGAAATTTGATTTTATCTTATACAATATTACTTTTATGTATCAAACATAATAATTTACATTACCTGTAATCTACATTGCTAGTAATTTACATTACTGATAATCTATATTACCTTTCAGGATTGCCTGGTAATGCACCAAATGCAACCTAAGCATTATTGTAATGGAAAAAGATTATCTTATTTTTTCTAATACCATATCACGTGATCCACCACTCTCACTGTTATTACTATCCTCAATGAACCTAGTAGTTTTAGTTTCAACAATTCTTATAGTGTAAGATGGACAATAAAATTTAAAATCTTTGACCTTTTTTGATATCTAATAAAATAATAACTAATAGTACTGGGATCTAATTTCTTTTTTTATGGATTATATAATAAAGCCTCTACAGGACAACTCTAAATATGTAAATGCGCTACATATAGTTTCTTATCTATCCATAACTCAAAAGAAATTTTAGGAACAAATTTACCAGGAATACAATTTAGGATATACATAGCAGTTTTCAAGACTTTTCCCCATAAATATAAAAATAATGTTGAACTACTAATCATACTCTTCACCATGTCCATCAAGGTACGATTATGTCTTTTAGCCACACCATTTTATTAGATATTTTCTGGTATAGTATATTCTGCTATAATGCCACACTGTTCAAGTAATTTAGTAAAAGGTCTAGGATTATGGCTGATTCATTATATCTACTATAATATTCACCATCCTTATCAAATCTCATAATCTTAATTTTTCTATCCAGTTAATTTATCTCTTTAGCTTTGTATGTCTTAAAGGATTACAAAGTTTCAAACTTTTTATGTAATAAAAAAATATAACCATAACATAAGAAATCATCAATAAATATGATAAAATTTTTTTGCCCTCCAAAATAAGGTAAAAAATAGATACAAATATCAGTATGTATCAATTCTAAGAGTCCATGACTTCTAGTGGCATGCTTTTATGATTTTTAATTTATTTTTCTTTAATGCAATCAATGCACATACCTAAATCACTAAAATCTAGATTTGATAAAATAAAATCTAGTTACCTTTTCTTTTGATATGTGACCTAATCGCCTATGCCACAACATCGAAGAACTCTTATTTATAATACCGTATTTCATTCTAGCATTGACATTCAAAATAAGTAAAGATTATGCAAAATAAGATCCAAATTTATTTTATATAATCCATTGCACAATATTCCAATGCCAACTAAAATAAAATTTTTCATTAATTTAAAACTTGAATTTATAAAAGTAAATGAAAAACCTTTTAAATTAAGTTTTGCTAATGACATTAAATTTCTAGATACCGAAGAAATATAAAGGATATCATGTAGATCTAATTAGAAATCGATATCTATGTTAAGTCTGTAGGTTCTAATTGATATAACCTTAAACTTCATCTGATTCTCCATAAAGATCTATCACTCTCTATCATTTAGTTTTCGACTTGAAAGGAATCCTTGTAATGAATTAAAAACATAAATTACAGCACCCGAATCAATCCACTAAGTATTAAAAGGAACATCAATAAAATTTATTTTATAACAAACAAGTGATAAGGAAATATCCTTCTTTTTGAACCATTTCCTTCTTTTCTCATAATCCTTTTTGATATGTCCCTCTTTGTTGCAAAAGAAATATTTTAATTTATGTGAACCTTTCTTTAATGGATTGCTTGATTTTTTATTTCCTTTCTTTGTCTTCTTTCTTTTAAATCACTTCTCAAAAACTGTGAACAACTAGAATCCTTTCCTGTCTCAATCTCTCTTCCTTTTGCACACATAGGAAGATAAGCTCATTCACTAACCATGATTTTTTATGTATGTTATAGTAGATTTTAAATTGAGTAAATGTGATAGAAGAGAGTTGAGAACAAACTGGATAAGAAAGTTTTCAGATATTGTCATTTCCAGGTCATTTAGTTTTCCAGCTATATCATTAATTTTTATAATATACTTTTGCACTCTAAAAATTTTATCATATTTTATAGAAATTAACTTGTTCATTAGGATACCAGCTAGGACTTTATTTAATTTGATAGATTATTGCTCTACAAAGAAAAGGTACTCAAAAATCAATTCATTAACAAGAATAGATCTCTTTATGTCTTTCGCTATAGAGCTCTTAATAATCATGAGAGATAACATATTAGAATGTTCCCACTTTTCATATAACTTCTTTTGATTAGGAGAACTAGTAAGGTTAGAGTATCAAGCTAAGGTTTACAAAAAGCCATGTCTAAGTCTAGGCATCCTAGAATAATAAGAAGCTGCATGTGTCAATCAGAATAATTTGATCTATTCAATATGGAAATATTAGTTAGATACGATGAGAGTGAAGCAAGGATCACAACTATAAATAAAAGAATATCTATACAACTACTTTCATGATGCAAATTCCAAAATCATACTTTTGCCAATAACACTTATTATACAACTCTAAAATATATTTATATAAGAATTATAGCATATAATAAATACTGTAACTAATTTAATCACAAATTTAAACATAATAATGCCAAAACATGTATTACATAAATCATAAATATAAAAACTTCATAATTAACAATGATATGAAATATGTAAGTAAGAATAATAATTATGGCATAAACATCATTTATGTTTATGCATTACATAAATCATAAAGATAAAAACTTTATAATTAATAATGATATGAAATATGTAAGTAAGAAGAATAATAATTATGGCATAAACATCATTTATGTTTAAATTATGATCCATTATATTAGTTATACCTTCAATGATTTAACCAACTATGATTACAAAAATCCAAGATTATTCCCACCTTTAGGTATAGAACTTTCCATCCGTGGAGAGTTCTATTATAGAACTTTCAAGTTGATCAATCTATAACTATCAATTTTGTATCTTATTATAGTCACCTTTGGGTCAACTATAATAGATATACCTTAATGTAATTCTAAAATATAATGAGAGAAAAAATCATTAGCTCTTAATGACTCAACTACTCAAAATTGATAAGTACTTTGATTCTTTGGGGCTACATGAAAACATACTTGAATAATACAATAATAAGTAAAATTATATATAAATAATTTAAAAAATATTTAAATATTTATTATACATGAAGAACTCAATCAAAATATTTTTTAAATCATTATGAGTCTAATGGCTAAAAAATCATTCAAATTGGATGTAAAACGAGTAAGTTATAGCAATTTTAATGAAATTCAATAATAAATGATTGAATTGTAAATAGCAGATAATATAGGGTGCTTTCTATAAAATAGAATCAAAAAACTAATAAGGACCTAAATGTAATTTGAATTTGGATTTATATATAATTTAAAATTTTATAGGGGCTAAAATGCAAAAATCTTCTTAATCCAAATTGAATCTAATCCAATATGGTTGGGTATGATCAATTCATTAATGGGCTCTCAATTAGTGGCTCTTGGTTGTAAACAAGTTAATACCCAAAACCCGAAAACCCATTTAACTCATCTCCTCTTCCTCCTTTCTTCAATCGATGACCATCCTCAAGCTTGCATTAATGGCTTCGCAAAGCTTTGGATCCTCTCTACTGGTGCGTCAACGATGAACATGGAATTTCGACAGCCATCTCCCGACTATCAATGACCTTATCGCCAACCACATGATGGCTAGAAGCTACGGGAGAAGAGAAATCAAAACCACCAAATCGAGAGCTTCAAAATGCCATTTATGGCCTCCCAATGCATGGGATCCCCTCCACCGGTGCGTCACCAGCCAATCCAGAGCTCCGACAGCCATCTCCTAGCCTCCGGTGACCTTTTTGCTGGTCACATGGTGGCTAAGAGCTACAGGGTATAGAAAACAAAAAACAATATTTCTCTTCCCCAACACGATTGGAAAAAACCATGGTCGGTAGTTAAGTTTTTGCTTAATCCTATCGATTGCCATCTCTTAAGAAGTATTGCCCTCCACCACCCCTATCTGCCGGTGATTGATAAGGAAAACCTTCGATGATGTCCATCTCCCGAGAAGCGCCACCTTTGTTTCTTCCCAAAATCCACCATTCCTTGCTCCAGCTTTAGCAAATTGAATGGACAGGCTGACGGAGAGAGAGACCAGCATGAGATGTCGATGACGGTCTGTTGGGAAATGTGTCCCAAAGCTAAATTCTACTATAGACAATTGTATATTTGATGTAATTGTATATGAATTATATTATTGAATAAAATGTTTATTCTGGCAGTTCATCACTATTTCATCTTTCTGTAATGAGTTCTTGGGTGATGAAGTCCTTAGGACTATTTGTATGTGATATAGAGAGGATATATCATATAATCCTAAAATTGTTCACGACCAAATGATACACTTATTTCAGGATGATAGTATATCAAGTATAGGTCGTTGTGTGCCATAGTCGTTGGTTGTCCTCTTAACCAAGGAGTGTGGAGACACTGGTATGGCATGCAAATGTTGTGTTCGACATTTCATTGAACGTGACCCGTCTGTATTTTTTCTGCCTAGAGTTTTGATATGGACGTAGTTATCCCTTAGAAATGAGATCGTCATGGTAGCTTGCGAGCAACTCACTGTACTTTGGTGCTGGACTATATGGATTTCTAATCCAGGGATGAAAGATTTCTGGGTACAGTTAAGTACTCGTGTAGCAGTGATTGGATCAAGATGGGATTAACCCCTCCAAAGTGTTTGGAGCAGATATCTTACTATGTTTCAATTTAGCAAAACCTTGGCCGGGGTAGTCTCTGTAATGTGTTACAGGACTTGTGAGGTTGAGACACATTGTTGGACGTTATGGGTTGGGCAGTTTAACCCTAAGTCTTCCTGAGCATTGAGGTCAAAGGGATTAATTACAAGGTTTCCATATCTCCTGGTTCTTGATTGTTGCTCTGTAACTTCGACCTATCCGGACGTCGGGTATCATTGCTAGATGGCGACTTTGACTGGTATTGGAAATGTTCCAGTGCTACCGGCTTAGTGTTCGAACCTATGGGGTCACACACCATAGGAGTTTCTACTTGATCTAGTGATCGGAGAACGATTATGAATCGTTCGTGGACTCACAAAGAAAAAGTATTTTTTCTTTATCCAAGTGTCGACACTTGATATTCTTGAAAGTGTCGACACTTGTGTAAGTGTCGACACTTGTTGATTTCGCAAGTGTAGACATTTGATGTCACAAAAAATTGTGACATAAAATTTTTCACTAATAATTGGTGATGCATGGAGGTGAATTAAGTAATGTGATTACTTGATAGCCCAATTTGATTGAGCTATAAAAATCTGGAATGAATCAAATAGGATTTGGTTCAAAATAAGTTTAGGTTCAATTGGGTTGAACCCAATGTATGCACACTTGATCCAATTGATTTCAGTTATGAACTGAAATTAATTAGCATATTAATCTGAATTTAAATAAGTTTAAATTCAGTTTTGGGGAGTTATGTAACTTTCCATGACCACAACTCCCCATAACTACCCATTACCACTCCATTATCACCCATAACTCCCCACTCTCCCTCTCCCTCTCCATCTACATAATGGGCTGAAATGGGAGGACTAAAATAAGAGAGAATTCAGCAAAGAAATACTGGAAAAATCAAAAGAGAATAAAGGGAAGAAACAAGGAAAGGTTCTAGTTCTATGGGTGTGAGGATTTTTGAAAAAAAGTGTGCATATTTGTACCTAGTGATCTAGGTCTTAGGATTGAGTATTTGGGAAGGGTTCCAATGACTCATTCTCCACCTCTTGAGTTTCTTCATTCATTCGAAGAGTCCAGCATTGAAAGAAGAAAAGGAGTTTCGATCAAATTGTTCCATAACAAGCTAGCACTTGGAGTGGAAGTAGATTTTGAAAGAGCCCAGGTGTGAACACCTGTAGAGGCCGGACACGTGTGCAGCTAAGCAGAGTTCTTCTTCCTCTTCCTAGATTTTTCGCAGCAGAGAGTGTCTCCACTTCATATGAGGTATGGTTTTACATATATAGATATGTTGCTTTGAAATATTCATAGCATGAGTTCATGATTTCATATTTTATATTAATCATTCATGCAAGATCTTGGGCTAAGTAGCATAGAATAATTCTAAAAGCATGCTTAGATTAAATGTTAATCATGCTTCCGTTATATGTTATTTTGAAAAAGTTTTAAAATAGAAAGCATGCTCGCTACTAGTTTTCCTTTCAATTGGTATTAGAGCAACAAGGTTGCTCTAGCATGAATGTTTAGTATAAACATTATGAAATCAGTTTAATATCTTGCAAGTACTCTGATTGAGTGCCTCACCAGGCCATCCGGTCATAGGAGAGAAGTTGGGCTGCAAGACCCTCATTTCCCATTCAAAGGGATCTCCTATGGCATGTCGGGGTGCCATTGTGAAGGACTCATGAAGAAGAAAAAGAAAAGAAAAAGTAAAGATTAAAATGTTTTGATCTTTATTATGTTCTAAATTTGAAGTTATAAAATGTTTTAGAAATGTTCTAAAGTTAGTTTATGATTGTTATGTTAAATAGTTTAACATAAAATTCAAGTTTAGAAAAGACAGTTTGGATTTCTGTAATTTCTGTGCTCGGGTTGGATCAAGTGTCGACACTTGATCTACCTAATGTCGACACTTGGGAGTCTATGTGTCGACACTTGGGCTTCTGGGTGTCGACTCATGAACAAAAACATAGAAATTGGTTCACTGTTTTTCACTGTGTGTCACCTGTCTCAGAGTAGTGTCGACACCTTGGTGTCGACACTTGCTACTGAAGTGTCGACACTTCACAGTGAACAGAAATTTAAAACTTGGATTTTCTTGTAAAAAATTGTTTTATAAAGTTTATTGAAAATGTTTCAATCTGTTGTATGATTAACTTAATTATGAATTAAGTAAATCTAAGTGACTAAATGATCTAGGGATATGATTCTAAGATCTAAGTCATATTTATAACTTTGGATTAAATGGGTTAGCTTGAATTAGGTCCTAATTGGGTTAGACCTAAGTTTAGATGAATTGGACTTAATAGAGAATTAACTTAATCAAATGTTGAGTTAAGGTTCTTCTTTAGTATCTATCTAATAGTTAGATTGATTGGTCCATACATCTAAATGGACTTAATCTTGGCTTTGTGGTAGGACCCGATTCCTTAGGCTAGCCTAATCAAAATTGGTGAACCAATTGGTGTCTAAGGTAAGTATGGCTTTTGATCTATGGTTTTTGGGGCAACCTCTTTCCTGGCCAATGATATTGGTGTCTAAGGAAAGATGGTTAATGGCTTAACCCATAACCTTGATCTCACTTACCTGGCCAATATGGTCAACCAGATTTGATTGGTTAGCTCATTGATTCGAGTTAGCCCATGCCAATAAGGTTAATCAGCTTGACTGATTTAGGTGCCCATGGATTTTGTGGTTCATGTAACCCTTTCATTAACATATGAAGTTAGTGAAAGATAATCCATGACCTATCTTTTCTCTTCTGTCACAACATGTATAAAATCTCTAAATTATTAGGTCCTTAAAAAGATGAAAATTATATGATAATTTTTTGTCTTAGCCTCCCATTAAGATGTTTGGTAATGAGTCCAGTAGTGGGGTGATCATCGACAGATCCGTAGATCGGATGGTCATCATACTATTGGAATTGCCATTCATTATATGATGATATAGTGCAACTTTCTTAAACAGGTGGTCAGGTTAGCCGGCCAAAGTCGGGCTTGATCATTTGTTAGCTAGAAGCATTAAGATCAGTCATGTTAATGGTTGGACCTAATTGGGACCTTCTTTAGCAGGTAGGCCAAAGGCTGATTGAAGTGTTCCTGGAGCAAAATAAATTACTAGTAGTTGTTTGGAGAAACAACTGGTTATGAACCTACCTTTAGATGAGCATGGGTTGGTCGACCATAGTCGGGCTCATGCATTGTCTATTGGATTCTGGTACCCACTAAGGGATAAGTGTTATTCTTCGGATTGGAGGTAGAGGCTACCAGTCTGAATAAAATAGTGGGAGGAGCTTTTAGACAAAAGTCCATGTCTTTAAGTTTTAAATAATTCATATACTAAATATCTTGGTTTTCTCTTTTTCAGATCATGTCTACTAATCTGTCACTCCGGTCATTATTAGATAATGACAAGCTCATGGGACCCAACTTCGATAGCTGGTATCAAAGACTGAGAATTGTTCTCGAGCACGAATGGATCCTTTATGTATTAACGGATCCGGCACTTGAGGGGCCAGCCCCCACCGCACATATTGCAGTCAGGGATGCTTATCAAAAGTGGGTCTCTAACCGTACTACGGTGCGGTGCATTATGTTGGCGGCTATGAACGATGAGTTCAGTCATAGATTCGAGGAGGCCCAACCGGAGGAAATCCTTCAAAAGTTGAAGGAATCTTTTGGTGCCCCAGACGACGTTGAAAGGTACAGGATTTCCTCTACCATCTTCAACACTCGAATGACTGAAGGGTCCTCGATCACTGATCATGTATTGTACATGATCGAGATGATTGAGCACTTGGCCAAACTCGGATATCCTTTCCACGAGCAGCTTGGGAAGGATGCGATTTTGAATTCTTTGCCTCCCTCCTACTTACCTTTTCTAGATCACTATAGATTAACAAGGCCTGTAGTCAACTACCATGAGTTGATGGGGTTACTACAGACTTATGAAAAGGATCACCAGTTCCAAAAGAGCTTGGTGAATTTAGTGGGAGGCAGTGCGGCAAGGCGTCGTCCCTTTAAGAAAGGGAAAAAGAAAAAGAATAAAAGTAAAATGGTGCAAAGTGCTGGGCCCAGTCAGACTAAGTAGAAGGCTGACCAGAGTCAGGCAGAATGCTTCTACTGCAAGAAGCCGGGTCATTGGAAGAGGAATTATTCTGCTTACCTAGCTACACTTGACCCGAACAGGCCGAAGAAGAAGAAGCAGCAAAAGGTTGCTGGACAAGGTATTTATATGATAAATCCTTGTTGTTTTTCTATTTGTGATACTACTAACTGGATATTGGATAATGGTAGTCCTTATCATATTTGCAATACGTTGCAGGGACTACAAGTTAGTAGAAGATTTGAGAATGGCGAGAGATTTCTGAATATGGGGAATGGAAGTCAAGCTCCAGTCCTGGCGTTGGGAATTGTCAATTTATTTTTCGAGTCTTGTAAAGTTGTTCTTAGTGATTGTCACTATTGTCCATCATTTCTTGTAAATATTATCTCTGTAGGCTAGTTGGCCAGTAATGGTTATGAACTATTAATCAAGAGTAATTTTTGCAAAGTCATTATGAATGATATTGTGGTTATGATTGGACATATTAAGAATGGCATTTATGTTTTATCACAGCCTGTTGGTGTAATGTACATTTCATGCAAATGCCCTAGATTAGATAATGTCAATGATGCTTATCTCTGGCACTGTAGGCTAGGTCATATAAACAAGAATAGAATCAACAGGTTAGTGGGAGAAGGTCTCCTAAACGTTAGTGATTGTGAATCACTGCCAATCTGTGAATCTTGTTTACTTGGTAAGATGACCAAGTCACCTTTTGCTGGAAAAGGTGTACGAGCCGATGACATTTTGTGTCTAGTACATACTGATGTATGTGGACCAATGAATGTTGATGCCAAGGGTGGGTATAAATATTTCATTATGTTTACAGACGACCTCTCAAGGTACGGTTATGTCTTTTTGATGAGACATAAATCTGAATCATTTGAAATGTTCAAATGGTATCGTAATGAAGTTGAAAAACAAACTGGGAAGCTTATTAAAATCTTTCGATCAGATCGAGGTGGAGAATATCTTTCTGGAGAGTTTCTGACTTATCTTGAAGAGAATGGGATTCTCTCTCAATGGACAACTCCTGGGACGCCCCAGTTAAATGGTGTGTCTGAAAGGAGGAATCGAACTCTGTTGGACATGGTTAGATCCATGATGGGATTTGCAACTCTGTCAACTTTCTTTTGGGGGTATGCTTTGGAGTCAGCATGCTATCCTTTAAATAGAGTTCCGAGTAAGTCTGTTAACAAAACTCCATATGAGATATGGAATGGGCATAAGCCGAGTCTTTCACACCTTCGAGTTTGGGGATGTTCGGCTTATGTCAAGCGTTTGGAGACAGATAAACTTGGACCTAGGTCTGACAGGTGCCTCTTTTTTGGGTATCCTAAAGAGTCTAAGGGTTATTTCTTCTATATGCCTGGGGAACTAAAGTTGTTCGTCAGTCTTAGAGCTACCTTTTTGGAAAGGGAGTACCTTACTGAAGGTGCTCAAGCTGCCAATGTTGAGCTTACTGAAGTTCAACAGATAGAAGAACCAAATCATTCAAAGACTGCTACAGAACCCGTTATGATAAGATCAAATCCTGAGCTTATTGACCAGTCATTAAGGAGATCCGGTAGAGTATCGCGTCAACCGGACAGATACTACGGTTTTCTAGTCCGGGATGGTGATCCCGTTGAGCTCGATGAGAACAACGAGGATCCAATCACCATATGGACGCGATGCAGAGGTCTGATTTTGAGTTGTGGCTGGGAGACATGAAATCTGAAATGGAGTCCATGGAAATCAACAAAGTATGGACTTTGGTTGATCCACCTGAAAGGGTAAAACCCATTGGGTGCAAATGGGTCTTCAAAAGAAAACGGGGCGCAGATGGGCAGGTAGAGACCTATAAAGCCGTATGGTTGCCAAGGGTTATCGTCAACGTTATGGTATTGACTATGACGAGACGTTTTCTCCTGTAGCAATGCTCAAGTCTATTCGGATTATGCTTGCCTTAGCTGCATATCTGGACTATGAAATCTGGCCAATGGATGTCCGAATAGCTTTCCTAAATGGTGAGCTAGATGAGGAGGTGTATATGATGCAACCTGAAGGGTTCATATCCACAGATGAATCTAAGGTATGTAAGCCTAGTAGGTCCATCTATGGACTAAAGCAGGCGTCTCGGAGTTGGAACATGCATTTTGATAAGTGTATCAATACGTATGGTTTTGTTAGGAACAAAGAAGAACCCTGCATATATAAGTGGGCAAATGGTTCTGTAGTTGTATTTCTTGTACTGTATGTGGATGACATTCTCTTAATCGGGAATGACATCCCTGCATTACAGGGAATAAAGGTCTGGTTGTCATCCCAGTTTTCTATGAAAGACTTGGGTGAAGCTTCTTTCATACTAGGTATGAAGATCTATAGGGATAGATCAAGGAAGCTTCTGGGTTTGTCCCAGTCTACGTACATTGATACCGTGCTAAAAAGGTTCAGCATGGAGAATTGCAAGAAAGGCTATCTTCCGATAGGCCATGGAATTTCTCTTTCAAAGAAGGATTGTCCGACAACTCTTGAGGAAAGAGAGCGTATGAGTAGGATTCCTTATGCTTTGGTAGTAGGGTCCATCATGTATGCCATGACATGTACTAGACCAGATGTGGCATACTCATTAGGAGTAGTGAGTCGATACTGTCTGACCCAGGTGAAGCACACTGGAAGGTTGCAAAGACCATCCTGAAGTATTTGCGAAATACCAAGGACTAGTGGCTTCTTTTTGGAGGACCTGACTTGAAACTTGTGGGGTATACTGACTCTAGTTTCCAATCAGATAGGGATGATAGAAAGAGTGTATCTGGCTTTGTTTTTACCCTGAATGGTGGAGCTATCTGCTGGAAGAGTTCCAAGCAGCACACTGTAGCAAACTCTGTATGCGAAGCGGAATACATTGCAGCATCTGATGCAGTAAAGGAAGCTGTTTGGTTGCAAAAATTTCTTGGCGAGCTGGGAGTGGCGCCTTCCCTGGATGGTCCTGTTCCAGTGTACTGTGACAGCACTGGAGCCATTGCTCAAGCCAAAGAGCCGAAGTCCCATTAGTGTACCAAGCATATTCTGCACCGGTTTCATCTTGTACGAGAAATCGTGGAACGAGGTGATATCGACCTTCTGAAGATCGACACAAAGGAAAACCTAGCGACCCCTTCACTAAAGCCGTTGAAATTTAAGAACTCAATGATTGTAAATGGAAGATGGGTATACGATACTGTTCTGATTGACTTTAGTCAAAGTGGGAGTTGTTGGGAAATGTGTCCCAAAGCCAAATTCTACTGTAGACAATTGTATATTTGATGTAATTGTATATGAATTATATTATTGAATAAAATGTTTATTCTGGCAGTTCATCACTATTTCATCTTTCTGTAATGAGTTCTTGGGTGATGAAGTCCTTAGGACTATTTGTATGTGATATAGAGAGGATATATCATATAGTCCTAAAATTGTTCGCGACCAAATGATACATTTATTTCAGGATGATAGTATATCAAGTATAGGTCGTTGTGTGCCATAGTCGTTGGTTGTCCTCTTAACCAAGGAGTGTGGAGACACTGGTATGGCATGCAGATGTTGTGTTTGACATTTCATCGAACGTGACCCATTTGTACTTTTTCTGCCTAGAGTTTTGATATGGACGTAGTTATCCCTCAGACATGAGATCGTCATGGTAGCTTGCGAGCAACTCACTGTACTTTGGTGCTGGACTATCTGGATTTCTAATCCAGGGATGAAAGATTTCTGGGTACAGTTAAGTACTCGTGTAGTAGTGATTGGATCAAGATGTGATTGACCCCTCCAAAGTGTTTGGAGCATATATCTTACTATATTTCAATTTAGCAAAACCTTGGCCAGGGTAGTCTCTGTAATGTGTTACAGGACTTGTGAGGTTGAGACACATTGTTGATGGACTTTATGGGTTGGGCAATTTAACCCTAAGTCTTCCTGAGCATTGAGGTCAAAGGGATTAATTGCAAGGTTTCCGTATCTCGTGGTTCTTGATTATTGCTCTGCAACGTCGACCTATCCAAACGTCGGGTGTCATTGCTAGATGGCGACTTTGACTGGTATTGGAAATGTTCCAATGCTACCGGCTTAGTGTTCGAACCTATGGGGTCACACACCATAGGGGTTTCTACTTGATCTAGTGATCGGAGAACGATTAGGAATCGTTCGTGGACTCACAAAGGAAAAGTGTTTTTTCTTTACCCAAGTGTCGACACTTGATATTCTTGAAAGTGTCGACACTTGTAAAGTGTCGACACTTATTGATTTCGCAAGTGTAGACACTTGATGTCACAAAAGGTTGTGACATAAAATTTTTCACTAATAATTGGTGATGCATGGAGGTGAATTAAGTAATGTGATTACTCGATAGCCCAATTTGATTGAGCTATAAAAATCTGGAATGAATCAAATAGGATTTGGTTCAAAATAGGTTTGGATTCAATTGGGTTGAACGCAATGAATGCACACTTGACCCAATTGATTTCAGTTATGAACTGAAATTAATTAACATATTAATCTGAATTTAAATAAGTTTAAATTCAGTTTTGGGGAGTTATGTAACTTTCCATGACCATAACTCTCCATAACTATCCATTACCACTCCATTATCACCCATAACTCCCCACTCTCCCTCTCCCTCTCCATCTACATAATGGGCTGAAATGGGAGGACGAAAATAAGAGAGAATTCAGCAAAGAAATGCTGGAAAAATCAAAAGGGAAGAAAGGGAAGAAACAAGGAAAGGTTCTAGTTTTATGGGTGTGAGGATTTTTGGAAAAAAGTGTGCATATTTGTACCTAGTGATCTAGGTCTTAGGATTGAGTATTTGGGAAGGGTTCCAATGACTCATTCTCCATCTCTTAAGTTTTTTCTTTCATTCGGAGAGTCCGGCATCGAAAGAAAAAAAGGAGTTCCGATCAAATTGTTCCACAACAAGCTAGTACTTGGAGTGGAAGTAGATTTTGAAAGAGCCCTGGTGTGAACCACCTGTAGAGGCCGGACACGTGTGCGGCTAAGCAGAGTTCTTCTTCCTCCTCCTGGATTTTTTGCAGCGGAGAGCATCTCCACTTCATACGAGGTATGGTTTTACATATATAGATATGTTGCTTTGAAATGTTCATAGCATGAGTTCATGATTTCATAGTTTATATTAATCATTCATGCAAGATCTTGGACTAAGTAGCATAGAATAATTCTAAAAGCATGCTTAGATTAAATGTTAATCATGCTTCCGCTACATGTTATTTTGAAAAAGTTTTAAAATAGAAAGCATGCTCGCTACTAGTTTTCCTTTCACGATCCATCCTAGAAGGTGGCCAGATAAGAGAGAGACCATTTCTGGGTTTTATTGGATTTTTTTATTTTTTATGCACTTTTCCCTCTCCTGGTCTGCTATCAATTTATCGATGAGCTGTCGAACAATGGGAATACTTCCATGACCCGGAACCTGAATTCTTCAATCTGAGTTTGCCTATTCTTGACACTTATCATTGATTTCCCCGTGCTTGAGAGGACAAATCATTAGTTAACTTAGATTTGACGGTTTCTTCCTTTCTTTTCTCCTTCAATCGTATGCCGGTGGTTTATCGGGTTTTCTGATCACAAGCAATTGGTTCCAATTGGTAGGGGAAGAATCTTATTTTATTTTATTTTTTGATTTTATAAAAAAAATAATTTTTTAATCTTTAATTTAATTTCAAAATATAAAATATATTTTAATATTTTAAAATTAAGCCAAAATTTATCTTAAATTCTTGCATGAACACAAAGCATGAAACCATGCTTTGATACCACATGTTGTGAAATACCTTTAATCTTTTATGCCTAGATCATACTTTTGTGTATATGTAAAACCATAAATTATGGAAGACATACTTTGCGCCATTGTTCTAGTTTGTAGATCATGCAGTCCTTGAGATGTCTTTCCTTCATCATGAGATAACTAGTCTTCTCTCTCCTCACTCTCTTCTCCTTATATGGATGATTGATA
Source organism: Areca catechu (assembly GCA_021397845.1). Lineage (NCBI taxonomy): Eukaryota > Viridiplantae > Streptophyta > Magnoliopsida > Arecales > Arecaceae > Areca > Areca catechu. Next base: position 193,055,992 of record CM038039.1, read on the forward strand.
GAGAATCATTCACCACTGAGAGTTGGAGAAAAGGGACCAGGTTACCTCTGTATTTATAACTATATATGTCTCTCCCATCAGAAGACTAAAATTTTAGTTAGAATTTCACTCTAGTTTTGTTTGATCAATAAGATCAATTTCATCACAAATAGTTTTTCTTAGTCAATTAGACCTTAATTTAGTATATATGGTTAATCCACAAGTTGATCATGACTAAGTGATAATTGGTCATATATTATATCTTAAATCTAACATTACATGCCAGCACTACAAAAAACAGGGAAAAAGGCAACATTAATAAATACCTTTCCTGATGCTTTAAAACTTTGCCAAAAATCCTCTCGATGCTTTAAAAAGCATCGTAAAAGCATTGTGAATGTAGGAGTGGAGACAATTTTTCCTGATACTTTTTAAAAGCATCAAGATTTTTCCTGACACTTTAAAGTATCAGGAATAAGGTTATTCCCGATGCTATAAAGTTCGGGATTCTTTAAAGCATATAGAAGTACTTATAAATTTTACCCAATAATTGAGATTAAATTTCTTTACGGCATGCAACCATTTAGGTAATAAGTCAAATATATACCTTGGCCATTACCTTTTGCTTGGCTTTCCATAACTTTCTATATGTGGGCATATAGTTAATCTATTATTTAAGACCACCAATACCGATGACAAAAAATTTTAGTATTTATTTTACAAGATCTTGTATTATAATCAAGTTGTAGTTTAGTTGAGAATGATCTCGAGAATGCATAGTCGATTGATATGTATGTGGACCAATGTATTGTGTGATTTCGAAATAATAAATATGGTGCTTAGTCGCTCAAAGCATCTAATGCATCTTGATTCTTTATTTTTATATTTAACAACCCATAACTTTAACTCTGACCTAACAATGTTAAATTCATAATGCATGTCAATTGAATATTATTTAATTATGGTTTGTAGCTCAATCTTATCAACAAAATGGAGCCCTTTATATAACTTCTCACCTCTTCCCATGAAATAGACCATGCATGCAACACTGAATATATTAATACATTAGTAGCTATCTAATCAACTTGATTGAATATTTTAAAAAGAGCTTTAAACACTGAAAAATTTGGAGCTCTTGTATTATAAAAAAATTCCTGCATCATGTGGACTTTTTCTATTATGTGATGTACTAGCTTGCTAACCATTATCTTCCATCTCATCCTTGTTTGGTACATCTTCTTGAAAAAATTAGTTATCTATATAAACCTTATCATTAACAAGTATGTAAAAGTAATACTTGTCTGATAATAGTCTCAAGCACATCATTGTCCACTGTAGCAAGCTGTTCATCTATATATCTCGAATTGATGTTTATTGGGACATTATCTGCAACATATGAACTGGAGGAAACAAAATATTTGGTGACTTAAGTTGTCATTCCTATCTTCCAGTTAACTACTTCATTATCATTCCAGTCAGGAACAAGTCTAATGACCTCAATAGGTTATACATTTACGTACAACTCTACACCAAATAAACATGGATGCAATCTTGCAATTGAAAAGATTATCTCGATATCCTTATCATCAATAATTAAAACAAGTTTGTACTTCAATACTATTGGTTGTACTATTTATGGATATCTATATAGTATCAATATTTTATTCATTCTTCAATCTACATGGAAGATTTTGTATAACTTATATCCTCCAGCTCTTCAAATTTCATTCCATATTTAATCATAACAGTCTTTTCTGGTCATCGTTTATATTTAATACCATATGGTTCGTTAATCATAGAACCATTAATATAGCATAAATCCATGATAATTTTTTAATATTACACTACATATACAATAAATAAATTAAACATAAAGATGCTATTAAAAATATATAAATTATAATTTAATTAGTGTGATATATAAATAGTGCTGAAAAATATAATTATGTTACATAATGATAAAATACATGTTTACTTAATAGGCAAAATGCATATTTCAAATACAAAATTATGCTACACGAACATATTACTATACATTTCAATTTAAAAGTTGATTATTAAATAAAATTACTAATTTATTAAACATATTCAAAATTATTACAAGTATGATTTTAAATATTCATAAAACTTTTTTTAGGCTATAACAATCATAATTATATATTCATAAATCATAAAATACATGCATGCCTTTGTTAAGATGGGTGATTAGTTCCATTGAATAGATCATATGCATCATTTGTGATAGAATGTGGTGTCTTGGAGAGCTGTATGTGGTGTCTTGAATCATGACACCAAATGGTTTTGGCCTAGGATGTGGACTCAAGAGTGGTCCATTAACTCAAGTTAGTGGCTTATCATGTTATTAATGTTGAATGATGATTTCATAATCCAAGTTTAATAAATTTGCATGATGGACTGTCAGATTATAGTCATGGTTAGTCCTTTTAGAATGGTTCATATTTAAAAGGGCTCAAACTTGTGAACCACTTTTCTCCAATTTGATTGGATTGATCCTTAGGTATAAGGTGGTGGAAGTAAAGCATGGCAGAAGAGTTTGAGTTCAGAAGTTGGGAAGACACTGTCCAATAACCTTCACTTGGGAAGACACTATCCAATAACCTTCATTATTCCCTATTTGAGCCACTTTTCTCCGGTTTGATTGGATTGATCCTTAGGTATAAGGTGGTGGAAGGAAAGCATGGCGGAAGAGTTTGAGTTCAGAAGTTGGGAAGACACTGTCCAATAACCTTCACTATTCCTAATATAGGGACTCTACATCTATTATACATGTACTACAATTGGTTGTCTTAGTTAAAATATGGATATATATTGAGCCATTATTAGACCATTGTACCATCTACAATATAAATTCTCCATTTAGCCATTAACATTGAAGTCTCTTTACCCTTGTTGCATACGACTACATTGTCAGAGCCAATTACTTGTTAAAACTTTTGTGCACTACATCTATCAAGGATCATCTAATGCAAATACCTCTTGATCCATCATGTTACTATTGATGTCCACTTCAACTTGTAAATGTGAACATGGACCTTCTCGATATCAAAACAATTTTAACACTCAATCATACTTTAATTAGCTTTTTCTCAGACTCTCTTTAAACATCAAGAAAGGCAGGGTAAAGAGTAGATAATATAAAAATGAGATTGAATTTATCTATCTTGAGAGATGATTATCCTATGTTATATTTAAGCATGAATCTTCTCAATAAGATCAAAATAATTTGAATCATACTTCTCTAACCTTTTCCCATGCTCTCCATAAATATCGAGAAATATTAAAAAAGAAAGAAAACATATAAAAATGAGATCAAACATGTCTTTCTTTAGATGATTATCCTACATTACTAGATTTGAATGACAATTTTTATTTGCTTCTCTTCCCTTTTCGTTATCCAAACATATATATGTATAATGGATCATATAGATTCATCTTCAAAAATATGACCTACTATTATTGGAACCATTCTCATTTCTTTAGTGATCTAAATATCTTGCTCTAAATGTTTGTTGACTCGGAAAATGATTTTGATGATCATAAAATATTGGAGCTTGAATACTACATTAATCTTTTCAAATGATTAAGAATGCTTTTGTAAAGAGCTTTCCAAATGGATAACCTCAAATTGAAAACCTTATAGATATTTGAAATTGTTTGTGAGACATTAAAATGATAAATCTGCTCTCAAGAATCATTGTAAAACTTTTTATATCATGGTAAATCCTTTAAGAGAGTTTTTATATCTTAGAAAGAGTAGAGAACTTAATTCTTGTAGTTAATAGTGTTTGAATTAGTTAGAGATCTCTTGTACATCCTAAGAAGTCTTTCGAAGACCTTTGGAATAACCAAAATGCATCAAAATTCCATGAAAAAAATGAAGTTCTGGCTAAAATAGCCGACTCCCATCAAGAGAGCCGACTTTGGCATGGCATGGTGGCATGGCATGGCGGCATGGCATGTAGACTGGCACTGTTTAAGAGAGCCAACTCTTGAAATTAGAGCTAGCTCTCACAGGATGATAGAAAGCTAATTTTCAGAATATTATGCAGAAGAGCCGACTTCCTTCAAGCAAGCCTTCTCTCTCAGAAAGGCAGAAAGCACATTTTCTAGATGCTATACGGAAGAATTGACTCCTAAAATTAGAACCAGCTCTCAGGATAACAGAGACTTGGATTTCTAGTTATTATTCATTAGAGCCAACTCTCGTCTCATGAAATGCTACAGTAATGGTTAGTTCAAATAGTTATTTTTTGTTTTCCAATATTCCCAAATAGCTAGAAATGACTAAAAATTAATGGAAAAATACTTGGAGAAGTATAAAGGAGAGAATTAAAGACAAAGGACTAACATTCTAGAAACATTCCTTGCTAATCATTGCAAACAACAGAGAACTCAAGTGTTGTCACCTGAAAACTCAAGAGAAGCATAACTCCCTCCCACCTACTCTCTTAAAACCTTAAGTGAGCTACTCAGAGAGCATTGAATATCAATTATTGAAAACTTGAAGAGTCTTTAAGAGAAGCTTTATCAACAAACTTCTACTCTTTTGAGAGTTTGATAGTTGCTCTAATTTTATATTATTGAGCTATTGTTTGTTTCAACGGGGAGCTAAAACATGGGATTGGGTTTGACTGGTTGATCTTGGAAAATCAATTAGATTGTTTGTGTGCCTGAAAAATAAATTATATTTGGATTTTAGTTTGTGAGCTTAGAATAAAATAAACTAGTTATATTCTTGCAAAAATATAATGAAAATTTCAAGAGATCCTTAGATAGTAGATGTAGGAATTGGGATTACTCTGAACCACTATAAATTCTATTATATTTGTGTGCTTGCTTGTCTCTTTATCTCTTTCTCTCATATTTGAGCATTTGCACATATTACTTGATACAATATTTGACTCATATATTGTATTTGGGTTTCAAAGGCATATACTTGTTTTAATTTTTGAAAATCCAATTCATCCCCCTCTTAGGTTATCGGTCTAGGCAACAAGTGGTATCAGAGCCATTTCTCATTGTCCTTAATTTAATGATCAAGAGTAAAGAATATGGCAACCAGCATAAGCACTTCACTAGCTCAGAGCCATTTCTCATTGTCCTTAATTTAATGATCAAGAGTAAAGAATATGGCAACCAGCATAAGCACTTCACTAGCTAAGGGATAATCTAACAATAGACCTTCACTTTTCAATGGCACCAATTACACTTACTAGAAGGCTAGGATGAGAATTTATATTCAAGCCATAAACCTTCAATTGTGGAGAGTAATCATTAAAGGTCCTCACACACCCATAAAGAAGGTTGATCGCATTGATGTTCCAAAATTGGAAGATAAAAAGGATGATCATAACATGAAGATGGCTGAGCTAAATGTAAAGGCCATGAACCTTTTATATTATGCATTAGACCTCAATGAATTCAATCAGATTTTCACTTGTAATTCTATAAAGAAAATTTGGGATAGACTTCAAGTCACACTCAAGGGCACTAACCAAGTTAAGAATTCAAAATTAACTTGCTTATACATAATTATGAATTGCTCAAAATGGAGCCCACTGAAACTATTATAAAAATGTTCACATGCTTTACTAACATCATAAATGGTCTCAAATGTCTTGGCAAGATATATTCTAATAGTAATTTGGTAGATAAAATCCTTCGATTATTGCCGGACAAATGGGATGCAAAGGTCATTACAATTCAGGAAGCAAAGGACCTTAATAACTTACCATTGGAAGAGCTTCTTTGATCCTCGATGACCTTATGAATTAAATATAAAGCACTGCAGTGAAGAGAAAGGAACAAAGAAGAAAACTATAACTCTCAAGATGGTGGCTGAAGAGAAGAAAGAAGAAGAATAAAGCCCCTTATCTGAAGAAGAGTTAGAAGATGAGGATGTGGCTCTTATGGTGAGAAGGTTTAGGAGATTCATGGGCAAGGATAGATAGAAGTATAGAAAGAAGCATATGGCCAAGGGCGAGCCAAGTAAGGAAAAAGAAAAAAATATAACAATGATCAATAGCTCATATGTTATGAATGTAAGAAACCAGGGCATTACCAATCCGATTATCCAAATCTAAAGAAAGCTTACAAGAAGAGCAAGAAGAAAGCCATGGTTGCTGCATGAAGTGATACTGATGAATCAAGCTTCAATGAAGAGGAAGAGTAAACGAAATTAGCCAACCTATATGTAATAACTTTAAAAGATGAGGTATGTGCTGAACCCAATAATGCATTTATATTTGATGAGCTTTATTCTGTATTTTATGATTTATTAGCAGAATTTAAGAAGCATGGAGTAAAGAACAAAACTTTAAAGCAATCTAATTATTTGTTATTAAAGGAAAGAGATAATGCTTTAAAGAAAAATGAAAAGATGCAAAAAAAGTTGAATGATAAATTTGAAAGAAACAAGATTTTGGAAAAAGAAAAGAATGAAGGGTTTGATAAACTTAAAGCTTTAATGCAGGAAAATGAAAATTTGGAAAAGGAAGTTCAAAAACTCAAATCTTTGGTTGATAAGTTAACATTGAGTTCAAATAAACTAGAGTTAATTCTTAAAAATCAAAGAAAATCAAATGATATAGCTAGAATTGAGTACGACTCAAATTTCAAGAATAAATGTTTTGCAACTAAGTTTTTAGTATCTAACAAAGTCCAAAAATCAATTATTATTTGTTTTTGTTATAAAGGGATTGGGCATAAGGCATATGAATGCAGTTTAAGAAAGAAAAGTGGAAGTAAGATTAAGAAACTTTTGGTTCCCAAAGGAACCATGATGACTAACCCCAAAGGATCCAAGAAAACTAGGGTACCTATAAACCTTACTTAATTTATTTTGCAGGAATATCTTGCAGGCTAAGGATCTAAAAGGAGATGATACGTAGATAGTGGTTGTTCAAGACATATGATGGGTGACAAGAAATAATTATTTATCCTAAAAATCAAAGAAGGTGGTATTGTAACCTTTAGAGATAATGGTAAGGAAAGAATTATTGATATTGATAAGATCAAAATCATCCCTTGTACATTCATTGAAAATGTATTGTTAGTAGATAAATTGAAGCATAATTTATTAAGTATTAGTCAATTATGTGACAAAGGCTTCAAGGTTATATTTGAATCTTCAATGTGTATAGTTACTATTTCTCTTGATGCAAGCATTAAGTTTGTAAGACATAGACTTGGAAATATATACATAGTAGATTTGCATGATCTAGCCATAAAGAGTAATACAAATCTAGTAGCCATGAATGTTGTTGGAGCCAAAATTCATCAAGCACTTAGAGGGGAGCTAGAGATGCTGGAGTAGGCAGTGTAGGTCGATCTCTAGGAGGCAATACCTATAAAAAACCCCATCAGGGATAGCCTCGATGATGGCACTCCGATGCTTAAGTCAATATAGACACCAAAAATAGAGGAGTGTAAGTGGAAGGCTTGAATACTTCATGGAACTTGTGTGGATCCCTTTTTATAGACAAATGGCCATGGGCATTCTGGGTAAGGCTGAGATCCTACTGGATTCAGTGAAAGGTGGCAAGGCTTTCCACGTGTTGCTAGGAGGCTTTTTACTAGTAGGGGATGCCTTGTCTTTTTAAATGTATCCTTGTCGGTAGTCCAAGTTAAGCCATGATTCAATAAATAGTGGCCCAAGTAATGAGGCATTCACGCATGCCAATATCTCTTGTAGAGATTCTGCAATGATTTGATGATTTTAGGATGTGACAGAGAGCCCTGCCAGGTGGTGTTAAGTGGTAGTGATGAGCATCAGAATGCTGCACTATGGGGCTTAGAATGAGTATGTTGTCAAGGTGATACTAGTCAGCATTCTTGGTGTAGTTCAGCCATGTTGAGAGGCTCATTATCAAGAGTCTTTCGATCAGTGCACATCTAAGAGCTTCTAGCCGAGAGCCTTAGGGGTGGTAGGGCTCACTGATGCCTTAGGGCACAGGAGTTGGTCTGTGCCATTATTTGCTTGAGGACTTCTGACCGAGCCCCTTAGAGATGGTTAACGGAGCTCACCAATATCTTAGGATATAGGAGTTTGGCCTGTACCATTATCCACTTGAGGGCTTCTGACTGAGTGCCTTAGAGCCAATTAGCAAGACTTGGTCAGAGGGCATCATGTCTATCCATACTTGTCCTAGCTGGTGCCCTTGATCAAGGTATGTTGCATGACCGAAGGAGCATTTATATCACTATTGGTCCCATGTACCTGGTTCGACCATATTTTTTATCAATAGATTTCCCTTACTTTCTGATCCTGGGTTTGGCCATATCATGAAGTATCCTGGAAAGAGAAGGATTGGGGGCATGGGAACCCTTAAGTTAGAGGTGCACTATTTACAAAGCAGATTCAAACAGGCAGGGAAATGATGCACCCCCATCTTATATTTTTTTATGGTACTTCGTAAGGCATGCTGCATTTACTTCTGGGTGACTTATTATAGCTTGATGCAGTGAGAATTCACCACATGACATCAACTGAGTACTCCAAAGCTATCTGGGGCCATTCTCCTTATTTAAAAGGATGACTCTACCTTTCCGTGGTTTCTTCCATGTTTTGAACTTAGAACTTCTCCTCCTAGGGCCTCCGGTTATCATCTTCGATTCCAGGCACTAGTCTCCTTCCCATCTTTTGCCATCTCCCTTGGATAGTTTGGTACCTTTGATCCTCTGCTTTGCCCAAATATCAAGTCGGCTTTCTTTCCCTTGTAGTAGTTTCCCTTTCTTTTTAGAACCCAAGATAAATGTCGAGCCCTAAAGACCATAGGAAGGGGGAATCGAAAAACCCCGATGCCCTGCGGAAAGGGCATGTTGCATTAGCCACCATTAGTTCAGAGGCATATGCATCTTCAGTGGACGAGGAGGATCTCTCCCTTATCTAGTTGGCTTATTAGCTATACAAGTTCAAATTAGAGCTGCTAGTTTCGAGTGCTCAAGCCAATGACCCACCTCTCAGTCATCAAGCAACGTACGAGGAGGCACTTGAGGCTGGACTAAGGTTTCCTCTTTCCCTTTTTGTTCTTGAAGTTCTCTATTTCTATAGAATTTCATTATGTATCTTAAGCCCAAACTCTGTCCATCATATCATAGGGTTATAAATCTTTTATTTCTTGATTGAGATCAAAATAGCCCTTTCTTTCTTCCGTGTAATTTTTACTACTTAGGTACACTTGTATGCCAAATCATGGTGGTACCTTACTACCTAGATGGGAGGAAAACTAATAATCAAGGGCACTCCTGTTGACCCCTTGAGTGATTTTGATGATAACAAAATACTGGAGCATGCACATTTATTACTAACTACTCTCAAGTGTTTCACAAGTTTTGTAGGCTGATTCTTAATGATTATCAATTGCTCCTACTTTATTCTGTTGAGTGTGTTAAGTAATATTATATGAGTGTGATGTAAAGAAGAACCCCTTGAAAAACCTTTGTAAAATTATGAAGCTGGGTTACTTCTATGAGTGTTGTGCTCTAGATTTAATTTGAGTTGGTTTGTATCGAAAGTTTGAGAGTTTTGGTGAGAGTGTTCTTAAGTCTACTTATAAAACTCCTGAAGAACTCACTCGAGTCGACCCAACCAGAAGAAGAGCCGACTCTATCTCATGGCATGCACTGAGGATTCTAGCACGCAGCAATCCGAGCCGACTCGAGTGAATCCAAGCCAACTCACGTAAAACTGAGCTGACTCATCCAGAGTCTATTTTTAAAGTTTTCTGAGAACAAAGCCAGGCGAGTCGACCCCAACAAGAATGAGCCGACTTTGCCAGAACAAATTTTTAAGACTTGTGAAAGCGAGCCGACCTGAACTACAATGAGCCAACTCCTCCAGAGTGAAGATTTCTGATTCTAAGATGAAGAGCCAATCCAAGTAGAAGCGAGCCAACTCCTCGAGTTCAATGATTTCAACGATAGAAGTTCGAGCCGACTCGAATGGACATGAGCCAACTCATCCAAAGTAAGGTTTCTTCACCCTGAGACAAAGAGCTGACCCTGTTGAAGAAATGGTGACTTGACCATCTGACTCGAAGGATCTGAGCCGACTCGAGTGTCGATTCCAAGTACATAATGGCTAGTTCCAGAATTCTTTTTTGAATGCTAAAAGGTGCTCCAACGGCTAGTTTTTGAATCTCAACGAATTGCAATGGCTATATCCTTTAGAAACAAGTACAAGAGACTATATAAAGGGATTCAAAATCAGTGATTAAAAGAGAGCATGCTTAATTGAATACAAAAAAGTTTTTGGTTAGCACAAGTGAGCATTCAAGATAGTTTTCATTCTTCACCAACTCCCATATGAAGATTGAAGCATTCATTGAAGAAAGAAAGGAAGCCTCTTAAGTGCATTAAAGAGTAATTAAAGAAGGCTTCATCATCACTAAAGTGGCAACTATCCGACAACGAGAGTTTGTCATTTATTATTGCATTTACTTTCAACTTCTTTGTGAGTTGCTTGGGTTATTGGTGAGCCCGGTTGAAAAACCAAATAGGTTCTTGATGAGCCTTTGTTAAAAATCAAGTGTTGGGTTTTTTGTGATCCTGGTAAATCCAAGTTAGGTTCTTGGTGATCCTGTGTTAAAACTAAGAGTTAGGTTTCTTTGGTGCTCCCATTTTAAAACCAAAGGGATTTGGATTCTAGATGATCCTGTTTAAAACCTAATGTAGGTTTGGATTGTGAGCCTGTAAAACAATCTTACTATATTTGGATGTGAATACAGTAGAAATCCCAAGTAGTATCTTGGGTAGTTGACGTAGGAGCTGGTTTGCTCCGAACCACTATAATCTTTGGTGTTTGTATTGCTATCTTTTTCTTTCCTTTTAGCTTGTGCTTTACATTCATAATCACAACACCTTTCACTGAGAGAAGTTAAATTCTAAAAGCACATATTTGTAGCAATAATCTTGGGTAGTGGACGCAGGAGCTGGTTTGCTCCGAACCACTATAATCTTTGGTGTTTGTATTGCTATCTTTTTCTTTCCTTTTAGCTTGTGCTTTACATCATAATCACAGCACCTTTCACTAAGAGAAGTTAAATTCTAAAAGCACATATTTGTAGCAATAATTTGTATTGTTTTAAAATCCCAATTCATCCCCCTCTTGGGTAGCCACCTGGGCAATAACTGGTATCATAGCAAAGTCTCTGATTACATTAGAGTAAAGATTGATGGCTCATCCAATAAGTATATCCTTGGCCGAAGGCCAATCAACCAATAGACCTCCACTCTTCACAGGCATAAATTATGCATACTGGAAAGCTAGGATGAAAATTTATATTCAAGCAGTTGATTTTTAGTTATGGAAGGTCATTCTGAAGGGTCCATATATCCCCATTATTAAAATTGATGGAGTGGACGTTCCAAAACCTGAAGAGGATTGGGATGAACACGACATGAAAATGGATGAGTTGAATGCCAAAGCAATGAATTTGCTATATTGTGCTTTGGATAGCAATGAGTTTAATCAAATTTTCATTTGCTCTTCTACAAAGGAAATTTGGGATAAACTTGAGGTGACCCATGAAGGAACTTCCCAAGTGAAGTCCTCAAAAATTAATCTTCTTGTACATAGTTATGAATTATTTAAGATGGAACCTAATAAAACAATCTCTACTATGTTTTCACGCTTCACTGATATTATTAACGACTTAAAATGTCTTGGCAGGGTATATTCCAATGCTGACCTTGTACAGAAGATTTTAAGATCTCTTTCAAACAAATGGGATCCAAAAGTGACCGCCATCCAGGAAGCAAAAGATCTGAATACTCTACTGCTAGATGAACTGTTAGGATCTCTCATCACTCACGAACTGACAATGCAGCATAGAACTGAGGATGATCAAAAGAAGAAAAAATCTATTGCTTTCAAAGCTGCTGTGGATTCAGAAAAGGATGATGATGAATCGGAAGAAGAATGCTCCTCCACTGAAAATGACATGGAAGATGAAGATGTCGCTATGGTTGTTAGGAGGTTCAAAAGGTTCTTGGGAAGAAGGAAAGGAAGAAATTATAAGAAATTCCACAAGAACAAAGAATACAGCAAAGAAAGGGACAAAGAAAAAGAGAAGGAAAAAGAAGTGCCGGTCTGCTACGAATGCAAAAAACCAGGGCACATTCGACCGGACTGTCCTTTGCTGAAAAAGAGCATCAAGAAAAAGAAAAAGAGAGCTATGGTAGTGACGTGGAGCGACAGCAAAGCATCCACATCTACTGAAGAAGAAGAGACCACAAAAATCGTAAACTTTTATTTAATGGGTCTTGAGAATGAGGTATCATCCCCTGAGATTCAAAATGAATTTACTTATGATGAATTGAATTATGCTTTTCATGATTTGCTTGCTGAATTCAAGAAAGCTAAGGTTAAAATTAAATCCTTGAAGAAACAAAATGATTTATTGCTAAAAGATAAGGATGAAATTTCAGAAAAGAGTAATATTTTGCAAAAATAATTGAATGTCATTTCTAATAATGTTATTGCTTTGAAAACTGAAAAGAATGTTTTAACTAAGACAAACAAAGCTTTAGTTACCAAAAATAATGATTTGAAAAAGGAGATTGAAAAGCTTAAGCCTCTTGTAGAAAATTTACTTTGAGTTCTAATAAGCTTGAGCTAATTCTGAAAGAACAAAGAGATTCAAAAAGCAAAGCTAGAATTGGATTTAATGCTTTAAATGCCAAAGGAATTTCAGCAACAAAATTTATATCTTCAAAAGCTTCAGCTTCAAACACTAAATCTCAAAAAGTTTTTGGTTCATTTCCATCAAATTCTGTTTCAAAAGGCTTAAAGTACAATCCTAAGATTTCCGTTCAAAAATCTTTCAAGCCAAACATATCCATTTCTTCATCTATTAAAGCTTCAAAGCATGCATCGTTCAAAAATGATAAAATTGTTTACTATGCATGTCATAGATTTGGGCATAAATTTCACCAATGTAACTCTTAGAAAAATTCTAAGATTGGTGCATTAAAATTTAGAACTGTTTGGATTCCAAAAGGAACCAATTTTGCTAACCCAAAAGGACCCAAGTTAGCTTGGATACCTAAAACCACTCCTTGATTATTTTGTAGGATTGTCTTGCAGCGCTGAATGCTAAGAAATGATGGTATCTAGACAGCAACTGTTCAAGGCATATGATCGGTGATAAAGATCAGTTTATCACCTTACAAATAAAAGGAGGATCGGTTATCTTAGGTGATAATGACAAGGAAAAAATAATCAAAATTGGTAAGATCAAGATAACCCCTTATACTTTTATTGAAGATATATTGCTAGTAGATAAATTAAAGCATAATCTGTTAAGTATTAGTCAACTTTGTGATAAAGGCTTCAAGGTTATCTTTGAATCATCTATGTGTATTGTAACTAACTCTCTTGATTCTAGCAATAAATTCATTGATCATAGACTTGGAAATATCTATGTGGTAGATCTAAATGATCTAGCCATGACTAGTAGTTCTAGTCTAGTAGCAACGAATGCTAAGACTAAGGAGTCTTGTTTTCTTTGGCATAGATGATTAGGTCATGCTAGCATGCATACAATTGCTAAATTAATCTCAAAGAATCTAGTTAGAGGTTTGCCATATTTTAAAGTTGATCTTGATTATGTATGTGATGCTTGTTAATTAGGCAAACAAACTAGGGAGAGTTTTAAATCGAAAAATATAATTTCAACTACTAGATACCTTGAGATACTTCACATGGACTTATTTAGATCAACTAGGACCACAAGCCTAAGTGGTATGAAATATGGCCTTGTGATTGTAGATGACTTTTCTAATTTACATGGGTATTATTTATCGCACACAAAAATGAAACCTTTAATGTATTTCAAAATTTTCATAAAAAGGTTTCAAATGAGAAAAATCTTTCTATTATTTCTATAAGAAGTGATCACGGGACTGAATTTCAAAATCAATTTTTTGATGAATATTGAACCAAGCATGGCATTGATCACAACTTCTCCGCTCCTAGAATACTACAACAAAATGGTGTTGTAGAGAGAAAAAATAGGACTTTAGAAGAAATAGCCCGAACTATGTTGTGTGAAGGCAATCTTCCAAGATACTTTTGGGCAGAAGCAGTGAACACTATATGCTACATATTGAACTGTGTTTTAATACGCTCAATTTCAAAGAAAACCCCCTATGAGCTTTGGAATGGAAGAAAACCTAATATTAACTATTTTCATGTTTTTGGGTGTAAATGCTTTTTGTTGAATAGTGGTAAAGATAACCTAGAAAAATTTGATGCAAAATCTGATGAATCCATATTCCTTGGTTATTCACTACATAGCAAAGCATATAGAGTATTTAATAAGAGGACTCTTACTATAGAAGAGTCAATTCATGTTGTTTTTGATGAAGCTAACCCCTCACCATCTAGAAAAGATGAGTGTGTAGACAATGATGGAGGTACACTCCAAAAGGAGATGAAAGATCTAAGCATACAAGACAAGCCAATACAAGATGGAAATGAAGTCGTAAGTAAAAATCATACTGCTTTACCAAAGGAATGGAGATATGTAACTTTACATCCTAAAGATCTAATTATTGGTGATCTTTCTCATGGTGTTAGGACTAGGTCTGCACATAGAGATGCACATGACTACCTAGCCTTTGTTTCACAAATTGAACTGCATAGTTTAAAAGAAGCTGAAACTGATCCAAACTGGATGATGGCCATGCATGAAAAATTAAGCCAGTTTGAAAGGAATAATGTTTGGACCCTTGTTAGTAGACCTCTAAACCATCCCATCATAGGAGCCAAATAGATCTATAGGAATAAATTAGATGAGAATGGTAAAGTTATGAGAAATAAAGTAAGGTTGGTATCTAAAGGGTACAACCAGGAAGAGGGAATAGACTTTGATGAAACTTATGCACCTGTAGCAAGACTTGAGGCCATTAGATTATTTCTTGCATTTGCTTGTTACATGAATTTTAAACTATTCCAAATGGATGTCAAAAGTGCTTTTCTAAATGGATTCATTTCTGAACAAGTTTTTGTAGAACAGCCACCAGGTTTCGAAAATCATGCTTTTCCAAATCATGTGTTTAAATTAAATAAAGCTTTATATGGTTTGAAACAAGCACCTAGGGCCTGGTATGATAGACTTAGCAAATTTCTGCTTGTAAATGATTTCAAAAGAGGAAATATTGACAAAACTCTTTTTATTAAGAAAAGAGGGAATGACATGTTAATTGTACAAATTTACGTTGATGATACAATATTTGGTGCAACTAATGAAAACCTTTGTGGAGAATTTGTTGAGTTGATGCAGGGCGAGTTTGAAATGAGCCTTATGGGTGAACTCAACTACTTCCTTGGATTACAAGTAAAACAAACAAAGGAAGGGATCTTCATAAGCCAAGCAAAGTACATCAACGAAATAATCAAGAAGTTTGGCATGGAGACAAGCAAAGAGGCTAGCACACCCATGAGCCCAACTTGTAGATTGGACAAAGATGAAAATGGATCCAATGTTGACTAAAAGCTTTATAGAGGTATGATTGGATCCCTATTATACTGACTGCAAGTAGACCTGATATCTTGTATAGCATATGCGTATGTGCTAGATTTCAATCTAATCCTAAAGAATCACATATGCTTGCTGTTAAAAAAATTATCAAATATCTAAGAGGTACAAGTAATTTAGGTCTTTGATATTTTAAAGAATCTTCTTTAAATTTAATTGGTTTTTCGGATGCTGACTATGATGGATGTAAAATTAATAGAAAGAGCACTAGTGGAACTTGCCAATTTTTAGGGTTGAATTTAATTACATGGCACTGTAAGAAACAAAATTCCATAGCATTGTCTACTACTGAGGTAGAGTACATTGCTGCTAGTAGTTATTGAGCTCAAGTGCTTTGAATTAAACAACAGCTAGAAGATTTTGGTGTTACATAATCTAAAATTCCAATCAAATGTGATAACACAAGTACTATAAATTTAACCAAGAATCCTATTCAGCATTCAAGAACTAAGCACATTGAAATTAGGCACCATTTTATAAGAGATCATGTTTTGAACAATAATATTGTACTTGAGTTTGTGCCAACTGAAAACCAACTTGCTGATATTTTTACTAAACCTTTAAATTATGATAGGTTTGCAATGATTAGATGTGAACTAGGTTTGTGTAACCCTCTTTAGAAACCTCAACCTAGTTTCCCTCAAACTTAAGAAAACATTATCTAGATTTCCTCCACAATTTATTCATGATTTTTCACTTTGAAAATTTTTGAGTAAGGCTTCAATTTATTTTTTGTGCTCCCTCTGCTTGAGCCGACTCGAGCAGAAGTCATGTTGGTCGAGTCAGCTCGGATGTCGAGTCGACTCTTTCTTAAGTCAAGCTGTAGGGTTTTTTATTGCATTTTCTTCTTTGTCTCTTCATTCCTTCCCTCCCAAACATCTTTTCCAAACATCCTTTCCCTCCAAGTCTCTTTAGATCACTGTGTCTTTGAGGGAATGGCTCCTCGAAAAGTTGTTGGGAAGAGACCTCGTCAGGAAACTGAGCAAGCTCCGTAAGAAAGGCGCTCCAAATTTTGGGAAGAGAGCTCCTCACAGATTCTGACTCAATCCATTGAAGAAATGAGCCCCCCTTTTCCTCATCAGCAAATATCCTTGGCAATGAGACCCGTCACAACAGGTAGACAAATTATGTTTGAATTTCTCAAAGAAATAGGGTTGATTATTGGAGATTTGATTGAAAACCAGGGTTTGAATTATATGTGTTCCTTGAATATTCTTACTTATCCCAACCTAGTCAGAGTATTTTATGAAAATTTGAACTTGGAGAGCAGCATATTGAATCAGTAATCAAAGGAAAAAGAACTATAATTTCTGAAGAAAGTCTTGGCAGCATGTTGGAAATGCCTTTTGAAGGAATTGAACACTTAGTTCTAAAAGACAGGACAAAGGCACTTCAAACTGTTTTGGAACAGGAAGATGTGAATGAAATTGGCATTCTAAAAGCTAGCTCCCTATTAGTGGAAATGAGACTCCTTCATAGCTTCATTAGTCGAATCTTTCTAGCTAGAACGGGACGGTTTGACTGGGTTAGTGAGAAGGATTTATGCTTTATGGAGCTGGTGATTCATGGAGACATGATTAATCTTCCTGCAATAATGTTATCTCAAATGAAGGAAGCAATTAGAAAAGTAAAAGCTTGTCTGCCATATGGAATGATTTTGACATTATTCTTCCAAGCTACACATGTTGATTTATCTGGAGAAGATAGTAGATCACTCCTTCATACTAATACATACACAGCCAAAACTTTACAAAGAATGGGATATCTACTTTTTGAATGCACCTGGAGGAAGAAATCGATACTCCAGCTGATATTGAAGAACAAGAAGAAAAAGGTGAGATGCAGGCTAGTGAGGACACCTCAATTCCTATTCATGAGCCACAGCCATAACAAGACTCACCTATTCAGCCAGCTTTTGATGCCCCTTTACCTGACAGTGCTCCTGCACCTACTATTGATACATCAGTTTTGCAGGACTTTATTTCATAGCAATTGAGTACTTTAACTGACTCACTTATCTGCACTATGACTAACATGTTTGGCGAGTTTCGCCAGTTAGTAGAGACTAGGCTAAATTAATTTAGAGAGCAAATAAATGATCTGCGCAGTAGAGTGGATGTTCTTGAAATCTCCAAAAGTGCAACCAGTGCAACATAGCCTGACCTTCAACCCATACTTGAATTGATTTCATCGAGTTCTGAATATATTAAAAGCTCTATCAATAATACACTTGAAGAATTCATAACTGAATTAAGCATCTCAGATTTAAAATGGGTTTAGTGGAAGAAGGAAGAAGAATGGAAGAAGATTACACGAAAGGGATTGGAATCATAAGAGCTAAATTTTGAAGGTTAAGGGGATTTGCAGAAGCATTTGCCAATGAACAGTCATTTGAACTTGTTCAATTACATAAAGAAATAAAGAAGACAAGTGAAGAAATGGAACAAATTCAGATTCTATTTGAATAGCTAAGAGCAACAATCATTGCTTCTTTCCCTTCTCAGCCTAGACCTACTAGTGGACCTTCATCATCTTCACATCCTAGGAGACCTGCTCCTCACCTTTAGGTCTCCACTAGGGCTAGAATTGATGTTTTATTTAGACTTTTAATGATGTTTACCTTATAATTTATTTTTCAAGAAACTCTGTACTTTCTTTCATATTTTGTAACTTGTACTAAACTGTTTCAATGAAATGAAAGTCATTTTGGAACTTGTTAGCACTATCTTGAATTATCCTGAACTTATCCAATATTTACATTACTACTATGATGAATTTTAATTAGAATATCCAAATCAAATTGAGAAAGTGAAATTATCTCAAACAAATATCAAAACCTTTCTCACTCTATTTCAAAATTTGAACTTTACTGGACTCATCCTTTTGATTTATGACAAAAGGGGGGAGAAACTTATGTACTTGCATGAAAAGGATAAAATCTATTTTATTATGCTCTGATACATGAAACATAATATGCTTTATTGATATGTTCAGATACATGAACATTAATCTTTCAAAATATGCTTTGATTTATGAAAGATATGCTCTGATACATGAAAATTACTTTAGTATATATGCTCTGTTACATAAAGTTTTCTTAGCTCTGATACATAAAGTTTTCTTAGAAACCTTGATACATGAGCTCTAAAACATGAAATTTTCTTGAAGGACTTGATGAATACATTATCTTGCATGGAAAGTTTGTTAAAGCATGGAGTATTTTATTGAGGGAAAGATTATTTCTCATTGCTCTGATTCTTTATCTCTCTCGTTACCACTAACATGCTCTAATTTTCCTTCCATGATCTGACAATAATGATAGTTGAGCATGTCATAAAATTGTATTGTTCAAAATTAGAGTCAATTCTTTCTATACTTGTTTATACCTTCTTACAAATACAATTATACAAATAAATGTAAAGTTTTATCTTATCTTTTCATGCCCGGTATTTTGTCATCATCAAAAAGGGGGATATTGTTGACCCCTTGAGTGATTTTGATGATAACAAAACACTAGAGCATGCACATTTATTACTAACTACTCTCAAGTGTTTCACAAGTTTTGTAGGCTGATTCTTAATGATTATCAATTGCTCTTACTTTATTCAGTTGAGTGTGTTAAGTAATATTGTATGAGTATGATGTAAAGAAGAACCCCTTGAAAAACCTTTGTAAAATCATGAAGCTGGGTTACTTCTATGAGTGCTGTGCTCTAGATTTAATTTGAGTTGGTTTGTATTGAAAGTTTGAGAGTTTTGGTGAGAGTGTTTTTAAGTCTAGTTATAAAACTCCTGAAGAACTCACTCGAGTCGACCCAACCAGAAGAAGAGTCGACTCTATCTCGTGGCATGCACTGAGGATTCTTGCATGCAGCAATCCGAGCCGACTTGAGTGAATCCGAGCCGACTCACGTAAAACCGAGCCGACTTGTCCAAAGTCCATTTTTGAAGTTTTCTGAGAACAAAGCCAGGTGAGTCGACCCCAACAAGAATGAGCCGACCCCAACAAGAATGAGCCGACTCTGCCAGAATAAATTTTGAAGACCTATGAAAGCGAGCCGACCCGAACTACAACGAGCTGACTCCTCCAGAGTGAAGATTTCTGATTCTGAGATGAAGAGCCGACCCAAGTAGAAGCGAGCCGACTCCTCGAGTTCAATGATTTCAATGATGGAAGTTCGAGCTGACCCGAATGGACATGAGCCGACTTGTCTAGAGTGAGGTTTTTGCACCCTGAGACAAAGAGCCGACCTTGCTGAAGAAATGGCGACTTGATCATCTGACTCGAAGGATCCGAGCTGACTCGAAGGATCCGAGCCGACTCGAGTGTTGATTCCAGGTACATAATGGCTAGTTCTAGAATTCTTTTTTGAATGCTAAAAGGTGCTCCAATGGCTAGTTTTCGAATTCTAACAAGCTACAATGGTTATATCCTTCAGAAACAAGTACAAAAGACTATATAAAGGGTTTCAAAATCAGTGATTAAAAGAGAGCATGCTTAATTGAATACAAAAAAGTTTTTGGTGAGCACAAGTGAGCATTCAAGACAGTCTTCATTCTTCACCAACTCCCATCTAAAGATTGAAGCATTCATTGAAGGAAGAAAGGAAGCCTCTCAAGTGCATTAAAGAGTAATTAAAGAAGGCTTCATTAGTGCTAAAGCAGCAACTATCTGACAATGAGAGTTTGTCATTTATTGTTGTATTTACTTTCAACTTCTTTGTGAGTTGCTTGGATTATTGATGAGCCTGTATGAAATACCAAATAGGTTCTTGGTGAGCCTTTGTTAAAAATCAAGTGTTGGGTTCTTGGTGATCCTGGTAAAACCAAATTAGGTTCTTGGTGATCCTATGTTGAAACCAAGAGTTGGGTTTCTTTGGTGCTCCCATTTTAAAACCAAAGGGATTTGGGTTCTAGGTAATCATGTTTAAAACCTAATGTAGGTTTGGATTGCGAACCTATAAAACAATCATACTGTATTCGGGTGTGAATATAGTGAAAATCCCAAGTGGTATCTTGGATAGTGGACATAGGAGCTGGTTTGCTCCGAACCACTATAATCTTTGGTGTTTGTATTGCTGCCTTTCTCTTTTTTTTTAGCTTGTGCTTTACATTTATAATCACAACCCTTTCACTAAGAGAAGTTAAATTCTAAAAGCACATATCTACAGCAATAATTTTTATTATTTTAAAATCCCAATTCACCCTCCTTTTGGGTAGCCACCTGGGCAACACTCCTACTACCATTAAAGGGTGGAAGAAGCACTTCTTGTTCATTTCCTGCCCTTCTTTGAGTGATTAGGGTCTATTGAACTAGGTTGTTTAGATTTATCTATCTCAGGTCTCCCTAAATTGAGTGATAAGGAGGGGAGTCTCTTTGCAATCCTTGAAGCTGTCACAGCCCCTCGGTTAAAGCTCCTTCATCAGAGGAGTCTCTCTATAAGGTTGGGCTTAGTCAACTTCTCGATGTTAAGTTCTAGGCTTTTAGCCCTTTCCTTCTAGTTGTTACTTAGTGTCTCTGATCGATCTTATTAATGTGTAGGTATGACTCCTGAATAGTTGGAATCATTAAGGGAGGGCTTGGCTCAGTAAAAGATAAGTAAGGGAAAGGCCTCTTCGTCTACTACAAAGAGGTTCAAAATCTTTGAGCCCAAGCTGACTGAGGTTATTTCATCTGAACTTGCTCCTGCAGTAATTAAGGTTGCTCCTAAGACCATCGTCATACCACCTTGGCCAGCCTTGCCTCTAACCATTATGATCTCCCAATTATTTTCTTCCAGCATCCTTGCCCAAGTTACCAAAGAGGCCAGGTGCAGTTCTGAGCCCTTGATCAACGATCGGGAAAACATATTTCTCCAAAATTGGAAGGAGATCCGGGATGCTTTTGAGAGCTTCCTACTCCCAGGGAGAGTGGAACAAGTCCAAAACATGGACTGTCAAGACCTAAGGCACTAATGTGTAATGTCTCTTTAGTAGGTATTTTCATGCCAACATTTTATTCCCCTCGTCCTCTTGTGCTGCTTCCTGACATCTAGTATGGTAAGTAACTCACTTCACCACAAGGTTGCTGAATTGGGACTTTGTTGGCCAAGTAGCTTTCCCAAGAGGGGGGTGAATTGGAAATTTTAAAAAAATTAATCAAATATGTGCTCTTTTAAATCTTCTTTAGTGTAGAGGTACTGTGTTCAAATAATTAAAGCAGAAGCAAGTAAAGAAGAAAAAGCACAATCACAAACACAGCAAGTTTATAGTGGTTTGGAGCAACCTCGCTCCTACATGCACTATCCAAGGTACCACTTGGAATTTCTACTATATTCACCCACGGAATATAATTGGATTGTTTTATCGGGCTCACAATCCAAAACCTAACTTGGTTTTTCAATCGGGCTCACCAAAAATCCAACTTGGTTTTTCAATCGGGCTCACCAAAAACCCACAAACTCACAAAGGAGTAGAGAGAAACAAGCAACTAATTGACAAACCAAAGTTGTTTGATGGTTGCAGTTGCAGCTCAAGAGAAAACTTCTTAATTGGCCTTTACTACTCTTCAATGGCTTCTTCAACTTCTTCAGTAAATGCTTCAAGCTTCAGATTTGAATTGCTGAAGTCTTAAAGGCTGACTTGAATCACTACTAGAAAAGGGTGATTTACCAAGGGATTTTATCGAGAGAAAAAATCCCTCGTAATTTTGAGGGATCTTCTGACAAAAAAAATTAACTATAAAATTTTCCGAGGAAAAAAAATCCCTCAAAATTTTTTTTTTGTAAGGGGTTTTCTGAGGGATTTATTCCTTATAAATGAGCTATGAGTAGAAATTTCCCGAGGAAAAAAGTTTTCTCGGAAAATCCCTCACAAATTATTTTTGCAAGGAATTTTTTGAGGAATCTTTTCATCATAATTTGGTTCTTAGTAAAAAAATTTTCAATAAAAAAATTCCTTGCAAAATCCCTCAAAAAATATTTTTGCGAGAAATTTTTGGAGGGATCTTTTCATGATAATTTGATAAAAAATTTTAAATAAAAAAATTCCTCGCAAAATCCCTCAAAAAATTTTTTTGTGAGGGATTTTTCGAGGGATTTATTCCTTATAAATAAGATCTTAGTAGAAATTTTTTGAGAAAAAAGTTTTCTCGAAAAATCTCTCGTAAATTATTTTTGTGAGGGATTTTACGAGGAATCTTTTCATCATAATTTAGTTTTTAGTGAAAAAACTTCCAATAAAAAAATTCTTCGTAAAATTCCTCAAAAATTATTTTTGTGAGAGATTTTTTGATGGATCTTTTCATAATAATTTGGTAAAAATTTTCAAATAAAAAAACCCATCGCAAAAACCCTTAAAAATTTTTTTTGTGAGGCATTTTCCGAGGGATTTATTCCTTATAAATGAACTCTTAGTGAAAATTTTCTGAGAAAAAAAATTTTCTCAAAAAACACCGAATATAGAAAAACTAGAAAGAAAGGCCCGGTCTAAAAAAATATTAAAAAATTATTTTAAAAAAATAAAAAAAATTTTGTTCTAATATTTTTTATAAAATAATTTTATAATAATAAATAACAAGAATTGAACCTAAAATCTTTGAAAAGCCTACCTACTATCATAACCATTAAGATCCAATTTTTTTTATTATAAGTTTATTAAAAGAATATTTAACCTATCTAAAACCTTTCTTATAAATTAATAAAACCTAAAATCCCTTAAACTCCTATGCCCACCGCCCATCTCTGTTTGATCGTCGGGCTTCCCTCTCTTCCTCCTTCGGCTGCCTCTTCCTCTCGGAATCAGACCGGTGATCAAGCGGCGGCCGGCCGGAATGATGGTGATGGTGGCGGTAGCAACGGCAACTCCACGCCTCCACCGTTCTTCTTCCTCGATTCCTTCGATTCATCATTCAGGTAAGTCAATTAATGATCAATTGTTTTCTTTTTTGTTTCCACCGACCGGCAGGCTCGAGCTTGGCTCCTCCACCCCATCCCCTCCCGGCAGGCTCGAGCTTGGCTCCTCCACCCCATCCCCTCCCGGCCTCTCCCACTCCCTCCCGGCCTGTCACCCCCCTTCCAGCCGTCCCTCATCTCCGATCAAAACACCAAAAAAAAAAGAGTTTTGATCAAACCATAGTGCCACTGCCATCCCACCGACTCTGCCACAGTTCCAAATCTTCTCACATCAACGGTCTGTGCATCCCCGTGGCTCCATCCATGCTTCTGCGGCTTGCTGAGCGTCTCCTCCCTCGTCCTTCCCTCCATACCGACACCCGTCCATTTCTATCATCTCCGTTTCGCTGATTCCAAATCAGGCTCAGTCCGGTCTCTAAGGTATTTGTTATTTCGCCTCTCTCTCTTTTATTTTTTTCCCTATATAGGTTTCTATTTATTTGTTAAAAAATTCTCCATTTATTAGATTCTCTAGATATCCGGCTTTTGACTACTTTCTATAATAACACAGGCCATACTAACTAATTCCTGGAGTATATCATTGGTAATTTCTCCACCAATTTTTTTTTTATTATATTTTTCTTCACATAAACATGATTTTGAAAATTTGATTATTTGATTATATTTATCAAAAGTCTGTTTATACGCTCGCACACACTTGGTCTTCCCGTTTCAACTTATTCCTTCTCTCTCTAAGATATCTTAGCTTCTCTCTCTTAAAATTATGCAAAACTTGCTGCAGGTGTGTGCCTGCCAGTGTCGATTACATATTTTATTAATAAAATTAAACAAATACTATTTTTTTTGGTGTGATCTTGTTCCATTTCTATATAAATCTCGTCATGTTATTTTTCTTCCTATAGGAAAATACTTTATGACGATAATTTCAATAAATAATTTTTTTTTATAAATAGAATATATTAGCAATGTTAGTAAGTTTCCATTCAAGATTAATATAAAGGGTACAAAGAATTTGTTGAGTTCTTTATGCCCTTCAAAATTGAGCCATGTAACAGAGGTACAGACCTCTTTGAGTTTCTAATGGAGTTAATGTTGTGCGTCTTGTTTTGAGTATATTGGATACAATAATATTCAGTAGTAAATGTGACATAGATGCAACCTACCACTTTATTGCTTTTGGACCAGAGATATATATTATCTCAGATTTATGAGGAAGAAGAACACCAATAAATTCAAAATATGAGACTTCATGTATGTTACATTTCATGTAGATATTGTTAGTGTTTTGGAGGGAAAACTCAAAATTTTCTATACCAAACCCCTCCATCTAATACCCTCTAAATTCTCCCCATCCTTATTTAATTAGTCATAAATTAAACAGGAGTAAAATTGAGAATTGGTTTATAATGAAAACTTCTTTCTTGGATTTTGTCATGTTTTGGACCATTTTCCATATGCATGCCGCTAGGACCGGTTAGCATGCATGCGAATGCAAATCATGCTCACGGGTGCAACATGATGCGGTGAATATTTTATTTTTGATGCTTTTAATTTTGATCATTTTCTTCTTTTAATTATCGATTTGATTGTTTTTATTAGCCATTGTTTAACATTAATATTTCTACCATTAGACATTCATCACCAGATTAATATTTTTTGTCTGTTAGATGTTAATAATCTAGTCATTGGATTAGCCTAAACATCTAATTTTTGGACCTATAAATAGAGTCCATGATAGGAATTGAAAAGTACAAAAAAAAAAAATCAAGTTCTTCTTTTCTCTCCTTAGATGTATTACCTGATCCTATTGAGAAAGAAAAAGGAGTTAGCCTTTGGTTAATGATCAAAGATAATGTTGGAATAGATCTTATATGAGTTTGCCTTCTTGTTTATTTTAATGAACATAGAAAAACTAGAAAGAAAGGCTCAAAAAAATATTTAAAAATTATTCAGAAAAAAAGAAAAATAAGAAATATTGTTCTAATATTTTTTATATAAAATAGTAGATAGCAGAAATTGAACTTAGAACATTTGAAAAGCCTACCTACTATCATAACCATTAAAATTTATTTTTTTACTATAAATTTATTAACAAATATTTAACCTATATAAATCTTTTCTTATAAATTAATAACATTTAAAACCCCTTAACCTTCCCCGCCCACCGCCCATCTCCATTAGAGGGCTTCCCTCTTCATTTTAGCGGATTCTATCTTCATCGGGCTTCCCTCTTTTCGTTCCACGGATTCCATCTTCTCCTTCCACTCTCAAGGTAGATTTCTCTTCTTTGAATCCCTCTTCCCCTTAATCTAAATTTCTATTTTTTTCTTTGAATCTCTTGTCTATCGAACAAGGTAGATGAGGCTCGGTGGCAGGGAGAGAATGCGCCAGGGAGAGAAGGTGGACGGACAATGATTGGTTTGCCGGAGTCGGAGGAGATGGTGGCGAACCCATCGTCTCCTTCCATGAACATGGGAGAGATGGGTCCTCCGATGGGTTCGCCGGAGTCGGAGGAGACAGTGGCGAACCCATCGTCTCCTTCCTTGAACAGGGGAGAGATGGGTCTTCCGATGGGTTCGCTACGGGGAGATGAGGGGTCGGATGTACTGGAGGAGACGGGCGGCACGGGAGGCGGCGGACGGGGATGTCTCCGGTGAGATCTGGACCGGAGAGTGGTGGTGATGGCGGAGGGAGCTTGGTGGGCTGTGGGTGGTGGACGGGTGTTCTGGGCTTTCAATCCGACTAGATTTAGGAGAAAGATGACAGGAATAAGTTCAGAATAGAGGGGGAATAAGGTTGGGATAGCGGGAATAATGGGAATAAGTGAGCATGTGGATATGGAGGGCAATGTAGACACAGTTGGAAGCAATGTTAGCAGTAAGCATGTGGATGTTAACACTGAAAATGCACAGATGCATAAAGCAGTTGAGGAAAGTAATCCTATATCTGTTAAGGCCAACGAGAATAGTTGCAATGATTCCAATCTTCTTGGACCTGGCAATAAAGAAGTTGGAGATGCGTCTAAAGATGTAAAAGTTCAAGACCCATCAGGATTAGAGAATAACAGAACTGCAGACTATAATTCTAAAGGAGATGTACTGGCAGATGGCTTGGAAGAACCTTCTCCAATGGCAAAGCCTAAAGAGGTCAAAGGAGTTGAAGCCAGTTATGCATTGAGAATTGCAAATAATCCTGCAAAGAGGCCAAAGCTTGATGAGCACAAGGAGGCAATGTTAGGTAAGAGAAGAGCCAGGCAGACTGTTTTTATTAACGTGGAGGATGCTAAGCAAACTGGTCCCATGAAAACCTCAACACCTAGGAGGCAAACTTCTTTTCCAACACCTATTATTACTCGTACTGTGAAAGACATGTCTCGTGCTAGCCCTGCTGGTGTTGAAAGGGCTGTGGACAGACAGAGTCAACCCATAACCAAGGATCAAAAGCAATCTGATATAGCAAGCAGTGAAGGAAGTAACCCTCTGGAGTCAAGTGACCAAAAGGCTGAATCTAATGGTGATGTTAATCCAGGGTCAATATCTCGTTCTAAGAAGATCAACAACAATGAGTTTTCTTCAGAATCTTACTTACCACCTGGTCCACGACAGGCTTCATGGAAGCAGGCTGCAGACTCCAGGCAGTATAAGAACCCAACCATTTCATCCCGAAAACCTTCTGTCACAGGTCAGAGCATTTCAGATCAGAAATTGGGAAACAAAAAACATCTTCCTTCTAAGAAGCAGACTTCAAACAACGCACAGTACCAAGATACATCAGTGGAGCGGCTTCTGAGGGAGGTGACGAATGAGAAGTTCTGGCGTCATCCAGGTTCGGAACATTTCTTTGCTTATTTAAGTTGGTGTAAGTATGTTTTTTATATATTAGTTTGTTTGCACCTGAATTCTTTAGGTGAACAATTCAAAATCCTGGATACATGCATCATGGTGTGAATAACTTGTGCATGTGATGAGTGGGAAAAAAGAGCTGAGGAGAGTGGGTCAGGATTTTGAATGTTTCATTTAATTAATCCATTGACATGAATTTGTTTGATGGGTAGAGTATCAGTCACACTTGCTCTGTAGCCAATGTCCACAGGACATGCAAAGGCAAAGAAGGTTTTGAATCCACCAATTTTACACATGTTTTTATGGGCAATAAAAGGGAAACTGCCTCTATGGCCAGTTCAATTGAAGGATCCTTGTGGGTAGGAAGAGATTTAGTTTCTTTTTGGGAGATGCTTAGCTCTAAATTTGGCATTTGTTTGAGATTTGATAGTACACTTAGGCTAGTAATATATTAAATTATGCAACCAGCCATTAAACTGAGTTATCGTGTCTTTGTTTATTGGTTGGTAACTGATTACTGACTAGATGTGTATGCTGTCAAGATATTTTGAGGTCTCTTGTTTAAAGCCTGGCAGTTAGCCATAAGCTGTACCGTATCTGAGGAATTTCTGTGTTTTAATTGCCAACCTCTGTGATTTATTTTCTTGTTCTTGTTCCTAGTTATACTATGCTGTCATTTGTGTTGTTATTATTTTGAATATAACACCAGCATCTGGCAATTATCAGAGGAGACGGAACTTCAGTGTGTGCCTGGATGCTTTGAGTCTATTGAAGAGTATGTGAGAGTTTTTGAGCCCTTGCTATTTGAGGAATGCCGAGCACAGCTCTACAGCACCTATGAGCAGCTTACAGAGACTGTAGCTAGGGATGCGCATATAATGGTTCGTGTAAAAACTGTTGAAAGACGAGAAAGAGGTAAAGATCTTGATTTTGTTGTTTTAGGGCTTATTATCTTCGTTTTCTTTAGGAGAGTAATATAGAATTGTAACAAACAGACAGTGGATTGCAGTTTGAATTTGCAGATGTTAATCTAAAAAATAAAGCATGACTATAAGCAATATGACCTATCACTAGATAAAAATGTTGTTTAGCTTTCTTGCTATATGTTTTGGTTTTTCTTTAGCTTCTTGATTTTTGTATGCTTATCTATAATGTTGGGCTTGTAAAACTTTAGTGGTATTGATGCTCAAAAAAAGTACTTGCATTTCTTAAGCTGACAATTTTTTTATTTCTTTATAGTATTTATGGAGGGTTTGTTGCCCACTTAAGGTGCGAGCTTTCTTTTGTCTAATATCCTAAATCATTAGCCAAAATTTATTATCTTTGTTGGTCTTAACAGCATGATTTGTGAATTAGTTATGTGACGAAAAATATGCAGACATGGATTTTTCTAGCTTTAAAGAGGATAGATAAGTTTGTTACAATTTCTTGGGTGTAGGGTAGTTGTAATTGCTATACTTTAGTAAGGTTATAATACATGTAAGGAATGAAAAAAACTTTAAATCTACTACTAAATTCAATGCTAATGATTGGAAAATAGAAATTTGAATTGTTGGATGTGATCTAGAAGGCCTAAAATGTCTACTTAAGTACAATCATATGTCGTGGTGTCCCCTAGCTTGTGTACCAATTCATCTCACCATCAACTCAGTATATTGTTTCATTATGACTACCTACTGGGGTGGCTTGATGCATGGGATAGGAGTTTCCAAAATATATGATTTATTGTAGATATTTAATTAAATTATAACATTCTCTTTTTGTCTGATACTATTTACATGTCACTTGAGAATCCACAGCCCTGACCATGAGTTGTTACGCCATGAAAGTCAATGCTTTTGGTGGCTTCTACTAATGCACTAAATGATAAGACAATGGATGTGCTTTCCATTACCTGATAGATTGTTCCATTTGATTTAAAATTTAGAACTTCTACAGTACAAATGAGAAGAGTGGGTTTTGAGGAAATTAATTCATTTCTTTTGGAAGCATCTGAATGAACTAATATATGTTGTTGTGGGAAATGAATTCCTACCTTTTAGTATTTTATTTTAAGAATACATGGTGTTCACATTTGTCACCTAACTGAATGGAAGCACACCTTTTGTAGCTTAAAGAACTAAATTCATATGTTGCTCTCAAGAAGCAGTGAGTTTTTATCTTTTGGTAGTGTCTAATATTTACTATTTTATATGCACCGGAGAATATCTTGCATTTCTACATGGATTTATTTATGAACATTCATAGCTCTGTATTTGGTTTCCATTTTATTATTGGATCCCATGCCTTTTCATTTATTGCATCAACTTACTTGGATTAAACTCTATTAATTTTAAACTTAGAGAGATCAACTTTCACGTTTTGTAGATAAGGAGAACTGAAAGAAGGGTAAAAAAGTGAGCAAGAGGCGAAGTTGGATTAGGGACCTTAGGTTGTGATTTGCTTTTTAATGGAGAGCCTTATGTTCTCCAAATAATGCTCTACAATTCAATTCATTTCGATGATCATGATGATTATCTGTCTTTGGGGAGATCTCTTTTATAGACTATTAGATGAACTATTAGATGAACAAAGAATCTCAAGTATGGTATGCCATAATTGTTGGTATCGGTACATACTGGATGTACCATACTATACCAGTATCAAATTGGTACATGGTACAGGAGGTGTACCAAGTGTCGATGTGCTAAATTGACCTTTGGGTGTGCACCAACACTCTACCAAGATGTCACTGGTGTAGGGCCCGGTTCCAAGATAACAAGCCTTGCATTAGTTTTGTCGCATTTATCATCAGTTTCACCCATCACATTATGTAGTAAAACATATCCTGAGCTCGATGTGTGGACACTTGCCTGCACAAGAGGTTCATGAGCCAAACACTAGTCACTGTGAAGAAAATTGATAAGAGAACAATGATGCAGCAAACAATAGCATTTAGAAGACTATCAAATTCAGATTGAAAGGATGTTTTTTCCAAACTTCATAATCAAATAACAAACAATAAACTAAAGTTATTCATGTTAAAAAACATAAAAGCAAATATAATTGGATCTGTAATAATGCCCAAGACAATGCCTCTAATTTGGACAAAAAAAACTAATTTGATGTAAATTTGCTTACCAAAAGCCTAAACTTGTCATTGGTGAAAGAAAATGCACTACCTTAAATAGTTATCTACAATCATGACTCATCTCCAACTTGTCCATACATGTCAAATCTGATAAGATTAAACATGAGTACTGAGCTTCCTATCCATATAGAATTCAGCTGTGGACATATTCTCTACTAAAATTAGGATGCACAACCTTCATATCAATTGCTTTAGCCAAATCGTCACCCAAGGATTAGGGTCGAAAACAATTGCATACAAATCAGTAGAAGTCTTTAATGGGTATCATCGCAGAATCAGTCAAAATCATAAACGATCCCAACCAACCACATGATGACTTTGAATATCTGCTAGTTCTTTGTTTTACATGAAATATATTAGATGATAACAACCATACATTTGCAGGTGGTCATCAGCACATTTGGTCTTCTTTTATTTGGGAAATTGCTGGAACGCCTCTTGGGGTTCCAAGGAGTTCTTGAAGTTTATTATTGTGGTGAATTTTTTAACTTCCATGTGCATCTTTGTTACTGCCATTATGTTGTACTCATTACGAGGCAGGAAAGCAACCTGTAAGTCTCAGCATACTTCAGAAGCTATCTATTTATTATTACAGCATATTCCGTTCCTCCTCAAGACTCTGCACATTTTCATTACCCATTTTTTATTTTTCATTACTGGTGCATATTAGAATTTGACATTTCTTTTCTAAAGTTCCGAGAAACATGAAATGGAAAACCGAATATCCATATAATGAAAAAGACACTTTCTATATTATGGTGAAGTCTGGTTTAGTGTGTGCTTTATTATGCACCGGTAAAAGTCATTTTTGGAAGAACACTTACAACATGTAGACATCAACTATCAATGTTCTACATGAATGTATTGGCTTTTTAATCATCTATTGAAATGGTTGCTTTGCATCATATGGTGGCATGGTATTTTGCTGGACAAATGCTTGCAGCGGGGTAATATTAGCAATTAGTGTGCTCATCCTGGTTTGACAATTTTTTGATTGCAATTGGATACCATTAGAGTATGTTTTGCCTTTGTAATAATTTATGTATTTTGTGCATTTGCATGATATTTATTAACCTCCATGACCACTGAGTTTGCTTTTTCACATTCTTTTGTTACAGTTATACACCTCTTTCTGGCTTCCATGTGGGGTTCTCTCAGGATTTCTAGTAGGCATTAAGCAAATTATACTGAATCAGGAGTTGAGTCTATTTTTTTTGTTGAAGATCAAAGCAAAGGTTTGTTTTCCTTTGAAGTAAATAAACATTTTTGGTACCTTAATAATGTTTTTTGTGCATTTGCATGATATTTATTAACCTCCATGACCACTGAGCTTGCTTTTCCACATTCTTTTGTAATAGTTTTACACCTCTTTCTGGCTTCCATGTGGGGTTCTCTCAGGATTTCTAGTAGGCATTAAGCAAATTATACCAGATCAGGAGTTGAGTCTATTTTTTCTGTTGAAGATCAAAGCAAAGGTTTGTTTTCCTCTGAAGTAAATAAATATTTTTGGTACTTTAATAATATTTTTTTTTACGTGTATGTGTTCAAAGTTTTCAAGCATTCATTGAGAGTTTTATGGATGATAGTTCCAATATACGGCAAAATAGGCACTTAGCTATTTTAGCATCACATTAAAAGTAAAAGATAAGACAGGTAGGTAGGCTAATCTGATGATTCATATGTTTAGCACTTAGTAGGCTTAGCATTAATGCAAGCATAAAATTGATTAATTGAATATACTCTAGTGTACTTCATATTCATCAAACTTTAAAACTAGAAGTGATGCATAGCATGACATGACTTAAAAATGAAGTTAATAATTAATATATAAGGTAGCCCTTTATGATGGATAATTTAAGGTGTGTAAAAGTTCAAACCGTTATTATTATATTCTAACTTACATAAGGCACTTTCCATGAAGATCTAGATATTCGAGATAAAGCAAACAAACTGTAGGATCTATGAAAATGAACATGGTCTAACTTAAAAAATTGAATGAAAAATATCATGTGGATACACAGGATATGTATCAAAAACAAACAAGGATCCTTTTATCAGTTCCTTTTTCCACCTAAGCTAATCCTTGTGTGTATCTTTACCCATAGAAAGTTTGGATTTTCAGTTATTATTTTTCTTATTCAATATACCAACAGAAAAAACTTGCCCATTTTTGCTTACTTTATTTTAAATATTCTTTTTTGTGGAACCACAGGCATGCAAGCAGTTTGGAAAATAAAAGAGTTGATCTCTTTGATGGTCTTGGTGGTGGAGATGGGATTGGTGATGAAAACGCTACGTTAG
This sequence comes from Areca catechu, assembly GCA_021397845.1. Classification (NCBI taxonomy): domain Eukaryota; kingdom Viridiplantae; phylum Streptophyta; class Magnoliopsida; order Arecales; family Arecaceae; genus Areca; species Areca catechu. The sequence goes on from CM038039.1 coordinate 193,088,698, forward strand.
CATCAAGTAAGTTCTTTTGTTACCTTAGCATTAAATATACTTGCATGCATATGTAATTACATTTAAGCTATTTAAAATCGATATGAAAATAAGTTTATACTAGAAAGTGCATGTACTTGTAAACACTTGTAAGTCTTGCATTGTTTAATATTTACAGATCTAGAAGAAATGAGAAGATGCTAGAAGGAGATGAGGGTGCAAGATGTTCCTTCCCTCTCCAACTTGTTGCCTGGAAGGAGACTAAATTGCAGAATTCTGTTTGCCCCCATGAAAGATATAAATTTATTTTTTTTAAAAAAATTGAAGAAAGATTCACTGCACCTTTTATTTTTAAACTGCATTCCATTGCAACAGTTCATATAGTATCATTTTTACTGGTGTACAAATAGGTCAAAGACTACCCCTGTTCTTCATGCTTTGTTACTGGCTATGATTACTAACTTTATCATCCATATTGATATTTTAAGAGATAGTTTTATATATCTTTTTATTTGTTTGTTATTAACCAATAACACTTACCCCTTTAAGTCTGATTAGATATTAAGTGGTCAAATTTAAACTTAAATAGGTATGTGCAAAATTCCATGTTTCATTTATAATCGAAAAACTCGAAAATATTTCTTAAAAATTATCCCTCAGAAAATCTCTCAGAAAATACTCCTCGAAAAATCCCTCGAAAAATTCCTCGGAGATGTTCTCTCGAAAAATCCCTCAAAAATTATTCCTCAAAAAATCTCTTGAAAAATCCCTCGGAGATGTTCTCTACAAAAATCTCTCAGAAATTATTTCTCGAAAAACCCCTCGGAGATGTTTCCTCAGAAAATCCCTCGGAGATGTTCCATCAGAAAATCTCTCGAAAATTATTCCTTGAAAGATCCCTTGAAAAATCCCTCGAAAAATCCCCAGATAACATTCCCTTGGAAAATCCTCCGAAAATATTCTCTCGGCAAATCCCTCAAAGAATTTCTCTTAGAAAATCCCTCGGAGAAGTTCCGTCAGAAAATCCCTCAGAAATTATGCCTCAAAAAATCCCTCGGATTTGTTCCCTCAGAAAATCCATCAGAGATGTTCCCTCGAAAAATCTCCAGATAATATTCCCTAGGAAAATTCCTTGAAAATATTCCCTCGAAAAATCCCCCGAAAATATTCCCTCGGCAAATCCCTCGGAGAATTTCCCTCAGAAAATCTATCGAAAATTTCCAAGGAAAAAATTCCATCAAAAACTCCCTCGAAAAATAAATTCCCTCGGAAAAATCCCTTGTAAAAATTTTTCGAGGATGGTTTTTCCGACGATCATGTTTCTATCAGAAATCCATCGAAAATATAAATTTTTGACAGATTTTTTCCTTTTTCCCTTGAAAAATTTCTTGGAAATGGCCCTATTTCTTGTAGTGAATGCTTTTTAGTGCTCTCTTGCTCACAAGCTCATATGATCATTAACTGCTCATTAACTTATTCAAAGGTTGTCCAAATCCCTTATTTTTAGAGTCTTGTATTCTTCTTAGGTGGATATAGTTGTTGTAGACCGTTGGGATTTGACATTTGACTGTTGGAGCACTTTTTAGATTCAAAAATAAAGTTTTGGAACTAGCCATTATTTGCCTGGGATCGATGTTTGAGTTAGCTCGGATGCTTCGAGTCGGCTCGGATCGTCAGAGTAGTCGAGTCTTCACTCTGGTCGAGTCAGCTCGCCTCAGTCGAGTCGGCTCGGATTCTCAAGATCGTTGATTCCTTACTCTGGTTGAGTCGGCTCGTCTCAGTCGAGTCGGCTCGGATTCTCAGGTCTTCAAAATGGTATACTAGAGGAGTCAGCTCGTCTCAGTCGAGTTGATTTGCCTAGCTTGTTCTTTCAGAACTGATTTTTTTTGTACTCTGGAGGAGTCGGCTCACCTTCTAAAGGGTCGACTCGGTTGTCTGGCGGAATGGTTGAGTCGGCTCAGATTGTTTCTAGGTTGGCTCACCTGTCTGATTCAAGGAATGAAGCTCTGGATGAGTCGGCTCGAGTTCCTTCGAGTCGGCTTGGATTTCTGCATGCCAGAAACCTTCAAGCATGCCATGAACTAGAGTCGGCTCTCCTTACTCGAGTCGGCTCGAGTGATTTTTCAATAAAATCTTCTACTCTTCTCCAGATAACATCCAGTGACTTTTTAGTCACTCAAAACACTTTTCAAGTCCATTAAAAACTAATCTTAAAGAGTTTTCAAACATGAAAACATATAGAAGCAACCAATTTTCATGAATACAACATCAATTTTTCTTTGGGCTCTTCTTTACATAAAACTTTTACAACACTACACATGACATATAACAAGGTTGTAAGAGATGTGATTGAGCATTAAAATCATCCTACAAAAAACCTATAAAGCACTCAAAAAATAGTTAGTAATATAAGTGCATGCTCCAATGTTTTGTTATCATCAAAATCATTCAAGGGGTCAACAATCTTCCCCTTTTTGATGATAACAAAATACCAAGCATGGAACAAACTTTACAGTTACATGTATGAGTATGTTTGGAAGTAAGTATCAACATGTATGAGTTGTATACCGAGATTGTATTTGAAAGAATTAGAGCTTATTGACAATGTATCAGAGCCTTTGAAATAAGTCCAATATGTATCACAGTAAACATTTATCAAAAACTATTTTTGATAGCCATTAAAATTATAACAGAGCAATTTGGTGCTTATAAAGAATAGTCAAGGAAGCTTTAATCAGAGCAAATATGAGCAAATTTGAAAATTTGGAAAATCTCCCCCTGTTTCATTCATTATCATGCATATTTTCAACAGATTTGCAATATTTCCATGGGTATACAATTCAATAATATCATTCTCCCCCTTTTTGTCATTAATCAAAAGGTATTCAATTAAATTCTCCCCCTTAGTTAAGTACTTCAAGCTCAATTTTTGAAGTAGAATGAGAAGATTATAGATATTGTTTGAGATAATTTCACTTTTTCATAAAAAAATGATAATCCAATATAAAATCATCAATGCTACAGATAACACATATAACATTGCAAACACAATAAGTAAGAACCATATACTTTCATTGCTATCAAAGATTTTCATTACAAATTACAAAATTTTGAAGTAGAAATACTAAAAACTAGCCTACTCACTATCACCAGGTTCTTCTATAATATGTTCAGACCTACCATACCAAGATCTAGGTCGACTAGAAGAACCCCTAGTCCTAGTAGAAGGTCCAGTAGAGTGAGGTGGTGGCTATGTAGAATGAGGTGGTGGCTATCTAGGATTGGAAGAGCTGGCTCTTCTAGTAGAAGAAGAGAACTGAGACAAGAACACCCAAACAGTGCTAAGCTCAGTCTGAATCTTCTTCAATCCCTCATGGAGTGCAATGAGCTCACTGGCTTGAGCATTGGCAAAGGCTTTTGTTGAACCTCTTAATCTGGCAAACTCAGCCCAAAGAATCCCCAGACCTTTGGTGTAGTCATCCTCCATCTTTTTGGTCTCTTCTAATGATCCCATCCGATAAGATAGCTCCCTCAACTCAGATATGAACTCCTTTATGCTATGATTTACTGTTTGACACAGACCGTCAAATAGAGAACTAATAGAAAGGGTCAGATCCTCACTGAACTGTCTGAGCTGAGCTAAGATGTTAGGTGGAGTGGTGGTAGGTAGTACAGTAGCAGGCTCTGTTGGTGCTGGTGCTGAAGTCCTCTCTGATGGTGCTGGTGAAGGTGCTGGTCCTGGTGAAGTCCTAGGACTCCCAGGCTCTCTCTCTATATGCTCATGCTCCTCAATCTCAAGAACGTCATGCTCAGCAGTAAAGGTAGTCTTAACATTAGGCAAATGTTGCTCAGGCTCCTCATCATCATCAACAGATGACTCCACTACTCTCTGTCTAGATGCTCTCTTCTTCCAAGTTCCATCTGTCAAATGATATCCCATTCTTTGTAATGACTTGGCAGCATAAGTATCTGTATGATGTAGCGTTCTACCATCTTCTCCGGTCAAATCAACTCTGGAGGCCTGAAACAGTAGCGTGAAGACCATTCCATAAGGGAGACAAGCCTTCACCTTCCTTACAGCTTCTTTCATCTGCAACAGCATAACATAGGGCAAATTGAGAGCCTCCCCCTCAATCAAATGTCCCATAAAACAAAGATCTCTTTCACTCACCCAGTCAAACCGACCTATTCTTGGAAGGAAAATCCTGCTTATAAAGTTATGTAGCAGTCTCATTTCTAAGGAAAGAGTGTTTGGTTTAACATTTCCAATTTCATTAACATCACTCCTTTCTAAAACAATTCTGAGGGTTTTTTGTCTATCCTTTAAAACTAAATGATTAAGTCCCTCATTTGGCATTTCCAGTAGACTGCTTAATCTTTCCTTAGTTACAATTATCCTTCTTCCTTTCATAGTTGATTTAATATGATTTTCTTCCAAAATTAAATTCTTATAGAAGCTTTGAACAAGGTTGGGATAAGTGGGAACATTCAGAGAACAGAAAAATGTCCAACCTTGATCTTCAATCAAGTCACCAATTCGAAGCCCTAATTCCTTTAGGAATGAGAAAATGATCCTTCTTTCGCTTGTAACCAGATGGATAGACATGGAGGTCACTTGTCTTTATGGAGAAGGTGAAGCATTTTGTTCCTATGCCTGTTATCGACTTTGAGTCGACTCATCTTCTCATCTCTTCATCCTTCTTTCTCTTGGAGAGCTCTCTACATTGCTTCGGGGACGTTTTCCAACATGTTTCATCGGTGCCATTGCTTGAGCTCAAGAGGAATGTAAGGGATTAAGCTAGATATGGGAGGTCAAGAGGAAAGGAAGAGGTTCTTAGTTTGGAAACAAGGGTTCTAAGCGAATGAAGAGAGGATAAGGGTTTTAGACAAGTTTTACGGTTTACATATAAAATGCCTAACCGGACATCTGAGTTGGCTCAGCCAAACCTAAATTGCTCGAGTTGACTCGAGCAAAAACTCTCAAGAAGACTTGAAAACCCTTAAACACGGTTTCTAATGATAGAAGAGCATTAGTTAAGATGGTCAAAGATCTTAGATTGATATAAGAGGTTTTCTAGATAATATTTCCTTAATTTTGAAAAAATTAGGATAGAAATTCTAAAAAGGGTCACATAATCCTAATTCTCCCATAATCAATTGAAATCTATCTAAATTAAGAGGTTTAGTAAAGATATCAACAAGTTGATTTTCAGTAGGAACAAACTCAAGTACAATATTTTCATTTTGAACATGATTCTTAATAATATGATATCTAATTTCTATATGCTTTGTTCTAGAATGCTAAATTAGATTTTTTGACAAATTAATAGCACTTGTGTTATCACATTTGATAGGAATTTTAGATTGTGTAATACCAAAGTCTTCTAGTTGTTGTTTAATCCAAAGCACTTGTGCACAACAACTTCCTGTAGCTACGTACTCTGCCTCAGTAGTAGATAGTGATACAGAGTTTTGTTTCTTATAGTACCATGAGATTAAATTCAATTTTAGAAATTGGCAAGTACCACTAGTATTTTTTCTATCTATTTTGCATCCGCCATAATCAGCATCTAAAAAACCAATTAAAGTTAATGAAGATTGCTTTGAATACTATAGACCTAGATTACTTGTTCCTCTTAAATATTTTATAATTCTTTTTACAGCAAGCATATATGATTCTTTAGGATTATATTGAAATCCAGTACATACACATATGCTAAACAAGATATCAGGTATACTAGCAGTTAAGTACAATAGTGATATGATCATACCTCGATAGAGCTTTTGATCAATGTTGTTACCATCTTCATTTTTGTCTAATCTGCAGGTAGGGCTCATGGGTGTGCTCATCTTTTGCTTGACTCCATACCAAACTTCTTGATGATCTCCTTGATGTACTTTGCTTGGTTTATAAAGATTCCATCCTTTGTTTGCTTAACTTGGAGTCCAAGAAAATAATTTAGTTCACCCATTAGGCTCATTTCAAATTCTTCCTGCATTAACTCAGCAAATTCTCTACAAAGAATCTCATTAGTTGCACCAAATATAATATTATCCATATAAATTTGTACAACTAACATATTATTATTCTTTTTTTTGATAAATAAAATTTTATCAACATTTCCTCTTGCAAAATCATTTTCAAGTAAGAATTTACTTAATCTATCATACCAGGTTCTAGGTGCTTGTTTAAGTCCATACAATGCTTTTTTAAGTTTACAAACATGATTTGGAAAAGCGTGATCAACAAAACCTGGTTGCTGTTCTATAAAAACTTGTTCAGATATAAAACCATTTAAAAATATACTTTTTACATCCATTTGAAATAGTTTGAAATTCATGTAGCAAGCAAATGCAAGTAATAATCTTATGACTTCTAGTCTTGCTACGGATGCATTGGTCTCATCAAAATCTATTCCTTTCTCTTGATTGTATCCTTTAGCTACCAATTTAGCTTTGTCTCTAATAACATTACCCTGTTCATCTAGTTTATTTCTTTAGACCCATTTGGTTCCTATAATGGGATGGGCTGATGGTCTATTAACTATAGTTCACACATTATTTCTTTCAAACTGGTTTAGTTCTTCATGCATGGCCAACATCCAGTTAGGATCATTTTCAGCTTCTTCTAAACTATGTGGTTCTATTTATGATACAAATGCTAGGTAATCATATGCTTCTCTATGTGATGATCCAGTCCTAACACCTTGAGAGGGATCACTAATAACTAAATCTCTTGGATGAGAAGTTACATACCTCCATTCCTTTGGTAGATCAGTATGATCTTTACTTACCACTTCTCCTTCTTGAGTTGGTTTCTCTTATAGGTTCATATCCTCCATTTCCTTTTCAAGTGTACCTACATCATTATCTATACACTCTTCTTTCTTTGAAGGTGAGGGGTTAGCTTCATCAAATATAACATGTACAGATTCTTTTATAGTTAGTGTTTTCTTGTTAAATACCTTATATGCTTTGCTATGTATTGAATAACCCAGAAATATAGCTTCATCTGATTTAGCATCAAATTTTTCTATGTTATCTTTTTCATTATTCAACACAAAGCATTTACACCCAAAAACATGAAAATAATTAATATTTGATTTCTTTTCATTCCAAAGCTCATAAGGGGTTTTCTCTAAAATTAGTCGTATCAAAACACGATTTAGAATATAGCAAGCAGTGTTCACCGCTTCTGCCCAAAATTACCTTGGAGGATTGCCTTCACATAGCATTGTTTGGGCCATTTCTTCCAAAGTCCTATTCTTTCTCTCTACAACACCATTTTGTTATGATGTTCTAGGAGCGGAAAAGTTGTGATCAATGCCATTTTCTGTACAATAATCATTAAAAAATTGATTTTCAAATTTCATGCCGTGATCACTTCTAATTGATACTATTGAAAGGTTTTTCTGGTTTGAAACTTTCTTGTAGAATTTTTAAAAAATTTTGAAAGTTTTATCTTTATGTGTAATAAACAAGATCCATGTATATCTAGAAAAATCATCTACTATCACAAGTGCATATTTCATACCACCTAAGCTTGTGGTGCTAGTTGGTCCAAATAAATTCATGTGAAGTAGCTCAAGGGGTCTAGAAGTTAAAACCATATTTTAGATTTAAAACTTCTCTTAGTTTGTTTACCCATATGACAAGCATCACAAACATGTTCAAAATCAACTTTGAATTTAGGAAACATCTAACTAGATTCTTAGAAATTAATTTGGCAATTATATGCATTTAGCATGACCTAATCATCTATGTCAAAGTAAACTAGACTCCTTGGTTTTAGCATTCATTGCTACTAGACTTGTACTACTAGTCATGGCTAGATCATTCAGATCTAGCACATAAATATTTTCAAGTCTATGTCCAATGAGTTTGTTGCTAGAATCAAGTGAGTTAGTTACTATATACATAGATGATTCAAAGACAACCTTGAAGCCTTTATCACATAATTGACCAATACTTAATAAGTTATGCTTCAATTTGTCTACTAGCAATACATTTTAATGAAAGTAGAAGGGGTTATTTTGATCTTACCAATTTTGATTATTTTTTCCTTGCCGTTATCTCCAAAAGTTACCAATCCTCCTTCTTTCATTTGTAGGGTGACGAATTGCTCTTTATCACCCATCATATGCCCTGAGCAGCCGCTCTCCAGATACCATCTTTTCTTAGCATTTTGGGCTGCAAGACACTCCTGCAAATAATCAAGGAATATTTTTAGGTACCCAAGCTACCTTGGGTCCTTTTAGGTTAGTAAGATTGGTTTCTTTGGAAATCCAAATCTTTCTTATTCTATTTTTAACAAGTCCATTTTTCTTTAATATGTTGCATTGAGAAAATTTGTGTCCAACTCCATTACATGCATAACAGATAACTCTAGAATTTTGAAAAGATATAAAATTTGAGGTTCTAGAAGTAGAAGCATGTGATGCAGATATAGAAATAATTGATCTAAAAGATTTTTGATTTGTAATCCTAGGTACGTACTTTGAAGCTCTAGAAATGGATGTGGAAGCATTTGATACAAAAGCTTTTTGAGATATAGATTTTGGTACAAATACTTTTGAAGATATAAATCTAGTAGCTGAAATTTTATTTGTATTTGAAGAGTTATAACCGATTCCAGCCTTATTACTTGAAACTCTTTGCTCTTTCAAAATTAACTCAAGCTTATTTGAACTTAAAGTAAACTTTTCAACCAAAGGCTTGAGCTTTTCAACCTCCTTTTTCAAATTAGTATTTTCATCATTTAAAGCTTTGATTTTCTTAAGATACACCTTTTTCTTAACTTCCAAAGCTTTATTATTTTCAGAAAAGGTAATTAATTCTTTTTGTAGTAACTTATTCTTTTTTGAAATCTCTTCCTTTTCTTTTAACAAAGAATCATTGTTATTCTTTAAAGTTCTAATTTTTACCTCAACTTTTTTAAATTCAGAAAGTAAATCATGGAATGCAGTGTTCAGCTCATTAAAAGTGAATTCAACTTGAGGTTTAGGGGACATTACCTCATCTTCGAGATTCATAAGACATAAATTGGCAGTTTTTGTGGTCTCTTCCTCTTCAGTTGAAATCAACTTCTCACTGTCGCTCCAAGTCACAACCATCGCTTTCTTCTTTTTCTTCTTAAATGTTTTCTTTAACAAAGGACAATCAAGATGGATATGCCCAGGTTTCTTACACTCATAACAAATGGGCATTTGATCCTATTCTTTTTCTTTTTTCTTGTCCTTGTCCTTACTGTATTCACCTTTCTTGTAAAATTTTTTGAAGTACCTTCCCTTCTTCTTGTCCATAAATTTCATGAATCTCCTCATGACCAAAGCTATATCTTCATCTTCTAAGTCTTCTTTGAAGGAGGAGCAATCATCTTTCGATTTCTCTTCTTGTTTCTTCATTTTTGATGCAGCTTCAAAGGCAATAGTCTTTTTCTTTTTTTGATCATCTTCATTCCTGTGCTGCATGGCCAACTTATGTGTTATCAAAGAACCCATCAATTTATCCAGAGGTAGTGTGTTCAAGTCTTTTGCTTCCTTGATGGTAGTAACTTTAGGATCCCATTTGTCTGGAAGTGATCTTAGGATCTTCTGTACTAAATCTGCATTAGAGTAAACCTTGTCAAGACTTTTCAAGTCATTAATAATGTCTGCAAAATATGAAAACATGGCAGAGATAGTTTCATTTTGTTCCATTTTAAACAGTTCATAATTGTGTACTAGAAGATTAATTCTTGAAGTCTTCACTTGGAAAGTTCATTCATGGGTCACCTCGAGTTTATCCCAAATTTTCTTAGCTGCATTGCATGTAGAAATTCGGTTAAATTTGTTTGCATCCAAAGCATAATATAGTAAGTTCATGGCTTTGGCATTCAGCTCACCTTTCATGTCGTGTTCATCCCAATCCTCTTCAGGTTTTGGGACATCCACGCCATCAACTTTTATCATGGGTGTGTGAGGACCCTTAAGAATGACCTTCCATAATTGAAAGTCAATAGCTTGAATGTATATCTCCATTCTAGCTTTCCAATAAGAATAGTTCGTGCTGATGAATGGTGGAGGTCTATTAGTGGATTGCCTTCGACCAAGGAGGTACTCATGGGATGAGCCATTAATCTTTACTCAAATTAAAATTCAGAGACTCTGCTTTGATACCAGTTGTTGCCCATGTGGCTTTCCCAAGAGGGGGGTGAATTAGAAATTTAAAAAAATTAATCAAATATGTGCTCTTTTAAATCTTCTTTAGTGTGGAGGTTTTGTGATTCAAATAATTAAAGTAAAAGCAAGTAAAGAAGAAAAAGCACAATCACAAACACAGCAAGTTTATAGTGGTTCAGAGCAACCTCGCTCCTACGTCTATCATCCAAGATACCACTTGGAATTTCTACTATATTCACCCATGGAATACAGTCGGATTGTTTTACCGGGCTCACAATTCAAAACCCAACTTGGTTTTTCAACCGGGCTCACCAAAAACCCAACTTGATTTTGAACAAGATCACCAAGAACCTACACTTGGTTTTGAACCATATCACCAAGAACCTACACTTGATTTTTCAATCGGGCTCACCAAAAACCCAACTTGGTTTTTCAACCGGGCTCACCGAAAACCCACAAAATCACAAAGAAGTAGAGAAAAACAAGCAACTAATTGATAAACCAAAGTTGTCTGATGGTTGCAGTTGCGGCTCAAGAGAAGTCTTCTTAATTGGCCTTTACTGCTCTTCAATGGCTTCTTCAACTTCTTCAATAAATGCTTTAAGCTTTAGATTTGAGTTGGTGAAGTCTTGAAGGCTGACTTGAATGCGTTTTAGCGCTCTCTTGCTCACAAGCTCATATGATCATTAACTACTCATTAACTTGTTCAAAGGTTGTCAACATCCCTTATTTATAGTGTCTTGTACTCTTCTTAGGTGGATATGTCATTGTAGATCGTTGGGATTTGATATTTGACCATTGTAGCACTTTTTAGATTCAAAAATGAAGTTCTGAAATTAGCCGTTACATGCATGGAATCGATGTTCGAGTCGGCTCGGATGCTTCATGTCAGCTTGGATCCTCAAAGTAGTTGAAAGGGATATGCCCTACAAGCCAATCTATGTTGTATCTCCCAAACCATTGTAATTGACAATAATCTAATAAAGGCATTATTTTTCATCATATGCTGTGTTTATATTATATGATGAACCTCATAGATTAGGGCTATGATTTTAGGGTTATGATGAGATCATACCAGTGAGACCTAAAGTCTTAAAACCTTAATCTAAAATATTCCTAGTCAAAGGAACCCTGAGTAGGGGATCAGGATTTTTCCGGTAAGACTAGCACATCCCATGTATACTGGAGAGGGTGACTGCTCTCACAGTCACTTGTGTATGACACTAATACTAGGATGTGGGTGCTCATTAGAGAATGAGTTCACTGATATGATCCAACTTGAGAACATCTAATGGAGTCTTAGCTACATGTCAATAGAAGGTTCTCATAGTGAGAGTGGTACAAGTAATCCTTTGACCTGAGACTACCATAAGTACCTTATGTACATGAACCCATGCTTTGGTTCAATTCTAATCATGACACTGAGTCATGCACAGGATTGATACTGGGAATGGTGAATTGGATATGAGGGTAATGAGTAGGTCAACAAGGAATCGATCACTCTTAGTAAGAGGAGATTGCATCCAGCTAGTTATCAATCGGATGATGATTCAGGAAATCTTTGATCAAAGTAAAGATATTAGAGATGATTTCTAATATCAAGATAATTGAATCATCAATATAAGATTGAGATAGAAAAGAATGTAATATTGGAATTGACATATATCCATATCCATAATTATATTCTGGGTGCAGGCTGATCGAGGGATTTAATTGTACGGTAACTTTCTACTGAAGGGTAGTTTTGGTATTTCACCAGAATTTCCATATCTTCCAGGTAGACATGACACGTTGCTAGACGTCAATCTTGTCTTGTGGGTTGATTAAATTGAATGATCACTTACTAGGAAGAGTCCTAATTGATCATAATTGGGTAAGCCCGATTTGACCTAAATCGATTAGAAAGAGTTCTAATCAAATTAGGTCAACTTATATTCGAACCCACTACTGGCTAGATGTGGAACCCAATAGGTCACACACTTAAGAGAATTGATCAAGGGTTTAATTTTATAATTAAATCATTTTGCATGATGATACTCTAGCAGGTGTTGCAAATCCTAGCTTCTATTCGAATTAGATTCGAATTAGGGTTCCAGATTGGTTCAATTTGGGTTCTAATTGGATCTAATTAGACCCTAATTGAGTTTATAGGGATTATGGCTAACCCTATTGGCTAACCATGCACCTAGGCTGGCCCCCCACCCACTCCTTAGCATTTTCATGCCAAAATGCCAAGAGTCCATGCGCTAATGGACTCTTGGCGCGCCATTTGGAAGAGTCCATGGTGCATGGACTCTTGGCGTGCCCCACTTATTTCTTCGATGAATTAAGATGGGTCGGCCTCCTTTCTTAGAGTTAGCACCTCAGATATGCCCCCTTGGATGGGAATCCAACGGTTGATGGGTTTTTAAGAAAGAAAGAAAGCGCTGTTTCTTCCCGGTCGCGTGAAATAACATCTCTTCGGAGATGAAAAGTCACGACTCCTTTCTTTATAAAACATCACGACTTTTCCTTTAAGAAAGGCCGTAGGATTTAATCTGGAAGGCCATGAGAAGGAGGGAAGGGGCATGAGAAAATAAGAAGGGCATGAGAAGGAGTTTACGGATAGTTGTGTGGGCGCCTCTCTGAAAACTATTTAAGGGGTCAGGAAAATCAGAATGGGAGATTAAAAAAAAAAAAATCTGTAATGTTTTTATTTTTCTTCTTCCTCTCCAAAAGACTCCTTCCCTCTTTTCTTGTTTTACATTGTTTCCTTTACAGAGGACTCCTCTGTCGAAACTTTGTTGCTGAACAAGAATAAAAGAGAAGGTCTCTGACAGTAAAGGAAAGAAGGAGTTCTGATATTCTTTCCTTTCTTTCTTACATTAAGACATTATTGTCTTAATTTCTCATCCAACTTAAGACAAGCCTATATCCTCTTAGGACAAGGTCTTTTCTTCAAGACAAGGGTGTCTTAAAGGGCCAAGGTCTTAGTGGAAGGAGGAGAAGAGATCAAAGAAAGGGAGGCAACCTTTTGTGTGGATGAATTCCAGCCATAATCCGAAGAATTGAGTTCTAGGAAGAAGAACTCAATAGGAAGAACCATTGGACAAGAAGATAGTGTTCTTGATCATTGCTCTATGTGGATCACCATCGGAGGGCGGACACCTGGACGCCTGGTGAATTCAGTTAGCCCCTTCAACTTCAAGTTTGTTGGAATAAGCGATTACAGGTTGGTACCCTAATCCTAATTTGCATAGATATGCTTGCCATATGTTCTAGTCTTATTTAAGGAGTTCCTGGTTTAGGATTTTTGGTGTGAATTTAGTTTCAATTTTGAAATTACCCTTCCGTTGCGTTGCACCGGAACCCAACAGTAGTCGAGTCTTTACTCTGGTCGAGTCAGCTCGGATTCTCAGGTCTTCAAAATGGTACACTGGAGGAGTCGGCTCGTCTCAGTCGAGTCGACTCACCTGGCTTATTCTTTCATAACTGATTTTTTCTATACTCTGGAGGAGTCGGCTCGCCTTCTGAAGGATCGACTCGGTTGTCTGGCGGAATGGTTGAGTCAGCTCGGATTGCTTCTGGGTTGGCTCACTGTCTGATTCAGGGAATGAAGCTCTGGACGAGTCGGCTCGGGTTTCTTCGAGTCAGCTCGGGTTCCTTCATGCTAGAAACCTTCAAGCATGCCATGAACTAGAGTTAGCTATCCTTACTCGAGTTGGCTCGAGTGATTTTTCAATGAAATCTTCTACTCTTCTCCAGATGACATCCAGTGACTTTTAGCCACTCAAAACACTTTTCAACTCCATTAAAAACTAATCTTAAAGAGTTTTTAAACATGAAAACATATAAAAGTAACCCATTTTCATGAATACAACATCAATTTTTCTTTGGGCTCTTCTTTACATAAAACTTTTACAACACTACACATGACATATAACAAAGTTGTAAGAGATGTGATTGAGCATTAAAATCATCATACAAAAAACCTGTAAAGCACTCAAAAAATAGTTAGTAACATAAGCGCATGCTGTAATGTTTTGTTATCATCAAAATTATTCAAGGGGTCAACAAACTTGGATGACCAAAAGGTCTGTGAGTCATAGAGGGAGATGGAAAAAGATGTCACCGAGGCCCATTAGAAGGTTAAGGCATCTGAGGCTGAGGTCGAGCACTTAAAGGAAATCACTCATCAAATCCGAGTCCAATCTAACCACAACAAGAAGTAGCTTAGCTGAGACCAAAGCCAATGATAGGATAGCGATGTTGCCATTAAGACACCGTAGCTATTAGTTTAATTAACCAACTTTTAAATAAAATAAAATACATAAAAAGGATGAGTTGGGTCGAATCCACTAAGAAGGCAGTGCTCAAAATAGTTTCATATCTTTTATTTTAAGAAGAAAAGAAAAATATTTTGGAGTCAAGAAGAATGGCGATTAAAAGTGCAAAAGAAAATTAAAACTAGGTATGTTTGATCTGCTAATCAGATCTTAGCATCTACTTATAATAAAAATAAATAATAAAAATTTAAATTACAAAAAAATAAAGTTTGCATTAATTAAAACTAATTACAAGAAATTGATAATAATAATTAAATAAACTATAAAAAATGATAACAAAGAATATAAAGTTGATTGGCATAGTCTCGTCAGGAAATTGGTTGATATCACTTCATCTTCTTTCATCGTACTTCGTTGAGCGAACTGGGCTTTCTCTTCTTCTTCTTCTTTGGATCTTGATCTGAAGATTGCTGTAGGAAAAAAGATGGCATAGAAGACAGAGCTTATCCTCTAAGAAACCTCAATCTTAGAGGCCAACCCATAACCCAAAGCTAAGCCTTCTACCCTGTATCGTACTTCTTTCTCTAAGATGATTTCTTCTTAGCCCAAGGCTCCTTTAAATAGAGCTCATCTAGGGCTTCCTCCCGACCGAATTTGGAGTCAATCGGGCTCAAGGTTGGCCAAATATTATGAGGGGAATTCTTGATCATCCATTCTACATCACAGGCCTCAAATCATGCCAAAAGTCATACGAAATCAACTCTTCTTCATTCCTGGGCGAACAAAGTCTAATTTGGACTCCTACTACATCCTAGGTCTTCATCTCCCTCTTGGATTTGGATTGCACTTCTCCCAACTTCGATGGAGTGGATAACAGCAACAAAAAATGGTGGTGTTTGATAGGAAGATGGTGACTATGATTGAAAGAGGGCCGATGGCTTGCGGGTGGCTCTCATGATGGATGGAGATCATGGGCGGAGCAGGGGTGATGTTGACTCTGGTCTTGATTTTGATGATTGACAAAATGTTTAAGTATATATGAGTACTAATTATATTTTAAGTATATTTTTTAGATCTTAGTACTCAACCATGCTGAATGAAGAAATGCTTGTATTTCAGTTGAAAAAGTCCTTAAATTAATGGAAAATCAAGTATATGGACTTTGGAATTAATATGGAAGAACTTGAAGAGGTTAAAGTTTCAATTTGAAGATGTTTCAGCAATGGCACAGGCAAGTGTCGACACCTGGAAATGAAGTGTCGACACCTGAGGATCAAGTGTCGACACTTGAAGAGTAAAGTGTCGACTCAAGGCCTGAGACAAACAAAAAACTTCAGAAAGCACTTTCAGTCAAGTATCGATACATGGAGCTGAAGTGTCGATACTTGGAAGTGAAGTGTCGACACCTAGAGAATGAAGTGTCGACACTTGAAACTAAAGTGTCGACACTTGGAGGTGAAGTGTCGACACTTAAATAGTAACGACAGTTTTCTAGGCTGCAGAACTTCTCCAACTTAGCTCCAACGGCTATATTTTTCTTCCTAACGACTATAAATGGTCAATATAAACATCAATCAAATGGAGAAGTAATCCTTTGGTGAGTTTCTTGAATATTCTTAAAGGATTCAAGAGTTGAGTGATTCAAAGCCTTCAAGCTTCCAAGTTTCAAAGAGAGCATTCAAAGTCTACATCTACAAGCATCAATCAAAGGCTTCATCAACTTGAAGACAAGATCTTCATCAACAATCAAGGGCTTCAAAGAGATATTTGCTTTATTTTAGAAAGCTTTTATTGTATTCATTTATACTTGCTCTTACATTGTTTTACTTGATATTTTTGGTGAGCCTTGGAAAACCAAAGAGATTTTTGGTAAGCCTTGAAAACCAAAGTGGTTGTTGGTGAGCCTTGAAACCAACTAGGATTTTACTTGTGAGCCCGAAGCCAAAACAAGTTGTTTAGGTTCTTGGATATCCCGTAAAACCAAGGATGATTGTTGGTGAGCCTTGAAACCAACTAGGATTTGACTTATGAGCCCGAAGACAAAATAAATTGTAAAGGTTGTTGGTGAGCCTAAGTTATAAAACCAAACTTAGTGAAATTTCCAAGGGTGTCTTGGAGAGTGGATGTAGGTGCTTGGTTGGCACCGAACCACTATAAACCTTTGTGTTAGTGTGATTGTTCTTCTTGTGCTTTTATTTCTTTATTTTTGCTGTATTTATTTGAAATACACATGTACTTGAATTGCATTAGCACATACTTGCTTTAGTTCATATTTTAAATAGTACAAAAGTTTTATAAAATCCAATTCACCCCCCCTCTTGGGTTGCCTACCTGAGCCTACAATTGGTATCAGAGCAGGTGCTCTATTTGAAAATCTAACGATTTTGAGCTAAAGTTCATGGCAACCCTTGTAGGTATTAGTGTTAGACCATCGTTTTTCAAAGGCATAAATTACACATTTTGGAAAACTCGCATGCGCATCCATATTCAATATATTAGTTATTATCTTTGAAAAATTATTGTTAGTGGTCCTCATATTCCTTCTATTTTGGTTAATGGCATTTCCATTCCAAAGCTCGAAGAGGATTGGAATGAATATGACATTAAGCAAACTGAACTCAATGCTAAAGCAATGAACTTGCTTTATTGTGTATTAGACTTAAATGAATTTAATAGAATCTCATCGTGCACATCGGTGAAGGAAATATGGGACATACTTGAAGTTACTCATGAGGGTACTCTTCAAGTGAAGAATAGTAAAATTAATTTACTTGTATATTCTTTTGAAATTTTTGAAATAATGCATTATGAATCTATATCTGACATGTTTACTAGATTTATGACTATTATTAATGAATTAAAAAATCTTGGCAAAATCTATACTAACGCTGATTTGGTGAACAAAATTCTTAGATCTTTGCCAATATCATGGGATCCAAAGGTGACGGTGATCCAAGAAACTAAATATGTAGAAACCTTATCTTTGGAGGAGCTTATCGGTTCACTCATGACCTATGAGTTGAACTTATGGCAAAAGATAGTGGATGCTGACGTAGAGAAGAAAATAATGTCCTTCAAGGCCAAAAAGGAATTCAAGGCAATGATGGCAACTTGGAGTGATAGTGAAGATTCAAGTATGGATGATGAAGTTGCCCATCTTTGCTTCATGGCAAATAAGAAAAATGTATGTGCTAAAAATGATTATAATTTTTTCTTTGATGAATTACATGATGTATCTAATGATCTTGTGCATGAATATAAATTGCTAAAAATTGAGTACAAGAAATTAAATAAGCATGTAGATTCATTTTCTCTTGACAACACCAATCTTGCAAATAAAAATGATGATTTAAATGCCAAGATCGATATTTTGAAAAATGAAAAGAATATTTTTTCCAAAGAAAAAGAATTTTTAGAAAAAGAAAATGATATTTTGAAAGATTTATGTGATAAATTTTTGAAAAAGAAAAATATTTTGATTAAAGAAAAGAAGCAAAAACTTTTTAAAAATTTTTCTATTCCTGCTTCTTTCAATTTGTCTTATAAATGTGGTTTTAATGCTTATCCTTCTAGATTAAAAAAAGTTTAGGTTCCAAAAGGAATCATAATTACTAATCATAAATGACTCAATAAAGTTTGGGTACAAAAAATGTTCACTTAGTTTATTTTGCAGGAATGTCTTACAGCCCAACTTGAAGAAATGAAGTTCTTGAAAAGTGGCTGTACAAGATAATTTGAAGATGTGGACAAGCTATATTTTGGACTAAATAGTAAAAGGAAGGATTATGTATATTGGTAAATTCTAAACATCTCCTTCCATAATTGAAAATGTAGTTAAATTTTTATTGCATCAATTACTTTGAAAAATTATTTTAAATGGTTAATTAGAATCAAGTTTGGACTTATAATCATTGGTTATGATCATGAACTTCTTGATGTTGATGAATTTCATGCTATCATGATTAAACTTATGATTGTAAGACTTTCACTTGATTTTGATTAATGTATCTTAAATTATTTCATGAAAAATACTTTTAAAGATGCATATTGATTTGAAAAATGTTTTAATTGATTAATTAGAATCAAGCTTAGACTAATAGTCATTTGTTGTGATCATGACCATTTTGATGCTAATGGATTTCATGCTCTCATAATTTCAACTTATGATTATTAGACTTTCACTTGATTTTGATTAATATAGTTTTTGAATTACTTCAAGTAAAATGTTACGATTTATGTGTTTTCATGTTTGACATCTATGCTTATTCTAGAAATGATTTGGATCAAGTATAGAACTAGTAGTTCAGGACTACATTTCAGAAGAAGGTATGCCTATTGATAAACCCTTGCTCTAGTAGCTAGACTTGATATCATATTACTTCTAGCATTTGTATAGATATCAAATCATTTTAAATGAATTTAAAATCATGCTGAAAGTTTTTAAGTGGTATAAATGCTTTATATTTTGAAAATCTGAATATCTTGAAAAACTCAAATCTTTGATTTCAGACTTAGAATTTATGTTCATATCTCAAAATTGTCTGAAATTATGTTGCATGTGCTTTCATGTTCTTATTCCTCAAATGAATGCATATTTTTAAGGGGAATAACATTTAGGGAGAGCATCCAAATATTTGTTATCATATATGATGCTTTAAATGTTTTGCTTGATATCATGCTGTACTTATATTGCTTTGATACTCCTTCTCCTTATTTTCAAATCTAATCCTTTGAGAGGAGTTACATTTAAGTGGTATCATATTCTATTGGTATCAAAATTATTATTTTTTTTAAAAAAAATTTCTAGTAACTGCTTTGGATTGGGTTAGTCATCATGGCCGTCCGGTCATAGGAGCTAAGTAGGGTTTAAAGACCCTCTCTTCCCATTCAATGGGATCTCTTATGACATGTTGGGGTGTCGCTGTGGCCTTATCCTATGAACAAGTAAGGTGAATGGATAATATATATATATTGAATTATTTCTTGCATGTGCATATCATTTTTTGGTATTATATTCAATTCGTATCATATTTCAAGTGGTATCATAATTGTTTGATTTCATGCATTGATTTTGATGATCTTCTTGCTATTCTTTCTGGCTTCATTCCTACTTTGTGTTGCCTTTCACCCTTTTTCATGATGTCAAAAAGGGAGAGAAAAATGTTAAATATGAAAAGGGAAAGATTGGATAAACATGAAAAATCTTTTGAAAAATGAAAGAAAGTGCAAAAGGGAGAGAAGAATGCAAAATGTTTTTATCTTAAGGAAAGAATTAGTAAGGGGGAGATTGTCTTAAAAATTTTATATTTTTTAAAAAATATTTTTTGAAAATTTTGTGGATCATATATTAAGGGGGAGCTTGGTGCTTATTGATTTTGAGCTTTCATGTTTATACTATTGTTAATCTTTTTAAGCTTACCTTATTTTTATACTTAAAGATTTTGTTATCATCAAAAAGTGAAGATTGTTGACTCTGGTCTTGATTTTGATGATTGACAAAATGTTTAAGTATATATGAGTACTAATTATGTTTTAAGTATATTTTTTAGATTTTGGTACTCAACCATGTTGAATGAAGAAATGCTTGTAGTTTAGTTGAAAAAGTTCTTAAATTAATAAAAAATCAAGTATATGGACTTTGAAATTAATATGGAAGAACTTGAAGAGGTTAAAGTTTCAATTTGAAGATGTTTCAGCAATGGCACAGGCAAGTGTCGACACCTGGAAATGAAGTGTCGATATCTGAGGATCAAGTGTCGACACTTGAAGAGTGAAGTGTCGACTCAAGGCCTAAGACAAATAGAAAACTTCAGAAAGCACTTTCAGTCAAGTGTCTACACCTGGAGCTGAAGTGTCGACACTTGGAAGTGAAGTGTCGATACCTGGAGAATGAAGTGTAGTTCTACAGCCCAGAAAACTAACCATCACTATTTAAGTGTCGACACTTCACCTCCAGGTGTCGACACTTGAAACTGAAGTGTCGACACCTGGAGGTGAAGTGTCGACACTTAAACAATGACGGTTAGTTTTCTGGGCTGCAGAACTTCTCCAACTTGGCTCCAACGGCTATATTTTCCTCCCTAATGGCTATAAACAGTTATTTAAGTGTTGGGAGGCTATATAAACATCAAGAATCAAATGGAGAAGTAATCCTTTGGTGAGTTTCTTGAATATTCTTAAAGGATTCAAGAGTTGAGTGATTTAAAGCCTTCAAGCCTCCAAGTTTCAAAGAGAGCATTCAAAGTCTACATCTACAAGCATCAATCAAAGGCTTCATCAACTTGAAGACAAGATCTTCATCAACAATCAAGGGCTTCAAAGAGATATTTGCTTCATTTTAGAAAGCTTTTATTATATTCATTTATACTTGCTCTTACATTATTTTACTTGAGGTTTTTGGTGAGCCTTAGAAAACCAAAGAGATTTTTGGTAAGCCTTGAAAACCAAAGTGGTTATTGGTGAGCCTTGAAACCAACTAGGGTTTGACTTGTGATTCGAAGACAAAACAAGTTGTAAAGGTTGTTAGCGAGCCTAAGTTATAAAACCAAACTTAGTGAAATTTCCAAGGGTGGCTTAGGGAGTGGATGTAGGTGCTTGGTTGGCACCGAACCACTATAAATCTTTGTGTTAGTATGATTGTTCTTCTTGTGTTTTTATTTCTTTATTTCTGCTGCATTTATTTAAAATACACATGCACTTGAATTGCATTAGCACATACTTGCTTTAGTTTATATTTTAAATAGTACAAAAGTTTTATAAAACCTAATTCACCCCCCCTCTTGGATTGCCTACTTGAGCCTACAGGTGACCAGTGGTGGACGAACACTAGTGGATGAGGGGGTAGATGGCAACGGGATGGCATAGAGGATGGCTAGGGAGCAACAAAGGTGAAGAAGAGGAAAGATGGTGGCCGGGCGGTGTTTTGACGGCAATCGATGGGTCTCCAGTGGTGAGAGAGCTCCCAGTGACAAGGGGAAGGCCTATGGTAACTTTTTTGGTGAAGAAATGGCTCGAGAAAGTCGGTGGTCCATGGAAAAGGTTCTTGGACTAGCATGGTAGCCATCAACTAATTTGCATTTTGTAGACCAAGCCGCCAGTCCATAGTGGATCGGTTGCTTTAAAATGCATATAATTTCTTTATTAACTTTCAAAATTTGATTCTAGGCCCGTTTGAACTCTGATTTGAATACCGTCTGTGCTGTTGGACTTTAAAAATTAAGATCTTTCTATTCATGAACTCTTTTTCTATAAAACTCTAATAAAAAATATCAATTCTTAATAAATATAATTTAATTAATACTTATTTTAAGACTTAAGTTGGGTAATTTAATAGACTTATCACACCCCCGAACTTAATCATTGCTAGTCCCTTAGCAATGCAATAGATATAAATATTAAATGATAACCATGTGTCATTAAAATTCTCTTTTAAATCTAGGTTGAATGTCAAAATGAGTTAGCCAGCATCACTAACTAGGTATTGAGTTTTCAAAATAAATTTTATAATCAGAACTATTAGAAACTTTCTTTGAATTTATTCAAAGTTCTACAACACTTGTATTTATGATGGCTGACTTAGTATTTCAATGTTAGATTATAAAGGATAATTATATCTTCTCTTATCACCTACTTTTGGTCAAATTTCTATACACCCCTCAAATTAAGCACATGAACTGAAGTAGCTTTCATACTACCTGAATTTTTTTTTCTTTTGGTTGGCAATGTCTTCACACTACCCATTTGTTGATGCAAATAATATTGCTTACTTAGGCAAAGATTACTCAATGAAAAACCAATGTTTAAAACTTGTCCCTTTTTTTCTTCTCTTTTTTTCTCTCATTTTTTCAGGCAAGTAGCACTTTCCTCAAATTCAAGTTAAATGGGAGGGTGTATATCAATTACCAATTTCTTAATAATAATTAAATCTTTAATTGACCTTACAACTAATATCTACTTTATCTCATCAGTGTGAATGTGCGATGGAAGTGCTAATAGCCTTTGGGTGACCTAAGTTGGCTGCTAAATATCTGACCAACAAGTCCACTTCTTGACTTGCTATAATCATTAATGAATGCTTTCTAACTCTATTATCCTTTTTTCTAGTATATTTTGCTCAAGATTTTGTTTCATGGCACATGGTTTATTCAAGATAAATTTTTTTTCTTTTTCAAGATTTTTTTAAAATTTTTATTTTTTTTAAAAAAAATTAAAGTTTAGAAGTTTGTCTCTACCCCCCAACTTAAATACCATTATCCCTAATGGTATAAACAAGTTCAAGAAATAAATTCAAACCATAAGGATAAAAGGAAATATATATGGGTAGAGGTTACCTAAGAAGAGGAGCTTATCAACAAGATAAAGGTTGTAATAATAAATTTGGATTAGAATTATTTTTATTATTTTACTTTTAAGAGTATAAAAATAAATATTGCATTACCTCCCAATAAGTACTAAGTTTAATATCTTCAGTTGGATATTATGAGGGAGTTTGGTGGATGATTACTTTAACATATCTCTCATGTCATCAAAAGGACAGGGCCAATCAGGAGGCCTTGTCATCATGGTAGAAAATCATTCATAGAGTGCTATATGATGATTATCCTAACTCAATAAAGTATACTGGATAAGCATGTTATTATAGGATTTAAAAATGTTATTATAGTTCATACGATACTTAGGAAGAAATTATGTTTGTTGGACTGAGATTAGAGGTAGTAGTTTAAGAATTTCTTCACTTATAAGTTGATCTACCCTACTCCCTTTCTCGGGTATGATGTGTTTGGTCAATATCCCTTCCTATTTTAAATTTAGGCACATTTTCCAGATTAATATTAACCTTGTCAATCCACAGTGGGATGGTTTCAAAGTAGGGTATTTGTATTGGATTATTTACTTGTAAGGTATATCCATTTCATTAAAATTATCCATCTCAAAATGAGCCTGATAGGGATCTACTGAATCATGGGAGAGAACTGTGGGGATGGCTTTCTTTATTATGTTATACATTTGTAGTTCTTGGGAAGGCTCAACTAATTCCATCATTGTATCTATTTATTCTTCCATCCCATTAAAATGCATGGATAATTCAAGGGCTCTGGAGATTGAACCATAGGTGAGTGAGGTAATGATAGAATTGGTTCATCCCACAAGTTTAATTTTTTCATGTATTTTTTTGCCTTAGCCAAATTATCAATATTGGTCTTTATGGTTGTGCAAAGTTATTCTAAGACCAGTTCATTTCCGGGAGTCAGAGTTGATTATTTAGAAAAAGATAAAGGGTCATTAAAATCTTGAGCTAGATATGGTCCCTCTGGGTTACTCTCGGGTTGACTATATAGCTCACCTCCCTCCTCTCTATTAAGTTTAATTAATTATTGGTCAGTTTGATCTATTAGCTTATTGATAGATTGCTGTTGATCTATAATTATTTATTGAAATTGAGCAAACCTATCAACATCTAGATTAGTCTGTAGGGGTGGTGGGTATAATGCTTGCTAAACCTTTTCTTCAAATAATAAGCAATAATTAGTTGAAGAAGGTTGATAATGGGAATAGGGCTAATCATAATAGGGTGTATCTATGAACATGGATCCTTGGATTGTCGGGGTAACCACTGGATGTGGTTGCCACAAAAAATCTGGTTGAGCTCTCCAACCTGAATTATAGGCATTAAAGTATAGGTTGTTTCTTAAGCTGTAGGTCGTCTGGGTTTGATCTTGATAAACTTGATCATACATAGACTCAAGAGGTTGGTACATGGCTGGGCATTTACTCTCAAAGTGAGTGGGGCTCGAATAAACTTGGTATGCCGGGAGAAAGGGTACTCTACTATATGGATTCATGCTCTTGGCACTGATTTAGTTTGTTGGATTATTTAGATTATTCAGATATGCAATCAGAGTCTTAGATCAGAGTAATTCATATTTATTTATGTATTTGTTTATTTATTTATTTTTTTTTTAAGAGGAGTGGTAAGATGAAGAAGGAAGAAAGATAGAAAAAAGTTTTAAAGATGAGGGCCTAGGGAGTCCTAGAGCAAGAGAGAGAAAAGAATTAGTTAGGATTTGATGTTTACAAACAAGTTAGCATAACATGAACTCTCTATCCTATGGTTATCATAAATCTATATGGCTCTTAACTTTGCCAAGGCAACTTTGGAGCTTTCCAAGTTAGAAACTAACTAATCAATTAACGAGGTAAGGATAAGATCGGTAGGGGTCTCCCTGTTACTTTCCTTATACACCAATTAGATTGGCCAGGTCAGTCAATAGAACTAATTAAAAATTACCTTTCTTCAGGGATACATCATTCTTGAACCCCTTTTCTAGACACCATTAATTAGCCAATCCTGGCTCGATCCAACTCTTTTGGATGCCTTGCTCTATTGAGCTCAAGTTCCTTAGGGGCTGACATCTAGTTGATTTTAAGTAATAGGCTTGGGTCAATGCAAAATGCAGGGTGGTGGTTTGTGGGCCAAGAAAAGGGTTATCAACTCCCTACCTTATATTGTTTATGGGTTGTTATAGTAGTAAAAAAATCCATTCGACCCTGACACAACATCCTCCTTGGTGGCTGACATGGCCACATGCTTTACAGTTATCCCCAAGTCTCCCATCCAAAGAAGATCGTGGGTCTGCTTGTTCTATGAGGAGATCAGCCAGGTCAGCACCTCGGCCCCACCTCGGCCATGTACTTCACCACCTCGGCCTCACTTCGGCCATGTGCGAAGTCCAGCTTCGTGGCAATCCAGTTTAGCTCGGCACCTCGGCCCCACCTCGACCATGTACCTCAGTACCTCAGCCCCACCTTAGCCATTCACCACGGCACCTCAGCTTGTGCCGGTCCAGCTCTACATGCCCGCGCGGAGTCCTTCTGCCCGTGCGGAGTCCTTCAGCCCGTGCGGAGTCCTTCCGCCCGCATGCTCCAGTCACGCGCGGTGCCCTTCGCCCGCATGGAGTTCGGCTCCAACCTCAGATCCGCCGGCGGCATGCTCGTGCCAGGCTCACGCCCATGACACGCTCGCGCCAGGCTTATGCCCGCGGCATGCTCATGCCAGTCCACCTCGCCTCCATCCTCTAGCGCGACCCTGTGCTAGTTCAGCGATCCCGCACCCGGTCCAGCTCAGCTCGACGGGACTCCACCAGGTCCGGAGCTCCCGTGCTCCAGGTTCGGCCCAGTCCGGCAGGACGCCTGCTCCAGTTCGGCGATCCTGTGCCCCAGGTCTGCTCCATGCAGTGCCTTCCATCTGCTGTAGCTCTGGCCCGTGCCGGTCTATCACGCCCACGTGCCCAGTTCGGCACACCCGGTCGACCCCGGCTATAATCCGGCATGCCCGGTAGACTCCGGCTTCGCCTCTGTCTGTGCGCACCCCAGCTCTAGTCCAGCTTCTGCTCCGCCTGGTCCGGCACGCCCGTGGCCCAGCTCTTCCGCCCGCGGCATGCCCGCTGCCTAGCTCTTCCGCCCATGGTGGCCCTGGATCCAGTCCAGCTCGGCATGCCGGTGTGCTCCGCCCGTGGCGGCCCCAGATCCAGTCCAGCTCGGCACGCCCATACGCTCCATCTGTGGCTCTGCTCGCAGTCCTTCTGCCCGTGCCAGGACACCAAGCCCATGCCAGGGTCTCGCCCGCGATCGACTCTGGCTCCGCCTCCGCCCGCGGTGCACCTAGCTCTGGTTCAGCACGAGCGACCAGTCTAGCTCACCCACGCCGGGTCAACTCCAGATCTGCTTGCACCGGGTTACCTCGCCTCTATGCCAGTCTGGCTCCACCACTGTGCCCAGTCCAGATGCCTGGTCGACTCCGGCTCTGCCTCTGCCTGTGGTGCACCCAGCTCTGGTCCGGCTTGCTCACGCACACCGGCACTCCTCCGCCCACGCGCTCAGCCTGGCGGGATGCCTATGCTAGTTCGGCTCCACCCACACAGAGTCTCGCTCGCAGCTCCGAAGTGGAGCTCTCCAATCCGGTCTGGCATGCCCGGCTTTGTTCGGCATGCCTCCGTTCAGTCCGACCATGCCCGCAAAAGCATGGCACAGTTCAGCACCAGTCCGCCCCAGTCCAGGTGCCCAGCATGCGTGGCGCCCAGTTTGGCTCGTCTCCACCTAGTCCGGCATGCACACATGCTCAGTTCGGCATGCCTGCATTCCTAGTCCGGCAATGCCCGGTGCATTGCCCTCCACCCGCGTGGAGTCCGGCTCCAACCCCGGTCCGGCTCTGCTAGCATGAAGGCCAGCCCAATCCAACGCGATCCAGCATGGAGACCTCTTGGCCTCCTCTCCAACCTAGCACCTCACCTCTAGCGCGGTGCCTTTCGCCCGCGTGGAGTACGGCTCCAATCCCAACTTCGGCTCCGTGAATGCCCAGTGCTCCTCTCCAGTGGGTTCCACGTGCCCCATTCCATGCATGTGAAGAGATGATGCGCCTCGATCCGCACACGTAAGGAGACTGCCTGCCCCTGCATCTCAGTCCACATGCATAAGGAGCCTCGCACCGCACACCTCGAATCTTGTGCACGGAGAGCCTTTGCCTACCTCATCTCGGTCCACATGCTACGGTCCATCTGACTCCATCCTAAGTATGCTTCTCAAAGTGCAGGTACAAGGAAGCTTGGATGACAGTCCCGACATGTAAAATCACCGTCCCTGCTAGACTGAGCCCGTCGCCTGCAAAGGAGGGCTATATTAAAGCCTCCCATACCACTTTTTACACCAATCAGGAAGGAGTGCCCCATTCGAGGCACTGTGCCCCTTCACCAACCTCTCGAACTATCCAGAAGGAGAAGGTTCACCAACCTATCCTAGCTCTCCAGGTCTGCAGAAGCCCGACAGGCCTATGCCAAGAAGAACACACCTCCCTGAATGACAAGAGTTGCTCATCTACATAAGATGAGGATGAAAAGGTAAGAAGAGGTAAGAGATAACATACTCTCTTAAGTCCTGCATCATCTTCCATTTTATCTTCCATTTTTGTCACCCTCTAGAAGCAGAGAGTTCCCCAAGCTTTCTACCTCTGAGGTCTTCTGTTTCCCTCGATCATCCCACTGACTTGATCGTCGGAGTGTCTTCGCCAGAATCCTCAGCCCAGGTCTTCCCTGTTTTGCAGGTCCACCAACGAAGGGAGCTGATTCACGAGGCCAGAGGCCGAGCATTCAGCGGGAGGGACCTGACATGCCGGAGCTACGGGCCATGATGATCCAGGCGGCAACAGATTGGCAAGCTAGGTAAGGGGTAGATCAAAGCTCCTCAACAGGTGGACAACGGTAGCCACCTTCGTCCTCTAACCCCGAGGGGCAGACTAGGGGCATGAGGATGGGGGCATGGAAGCTTCCCCCTCTCTCGAGACTCTAGGGAGTGGTCTCGAGAAAAGGTTCCGACCGATCCTGAAGGGGACATTGTTATCCCCGGCAAGATTAGGCGGGGAATGTCCAAACCCATGCCAATGCCATGGGTGGCTGGCCACACAGGTTCCAAAAAAAAAAAAAAGAGAGAGAGAGAGAGAGAAAGAAAAGAAAAAGAAAAAAGGGGAGAAGGAAAAAGGGTTAGTCATAGTATTCATGCTCGTGGTCTTGTCAAACACCAGGCACTTCCCATGCAACGGAGCTCTCTCCCATGCAACGGAGCTCTCCTCCGATGCAACGGAGCTCTCTCCCATGTAGTGGAGCTCTCCTCCCATGCAACGGAGCTCTCCTCCCATGTAACGGAGATCTATTCTCCCGTTCAACGGAGCTCTCTCCCATGCAACAGGATCTCATTCCTCCCACGCAACGGAGCTCTCCTCCCATGCAACGAAGATCTATTCTCCGGTGCAACAGAGCTCTCCCCATGCAACAGGATCTCATTCCTCCCATGCAACGGAGCTCTCTCTCATGCAACGGAGCTCTCCCATGCAACAGAGCTCTCTCCCATGCAACAGGATCTCATTCCTCCCATGCAACGAAGCCTCATGCTTCCGTGCAACGAGGTCTTCTCCTCCCATGCAACGAAGCCACATGCTTCTGTGCAATGAGTGAAGTCTCATTCTCTCCTAAGATGGTGGTCGGTGAATTTAATTTTGGCCTTCTCAAGGAAGAAATATATCTTTATACAACCGGAGTTCAACAAGTAACTCCTTTCCCCGCTATATTTACAACATGAAAAATTATGTTTTAGTTCTACAAGAAAGACTCCTGTACCACCATCAAGGGTAAGCACTACAGCCCGCCAGAGTCTGTCACTGCCCACAAGAATTCTTGACAAGATCTCGGAGTCCAGTCTGGATGAAAGCCCAGAATCCATTCCGGCACAACACCCGGAATTCAGTCCTGATTGAAGCCTAGAACCCAGTGCTAGTACAAAATCCTGGAGTCCAGTCCGAAAGATACCACGAAACCCAGTTCCGGCATGAAATCCTGGAGTCTAGTCCGGATGAAAGCCAGGAATCCATTCCGGCACAACATCTCGGAGTTCAGTCTAGATGGAAGCCCAGAACCCAATTCTGGCACAAAATCCTGGAGTCCAGTCCGGAAGATGCCACGGAACCCAGTTCCTGCATGAAATCCTGGAGTCTAATCCGGATGAAAGCCCGAAATCCATTCTGGCACAACAGCCCGGAGTTCAGTTCGGATGGAAGCCTGGAACCCAGTTCCAGCACAAAATCCTGGAGTCCAGTCTAGAAGATGCCACAGAATCCAGTTCCGGCATGAAATCCCGGAGTCCAATCTAGATGAAAGCCCGAAATTCGTTCCAGCACAACAGCCCGGAGTTCAGTTCGGATGGAAGCCTGGAACCCAGTTCTGATACAAAATCCTGGAGTCCAGTCCGGAAGATGCCATGGAACCTAGTTTTGACATGAAATCCTGGAGTCCAGTCCGGATGAAAGTTCGAAATTCGTTCCGGCACAACAGCCCGTAGTTCAGTCTGGATGGAAGCTTGGAACCTAGTTCCAACACAATATCCTAGAGTCCAGTCTAGAAGATGCCACGAAATCCAGTTTTGGCATGAAATCCTGGAGTCCAGTCTGGATGAAAGCCCATAATCCATTCTAGCACAACAGCCCAAAGTTCAGTCTGGATGGAAGCTCGAAAATCCCGGTACCTCAAGATCGAAAATCCTGGTGCCTTAAGATGGGAAATGCCAGAAGTCCCACACCAAAGCCAGGAAGCTTTCGAAGCTCCTCATCGAGCCAAGCTGAAGGAAGGCAGCGACAAGGTGTGATTCCCAAAAGATGAAAGAAGGGAAGGCCCCGTCACCTTATGCATACAAAGACAAAGAGTGGGATTTCATCCTCCACTCCATGCAAGCCTGATGCAAATAGTGATCCAGTCACTCCATGCAATACAGGCATCGAAAGGTACAAAGTTTACAAGTGCATACACTATATTGCTCCCCTCCTGAGGGCTCCCCCTCTTGCTCCTTGAGTTCCTCCCCAAGGATGGCTCCCCCGAGGTCGAGCATATGGCTGGAGTCGAACTCTTGCTCCTTGAGTTCCTCCCCTAGGATGGCTCCCCCGAGGTTGAGCATCTGGCTGGAGTCGAGCTCCTGCTCCTTGAGTTCCTCCCTCAGGATGGCTCCCCCGAGGTCAAGCATCTGGCTGGAGTTAAACTCCTGCTCCTTGAGTTCCTCCCCCAGGATGGCTCCCCAGAGGTCGAGCATCTGGCTGGAGTCGAATAACTGGTCCTTGAGTTCCTCCCCTAGGATGGCTCCCCCGAGGTCGAGCATCTAACCGGAGTCGATCTCTCTCTCTCCTTGAGTTCTTCCACTAGGGTGGCTCCCATCTTCCAGCAACTTCAACACCTTCATCAAAGGTTCTGATGGATACTTTGAGCTCGGCCATGATGACTGTATGCTCGGTCATGTATGTGCGCATCCAAGTTGTGCACCTCACCAACATCTTCCTTCATGGCACCACCTTCTATCTGGTCAAGGAGGAGTCAGACTGAAGTACTGGCACCATTATAATGCAACTAACCTAAGGTCAAAGCACCTACAGACAAGTAAGTTTCAAAACACCACCTTCTATTTTGTTTTGCAGGGCATTCCTAGTTCATAAAGAGGATGGCCAGACTCGATGCCTTCATCTAGTCTCTTAAAGATCGACGGCTAACCTTCGGTAAGTTCAGTTCTATCTAGCAACTAACTTCTTGCAGCCATTATAGAGCCCGCTAAGATGTAGAGCCGAATGGATAATAGTACTCCCTTTATCCAAAATATTGACATTTTGGACTCAAGGAGTGGGGGCAACTGTTACAGTAGTAAAAAAATCCATTCGGCCCTGACATAGCATCCTCCTTGGTGGCTGACGTGGCCACATGCTTCACGATTATCCCCAAGTCTCCCATCCAAAGAAGACGGTGGGTCCTCTTGTTCTATGAGGAGATCGACTAGGTCGGCACCTCAGCCCCACCTCGGCCATGTACTTCACCACCTCGGCCATACTTCGGCCATGCACGAAGTCTAGCTTCGTGGCAGTCCAGTTTAGCTCTACACCTCGGCCCCACCTCGGCCATTCACCTCGGCACCTCAGTGATGCAGGGGTTTAGGGTAGGGCTAGAGATGCTAGTATGGATGCTTATGATGTAAAGGAATTTTTTATAGTTGATGAGTTTTAGATATTTTTTTAGGTTTTTGATTCCCGATCACAAACAAAGACTAGAAATAGGAGAAGTTGAATAATAGAAGCCTACACTAGCAATTCAAGTCCCTAAATAGTGAAAATGAGAACAGGATCCCGGGATTAAGAAATCCCGGTAGGACTAAGCTCGATAAACAATACCTACTTAGGAGATAGGGACAAACCTCACACGTCTGAAGCGCCCGATGTAGAGATCGCTCAACTCGGTGGATGCGTCCTGGGTGCCCGAGCAGTCGAACCTGTGGATGCGCCGGCTTTCAGTCGGATGGTCGTGATGGTAAAGCAGACTGTCTCCGGTGCCCGAGATACCAAGGAGAACCTATAGGCAAGCAAAGTAGGGATTAGCGAAGTGGAGAGATGTATTAAAATGGAACTAAGGTAGGGTTGAGAAGGGGCTTCAAGCCCGATGTCTGGTTGGATTCCGAAGTCAAAGAAGGAGATAACTTGGGGCCTCGCACCCCGTGACATCCCGGAGGACGAAGGATTGTGGCCTCACACCACTTGACGTCCAGGAGGATGAAGGACTTGCGACACCCTGGGGCGACGGAAAGGTGACCTCACACCACTCGACATCCCTGGGGACGAAGGAAGCTTCACTCAAACCTAGTCTAGGAGACAATGGTTGGAGGGGAAACAAGACTCAAGCTTTTTTTCATTCAATCACTCAATCTCCTTTACAATGGAGGGATTGGGTCCTTTAAATAGGCACCCAAGGCCCATTTGAATTCAAAACAAATTAAACCCTTGAACCCAAATTACAACCCAAAAAAATTAGTGCCCACATGGATGGGGAAAGATCTTCATGGCTGACCAAAGGGAGGAGGGGATTGGCGTGGCATATGGGCGGGCTTGGAGAGGGGGATTGGCCTTTTGACTTCCTTCTTTGCATGCTCACTTTGGGAAGAAAACAAGGAGCAAGGCTTGGTTGAAGGGATGTGTCTCCTTTGGGTTTCTTCCATGCCTAGTTGGATTGAGTCATGGCCAACCAAGGAGGGAGCTTTGGGCATTGCAAATTTGAGGAATTGGAATAGGGAATGTGCTCTTTGACTTTCCTCTCTTGTGTGACTACTTTGGGAAGAAGACTTGGGAGATGGCTTGCTTTGTGGCTTGGTCTCTTCAAGAATCTTCAACGCCCCATTTTTTGATGGATCATGGCATGATGTGGGGGAGGGAAGAGGCGGATGATGTCTCCTCCTTCCAAGGTTGCCCAAGAGAAAATGGTATGGAGAGGGCATGTGGAATGCATGAGGATGCCTCCTTGTTTCCTTCCTTGGATGCCCAAGTGGCAACTGATGTGGCGCCACATAGGTGGCTGAGGTGGTGCCTATGCTGGCATCTTTACAAGTATAAGAGGTGGGTTGGCCAACAAGGAACTTGACTTAGTCTTGAAAGCCAGGTTGACTTCAATTAGGCTTGGGCCCAATCCAAACTCAGACTCAAACCAAAAATAAATACAGGACCCATGACCTAAACTTGACCCAAATTGGTCAAGGTGCAAGACTAAAACAAACTTAGACTAGGTACATGACTAAAAATTTTAAAATTACTTTGGCTTATAGCCTTATTACAAGACTCTCAGAAGTGGAACCCTAATCTGAGATCCACAGAGGGTTAAGGAGCCTCTATCGGATCCTGGTGCCCACACCACTCAGCCCGTGTCGGTCCAGCTTGGCATGCCCGTGCGGAGTCCTTCCGCCCGTGTGAAGTCCTTCCGCCTGCATGATGGGGAACTAATATGCATGCAATTTTTTTGTATGTTTTATATGTGGGGTTGAGTGATTAATTCCCAAATTTTAGATTAAAATAAGTTGTAGGGAATTTTATATAAATTTTAGAAGATCAGCATGCAGATTAGGACCTAGAAAAGTAGAAAAGAAGGATCGCCGGGGCTGAGAAGCCTCGGTTAGGGAAAGTTCTCCTACAATAAAAATACTGGAGGTAGAGGGGGTGTACCTGACAACATCTGTGAAGATTACAGCAAAGGGTCTCTCGTTCCTCGATGGATGCGGCCTGGAAAACCGAGCCAAAGACCCGCGGATACCCGGCTTTCTGCTCGGTGATCCGATTGAGGCTTGGCTGGAGTCGTTGGATTCGTAGGAACTCAAGGACCTGTAAACGACCTGTCAGGGGTTAGAAAACTCACAAAGGAATAAGAAAACAAAGGAAAAACAGCAAGGGAAGGCTTCTTTTGGAGTGGGCATCCAGGGATCTGAGATGCTTCTTGGCAGCAGGAAGATAATTGCAGCACTGGAAAGAAAAACTCTCGCAAACCCTTTATGCACACAGCAGGGTATCACACAACTCAATAGAAGAACTCAAGGTTTTCATTCATCAAAATTCTTCTTCATACAAGAGGCTAGGGTCCCTTAAATAGACCCTTAACCTTGGGCTCCAAGTAAGGGTACATAAGTCTTTACATAAGAATCCTTTTCCCTCTCAAACCCTAGCTAGAAAATAAGAAAATATTAGGTAGAAAAATCCCTAAAAATTTTCTTGACTTGGTCAAGACTCCAAGAACGCCTAGGGGGGCATGTTGGGCTTCTAGGAGCAGCAAAAGGCCGGCCCAAAGGGGCTCGGGTGCATGGATTTGGGCCTCTGGAAGCTGGGGTGGCCTGGTAGCCAGGTAGCAGGAATATTTCCTGGTATCTTGCTTCTTAGGGGCTTGGGCTTGGCACCTGGGCTTGATTTCTTTGGGCTAGGATGCAGATGGACCTCTGGAATCATGGATGCCCTTATCTATGAATATACTTTGGCATCTGGAAGGGAATCTGGGCATCTGGAGGGCATCTGCAAGAAATCAGGGTTTTCTGAATTTTCCTCCTGGGGTCTTCAAATCTTCAAGCTGGGTTGGACTTGTGCTATACTTCCATGTCTTCAATCTAGTTGGACTTGGTCTTCACTTGTATGATATAGTCTTGAGTCTTCAGTATGCTTGGACAGGACTCAAAAAAATAAAATTAGCTCAACATGAGCTGACTAGCATTGGACTGAACTAGCTCAACATGAGCTGACTAGTACAGAACTGAAATAACAACTAAAAATACTCAAATAACAACTAAAATGGACTCAGATGAGCTAAACCCTTATTACAGATGGACTCATAAATTATTGATCAATTTACAGAGGATTGAAAAAGCCTCTGTCTTATTCTGGTGCCTCAGGTGTCCCCACCACTGCATGCTCTAGTCTCGCGTGGTGCCCTCTGCCCGCATGGAGTCCGGCTCCAACCTCAGATCCGCCTGCAGCATGCCCACGGCATGCCCGTGCCAGGCTCACGCCCGTGGCATGCCTGTGCCAGGGCACGACCCCATGCCAGTCCACCTCGCCTCCGTCCTCCGGCACAACCTCGAGCCAGTTCGGCGATCCTGTGCTGGTTCGGCTCAGCCCGGCGAGACTCCGCCTGGTCCGGCCCTCCCGCATCCCATGTCTGGCCCAGTCTGGTGAGATGCTTGCTCCAGTTTGGCGATCCCGTGCCCTAGGTCCACTCCATGCAGTGCCTTCCATCTGCTGCAGCTCCGGCCTGTGCCGGTCCGGCTCGCACGCACGCCCAGTCTGGCATGCTCGGTCGACCCCGGCTCTAGTCCAGCATGCCCGGTCGACTCTGGCTTCACCTCCATCCATGCGCACCCTGGATCCAGTCCAGCTTCGGCTTCGCTTGGTTCGACATGCTCGTGGCCCAGCTCTTCCACCCGTAGCTTGCCCGCTGCCCAGCTCTTCCACCCACGGTGGCCCCGGATCCAGTCCAGCTCGGCATGCCCATGTGCTCCACCCGTGGCGGCCTCGGATCCAGTCCAGGTTGCACGCCCGTGCGCTCTGCCTAGAGTCCTTCCGCCCATGCCAGGGCACCAAGCCCACGCCAGGGTCTTGCTCACGGTTGACTCCGGCTTCGCCTCCACCCGCAGCGCACCCAGCTCTGGTCCGACACGAATGACCAGTCCGGCCGCCAGCACCATTCACCCTCACCGGGGCACCTCGCGTCCGTGCTAGTCCACCTCCACCATCGTGCCTAGTCCGATGCCCAGTCGACTTTGGCTCTGCCTTTGCCCGCGATGCACCCAGCTCCGGTTTGGCTCCGTTTGGCTCGCCCATGCACACCGTTACTCTTCGCCCGCACGCTCAGCCCGACGGGATGCCCATGCTAGTTCGGCTCCACCCGCACGGAGTCTCGCTCGCAGCTCCAAAGCAGAGCTCTCCGATCTGGTCCGGCATGCTCAGCTCCGTCCGGTGCACCTCCGTTCGGTCTGGCCATTCCCACAAAAGCGTGGCACGGTTTAGCACCAGTTTGCCCTAGTCCAGGTGCCCGGCATGCATGGCGCCCAGTCTGGCTCGTCTCCACCCAGTCTGGCATGCCCGCATGCCTAGTCCGGCAGCGCCCAGTGCAGCGCCCTCCACCCGCGTGGAGTCCAGCTCCAACCCCTTTCCGGCAACACTAGCGTGAAGGCGGCCCAGTCCGGCGCGATCCAGCATGGAGACCTCTTGGCCTCCTCTCCAGCCCAGCACCTCACCTCCAGCGTGGCGCCTTTCACCCGCGTGGAGTTTGGCTCTGGTCCTAGCTCCGGCTCCATGAACGCCCAGTGCTCCGCTCCAATGGGTTCCGCGTGCCCCGTTCTGTGCACACGAAGAGATGATGCAACTTGATCTGTGCATGTAAGGAGACTGCCTACCCCTGCACCTCGGTCCGTGTGCATAAGGAGCCTCACAGCACGCACCTCGAACCATGTGCATAGAGAGCCTCCACCTACCTCATCTCGGTCCATGTGCTACGGTCCATCTGACTCCATCCTAGGTATGCTTCTCAAAGTGCAAGTACGTGGAAGCCTGGATGGCAGTCCCGACATGTAAAATCATCGTCCCTGCCAGACTGAGCCCGCCGCCTACAAAGGAGAGCTATATTAAAGCCTTCCAGACTACTTTTTACACCAATCAAGAAGGAGTGTCCCATCCGAGGCACTGTGCCCCTTCATCAACCTCCTGAACCATCCAGAAGGAGAAGGTTCACCAACCTATCCTAGCCCCCCAGGTCTGAAGAAGCCCTATAGGCCTATGCCAAGAAGAACACACCTCCCTGAATGACAGGAGTTGCTCGTCTACATAAGATGAGGATGAAGAAGTAAGAAGGGGTAAGGGATAACATACTCTCTCGAGTCCTGCATTATCTTCCATTTTATCTTCCATTTTTATCACCCTCTGGAAGCAGAGAGTTCCCCAAGATCTCTACCTCCAAGGTCTTCTATTCTCCTCGATCGTCCCACTGACTTGATCGTTGGAGTGTCTTCGCCGGAATCCCTGGCCCACATCTCCCCTGTTTTGCAGGTCCGCCCGATGAAGGGAGCCGATTCATGAGGTCGGAGGCCAAGCATTCGGGGGTAGGGACCCGACACGCCGTAGCTATGGGCCACGACGATCCAGGTAGCAACATGGGTTAATGCCCTTAAAATGTTTTATAAAAATATGCAATGTAAAATAAGAAGATATCCCAAACAAGTAATAATCTTTTAAGATTTAGTTAGTTACTCTATTTTAGTTAAGTATTATGCAGTATTTTTATTTTCTTTTTATATTGTATCATTTAAAGCAAGAGAGATAACATGTAGGTTTTAATCTTGGTTAATTAAATGTGAGAAAAAAACTAAAATTAGGTTAAGTAAATAAAGAAACTATAGGTCTTATAATTAAGGCAAGAAATTAAATTAGTATTGGAGGTAGTTTATTAAAATGTTAATTAATTTTTTTTGGTTAATTTAAAAAGAAAGAAACTAAAAATGATTTTTTTCTTTTTATGTTAATTTGAAAAAGAATAAAGCAATAAAAAAAGAAATAAATCTAATAAATTAGGCAGATTTTTTTAAAAATGAGACTAATCAAAGAAAACAAAAAAAATCTGGTTAATATGAAATGGCAAAAATTAATTCGAAGCAACTAAAAAAAAATTAATCTAGGATTAGGATTGATCTCACCAAAATTACAGAACTTTTTTTCTCCTCTTTTTATTTTTTTATTTTTTTGATCTACAAAAAAAAGAACAAGAAAAATTAATAAATTGAATTTACAAGAAATCAAAGAGATAAAAAATGTTAGCATTTGTGCCTTCCCTAGTAATGGTGCCAAAAACTTGATAGGATTACGATATTATCATTAAGACACTATGGCTATCAGTTTAATTAACTGACTTTTAAATAAAATAAAATACATAAAAAGGATGTGTTGGATCAAATCCACAGAGAAAGCAATGCTTAGAATAGTTTAAAATCTTTTATTTTAAAAAGAAAATAAAAATATTTTGGAGTCAAGAAGAATGGTAATTAAAAGTGCAAAAAAAAATTAAACTTGGTATGTTCGATCTTCTAATCAAATCTTAACATCTACTTATAATTAAAATAAATAATAAAAATTTAAATTATATAAAAATAAACTTTGCATTAATTAAAATCTAATTACAGGAAATTGATAATAATAATTAAATAAACTATAAAAAATGATAACAAAAAATCCAAAGTTGATTGGCACAGTCTCGTCCAGAAGTTGGTTGATGTCACTTCACCTTCTTCCGTTATACTCCATGGAACGAACTGGGCTTCCTCTTCTTCTTCTTCTTTAGATCTTGATCTGAAAATTGGTATAGGCGAAAAGATGGCATAGAAGATAGAGCTTCTCTTCTAAGAAATCTCAATCTTAGAGGCTAACCCACAACCTAAAGCTAAGCATTCTACCATGTACCGTACTCATCTCTCCAAGATGATTTTTTCTTAGCCTAGGGGTTCTTTAAATAAAACTTGTTTAAGGCTTTCTCCTGGTCAAATTTGGAGTCAATCGGGCTCAAGGTTGGCCAGATATTGCTAGGGAAATTCTTGGCCATCCGTTCTACATCACAGGCCTCAAATCATGCCAGAAGTCATGCAAAATCAACTCTTCTTCCTTCTTAGGCGAACAAAGTCTGATTTGGACTCTTGCCGCATCCCAGGTCTCCATCTCCCACTTGGATTTGGATTGCACTTCTCCCAACTTCAATGGAGTGGATAGCGAGGATGGAAAACGGTGACCGGTAGCGGTGTTTGATAGGAAGACGGTGATTGTGATCGAAAGAGGGCTGACGGCTTGCGGGTGGCTCTCATGATAGGCGAAAACCATAGGCAGAGAGGGGTGATGCCGGCAAACAAGGGGGTAGACGATGACGAAATGACATAAAGGATAGCTAGGGAGCAATGATGGTGAAGAAGAGGAAAGATGGTGGCCGGGCATTGTTTTGATGGTGGTCGGTGGGTCTCCAGTGGTGAGAGAGCTCCCAACGATGAGGGGAAGGCCTCCAGTGACTTTTCCAATGAAGAAATGGCTCGGGAAAGTTGGTGGTCCATGGAATATGTTCATGGACTGGCAGTCATGGCAACCATGGACCAATTCGCATTTTGTAGACCCAATGGACTAGCTACTTTAAAATACATGCAATTTCTTTATTAACTTTCAAAATTTAGTTTTGGGCCCGTTTGGACTCCAATTTGAGTGTTGTTTGTACCATCGGACTCCAAAAATCGAGCTCTTTCTATTCATAATTTTTTTTCATAAATTTATAATAAAAAATATTAATTCTTGATAAATATAATTTAATTAATACTTATTTTAAGGCTTAAGTTGGGCAATTTAATAGACTTATCAACCAACATGGTGATGGCAAGGGTCAATATGGAATTAAAGAGGCAAAAGAAAGAGATAGAGGTGGAAATGGATTAGAAGAGGTTGGAGCAGGAGGTGGGGGCCACCATAATGAAGTATAAGGCCTTTATAGACTTTGCTACAGACATGGCCTGAGTGGTGGCCAACTTCTAAGTATCAAAGGAATTCTCTGGTGCGAGTGTTGTCTTCATCATGAGACCTTCACAGAGGGCCATAAGCTGGGGATGCTCGAGTGCCGGAGCCAGTCACCGAGCATCATTAGGGGCTAGATCTTTTATTTTTAGATGAAGGGGAATCCAAAGAGGATCGCTTTGATGGAGTTGCTACCTCAGATGCCCTAGTTGAGTTGCATCCACTCCAGGGTCTGAAGCTACCCTATCAAACTTATCACCATTGAGCTAGTCATGAATGAAGCCACTCTATTCGACCCAGCTACCACAGCCGAGCTGCCTATTGCTACGATCCCAAGGAGGTTGGAAATTAATCCCTTGTAACTTTTTTTCTTTCTTTGAGCTTGTAGCTTTTTGCACCTTGTAATTTCTTTTCTCTAGTGCTATAAGAGAATCTTTTTGAATGCAATGCA
The DNA here is from genome assembly GCA_021397845.1 of Areca catechu. Classification (NCBI taxonomy): domain Eukaryota; kingdom Viridiplantae; phylum Streptophyta; class Magnoliopsida; order Arecales; family Arecaceae; genus Areca; species Areca catechu. The sequence goes on from CM038039.1 coordinate 193,127,956, forward strand.
ATGCTGCCTTTTCCTCCATGCCTTGTTTCACATATTCATTAGTTGTAGCTTTTTCCAGGATGTCATTTTGTCATCAGGAGCACCAATGCCTGCTAGACACCTTTGCAAGGCCGTCAACATCAAGGCATATATTTTAAAATAGGAGGCCAAGGCTAAGGCTACAAGTAGGAAGGCTACTGATCGAAAGAAAATGTTGTTGAAGATGCGAAAAGCAATAAAGAGGGCACATGAAGAGATCGACCACTTCCACTTGAAATGTAATGGATACATCCTCGAGAGAACCATGCTCAAAGATGAGTTGCAGAAGTCATTAGAGCAGATCTCTCAAGTATCCTGGGATGTGGTTGCTCAAATGGCTCTTCTGTAAGCTAGATCCAATCGGCCTGAGTGGAATCTCAGGCCTGGAGTCAGTATTTTCTTCTAGAGGAGTGAGATGAGAGTTTGCTGCTCGGTCATCAAAGCTCCAAAATGAATTATGCCTGGCTTAGGAATAGATTACCAGTCTTGAGCAGTTAGTCAAGGGCAAGAGCATGGTGATCAGTCCATAAGTTAGGGAAGCTCCATTGGCTATCATTCCCCTATTAATTCTATCACTATTAGCTAGCCCACCCCTTTCATCGAGCAAGCAATCACATGCAATCTATTCCATGGTTAGATTGGAACATCCTGCGAGGGTGAACCCTTGACCAAGTCATCCATCACATTCAAGAGGGCATCGCTTGACTAGTGTGGGGCATCGGTTGATCCCAAAATGGAGTTGGCATGGTAGCTGTGTAGCACCTATCGGTCTGGTGGGTGATCTTGGTCAAAGAGATGACATCATTCAAGGCATCATACATTGTTAGATGGAGGACCTCAAGTATAGATTATGCTGCATGTTCGACATTGCTTTCTACTTTGGGTACTGCAACCATAGGAAACTAGTACAAATTCTCTGCCCTTATCTAGATCTTTCTCGACTGCCCCCTTTTGGAGCAGATCCAGGCATGTTTTGCATACAAGCCCTAAGGGACGAATGGCACCGATTTTCTTAATTTGTGATCCCAAGCTACCCTCGTAGATTGACATCCACTAAGATCATAACCTCAAGAACTTAAGGGGGCCAACTGCTTGATGAGACTTTTGTTGAAGTAGAACCCTTTGACCTGGAAAAGGAAGGGGGTCATTCTACCAGAACAGAATCTTGTAGTGATTCTAATGATCAACCACTATCTGAAGTGGGTGCCATAGATTCCAAGGTTAATAAGGGTAAGCTCTTCATAAGTGCTTTGTTTTACTTCTTTTCAATCTTTGTTATGGTCTTTGTGTAGCCTTCAGGCATCTTTGTTAAAAAATAATGAAATTCTTGCTTTTGTTTCCCTGTACTTCCTGCTTGAGTTTAATTGGTAGAATAATTTTTCTTTTCCTTTGGGGCACGAAGGGTCCTCATGTTTTATGGGACCATAATTTCTTAGGCATTGATAATTACAAGGGCCAAACACATTTTAAGGTCTAGGTAGATCGTATGTTGATCGCCAAGGACCACTCGAGCATCGACTACCCGAGCTCTCCTCGAGCACCACTCAGAAACTTGGAGCTATTGGGCATTGATCACCTTAGGGCTTCGATCGAGTGCTACTCGGTCACTTGGAGCCAATGGGCATTGATTGTTTGAGGGCTCTGATCGAGTGCTACTCGGTCACTTGGAGTTGATGGGCATTAACACTTGAGGGCTCTAACTGAGCGCTACTCAGTCACTTGGAGTCGATAGGTGTTGATCGCCTTGGAGCTCTAACCGAGTGCTACACGATCATTTGGAGCCAATAAGCATGATCACCTTAGGACTCTAATCAAGTACTACTCGATCATTTAAAGCCAATGGGAGTTAATTGCTTGAGGACTCTGATTGAGCATTGCTTGATTATTTGGAGCCAATGGATGTTGATCACCCGAGGATAATGATTGAGCGCTACTAGGTCACTTGGAGCCGATGGGTGTTGATCACCTAAGGGCTCTAACCAAATACTACTCGATCACTTGGAGTTGATGGGTGTTGATCACCTTGGGACTCTGAATGAGTACTACTTGATCACTTAAAGCCAATGGATGTTGATCACCTTGGGACTCTGATCAAGCAGTACCAGATGTTTAAAGCCAATGGGCATTAATTGCTTGAGAACTCTGACCGAGTGCTACTTGATTATTTAGATCCAATGGGTGTTGATTGCCTAAGGGCTCTGACAGAGTGCTACTCATTTACTTGGACCCGATGGGCATTGATCGCCTTAGAGCTCTGACCGAGCACTACTCGATCACTTGGAGCCAATGGGCATTGATCACCTTGGGACTTTGATCGAGTGCTACTCGATCATTTGGAGTCGATGGATGTTGATTACCTGAGGGCTCTAACCGAGTGCTGCTTGATCATTTAGAGCCAATGGACATTGCTCACCTGAGAGCTTTGATCGAGCACTACTCAATCACTTGGAACCGATGTGTATTTATTGCTTGAGGGCTCTGACCAAGTGCTACTCGACCATTTGGAGTGAATGGGCATTAATCACCTTGGAACTTTGACCAAGCACTACTCGGTCATTTGGAGCTAATGGATGCTAAGTGGCATTGGAGCTCTGATCGAGAGCTACTCAATCACTTAGAGCTAGTGGGTGTTAATCACCTTAGGACTTTGACTGATCCCTACTCGATCACTTAGTGCTAATGGATGTTGATCGCTTGAGGGCTTTGATCGAGTGCTATTCAGTCACTTGGAGTCGATGAGCATTGATCACCTTGAGGCTTTGACTAAGCACTACCCGATCACTTGGAGCCAGTAGGCATTGATTGCTTGAGGGATCTAATTAAGTACTACTCGATCACTTGAAGCTAATGGGGTTGATCCTCTAAGGGCTCTAACCGAACACTACTCAATCATTTGAGCTAATAGATGTTGATTGCCTCAAGATTCTGACTGAGTGCTACTTGGTCACTTGAAGTTGATGGACGTTGATTGCTTGAGGGCTTTGACCAAGCACTACTCGATCACTTGGAGCTGATGGGCATTGATTGTCCAAGGGCTTTGATCGAGAGCTACTCATTCATTTGGAGCCAATAGACATTGATTGCCTAAGGGCTCCGACCAAGCACTACTCAATCACTTAGAGTTTATAAACATTGATTACTTGAGGGCTATGATCAAGCACTACTTAGTCACTTGGAGTCAATGATATTGATTACCTTGGAGCTCTTATCGAGTGCTACTCGATCACTTAGAGTGGATGGCCATTGAGTGGCCTTGGGATTGATGAGAGCTACTTGATCATTTAGAGCTAGTGGATGTTGATCACCATGAGGCTCTGACTAAGTACCACTTGGTCACTTAGAGCCATTGGATATTGATCATGTGAGGGCTCTGACCGTGTGCTACCTAGTCACTTAGAATCGATGGGCCTTGATCACTTTGGGCCTTTGACTGAGTGCTACCCAGTCACTTAGAGCCATGGATATTGATTGCTTGAGAGCTTAGATCGAGTGCTACTTGATCACTTGGAGCCAGTGGATATTGATCACCAGAGAGCTTTGACCGAGTACTAATTGGTTATTTAGATCCAATAAGTATTGATCGCTTGAGGGCTCTGAACAAGCGTTACTTGATCACTTGGAGCTAACTGGCATTGATTGCCTGAGGGCTTTAACTGAGTGCTACTTGGTCACTTGAAGTCGATGGACATTGATTGCCTTGGGATTTTGATTGAGTGATACTTAATTATTTAGAGTGAATGGGCATTGATCGTCTAAGGTCTTTGATCGAATGCTACTCTATCACTTGGAGTCGATGGGTATTAATCACTTGAGGGATCTAACCGAGAGCTACTCAGTTACTTGGAGTTGATGGGCATTGATCACCTTGGGGCTCTGATCGAGAGCTACTCGGTCACTTGGAGCCAATGGATATTGAGTGGTCTTGGATCTCTGACTGAGAGCTACTCAATCACTTGAAGCCAATGGATGTTGATCATCTTGGGACTTTGACCGAGTACTACTCAATCACTTAGAGCTGATGGACATTGATCACCTAAGGGCTCTAACCAAGTGATACTCGATCACTTGAAGGTAATGGATATTGATTGCCTTGGAGCTCTTATCAAGCACTACCTAATTACCTAGAGCTAATAGATGTTGATTATCTTGGAGATTTGAACAAGCACTACTCGATCACTTGGAGCCAATGGATGTTGAGTGACTTTGGGGCTCTAATCAAGTGCTACTCAATCACTAGGAGCTAGTGGAATTGATCACCTTGGAGCTCTGATCGAGTACTGCTCGGTCACTTAGAATTGATGGGTGTTGATTGCTTGAGGGCTCTGACCGAGTACTACTCAGTTACTTAGAGTCAATGGACATTGATCACCTTGGAACTCTAATTGAGTGCTATTTGGTTACTTGGAGTCAATAGGCATTGATCACCTGAGGACTCTGATCGAGTGCTACTCTAACACTTGGAACCAGTAGGTATTGATTACATGAGGACTCTGATTTAGCACTACTCGATCACTTGGAGCTGATGGATGTTGATTGCCTTAGAGGTGCTTTGATTTCTCCAACCTTCGAGAATCTCCCTTCATTAAGAAGTTCTACTTGGCATGATAGTTAATTTTTGAAGAGCTTTGACTGGTCATGCTTTAATTAGGATGGGTTTTCCAAATGCAATTCACAAGAAGATGAGGGTGGGAGAACCATTACTACCCATCATTCTTTCCCAGTGATACTCAATTTTTGAGAGGGCAACATTTGCTATGTTTGATTGGGCATGTGAGCGGTAGGCTTCTCGTCAAACTCACTATAAAAGGATAGCTAGAGTGTGTCGAGCCTCCACAACCTTTCTCTTGCCACCATGCATTGAAAATCTCCACAATTGGCCTTTGGTGGAGGTCCCAGGTTGCAAGACTGCTCTTTTTGAAGGAAAGGTTCTTCCAAGGAGGACATTATGGGCATCTGGCATCATTTCTAGGCCACCACCATTATAATCGGTTGGTGGACTTAATGACCGGCTATCAATCTGCATCACTGCAGCTGTAAGCAGCTGGTGGACTGAACGCAAGCCAAAGGGTTTAGACTCCACATCGCTTCATCCAAGCCTTCCTTCTGGGGATACTTTGCTTCACTGGAGATGTAGATTGGGAGCTCCCACTAAAGGTTGTGGATGGTGACAGCAGCCTAAGGATGAATTGGGATAGTTTTCTAATTTTCTGGCTAGCCCTCACTCATCGATGAACTTCTTGCTTCTGGTGGTGAGCTATTTTGCTGAATGCTGCCACCTTGCCAGAGTCACCACATGTGCCCTTCATCACACTAGATGGCACCAGGAGTGGGGTCACATCTGCCCCCTTTGTAACTCTTGCTTCTATGGTGCTGCACTAATGATCGCTGTCGTAAATGATCAAAAATAATTCATCAACTCAACTCTATAGCTAGGATGAGTTGGGATTATATTCTCAGGGATTTTAGAGCTAAGTTATGATTTAAAAAGAAAAGAAGGATAATTATTACTGCATGAAACTAAAAGTAAGCAGGAAATAAACTACTTTTAAGGGTGAAGCAAGTAAAAGGGATAGATCTAGGAGTGGAAGATTGATTTTATACTTGTCAAATAGTATTTCTTTTATAATTAAGATATAATTGATTTTAGGGATTTACATATCTTTTTTCGGCATGCCCCATACCCATAACAGATCATGGCATGTCTCTGGGAGGCAGTAGATATCTAATTCTTCTTTTCTCGGCATGCCCCATATCTGTAATAGACACGGCGCATCTCTAGAAAGCAAGAATTGTCCCTAAATCCAATCTAATAATAAAGCATAATAAAAAGTGAATAAAAGAGAACAAAGAGACTCGGAAGTGAAAGCATACTCTTCCATTGTAGAATAAAGAAATACAAAAGATTATGAACTAGAAAACCCTGCTCTGCCTCATACAAAATCTGCTCTTCCCTCTTGCACTTCTGCACTATCCTGCTCTAGGTTGATCCCCTCCTGTCCTCCTATGCAAAGGCTCTAAAGGGACTTCCAGGAAATTGCTTCCCCTAGGTAGAGGCATAGGAGCCTTTTTATAGGGTTTTACAGGGGAGAAGTTTTCATAGGTTTCCAGTATTCCACGAGAGATTCAAATGAGTGGCTAAGATTTAGTTTTATATTAGATTAATGGTTGGATGATGAACCCAAACCCCCATAGTAGTAGGCTTCCAACTCCCCTTCAAATTAGTATTTGATCATCTAAAAACTTTTTGACCCTTGAATTGCTTTGAGATCCATGCAAGTTCTTCTTCCATTGGGTGCTTTGAGAGCCGTGCATGTCCCTTCCTTTCATTGTGTTGCCTAGCTAAAGCAACCTAAGAGGGGGGGTGAATTGGGTTTCTTAAACTTGTTGCAAGAATTAAAACAAATGCTAGAGTGTTTTCAAAGTGTTTGTGTGCTCAATAATGATATGCTGCAGAAGTAGTAAAGTAAATATAGAAAGAGTAATAAGCAAACACAAATACATAAATTTATAGTGGTTTAGTATATCCCAAAACACCTACGTCTACTCCCAAAGCTTTTCTTGGATATTTCACTATAATCCAACTTTGATTACAGTAGATTTGTTTTCCAGGCCCACTAATCAAAATTCCTTGGTTTTCACAAGGCTAACCAAAAACCTAGATGGTTTTCAACACAAGACTTACCAACAACCTAGTTGGCTTTCACATAAGGCTTACCAACAATCTAGTTGGTTTTAACTTAAGGCTCACCAACAATCCAAGTACTAGTTTTAATCCACTTGAAACTAGGAACAACAAAATAATTCAAGTACAATGTAAGAATACAATACGCTTTCTCAAAAAGCAAATAAAACTTGAATGCTCTCTTTGAAACTTGAATGCTTGAAGGCTCAACTTCACTCAAAGGTGATGAATGCTTTTGATGTTTGAAATTAATTCTTCATTAGTTACTTTCCTCTTGTATTTGGTGGGCTTTAAATACCTTTCCAAGCCTTAAAGGATAGTTTATAGCCATTGGAGAGGAGAAAATAGCCATTAAATATAAATTGGAGAAGTTCTGTGCTTCAAAAAACTAGCCATTACTGTTCACTCAAAATTGCAAGTGTCGACACTTCGGTCATGAGTCGATACTTTGAGTCGATTCTTCAAATCATGAGTTGATACTTGAGTCAAAAAAACTTTAAAAAGCTCTCTAGAATGTATTGGTGCATCGACACATTTTCTGGTGAGTTGACACTTGAGTTGACACTTCATCTTCATGAGTCGATACTTGGACAAAATCCAGAAATCAGTAAGTTCTGTCATCTTTTTGGTCTCAGGCCTTGAGTCAACACTTGGCTGACCATGAGTCGACACTTGAATTGACACTTGGTAATTTATGAGTCAACACTTGAGCATGCCAGTTGAAACTCTTTTTGCGTATTAGCTCAAGCTTCTATGAGTCAACACTTCAATTTTATGAGTCGATATTTTGTCGAAACATTACTGAAACTTGTCCAAATTCAAAATTTGAGTCCTTCAAAGTCATTCTTATGTGCCAAAGTCTATACAACTTGAAAATCCATTAGTTTAGGTGACTTCTTCAACTATTTGATAAGCAATTTGATCTTATAACAAACTTTAACTTTGATGAGTATCTTTTTCTTATAAACATACTTTTTATATACAGTTAGTACTCAAATATACTTAAGTATTTTGTTATTCATCAAAATCAAGATAGGAGTCAACAATCTCTTCTTTTTTGATGATGACAAAATCTTTAAGTATATAAATATAGCAAGCTTAAAAGATTTGTAATAAGTATAGAGCAATTGACTATAAGTATCAGAGCTATTAACAATAAGTATCAGAGCTAAGTTGTAATGATTATCAAGAACAAAAATTCATCATTTAGTATGTAACTTGAATAAGTCTACAATGTATCAGAGTTATAAGAATAAATTCAATTCATATAATTTCCATGTGTCAGAGTATATGCTTATATATGATGTTTAAAGGATGCATCAGGACGATATATATAAGAATGTATCAGAGCATATGCATATATAAGATAGTTAAAAGATGTATCAGAGCTAAAATAGATTTGAAAGAATGAGTATCGAAGCAAAAACAAAAAAGTTTGAAATGCAATGTGAGTATCAAAGCAAAATCTTTAGAGTATCAAAGAAAATAATATAATATAAAGATAGAGAGTATTAGAGCATATAAAATAATATAAAGATAAAGAGTATTAGAGCATATAAAATAATATGAAGATAAAGAGTATCAGAGCATATATGAAAGAGAGTATCAGAGCTAAAAATCGAGAGTATCAGAATATGAAAAAAGAGCTCCCCCTCAACATATGATTTGAAAATATTTTTTAAACTTTTCAAAAAAATGGCTTACTTGTATTAGCATTTTTCAAAAAAAATATTTCTAAAAGAGTTTAGAAATCTCTCTCTTTAATACTTCCTCCTCTTACTTATTCTTCCTTCTTGTTTATTACTTATTACTTTCTTTTCTTCCTCTTTCTTTTTTACCTAAACAATTTGTTCCCCCCTATGTTATACCTTTTCTTTTCCCTTTATATTTACCATTTATACCATTATCATTTACATTATTCTCCCCCTTTTTGTCATCATAAAAAAAAGGTGAAGAAAGTGAAAAGAACAGCAATAAGCATCAAAAGTAATGAAACATAAACATACAAGAAAATGCTGAAAGCATCATGTATATATATAAGTTAAAAAGTTTTGTGATACAGACAGATGTATATAACAATACGCTGATACAAAGCCTGATACATAACATACAAAATCTAATACAAAATTTGATACATATATCTAACTGATATCCTGACCAATCCTAGTGGGCACTGTCCTCATTAGAGGAAGATCCAATCTCTAAAATAATAGGTCCAGTAATCCTAGAAGGACAAGGTCAAGACCACATGGGTCGAAGATCTGCTAGTCTGGTCCGAATGATTCTAGTAATGTCTCCACTAGCTCTGGCTCTGCCTCTTGCTCGTGTTCTCCCTCTAGCTTGTGCTGGAGTAAAAATAATGTTAGGAATAGGGTCAGAAGGGGAGACAGGGTCAGCAGGTGTATGATCAAAGATAGGACCAATGGAAAGATTATGGAATCTAGGAACATAAAATCCTAACTCCCTAGATAAAGAAAAACTAGGTAAAGATATAGAAGGAATTACTGGTGTCCCATCTGAAAAGGTAGGGGGAATATTAATCAAATGTGTAGGTAAGTCAAAGAGAGTATCATCAGATGGATCAGTAGATAGTATAGGTGTAGATACATCAGGGTCAAAAGGATCGGATATGATATGAGTACTAGGTAGGATAGGGGTCTGAATAGCTGGTCTCAAAAGAACAGAGGCATCCTCAGAAGATAACATGACATCAACTGTAGCAGACTCTATCGAATCCATGACCTGATCTCTTGCCTCAGGCTCAGGCTCCGCTATAAAGTCGTCAACATCAAAGTCCACTGATGGAAAACCCTGATCGTCTCCTATCTCAATATCATCTGCAGGTGGAGCTTGTGGTACTGGTGGAGCAGGTGGAGAATCTGGCAATGGTGGAGGGGAAGATGGTCTGCCAAAAGTCAATCTCTACAAAGCAACCATCACTGTAGCAAACCCCTCTCTCATCTCATCAAATCCAGTCCACATCTTCACATGCATCTAATCAACTCTCTATCTCATAGTCTACATCTTAGTCTCTAGGTGAGTGATCCTGTCCTCAATAATGTCTACAGGAGGTGGCACCTTAGTTTGTGCTGAAACAGAGGGCTCAGGCTATATCTCAGGTGCATCTCTAAGTGGCTCAGACGACCCTACCTCATCTCTATGTGTCTCCTTTTTGTCTATAGATGTATCCTCTTCATCATCCGAGTTAGTGTCAGGCACCTATCCTGAACCTCTGCACCTCCAATGACCTCGATGCCTCTGCTAACCCATCCAGTGTAGAGACCTCTCATCATAGGTGTCGGTGTGCATAAGCTCTCTATAAGGCTCTCCAATGACATCAACTCCATAGGCTCTAAAAAGTCGATAAGACCCATGCCATATGGTAAGCATAGTCTCCTGCTCATCGCCGCCTCTATCATATGATGAACCATAAGTACTAGCAGGCAAACGGGCATCCTTCGAATGAGTGCCACCATGACGAAAGCTCTCTCTCTATGATCAAGTCAAAACACCCAGTCTTTGACAGAAGGATCTGGGCTACAATGTGATGAAGAAGCCTCATCTCCATTGATAACTGCAATGTAACAATAGTGGCTCCCTCACCCAGGTCATCTCTCTCTAGAATGCATCTGAAACTATTGATCCGATCTCCAAGAGAGTCTGCAACTATCCCCCTCATAGGAATCTCCCAAACATGGCTCAGTATCTTTGCAGATAGTGGAACAGAAATGCCTCTAACCTCTCCAATCCATCCATCAGCATCTCAGGTCAGAGTCCCGTAGAACTCTCTCATCAGGGCTAGATAAAACCTCTCATGGAGAGAGCAAAACCGGACTAAACTGGCATCTCTCAACCAGTTACTGATCTTGAAGTGCTGCTGGTCAACAAAATCAAAGTCCACTCGACGTTCCCCTACAATGGCCTTGGAGGCCATGCGGTCTGCTCTTGGGATTGGTGGTGGTCGAGCTGGAGGATCATGCTGCTCTAGAGCCTCTATCCGCCAAGGAGAGTCATGTCTAGCCTTGGTGTGATGCTCCACACCTCGAGATACTGATCGTGGCCTCCTTACTAGCTGCTTCCTGGGTCCCATAGTCTAAAAAGCAGAGAAATATCAAAAAGAGAGGGAAATGGGCAATGGAGTCACGATCAAACCATGAAGAACCAAGAAAAGCAAGGGAAAATGAGTTCAAAACTCAAAATAGAAATGTTAGAACCCTAAACGTGAACTAACAGAGGCAAGGCCTCAAGGAGAGGAGGTGTCGGCTCAAGAGAAATGGGAGAAAAAATGGATCGTTTGCCCTATTTGTTCACCATTTTTGCCGGTCAAGTGTCGACTCACAGGCTAGGCCAAGTGTCGACACTTCGAGATTTGACACTTTCAAGTGTCGACACTTTAGAAAAAATCAGGAAAAAATAGGAAAAAATCATAAATAAGATTAAGGGAGTTGATTTAAATAGCCAATAATGATTGATCATGAATTTCAAGGATATTAGATCAAGAAATTTTCAAAAAGAATTCCAAAGGTCATAAGAAATGATTGAGATCTAATCAAAAGGATTAATGATCTCTAATTCTCTTCTAATCATACCTAACCTATCTTCATTAAGTGGCTTGGTCAAAATATTAGCTAGTTGTTTTTCAGTACAAATAAACTCAAGCAAAACATCATTATTTTGAACATGATCTCTAATAAAGTGATGTCTAATTTCTATGTACTTACTTCTTGAATGTTGTACATGATTTTTAGTTAAGTTTATTGCACTTGTATTATCATATCTAATAGGTATCTTAGTTAATTTGATGCCAAAATCTTCGAGTTATTGTTTAATCCACAAGATTTGAGCACAATAACTTTCAACCTCAATATATTCAGCTTTAGCTATAGATAGTGCAACTGAGTTTTATTTCTTGCTAAACCATAAGATTAAATTAACTCCAAGAAATTGACAGGTTCTACATGTACTTTTTCTATCTAATTTATATATAGAAAAATTAGCATCAGAATATGCAATTGAATTTATTATTGAGTCCTTAGAGTACCATAATCCAATATCAATAGTGCCAGATAAATATCTAAGTATGCATTTACAGCCAATAAATATGATTCTTTAGGTTCATATTAATATCTTGCATACATGCATACACCAAACATGATATCTAGTCTACTAGTAGTTAAGTACAATAATGATCCAATGATGCCTCTATAAAACTTTTGATCTACTTTCTTACCAGATTTATCTTTGTCAAGCTTACATGAAGGACTCATAGGTGTACCAATAGGTTTAGTCTTCTCCATCCCAAACTTTTTTAGAATCTTCTTTGTGTATTTAGCTTGGTTGATGAAGATCCCTTTATTGGTTTGTTTGATCCGGAGTACGAGAAAATAGCTTAACTCTTCCATCATGCTCATCTCGAACTCACCCTGCATAAGCTTAGCAAATCTTGACAAAGAGATTCATTAGTGGCACCAAAGATAATATCATCAACATATATTTGTACTACTAAGAGATCATCAGCCTTTTTCTTTAAAAAAAGGTAGTATCTACATGACCCCTAGTAAAGCCATTTTCAATTAAAAATTTGCTTAATCTTTCATACCATGCATGAGGGGCCTGTTTTAAACCATAAAGTGCTTTGTGTAATTTGAAAACATGGTCAGGATGTGCATGATTTTCAAAGCCAGGTGGTTGTTCTACATATACTTCTTCAGCTATGTATCCATTTAAAAAAATACTTTTAACATCCATTTGAAATAATTTAAAATCCATAAAACATGCAAATACTAACAATAGTCTAATTGCTTCAAGTCTGGTAACAGGAGCAAAAGTTTTATCAAAATCAATCCCTTCCTCCTGATTATAGCCTTTAGCAACTAGCCTAGCCTTGTTTCTAGTTACAATTCTATTTTCATCTAATTTATTTCTATATACCCATTTAGTACCTATTATAGAAGTATTTAATGGTCTTTCTATTAGTATCCAAACCTTATTTCTTTCAAATTGATTTAATTCTTCTTGCATAGCATTTAACCAATTAGGATCTTTTCATCTTCTTCTATGCTTTTAGGTTCAATTTGAGATATAAATGCAAGATAATCACATTTATTTCTAAGAGAAGATCTAGTTCTTATCCCTTTTGATGGATCACCTAAGATTAGTTCCTCAGGGTATTCATGAGCATACCTCCATTCCTTAGGTAGGTCCTTGTGCTTCGGTGAAGGTCTTGTGACTTCTTCGTCATTCTCCTTGTTTTGCTCTTCCTCATTCTCTTTGGAAGATGGTCATTCAGAGTCAGCTTCTCGAGTTCTTTAAAACCTGCAACATCATCAAAAGTATCCTCTTTTCTAGAGGACTTGTTAGTAGACTTTTCAAACATAACATGCATAGATTCTTCTACTACAAGAGTTCTTTTATTGAAAACCCTATATGCCTTGCTAGATGTGGAGTATCCTAAGAAGATACCTTCATCTGACTTGGCATCAAATTTACTTAAATTATCTTTACCATTATTAAAAATGAAACATTGGCAACCAAATACTCGAAAATACTTTAAAGTAGGTTTTCTCTCTTTCCAAAGTTCATAGGGTATTTTCTTTAAAATTGGTTGGATTAAAACTTGGTTTAAAATATAATAAGCAGTGTTGACTACTTTGTCCAAAAATATCTGAGAAGGTCATTTTCACAAAGCATTGTGCGTGCCATTTCTTCTAAAGTTCTATTTTTTCTCTCTACTATCCCATTTTGTTGAGATATTCTAGGTGCAGAAAATTATGTTCAACACCTTTTTCATTATAAAAATTTTTAAAATATTAATTTTTAAATTCAGTTCTATGATCACTTCGAATATAAACAATAGAAGTACATTTTTTATTTGAAACTTTTTAATAAAACTTTGTGAAAGTAGAAAAAGATTCATCTTTATGAGCTAAAAATAAAATATATGTAAAATGAAAGAAATCATTAACTATAACTAATCCATATCTCTTGCCTCCTAGGCTCATAGTCCTAGTTGGTCCAAAAAGATCCATATAGAGAAGTTCTAGTGGCCTAGTAGTTGAAACAATTCCTTTAAATTTAAAAGGAGTTCTTATTTGTTTACCAAATTGACAAGCATCATAAATTTTATCTTTTTTAAATCTAAGTTTTGGCAAATCTTTAACTAAATCCTTTTTGCACAGTTTGAAAAGTAAATACATGCTTGCATGTCCTAATCTTTGATGCCATAACCAGCAATCTCATTAATTGTGGCATTCATTGCAACTACACATTCACCATCTTGTATAGAAAGATTATCAAGATCAACTAGATAGATGTTGCCATGCCATTTCTAATGAATTTCAGCCTATCATCGCTAAGACTAGACACCATGCAAAGAGATTATTCAAAAATAACTTTAAATTCTTTATCACAAATTGACTAATGCTAAATAAATTATGCTTTAATCCTTCTACTAATAATACATTATCAATAAAAGTAGATTGAGAAATGTAAACTTTACCAATACCAATGATTTTGCCTTTACCATTATCTCCAAAAGTCACATTCCCTCCATTTAAAGCTTCAAGAGAGGTGATTGCTTCACATCTCCCATCATGTATCTTGAGCAACCACTATCAAGATACCACAATCTTCTTTTCTCCTTGGTTGCAAGACACACCTGCAAAAAAGATCAAGTTGGTACTTTAGGTACCTAAGCCACTTGGGTCCTTTAGGGTTAGTAGTAATGGTTCCTTTTTTAATCCAAATATTTCTAGATTTATTTATTTTTCTTAGATTGCATTGATATGCTTTATGTCTAAATTTTCCACAACAATAACATATAATACTAGAAGATGTAGGAACAACTAAATTTTTGAAGTACTTTTATTATTTTTGAGTTTTATACCCCAAGCTAGCTTTGTTGAAAACTGCACGTTGATTATTCAATAGTAAATTTAGTTTTTCAGAACTAAACATGAATTTTTCAATAAATGGCTTGACTTTATCAAGCTCATCTTTGAACTTTTATTTTTCAACTCAAGGTCTTTGTTTTTCTTTATAAGCTCATTATTTGAAATAAAAGTCTTGGATCTTTTTAGAACTTCTATCTCTTTTGAGAGAGCATTCTTTTCCTTTTCCAAAATAACAACCTTGACTTTTAATTCGTTGTTTTTATTTCCAAGATTATTGTTTTCAAAAAAAAAAGAATCAGCTTGCTTTTTTAATTTCTTGTGCTTACTTTTCAATAATTTATATTCATGCACAAGTTCATCAAAAATATCTCTAAGCTCTTCAAAAGTAAATTCATATTCAAATTGTACCTCATTTTTATATGCCATGAGACAAAGATTGGTAACTTCTTGCTCTTCTTCCTCCGAGCTAGAATCTTCACATTCACTCCAAGTAACCATTATTACCTTCTTCTTGTATTTCTTTTTGAGCTTCTTGAGGAGAGGACAATCAAACTTGTAATGACCGGACTTCTTGCACTCAAAGTAAGTGGGTTGGTCCTTCTCCTTCTCCTTTTCTTTTTCTGTCTTTGCCTTTGTCTTTACTGGGCTCTCCTTTGTGTGGCTTCTTTTTGTATGAGTATTTCTTCTTTCTCATAAATCTTCTAAATTTTCTAGCCACTAGAGCCTCCTCATCTTCATTTTCACTTTCTTTCGACTCCTCACTTGAAGGTTCCGTTGGTGTAGTAGATTTGAGGGCAATTGTCTTCTTCTTTTTGTCCGCATCCATTGCTTTTTACTTAAGGTTCAATTCATATATCATGAGTGAACCAACAAAATGCTCCAAGGGTAGGGTCTCACATCCTTTGCTTCTTGGATAGCCATTTCCTTTGGATCCCATGAAGATGGCAAAGACCTGAGAATTTTGTTAACCAAATCAGCATTAGACATTGCTTTGCCAAGACTTCTCATTCCATCAACAATATTAGTAAATCTTGTATACATATCAGTGATGGATTCATTAGGCTCCATTCTAAACATTTCATATGTGTGCACAAGCATATTTATCATTGTGTTTTTCACTTGATGGGTACCCTCATGTGTAACCTCAAGTGTGTCCTATATTTTCTTTGTCGATGCACATATGGAAATCCTATTGAATTCACTTGGATCCAATGCGCAACAAAGCAAGTTCATTGCTTTGGCATTAAGCTCAGATTGCTTAATATCATTTTCATCCCAATCTTCTTCAAGCTTGAGAACGGAAACACCATTAACCAAAATTGAAGGAACATGTGGACCTTTAACTACTACTTTTCAAAGATTATAATCAATAGAATGTATATAAATATGCATGCGAGTTTTTCAATATGTATAATTTATGCCATTGAAAAATGGTGGTCTATTTGAGGCTTGACCCTCAACAATACTAGTACCTATTGGGGCTGCCATAGATCTTTAACTCAAGGCAGTTAGACCTACTTAGTTGAGTACAAGGCTCTGATACCACTTGTTGGCTAGCTAAAGCAACCCAAGAAGGAGGGTGAATTAGGTTTCTTAAACTATTTGCAAGAATTAAAATAGATGCTAGAGTGCTTTCGAATGTTTGTGGCTTTCGAATGTTTGTGTGCTCAATAATAATATGCAATAGTAGTAAAGTAAATGTAGAAAGAGTAATAAGCAAACACAAACATACAAATTTATAGTGGTTCAGTGTATCCCAAAATACCTACATCCACTCTCCAAGTTTTTCTTAGATATTTCACTATAATCCAACTTTGATTACTGTAGATTAATTTTTTAGGCTCACTAATCAAAACTCCTTGGTTTTCACAAGGCTAACCAAAAACCTAGAAGGTTTTCAATACAAGGCCTACCAATAATCTAGTTGGTTTTCATCCAAGATTTACCAACAATCTAGTTGGTTTTAACTTAAGGCTCACCAACAATCCAAGCACTAGTTTCAATCCACTTGAAATTAGGAACAATAAAATAATTTAAGTACAATATAAGAATACAATAAGCTTTCTCAAAAAATAAATAAAACTCAATGAAGCTCTTCAATGTTGTTGAGAAGCTTGTCTCCAAGTTGTTGAAGCCTCAATCAATGCTTGAGAATATGAACTTGAATGCTCTCTTTAAAACTTGAATGCTTGAAGGCTCAACTTCACTCAAAGATGATGAATGCTTTTGATGTTTGCAATTAGTTCTTCATTAGTTACTTCCCTATTATGTTTGGTAGGCTTTAAATACCTTTCCAAGCCTAAAAGGATAGTTTATAGTTGTTGGAGAGGAGAAAATAGCTGTTAGACACAAATTGAAGAAGTTATGTGCTTCAAAAAACTAGCCATTATTGTTCACTCAAACTAGCAAGTGTTGACACTTCAGTCTATGAGTCGACATTTTGAGTTAACACTTGAGTCAAAAAATTTTTCTAAAGCTCTCTGGAATGCACTGGTGTGTCAATACTTCTTCTAGTGAGTTGACACTTCATCTTCATGAGTCGATCCTTGGGCAAAATCCAGAAATCAGCAAGTTCTGTCATCTTTTTGGTCTCGGGCCTTGAGTCAACACTTGGCTGACCACGAGTCGACACTTGAGCATGCCGACTGAAACTCTTTCTACGTATCAACTCAAGCTTCTATGAGTCGACACCTTGAGTGACACTTTAATTTCATGAGTCGATACTTGGCTGAAACATTGCTGAAACTTGTCCAAATTCAAAATTTAAGTCCTTCAAAGTCATTCTTATGTGCCAAAGTCCATACAACTTAAAAATCCATTAGTTTAGGTGACTTCTTCAACTATTTGACAAGCAATTTGATCTTACAACAAACTTTAATTTTGATGAGTACCTTATTCTGATAAACACATTTTTAACACACAGTCAGTACTCAAATATACTTAATTATTTTATTATTCATCAAAATCAAGATAGAAATTAACATATTGAGATCTCTGAGATCCGTCATCCAACGCTGCCACCATCTTGGACCGTAGCTACCACGATCGGGAACAATGCTAGAAACTTGTCAGACTTGCTATCGAAGCCTCCTCACATCGCCAAAAGCCACCATCAGGAAGAAGACCGGTGATGTGGTGGAGGTGGGGATGGAGGACAAAAAGAGGGGATGCTTGACGACTGTGGAGGATGCTTGGCCGATGGTGGCTGGAGATGGGAGAGTGGCTGGGTAAGAGGATGGACCAACGGTGGCCGGAGGCGATGACTCGAGTAGTGGAGGAGCAGCATGGCCATGATTCGGTTGATCAAAGAAGAGGGCCATGGAGAATATCGATAGATCATGAAGAAGAGGGCCATGGAGTGTTGGGAATTATGTCCCAAAGCCAATCGTCTAGGCTGTAGACGATTAAATATGCTATTTATATTTGAATTTTGATAAAAATAAAAGTTATCTTTTGGCTATTCATCACAGGTGCATTTTTCTTAATTTAAACTCTTTTGTGATGATATCCTTTGAGCTACCTTGTATGCGATGTAAAGAGGATGCATTGTGTAGTTCATAAATTAGTTCATGACCAAATGATACACTATTTCGGGATGATGGTGTATCAAGACTAGGTCGTTGATGTCATATCTGTTGGTTGTCCTCTTAACCAAGTAGCATAGAGATGCTGGTATGACATCGGGTGTTATGTTTGACACTTCACTGAATGTGACTCTCATGTAAGATTCTCTTGCTACCGAAGAGGAGTCTTGCATTAGAATGTGGACATGTTTTTTCTTTGACTTGAGATCACTATGGCAGCTTGCAAGAAACTCACTGTGCTTTGGTGCCGGACTACCCGTATTTCTAATCCGATGATGGAAGGTTGCTAGGTACAGTCAAGTATTTGTATAGCAGTAGTAGGATAGAGATAGGATTGACCTCTCCAAATGATTTGAATTGAATGCTTTATATACCTCAATTGAGTAAGACCTTGGCCAGGGCATTCCTTGTAAGGAGTTGCAGGGATTCTTTGAGACATATTCTGATGGACTACTTAGGGTTAGGTAGTTTAACCCTTTGCCATCTGGAGCATTAGGAGGTTCAAGGAATAAGTTCAATGCTATTCCATATTTGACAGGTTCATGTTGCTCTGCAACCTTCAACCTATCCAGACGCCGGGTGTCATTGCTAGATGATGACTTTGGCTGGTACTGGAAATATTCATGTGCTACCGGTTTAGTGTTTGAACCTATAGGGTCACACACTGAGGGTTTCTTCTTGCTTTGTTGGCATGTAAATGATTGGGAATCATTCCGGACTCATTTGACAAGGTGTTGTCAAAACTTCTGCTCGAGCCGACTCTTTTTGAACGAGTTGACTCAAGCCAAGTCAACTCGAATGGTCGAGTCGACTTGATTGACAGATTGCTGAAATTTGAAAACCCTTCATTAAATGCTATAATTGTTATGGGATTTAATGTTGGGAGTTTCGAGTTTTAATGATTACTATTGCTGAGTTCCAAGGGACTTCTAACCTCCCTGGAATCTCAAGAGATCCCAAAACTGCTCCTTAATCTCTCATTTATTCTTCTTAATTGTTTTGAGGGCTGCTGCTATTGTTTAAATGGCTGGGCTGTAGAAAGTGAATAGTTCACTCCTCATATTCCATACCCAGAAATCTGGATCAAGGTTGAGACTCTGCCATGTTCCTTGGTTAGAGATCTTGATTGATCCTTGAGAGATTGGATCTTTGGGATAGAGTTAGTTTTGGATGGGATCTTTGAGTGCATACCTTCTATTAAAGGTTTGGGATAGAGAGAACTGGGAGAGTCCTCATTCTATTCCAGTACTGCTACAGCAACTAGCACTTCAAGGAGTTGAAGGAGTCCTACTCATCTTCAAGGAGTTGAAGAAGAAGAAGTCCGCCCGACAAAGCTTCCATAGGGGCTAGAACCTCAAAAGGAATAAGAAGGAACTATGCTACACGGTGTGAACCACCCGTAGAGGCGGTACACGTGTGCTGCTTGCAGAGATAGATTTTCTTCACAGGTCAGTGGCATCCCTGGGACTGCGACTGAGAGGTGGGCATTTTTGCAACTTCTGGTTCCTCCCGGTGAACGTCACCAAGGTCTGTACTTGTGTATGACACATAATTGTCCATACCGTATCATTGTATAGTTATGTGAATAGTTCCATATTTTATACTTTGGTTGCATGATTTCATATTTACATTACTCTAGATACATCTAGATCCTAGTAAAGAGGTTGTGTTAATTAGATTAACATCTTGATAAAATGGTTTTATCGCTTTCTGCTGTGGCATGCTCTTAGAAAAGTTTTAAAATGCATGTATCATCCTTAGAAACAGTTCCTTACAATGGTATCAGAGACAGGTTGGCGTATGCATCTAGTTTAATGTTTCATATGAAATTGATTTAATTTCCTTCACGTAGTACTCGGATTAAGATGGATTCATCATGGCCTTCCGGTCATAGGAGAGAAGTATGGTTTAAAGACCATCTCTTTACATTCCAAAGGGTCTCCTATAGCATGTAGGGGTGCCGATGCATCATGATCTTATGAAGAATAAAGTAAGGAGTTTAATGGATTAAAATTGTTTTAATCTTTGATTTGTAGATCATAATTATGTTTAGATAAGATCTAAAAGAAATTTGATCTAAAACCTTGAAAAGTTTATGTGGAAACATTTGAAGTTTGAAAACACTATGTTCTGAAAGAGCTGGCTCATTCAATAGAGCTGACTGAAGAGCTTGCTCATTCAGATAGAGCTGACTCGACTAGAAATTTGTGTTCTGGAAGAGTTGGCTCGAGCAACAGAGCTGATTGAAGAGTCGGCTCGAGCAGCAAAGCTGATAGATAGAGCTGACTCGACCAGAAATCTATATTCTGGAAGAGTCGGCTCGAGCAACAGAGCTGACTGAAGAGTCTGCTCGAGCAACAGAGCTGACAGAAGAGCTGACTCATCCAGAAATATATGTTCTGGAAGAGCTGACTCGATCTGCAAGAGCTGACTCGACTAGAAAATTAAGAAACAGTAATTTTAAGCTTCTAACCTTTATGAAATTGATTCATTTCATTTTGAAAGTGTTTCAAATAATGTGATACACTTAATTGAGAATTAAGATGTATAATTTTAAGTTTTAAGGATATGGTTATGATCTTAAGTCATAATTCATGAATCATGGGTTAAATAGGATGGGCTAGAAATAGATCCTTATTTGGGTTAAACCTAAGATTAGATGAATTGGATTAATTAGAGATAAGAAACTAATCAAAAGTTGAATTAGGTTTCATTTCTCTATAATTTCTAATAGTTAGAAAGTGTGATCTAAACATCTAAAAGGATCTATTATGACTCAGTGATTGATCTTGTTCTTTAAGTCTAATCTGGTTGAGGAAGGTGAACCAAATTGGTGTCTAGGCAGGCTGCCTTATGGTCTATGATTATGAGGGTACCTCTTTCCTGGCTAGCTCCTTTGTAGCTAGTGTCTAAGGAAAGATGGTTAATGCCGCAACTCATTCCTTGACCGTGCTTACCTGGCTAATATGGCTAATTGGAATTGACTCATGAGAAGCTTACCAAATTGGATTAACCCATGTCACCTAAGGTTAATCATATTTGTCTGATTTCAGGTGCCTATGGACCAAGATGTTCATGAACCTTCTACAAGTTAGTGGGAGGATTCTTGATCATGGTCAATGTCTTCTTTATATGTCATATTTTTAAATCCTCTAAATTATTAGGCCCTTAAAAAGATGAAGTTATAGGGATAACTGAATCTTAGCCTCCCATTAAGTTGGGTGGTAATGTATCCTTTAGTTGGGTGATCATCGACAGTACCAAAGTATGGGTGGTCATCAAGCTATTGGAATTGCCATTCATAATATGATGGCTCAGTGCAACTCTCTTAATGGTGGTCAGGTGAGCTGGCCAAAGTCTGGCTTGATCATTCATTAGTTAGAAGCACTGAATTTAGTCATGTTAATGGTTGGACCTAACCAGGACCTTGAAGCCCAAAGGTCGATTGAAGTGCTCCTGGGGCAAAATTTGATATACTAGAAATTGCTTGGAAAAAGTAATTAGTTAATTGAACCTACCTTTAGGTTTACGTGGGTGAGCCGGCCAAAGTCAGGCTCATGTGACACCTTTAGGATTCTAGTACCTACTAAGGAATTAAGTATAATTCCTCAAATTAGAGGTAGAGGCTACTAATCTGAATAAAATATGTGGGAAGACCTTTAGACTAAAGTTCATGTCTTTAGGATTAAAATTGAAATTCATGTACTAATTGGTCTTTTGGTTTTCTATTCAGAAAAATGTCTGCCAACTTTTCCCTCCACTCATTGCTTGACAATGAAAAACTTTATGGCCCAAACTTCAATAATTGGTATCGAAGACACAAGATTGTCTTAGAGCACGAGAGGATCCTGTATGTTGTATAGGATATGGCACCTGAGGTCCCCGTAGCTAAAGCTCTTACATCTGTCAGGGATACTTATCAAAAGTGGGTTTCTGATAGAACTACTGTACGTTGCATTATGTTGGCAGCTATGAACGACGAGTTCAATCACAAATTCGAGGAGGCCCAACTGGAGAAAATCTTGCAAAAGTTGCGAGAATCCTTCGGCATGCATGATGATGTAGAGCGGTACAGGACTTCCTGTGCCATCTATAATGCCCATATGCAAGATGGGGCATCAATAACTGATCATATATTGTACATGACCGAGTTATTTGAATGCCTGGCCAAACTTGGATGTCCCCTGCATGAACAGCTTGGGAAGGATGCTATACTGAATTCTCTGCCCCCTTCTTACCTTGGTTTCCTTGATCACTTCCAGATGCATAGGCCTGTAGTGAACTACCACAGTTTGTTGGGGTTACTACAGAACTATGAGAAGGACCACAACCTCAATAAGGGGTTGGTGTACTTGGTAGGAGGAAACAGGGCAGTGCGTCGTCCCCTTGGGAAGGGGAAGAAGAAAGATAAAAAGAAAAAGACCAAAAAGGTGCAGAGTGTTGGTGGGCCCAGTCAAGCTAGGAAGAAAAAGGTGGATCAAAGTCAGGCGGAGTGCTTCTATTATAAGAAGCAGGGTCACTAGAAGAGGAATTGTCCTCTATATATTGCATCCGTTGACCCAAACAGGTCGAAGAAGAGGAAGCAGCAAGATGTTGCTGCTCAAGGTATTTATATGATAAATCCCTGTACCTATTCTTTTTATGATACTACTAATTGGATACTTGATATTGGGAGTCCTTACCACATTTGCAACAAATTGCAGGGACTTCGAATTAGTAGGAGGTTCGAGGATGGGGAAAGATTTTTGAACATTGGAGATGGAAGTCGAGTTCCAGTTCTGGCATTAGGAGATTTATGTCTTGTTTTTTAAACTTGTAAAGTCATTTTATATGACTGCCATTATTGTTCCACATTTCTTGTAAATATTATCTCTGTAGGCTTGTTAGCCAATAAATGTTTTGAACTTTTAATAAAGAGAAATGTTTACAACATTACTTTGAATGGTTCAGTTGTAATGAGTGGAAATTTGATAAATGGCATCTATTTACTATCACAGCCTGTGAGTATAATGTACACAGCAAACAAATGCCCCAGAATGGATAATATCAGCGATGCTTATCTCTGGCATTATAGGCTAGGTCATATAAATAAGATCAGGATAAACAGGTTAAGACAAGAAGGTCTCTTAGAGGTAAATGATTTTGAATCATTACCTACCTGTGAATCTTGTTTCCTTGGAAAAATGACCAAATCATCTTTTTTTGGAAAAGGTGAAAGGGCCAAAGAAACTCTAAGTCTAGTACATACAGATGTATGTGCACTTATGAATGTCAGTGCTAGAGATGGGTATAATTATTTCATTATTTTTACAGACAACCTATCTAGGTTCGGTTATGTCTATCTTATGAGACATAAGTTTGAGTCATTTGAAATGTTCAAACAATGTTGTAATGAAGTTGAAAAACAAACTCGAAAGAGTATAAAGACTCTTCGATCTGATCGAGAAGGTGAATATCTTTCTAGTGAGTTTCTGACTTATCTTCAAGAGAATGGGATTTTCTCTCAATGGACACCTTCGGGGACACCCCAACTAAATGGTGTGTCCGAAAGGACAAATAGGACTTTGTTGGACATGGTCCGGTCCATGATGGGGTTTGCTACTCTGCCTATCTCTTTCTTGGTTATGTCTTGGAGTCTGCTTGTTATCTTCTTAATAAGTCTCCTAGTAAGTCTGTGGACAGGACTCCATATGAGATGTGGTCTGAATGGAAACTGGTGCTCTCACACCTTAGGGTATGGGGGTGTCCAGCGTATGTTAAGCATTTGCAGACTGATAAACTAGGACCTAGGTCTGATCGGTGCCTATTTGTTGGGTATCCAAAAGAATCTAAGGGGTATTTCTTTTACCTGCCTGATGAACAAAAATTATTTGTTGGTCTTAGGGCTATCATTTTGGAAAAGGAGTTCCTTAGTGAAGGAACTGTAGCCATTAAGATTGAACTTAATGAAGTTCAACAGGTAGAAGAACCGACACATTTAGGAGACACCTCAGAACTGGATTTGACTAATTTAAATCTAGTGACCATTGAGCACCCATTAAGGAGATCTAGTAGAGTACCGTGTCAACCAGATAGATACTATGGTTTCTTGGTCCAAGATGGAGATCCCATTGAACTTAATGAAAACAATGAGGAACCGATCACCTAAATGGATGCTCTACATAGGTCAGACTCTAATAAGTGGCTAGAAGCCATGTGATGCGGGACGACTCTAAGAATGCTAAATATATAGAAAAAATAGTAATTTAGTTTTTTTTATATTTTTTAAATATTAAATTTGTAGGCTAAATTCTCAAAGGTAAGTAAAGACTAGTAGGATATTCAGTAATTTTGAGAATCATCATGATCGCAAAGAACTCATGCAAGATAATAAGTAGTCAGGACCCGAGAGTTCAGAAACTCCCAGTTTAGGATAGCTTATCTTCATCAAATTAGAAATTAAAAGAAGGGAAGGTTTCTTATCGGTCAGAGATTGAAAACTTTTTGGTGGAAAGGATCACTCACTCTGATTGGAGCCTGGATGAAGAAGCTTCAGTTCCTTGAATCAGATGACTGATCTGGACCGGTCTGAAGGCAAGGAAAGCCTCCTCTGGGGAGGTGAAACACCTCGGGATCCTGCAAGTGTCAGGGGTCAATCAAAATAGCAATTAAACAAAGGAAATAAAACTAGGATTTAGAATTGAGAGAAATTAGGTTTAGGTTTGGATGTCCCGGGGAAGAAGCAGTTGCTTGATTGGGGCAGTAGCTAGGGCATCTTCCTCTGGGCATGGCTGATCTCCAAAGATACAGATGAAAGCTAGGGCAGCAGGGTTTCAATCCGGGAACACAAAGAGAGCACACAAGAATAAGAGAACCAACACTAGAACTCCAAACACAAGGCAATATTACAAAATTTCAGCAAGTTGTATTCATAAGAAAGAGATGATTACAAGAGGGGAAGGGGTGAGGTATTTATAGAGTTCCCATGCCCTCTCCTTGTTAGAATAGGAATACAAGCTAGATAGGGAGAAGGATTACAAGTGGAGTAGGAATAGGTTCATAAGTTGAATAGGAATAGGTTCTCCTTGTTTGATATGGATTTCCTTCCTCCTTTGACTTGGTCAAAGGGCCTTGGACTTGGTCAAACCTCCTTTTCTTGGGCTTGGATGCCTCTTGGCTTGGACTTAGGCTCTTGGGAAGCAATTGGGACATCCAAGGATGGGTTGGGCGCATGGGCTTTGGGCCTTGGAGGTCTGGGATGCTTGGAGTAGGAATATTCTAGGTATCTTGGTTCTAGGTTGGAATATACCTGGAATCTTGGTTCTTTATGGACCTGGGCTTGCATTCACTTGGGCTGGGACATAGGTGGACCTCTGGAATCATAGATGCCCTGGTTTGGGAATATGCTCCGGTATCTGGGGAGGA
Source organism: Areca catechu (assembly GCA_021397845.1). Lineage (NCBI taxonomy): Eukaryota > Viridiplantae > Streptophyta > Magnoliopsida > Arecales > Arecaceae > Areca > Areca catechu. The sequence goes on from CM038039.1 coordinate 193,153,536, forward strand.
ATCAGAACATCTGGAGGGCATTTGGAAGGAATCAGGGTTTCTGGAAGCATCTTGGATCCTGGGTTGTCACACAAAATCTAATAGGCTAATGTAGTGGCCTCTGACTCCTAGATGTGGCATAGTGGAACTCCAAAATAGTGTAACCTCCTCTCTAGTACAAAAAGTGGACTCATACTGATGTACTGGACTCAATATACTAGATTAGGTCGAGACAAATCAACTAGTCTCACCTTATTACAACTCAATCTTACTTTCTTACAAAATTGTGACACATGATTAAGTAAACCAAATAGGGCCTAGTAATCTATGTCTGATTCTGGTGCCCCCACCAATTCTTCCGGTGTGGGAGGAACTCGACCTCGTCGAGTGTGGGATAACTTGGCTCTCATAGTGCTCGAGTAGGTCTATGTTGAGGCGCTACAGATCCTCACAGGTGATCCACGAGTCCTCAGATTCTGGCCGACCTTTCCACCCGGCCAAATACCGCTGACAGTCTTTATTCTAGGGTACCGATGGCTTGATCATCTAGAGCTCTTTCAATCTTTTCCTCACTTATAGGCTAATTTGTATGTGGACACTCTGGGGTGGGTTCACTCACAAAGAAAGGGAGTGGTTCAAGGGGCTCGCTGGGTATCACTGCTGGCTTCCTAGACTCTATAAGATCTGAGATGATGAAGGTGGAACTAATACCTAAATCAGGTAACATCTCACGCACATAGGCATCGGGTCCATTACTCTTCATTATCTTGGATGGGCCAACTTCATAAGCAGAAAATTCTCTGACAGTCACATATTCCTCTGCAGAAAATTTTTCATCTTTTTTTTGGAATTAGTCAAGTTGTTATTTAGTTCAATAATTATGTTCAACTCTTGACTAATTTCATGATGCATATGCTGTGTAGAGGCTAGTGCATGTGTGGACAGATGAATCAGGGTTGTAAATTTATCAGACTCAACTAATACCTAACAGACTCGACTAAACTTTCCTATCAAAGAAAAATTTTATTGGACTCTAGGGGACAAAACCTAACAGACTATAAACTCTTTAGGTTTGATCCTATCATGGCATGCATATGAAAATTTACTATATACTCCTAGTAAGTGCCACAAAGTATACCAAAAGTAATATGCAAACCTAACATAGGCAATAAATGAATGCAACATGCAAACCTCTACATGATGCAGGTGAATGTTTAAAGAAATATAAGAAAATTCAAGAAAAAGGCAAAAAGCACGAGGTGGATTCGGGGTTAGTCTGATAAGGTAGAAAGTAAGAAGAAGGTTCTGGGTTGATCAGGTAGAATAGGAAATAAGAAAGGATTTCAGGGATGAGGCCTAAACTAATGAGGTTGACCTTATGGAATTGATGCCTATCTAAAGGGTCTGCATAATGGAAGAAAGGGTCATTAATTTTAGGAAAGAGATCAATGGGAGTCAATGAAATGATTTCATCTTGAGAGTACTGATTCAAATAGATCAAGTCCTTAATAAATTCTTCTGGCTCTTGAATTAAAGGACTAGGCTCTATAGTTGGGCTTTCTTCTAGTGTCTCCTCAAGTAAAACTTTAATAGTAGGATTGGGTTCCTCATGGTCTTCTTCCTTTAAGGGTTCTTCCACTACATAGTCAGCTAACTTTATTTCGGTTACTGTCTGGGTATGGCTAGGGTTAGCTAAATTTAGGTCGGCTCCTACTTGGGTATGGTTAGGGTCAACTATTATTGGGTGGTCTTCTACCTGGTCCAACCTATTGGTTACTTGGTTGTTAGTTTGGGTCAATTGGTTGGTTTGGGTAGTGGATTGGGTAAACTCGGTTTGGAATTGGGTATTTTTCTGGGTCCGTTATTGAATTAGGGCCTTAAGGAGGGTTTCTAGATTGGACTCCAAGGTTGAACTGGGTTGGACTTCAGACTCAACTAATTCTGGGTTGGTTTCTATTAGGGTTTGGTTATAGTCAACTACTTCTGGGTCTTCTATAGGTATTTCTTCTTCTAGATCTATAATAGACTCATCATCATACTCCTTCACCAAACTTGGATCAGCCTCATATACCTACTCGGTTTGGAATTGGGTATTTTTCTGGGTCCGTTATTGAATTAGGGCCTTAAGGAGGGTTTCTAGATTGGACTCCAAGGTTGAACTGGGTTGGACTTCAGACTCAACTAATTCTGGGTTGGTTTCTATTAGGGTTTGGTTATAGTCAACTACTTCTGGATCTTCTATAGGTATTTCTTCTTCTAGATCTATAATAGACTCATCATCATACTCCTCCACCAAACTTGGATCAGCCTCATATACCTCCACTTCTAGGTCATCCTGGTGAACCAATGGAGCAATAGGGGGGGTTTGGCAAAAGGAAAACTGGGTAATAACTGAGGTAATAGGGATGGGTTGACTAAGGGGTTCCTGATTAATACTAGGGTTCTGACTATGGACACTAATCCTAGTGGGTTTAGGCTAACTAAGGGTTATGGGTTCATAGGTTATGGGTTTAGTCCTTTGGGTTGACTCGAATTCCAAAGCTATGTGATAGGCATCATCTAGGTCTCGAATTTGCCATCTAAATAATTCACCCTGGATATCTCTACGTAGGCCAGCCTGAAACCTAGATATGATCTAAGACTCATATTCAATTGTGTAACATGTCCCATAAAACTCATCAAATTGGTCAATGTATTCAGATACGGTTTTATTACCTTGACTCAGTTGGAACCATTGGTTTAAAAATTCACGATCATTGGATCGGGTATAATAGGATCTAGAGCCATTAGATCTAAATACATAGGATTGGGATTGAGTACATCTAGGTAAATAGGGACTAGGGTAATAGGGATTGGAAGGGTAATAGGGTTTGGGTTCTGGGTATGGGTCATAGGATTCTGGGTCGTAGGATCTAGGGTTATAGGGTTCAGGGTCATAGGATCAAGAGTTATAGGGTTCAGGGTCATAGGATCTAGAGTTATAGGGTTTAGGGTCGTAGGATTCAGGGTCATAGGATTCAGGGTCATAGGATCTAGGGTTATAGGATTTAGGGTCATAGGATTCAGTGTCATAGGATCTAGGGTCATAGGATTCAGGATCATAGGATTCAGGGTCATAGGATTCAGGATCAGAGGATTCAGGGTCATAGGGTTCAGGGTCATAGTATGGGGTTCCCATAGGGTTGGATTAAGGCTATTAGCATTGGGTTCCTAATCTAATGGTCATGCAAACAATCAAACAAAGTATCATGATGTAGTCAAGCATGCAAAAGGCTAGTACAAACTAGGGTTTCCTAGACCTAAAGTCAAAACTGAATGGGTCAGCTTAACTTACACCTAACCTAGTAGCTAATCCTTCCACTGGCTAGGTAGGGATGGGAGTGTGGGAGGGCCCTCTACTTTTGCAGGGATCTAATTAAAAACAACAACACCACTTAGGTCGTTTGACTATGGACCCCCAGCCTTAGACACCAGCTTTCAGTAATAGCTAAGAGGTTAAATGCACTAATTGGCCCACACAGCTCAGACCCGACCTGTTGATGTCTCCTAGCCCACTAGGGCAAATTAGGTCTAATTGATTTTAATTAGGATTGGGTTAGTATGATGATGGTTGTTTTGGACCCAGGATAGGTGATGAAATCCTGCCCTGATATGAGATAGTGAGTTGTCCTTAAGATTAGGTTTAGAATGATGGCAATCGATGGCCCTGATGCAATCTAAAACAATCAAAAAATAAAATAATTTTTTTTAATGATTTAAGATGTGTCAAGTTAGGTTTAAGTTAACTGGGATTATCATACAAAGTTTGGCTTGGGATTGGGGGTTTGGTAGTTGATTAGGTTTGGTTGAGTCAAGATGCAGAATGTAGCAGAAATCAGAGAATTAGGATTTCAGTTGTTGCAGAGTTTGACATAGATCCTGATGCAAAAAAAAATCAAAAATAATCTAGAACAGAGAATGGATGGTTTTGATGAAACCTACCAAATCTCATATAGAATAAAAATCATATGATGATACAAACCTAGGGTTTTGTGGACTGCTATAGAAATTATCAGGATTCTGTTAGGGTTTCTAATATGCAAAATTTTAGAGACTTAGGTTTTTAGTAAAATTAATTAAAAATTTTGATAATTACTAAGATAGAATAAAGGACATGCAGTGCAAATTTCATAGAAAAATAAAATGTTTATGATGCAAAAATCAGATGGAAACTAGACACCTAATGCAATGGACAGCATGTAGAATTAGGGTTTGTGAATGCAAAGCAAATAAAAAACTATCCTAAACCCGCTCTGATACCAAACTGATGCGGGATGACTCTAAGACTACTAAACATGCATTGAAAATAGAAAAATAATTTTTTTTGATTTTTATAATTTTATTTGCATGATAGATTCCTAAAATAAAGTAAGAACTAGCGAAAAGTCTAGCAGTGCAAAGAATCATCGGATCACAGGCAAACTCATGCAAACTAATAAAATAGCCAGGACCTGAGAGTTGTGAAACTCTCAGTTTAGGATAGATTATCTTCATCAAATCAGAAATTAAAAGAAGGGAAGGTTTCTTACCAATCAGAGATTGAAAACTTTTTGGTGGAAAGGATCACTCACTCTCTGATTGAAGCCTGGATGAAGAAGCTTCAGTTCCTTGAATCAGATGGCCGATCTGGACCTAGTTTGAAGGTAAGGAAAGCCTCTTATGGGGAGGTGAAACACCTCTGGGATCCTGCAAGTGTCAGGGGTCAATCAAAATAGCCATTAAACAAAGGAAAAAAAACCAGAGTTTAGAATTGAGAGAAACTAGGTTTAGGTGTGGATGTCTCGGGGAAGAAGCAGTTGCTTGATTGGGGCAGTAGCTAGGGCATCTTCTTATAGGCATGGCTGATCTCCAAAGATGCAGATGGAAGCTAGGGCAGCAAGGTTTCAATCCAGGAATACAAAGAGAGCACACAAGAACAAGAGAACCAACACTAGAACTCCAAACACAAGGCAATATCATAAAATTTCAACAAGTTGTATTCATAAGAAAGAGATGATTACAAGAGAGGGAGGGGTGGGGTATTTATAGAGTTCCCATGCCCTCTCCTTGTTAGAATAGGAATACAAGCTAGATAGGGAGAAGGATTACAAGTGGAGTAGGAATATGTTCACAAGTTGAATAGGAATAGGTTCTCCTTGTTTGATATGGATTTCCTTCCTCCTTTGACTTGGTCAAAGGGCCTTGGACTTGGTCAAACCTCTTTTTCTTGGGCTTGGATGCCTCTTGGCTTAGACTTGGGCTCTTGGGAAGCAATTGGGGCATCCAAGGATGGGTTGGGCGCATGGGCTTTGGGCCCTGGAGGCTTGGGATGCCTCGAGTAGGAATATTCCAGGTATCTTGGTTCTAGATTGGAATATACCTGGAATCTTGGTTCTTTATGGACCTGGGCTTGCATTCACTTGGGCTGGGACATAGGTGGACCTTTGGAATCATGGATACCATGGTTTGGGAATATGCTCTGGTATCTGGGGAGGAATCTGGGCATCTGGAAGGAATCAAGATTTTTGGAAGCATCTTGGATCCAAGGTTGTCACACAAAATCTAATAGACTGATGCAGTGGCCTCTAACTCCTAGATGTAGCCTGGTTGAACTCTAAAATAGTGTAACCTCCTCTCTGGTACAAAAAGTGGACTCATATTGATGTACCGAACTCAATATATTGTGTTGCCCAGAAATGGAGCCCAAGAGGGGGGATGAATTGGGTCTTTTAAAAAATTAAGACAATAAAATGAAGGTCTAGTGGTGCTTGTGAGTAATGATAAATTTGATGCAAGATGATAGCAACAATTAAAGAGCAAGAGAGGAAAAGGGCAATCACACACAAACACAAGGTTTATAGTAGTTCGGTGCAAACCTAGCACCTATATCCACTCCCCAAGCCATCCTTGGGAATTTCATTATAATCCACACTAGATTACAGTCGACTTATTTTTCACAAGGCTCACAAGTCAAAACCTAAGTTGGTTTTGTCACTTAGGCTTACCAACAAACCTTAACACTTGTTTTGTTTTCGGGCTCACAAGTTAACCCTAGTTGGTTTTATCCCTTTGGCTCACCAACAAACCACAATAACCTTCTTTCAAGACATCCTTGAAAGCAAGGTCAAATCACAATAAAAATAGATATGTAATTTAAAACTACAACAAACTCTCTTCAAGAGTAGATTGGAATCTTTGAAGCTCAAGTGGATGCTTTGTCTTCACTCTTCCTTGGAATCTCCTTCAAGGTGCCTCTTTTTGGAATGATGTAATGATGAGCTTGTAGGCTTTTCAATGGAATCAAGCTAGAAGAGGCTTTTGATGTGAAGTATGGAGAGAATATTGGCTTTTTGGCTTTTGAATAGACTTCAATGCACTTGAATACACTTTCCTTCTCTTTTCTTTCTTTAAAATGAGGTTGGTGGAGCTTAAATACACCAAAAACCTTTCAAAAAATGGTTTGTGACCGTTGGTACCTTGGACATAGTCGTTTGGAGCTTGAAAAACAAGTTCTGCAAGCCAGAAAAATAGATTCGTTAGAGCTGTCATGCTGCAAGTGTCGACACTTGGCTGTCAGGTGTCGACACTTGATCTCTGGGTGTCGACACTTGAACATTCAAGTGTCGACACTTGATGCACAGGTGTCGACACTTGACACAAAAATCCTCAATATTATAAAGTTCTGTATTTTCAAAAATCTCAGGCCTTGAGTCGACACTTGGAACCCAAGTGTCGACACTTGAATATAGGTGTCGATACTTGGCATGCCAAGGATTTTTGTCTGTGCCAAATGCTGAAGTGTCGACACTTGACTGTCTAGGTGTCGATACTTGAGACTGAAAACTTTCAGATTCAAGTGTAAATGCCTCGAAAACATAAATAAAATTCTTGAATACATAAACACATAATATTTAAACATTTAGATGCCCTTTTTCAATGAAGAGGATGCCCGGATTTGTGAGAATTGCTTCGTGCCATTACGTGCCATACACCATAAGTTTTTGAGATTTTGAGGTTCTTTCTTCCTAAAAACTCACAACTTAAAATCCTCATTAGAATACAATATGCACTCAATGTTTTGTTATTCATCAAAATCACTGGGTGGAGCCAACATATTGGACTAGGTCGAGACAAATCAACTAGTCTCACCTTCTTACAACACAATCTTACTTTCTTACAAAATTGTGATACATGACTAAGTAAACCAAATAGGGCCCAGTAATCTGTGTCTGATTCTGGTGCCCCCACCACCATGAAATCTAAAATGGAGTCCATGGAGATCAATAATGTGTGGACATTAGGTGTCTGATTCTGGTGCCCCTACCACCATGAAATCTGAAATGGAGTCCATGGAGATCAATAATGTGTGGACATTAGTTGATCCACCTGAAGGGGTAAAACCCATTGGATGTAGATGGATTTTCAAAAGAAAACGGGGCGCAGACGGAAAGGTAGAGATCTACAAAGCCCATCTGGTTGCCAAGGGATATCATCAGCATTATGGTATTGACTATAATGAGACGTTCTCCCCTGTGGCAATGCTCAAATCCATTCGAATTATGCTTGCTTTAGCTACATACTTCGACTATGAAATATGGCAAATGGATGTCCGAACAGCCTTCCTAAATGGTGAGCTGGAAGAAAAGGTGTATATGATACAACCTGAAGGGTTCACATCCACAGATGAGTGAAAGGTTTGCAAGCTTCAGAGATCCATCTATGGACTGAAGCAGGCATCTCGGAGTTAGAACATACGATTTGATAAGTGTATCAAGTCGTATGGCTTTGTTAAGAATGGAGAAGAACTTTGCATTTATAAGTGGGCTAATGGTTCTGTGGTTGTATTCCTTGTATTGTATATGGATGACATTCTCCTAATCGGGAATGACATTCCAACATTACAGAGAATAAAGGTCTGGCTTTCATCTCAATTCTTTATGAAAGACTTGGGTGAAGCCTCATTCATACTGGGTATGAAGATCTATAGAGATAGATCTAAGAGACTTCTAGGATTGTCCCAGTCAACGTACATTGATACCGTGCTGAAACGGTTCAGCATGAAAAATTCCAAGAAAGGCTATCTTCCGATAGGCCATGGAATTACTTTCTCTAAAAAGGATTGTGCATCAACTCCTGAGGAAAGAGAGCATATGAGTAGAGTCCTATATGCTTCGACAGTGGGATCTATTATGTATGCAATGACATGTACAAGACCAGACGTGGCATACTCACTAGGAGTAGTGACAGATACCAGTCTAACCCAGGTGAAGCGCATTGGAAGGTGGTAAAAACCATCCTAAAGTATTTGAGAAATACTAAAGACCAATGGCTTATCTATGAAGAGCCTGACTTAAAACTTGTCGATTATATCGATTCAAGTTTTTAGTCAGATAGAGATGATAGAAAAAGTATGTCAGGCTTTGTATTTACCCTCAATGGATGAGCTATCTGTTGGAAAACTTCCAAGCAACACACCGTGAAGGACTCGATTTGCAAAGCAAAATACATTGCAGCATCAGATGCAGCGAAGGAAGCGTGTGGCTACAAAAGTTCCTAAGCGAGCTAGGAGTGGCACCTTCCCTGGATGTCCTGTTCCAGTATTTTGTGACAGCATTGGAGCCATAGCTCAAGCCAAAGAACCAAAGTCCCATCAGTGCACCAAGCACATTCTGCACCGCTACCATCTCATGCGAGAGATTGTGGCACGAGGAGACATCGACCTTCAGAAGATCGATGGAAAGGAAAATATGGCTGACTCCTTCACTAAAGCAGTCAGAATTCAAGAGTTTAAAGATTATAATTGGAAAATGGGAATGAGATTCTATTTTGATTGACTTTAGTCCAAGTGGGAGTTGTTGGGAATTTTGTCCCAAAGCTAATTGTCTAGGCTATAGACGGTTATGCTATTTGTATTTAAATTTTGATATAAATAAAAGTTATCTTTTGGCTGTTCATCACAGGTGCATTTTCCTTAATTTAAACTCTTTTATGATGATATCCTTTTAGCTACCTTGTATGCGATGTAGAGAGGATGCATCGTGTAGTTCATAAATTAGTTCGCGACCAAATAATACATTATTTCAGGATGATGGTGTATCAAGACTAGGTCATTGATGTCATATCTGTTGGTTGTCCTCTTAACCAAATAGCATGGTGTTGCCCAGGTGGCTACCCAAGAGGGGGTGAATTGGATCTTTAAAAAATTGAAGGAAGTAATGTACAATTCAAAATCCTTTCCAAGTGGTAGGTACTGTGATAGAATAATAAAATGCAGAAGCTAAACAGAGTCAAGAAGGCATAACACAAACACACCAAATTTATAGTGGTTCGGAGCAACCCAGCTCCTATATCTACTACCCAAGATACCACTTGGGATTTTTACTATATTCACATCCGAATACAGTAGGATTGTTTTACAGGATCATAATCCAAAACCTCTACACTTTGGTTTTACAGGATCACCAAAGAAAACCCAACACCCTTTGGTTTTAACAGTCTCACCAAAGAAACCCAACTTGGTTTTCACAGGATCACCAAGAACCTAACCCTTGGTTTTAACAAGGCTCATCAAGAACCTATTTGGTTTTTCAACCGGGCTCACCAATAACCCAACAATTCAAAAATTGAATTGAAAATAAATGCAACAAGAATGACAAACTCAATTTGTCGGATAATTGCCGGTGCAGCTTGTTGGAAGTCCACTTGAATGCACTTGAATAAGCTTTAATGACTTTAGTGGCTTCTTCCCAAAGTTGTTTCAAGCTTCAGATTGGAGTTGGTAAAGACTTGAAAGCTTGACTTGAATGCTCTTGTGCTCTTTTGCTGTTGGTAGGTAGGATATTCAATGAAACTCTCTTTTCTTTGAAGAACTCTCTAATTCATTGCTTCAAGGAAGTTTAAATCCTTCAAATTTAAAGTCTTCTATCATCCCAAGATAGTTCTAGCCATTGTAGACCATTGGGGAATGATTTGTGACCGTTGGAGCACCTTTTAGCATTCAAAAACAAATTCTGGAACTAGCCATTAAATACCTGGAAACGACATTCGAGTCGGCTCGGATTCCTTCGAGTCGGCTCAGATCCTTCAAGTCAATGGGTCGAGTCGCCAAATATTCAATGCAGTCGGCTCTTTGTCTCAGGGCACAAAACATCACTCTAGACGAGTCGGCTCTTGATAGCTCGGGTCGGCTTGAACTTGAATCTTGAAAATCTTGAACTCGAGGAATCGGCTCTTTTCAGCTTAGGTCAGCTCTTCTTCTCAAGTTCGAAAAACCTCACTCTGGAAGAGTCAGCTTGATGCAGTTCGGGTCAGCTCGCTTTCTCAGGCTTTCAGAATTAGGTCTAGCAAAGTTGCCTCTTTTTGGTTCGGGTCGGCTCGCCTGGCTGTTCTCAGAAATCTTCAAAAAATGGACTCTGGAGGAGTCGGCTTGGACTGATTCCAGTCGACTTGGATTCACTGGAGTCGGCTCGCTTTCCATCGAGTCAGCTCAGATTGTTGCGTTCCAGAAGTCTTGCCGCGTGCCAGTAAGCAGAATTGGCTCTTCATCACTTGGGGTCGGCTCGAGTGTCTTCTTCAGGATTTTTACAATTGAACTTAAAGAAAACTCTCACTAACTCTTTTACAATTTCACACAAACCAACTCAAACTAAAATTCATAGCATACACTCACAAAAGTAACCCTTTTAATTGATTTTTCTTAGCATTTTTGAATGGGTTCTTCTTGACAAAAACACTTATAACACAACTCAACCAAGAAAACAGAAATGTAGGAGTTGAAGTTTGAACATGTTATTCATCCTACAAAAACTTGTCAAACACTTGAAGAGTTATCAGAAATAAATGTACATGCTCCAATATTTGGTTATCATCAAAATCACTTATGGGATCAACAATCTCTCCCTTTTTGATGATGATAAAACACTGGGCATGAAAAATCAATATAAAACTTTACAGTTACTTGTATAATAGTATTTGTAGGAGTATATGAACACGTAGAACAAATTGACTTCAATTAGTGCCAAACAATGAGAGGAGAATTAGGGCTTAGAGAGATAATCTCCCCCTCAATAAAATACTCCATGTTTTGGTATACTTTTCATTCAATTTTATATTTCAAAGCTCAAAAACTTTGATCAACAGAGCCAACAAATGTTGAAGTGTAAAACATTATGTATCAGAGTTTGTAAAAAATTGTAATTCAAGGCTTTAAATATTATAAATCAGAACTTAAAGTATAAAAGCTTGAAATATCAATACATGTTCTTTTCAAGTATCAGAGCAAATATGATCGGAGCTTTGAAGTATCAATATTTTATCCTTTTCATGCAATACTCAATACTTTCTCCCCCTTTTGGTTAATCAATCAAAAAGGTAGAGTAAGAATTAAGCTTAGATTTTAAAATAGATTGAGAAAGTATTTAAAATTGTTTGAGATAATTTCACTTTCTCATATTTATTTTGAAATTCTAATTAAAAGATTAATCATTGTAAGAGCAATCAAACATTCAATTCATAGAGAAATTGAAGAATTTATGAGACAAAAGATGTACTTTCATTTTGTTGGCTCCACCCAGTGATTTTGATGAATAACAAAACATTGAGTGCATAATGTATACTAATGTGTATTTCAAGTTATGAGTTTTTAGGAAGAAAGCACCTCAAAATCTCAAAAACTTATGTATCATGGAACGCTATGGCACGGAGCATTTTTCGCAAATCTGGACATCCTCTTCATGAAAAAAGGGCATCTACATTTTAATTATTATTTATTTATGATCCATTTAAGTTTCAAAATTTATATTTGTATTTTTGGGCTAATTTGCACTTGAATCTTAGCTTTTCAGTCTCAAGTGTCGACACCTGGGAAGCCAAGTGTCAACACTTTAGCATTTGGCACGAAGAAAAATCCTTGGTACGCCAAGTGTCCACACCCAGAACTCAAGTGTCGACACCTAATGTCGACACTTAGGTTTCCAAGTATCGACTCAAGGCCTAAGATTTTTGAAAATTCAGAACTTTGCCATTTGAGGATTTTTGTGTCAAGTGTCGACACCTGTGCATCAAGTGTCGACACTTGAAAGTTCAAGTGTCGACACCTGACAGCCAAGTGTCGACACTTGAAGCCTGACAGCCCTAACGGATCTATTTTTCTGACTTGCAGAACTTGCTTTTCAAGCTTCAAATGGCTATATCCGAGGCTCCAACGATCACAAATCATTTTTTGGAAGTTTCTTGGTGTATTTAATCTCCACCAACCTCATTCTAAAGGCATTGAAGTGTATTGAAGTTCATTCAAAGCCAAAAAGCCTATATTCTTTCAAGAACCTCACATCAAAAGTCTTTTATAGTTTGATTCCCTGAAAAAGCCTTCAAGCTCATCCTAGCATCATTCCAAAAGAGGTGTTTTGAATAATATTTCAAGAAGGAGACAAGACAAAGCATCAACTTGAGCTTCAAAGATTCCATTCTATTCTTGAAGAGAGTTTGTCTTAGTTTTAAAAGTTGTATATCTATTTTTATTTTGTGATTTGACCTTGCTTTCAAGGGTGTCTTGAAAGAAGGTTGTTGTGGTTTGTTGGTGAGCCAAAGGGATAAAACCAACTAGGGTTAACTTGTGAGCCCGAAGACAAAACAAGTGTTGAGGTTTGTTAGTGAGCCTAGGTAACAAAACCAACTTAGGTTTTGACTTGTGAGCCTTGTGAAAAACAAGTCAGCTGTAATTTTGTTTGGATTATAGTGGAATTCCCAAGGGTGGCTTGGTGAGTGGATGTAGGTGCTAGGTTTGCATCGAACTACTATAAACCTTGTGTTTGTGTGTGATTGCTCTCTTTCTCTCTTGCTCTTTGATTATTGCTATTTATTTTCTGTTTTCTGCTGCATTCAATCTTGTGCATTGAATTTATTACTCACAAACACCACCAGACCTTCACATTACTATTTTAATTTTTAAAAGACCCAATTCACCCCCCCTCTTGGGCTCCATTTCTAGGCAACAAGTGGTATCAGAGCACCGGTACTCTCTCATAGGTCCAAGGATCTTGAGTGAAAGATTATGGCAGCCCCAATAAGAATGGGTGTAGTTGAAGGTCAAGCTTCAAATCGTCCCCCACTTTTCAATGGCACAAATTACACGTATTAGAAAACATGCATGCGCATTTTTATTCAAGCTATTGATTATAATTTGTGGAGGACAATTGTAAAAGGTCCTCATCAGTCTACTATGTTGGTTAATGGCATTCTCACTCCAAAGATGGAAGATGATTGGGATGAGAATGACATTAAGCAAATTGAGCTTAATGCTAAGGCTATGAATCTATTATTTTGCTCTCTTGACCCAAGTGAATTTAATAGAATATCTAATTATCTCTCCACCAAGGAGATTTGGGACACACTTGAGGTTATCCATGAGGGTACACACCAAGTAAAAATAACCAAGGTTAACATGCTTATTCATATGTATGAAATGTTTAAAATGGAACCTATTGAGTCTATTATTGAGATGTATACTAGGTTCACAAATATTGTGAATGGCATGAGAAGCCTAGAAAAAGTTGTTTCTAATGGTGAACTTGTGAACAAACTCCTCAGGTCTCTACCGGTTTCTTGGGATGCAAAGGTAACAGCTATTGAAGAAGCCAAGGATGTCAACACTTTTCCACTTGAACAACTGTTGGGTTCACTGATGGCCTATGAGCTCTCCATCAAGCAAAAGAATATGGAAGTCAACAAAAAGAAGAAAGTAATCGCCTTCAAATCTACTGTGAGAGAAGAATCAAGTGATGACTCCGAAGAAGATGATGAAGAAGATGAGACAGCTCTAATGGCGAGAAAGTTCAGAAGGTTTATGAGGAAGAAAAGGTTCAATTTCAAGAAGAAACCTCTGAAAGGTGAGCCAAGTAAAGAGAAAGACAAGGAGAGGAGAAGGAGTAGCCCACTTGTTTTGAATACAAGAAACCCGGTCATTTCAAGGTGGACTGCCCCTTGCTCAAGAAAAGCAGAAGAAAGTTGAGAAAGAAAGCCATGATGGTAACCTGGAGTGACAGTGAGGACTCCAGTTCTGAGGTAGAACATCAGGAGGTGGCAAACTTCTGTCTAATGGCGGATCATGATGAGGTATGTTCTGAAACAGAAAATGAATTTACATTTGATGAGCTTCATGAAGTTTTTGACGAATTAGTCATAGAATTTCAAAAACAAAAATCAAAACATAAAGATTTAAAAAAGCAAAATTTAGATTTAGCCAAAACAAATGATAAGCTTTCAGATGAAAATGAATGCCTTCTTTTTCAAAATAGAAAATTAAATGATAAGATTTTAGCTCTTGAAAAAGAAAAAGAAGTTTTGAAAAAGAAAAGTTCTTCACTTTCAAATGAAAAATTTTCAAAACAAAGCAAAGAAATTTTGGATGAAAATAAAAGATATAAAGAAGAAATTGAAAAATTAAAACCTTTTGTAGATAAATTTACCTATAGTTCTCAAAAATTGAATTTGCTTTTAAACAAGCAAAGAGCTGTTTTTGATAGAGCAGGTTTAAGATTTAGAACTCATAAGAAACAAAAACTTTTTAAAAATTTCTTTATGCCTGCATCTTCATCCATTACTTGCTATACATGTGGTACTAAAGGACATAAATCTTATATATGCAACAAAAGAGGATTGAATAATATTAAGAAAGTTTGGGTTCCAAAAGGAACCAATGCCACTAACCTAAAAGGACCCAAGATGGCTTGGGTACCTAAAGTCTCCACTTGATCTTTATTGCAGGTATGCCTTGCAACCAACAAGAAAAGAATGTGGTACCTTGATAGCGGTTGCTCAAGGTATATGACAGGAGATGTGGAGCAGTTCTCATCGCTCGAATATCAAAATGGTGGCAATGTGACCTTTGGTGATAATGGAAAGGGCAAAATTATTGGTATTGGTAAAGTCTATATCACCCCCTCTTCTTACATTGATAATGTTTATATGTTGATGGTTTGAAACATAACTTGCTTAGTATTAGTCAGTTTTGCGACAAGGATTTTAAAGTTGTTTTTGAATCTTCTTTGTGCATTGTTTCTAGTTTAGATGACAATGGTATCAAGTTCATTGGTCATAGGCATGGCAATATTTATATGGTTGATCTTGATGATCTTCCTATTCAAAATGGTCAATGCCTAGTGGCAATGGAAGCCAAGATCATTGAAACTAGTTGGCTTTGGCATCGCAAACTAGGACATGCAAGTATGCATTTAATTTCAAAACTTAGCAAAAGGAATTTGATAAAAGATTTGCCTAAACTCAGTTTTGAAAAAGATAAGATTTGTAGTGCATGTCAGCTTGGAAAACAAACCAAATCCTCTTTCAAACCAAAAGGAGTAATCTCTACATCTAGACCCTTAGAGTTGCTTCACATGGACCTCTTTGGGCCAACTAGAACATCTAGTTTGGGAGGTAGGAAGTACGGTCTAGTTATTGTAGATGATTTCTCATGATTTACATGAGTCATGTTTTTAGCACATAAAGATGAAACATTTTCTGAATTCATTAGATTTCATAAACGAGTTTCAAATGAAAAAGGTGTTTCAATCGTATCTTTGAGAAGTGATCATGGAACCGAATTTGAAAATGCAGATTTTGATAAATTTTGTATTAAAAATGGCATTCATCATAATTTTTCTGTACCTAGGATACCTCAACAAAATGGGATGGTAGAAAGAAAAAATAGAACTCTTGAAGAAATGGCACGCACCATGCTTTGTGAAAATAATTTACCTAGATATTTTTGTGCGAAAGCTATAAATACTGCATGCTATGTTTTAAATCGAGTTTTGATCCGACCAATTTTAAAGAAAACACCTTATGAGCTTTGGAAGGGTAGAAAACCCTCAATTCGTTATTTTCATGTTTTTGGATGCCGTTGTTTTATTTTAAACAATGGTAAGGATAATTTAAGCAAATTTGATGCCAAATCAGATGAGGGAGTCTTTCTAGGCTACTCCACATCTAGTAAGGCATACAGCGTCTTCAACAGAAGAACACTTGTTGTTGAAGAACCCATACATGCGGTATTTGATGAATCTGACCAGAAATCTTCGAGAAAAGAAGATGTGCTTTATGATGAAACAGGTACCAAGAAAACTGAAAGTGTAAACAACAATGAAGAGCCTACCAAGGAACAGAAAGATGATCAAAACACTGAAGGAGATCAAGCACAAGGTGATGAAAACACATCAACAGTTGATCCACTACCAAAAGAATGGAGGTATGCTCATGGACACCCAAAAGAACTAATTATTGGTGATCCATCTAAAGGTGTAAGTACTCGATCATCCCTTAGAAATATCTGTGATTACTTAGCTTTTATTTCTTAAATTGAACCTAAAACTATTGAGGAAGCTGAATATGATAGTAATTGGATAAATGCTATGCAAGATGAACTTAACCAATTCAAAAGAAACAATGTTTGGACATTAGTAGATAGGCCTTCAAATACTTCAATTATTGGCATAAAATGGGTTTTTCGAAATAAACTTGATAAAAATGGTGTTATTACAAGAAATAAGGCTAGACTAGTTCCCAAAAGATACAATCAGGAGGAAGAGATAGATTTTGATGAAACCTTTACTCTTGTAGCTAGACTTGAGACAATTAGGCTATTGTTGGCTTTTGCTTGCTTTATGAATTTTAAATTATTTCAAATGGATGTTAAAAGTGTCTTTTTAAATAGTCTGATTGAAGAGGAGGTTTATGTTGAACAACCTCCTGGTTTTGAAAATTCAGAATTTTCAAATCATGTTTACAAACTTCATAAAGCTTTGTATAGTTTGAAACAAGCTCCTAGAGCTTGGTATGATTGTTTAAGCTATTTCTTGCTCAAAATTGATTTTGCCAGAGGTAATGTAGACAAAACTTTGTTTTTTAAAAAAAAGATTGATGATCTCTTAGTAGTACAAATATATGTAGATGATATAATATTTGGTGCTACTAACGAATCTCTTTGTCAAGAATTTGTGAAGTTAATGCAGGATGAGTTCGAGATGAGCATGATGGGAGAACTAAATTTCTTCCTCGAACTCCAAATAAAGCAAACCAGAGAGGAGATCTTCATCAACCAAGCAAAGTACACAAAAGAAATACTTAAGAAGTTTGGGATGGAGAACACCAAGCCTTGAGGTACCCCTATGAGCTCTACTTGTAGACTTGACAATGATGAATCAGGTAAATCTATTGACCAAAAATTATATCGTGGCATGATCGGTTCATTATTATATCTTACTGCTAGTAGGCCAGATATCATGTTTAGTATTTGTATGTATGCTAGATATCAGTCTAATCCTAAAGAGTCTCATCTTTTGGCTGTTAAACACATACTTAGATATTTATCTGGCACAATTGAAATTGGTTTGTGGTACTCTAGAGATTCTTTATTTAAATTGATTGCTTATTCTAATGCTAACTTTGCTGGGTGTAAACTTGATCGTAAAAGTACTAGTGGAACCTGTCAGTTTCTTGGAGTAAATTTGATCTCTTGGAGTAGCAAGAAATAGAATTCAGTTGCTCTATCTATGGCGGAAGCTGAATATATAGCAGCTGGAAGCTGTTATGCTCAAATCCTTTGGATCAAACAACAACTCGAAGATTTTGGCATTAAACTAATTAAAACACCCATAAGATGTGACAATACTAGTGCAATCAATCTAACTAAGAATCCTGTGCAACATTCAAGAAGTAAACACATTGAAATAAGACATCATTTCATAAGAGATCATGTACAAAACTCTAATATCATTCTTGAATTTGTGTGTACTGATGATCAGTTAGCAGATGTGTTTACCAAACCATGAGTGAAGAAAGGTTCTGTCTGATTAGAAGAGAGTTAGGTGTCATTGACCCATTCTCCTAGAACTCTCATAATTTTCATCTTACCCAAGACATTTCACCTAAAAACCACTTGCTTTGAGCCCCAAAAGTTTTTAAATATTTTCTTAGATTTTTTGAATTTTTTTTAATTTTTTGAAAATTTTCTTGGCCAAGTGTCGACACTTGGATATTGTCAAGTGTCGACACCTGACCAAGTGTCGACACTTGACAAATAGTAAGTGTTGACACTTGCGAAACATAATCTATTTTTAAAAGGACCGACCGAGGGTTTTTTATTTTTGTTTTCCCCCGTCGATTTCAAGCTACAGTGGTCCCCTTCTATCCAAATCCCTCTTCTTTCCATTTAACCCTTCACGAATCAGGTATTCCCTCTTATTTCATTTTATTTTATTTTATTTCTCATATTTTCACTTCATTTTTGTTACAGTTAAACCGTTTGACCTAAATTTAGATTTTGCCGATTTTATTTGGGATTTTAACCAGATTTTCACAAGTTTTAAAGGGTTTCCAAAACTCCGTTTGAAGGAATGGTGATTTAGACGGCATTGTTCATGGATTTTTCACGGTTTTTGGCTGTTTTCACTCTTTTCCCATCCATTTTTGGGAAAAACACTGTTGGATTGGTTTTTAGCCAAAATTCTCATGGGTTTTCATCTAAATTCAATTTTTCTATTCTATTTATAGCTTTTTTACTGCATAGGGAGAAATTTTGGTGATGTTTTTTGTGTCATTTTACCCTCTTTTCTAAAACCCTAAATGTTTTAAGCCCAAAACTCAAATATTTTGGTATTTTGATATTTACAAAATATATTTCAAACCAAAAACATTTTCTAGCTTATAAAATCCTCGATTTCAAATTGTTTGTGGCTTTTCTAAATTATTTTGGATTTTATAGCCCAAAATTTGTTTCAAAACTATCTTGTAAAATGATTTTCTCCTCAAACTTAACCAGTCCCATTGCTCCTAGTCTGATTGAATCTACCCCCTAGCTTACCTTCTTTAAACTCTCTTGGTCAGCTTGCTGTTATGGGTCCCCGGAAGAGACTTGCAGTTAGGGAGAGACCTAGTCAGGGTGTAGAGAGGAGATCGAAAGCTAGATTTGATTCAGGGCAGGCTAGCAGTTCTGCTACACCGAGTTCCCCCCTGTAGAGAGGATGGCTAGGAAGATAGTGGCCTCTGGGAGGAGTGTCGACTTGGATTGTTTCGATCGACACCACTTCCTTATATGACAAGTACTCACTGATGCAGGTCTAGTACCCTTCTGCACTATGCAGGAGAGGTACTACCCTAATCTAGTGAGGGAGTTCTACGGTGCTATGGATTGTCGACGACTTTTATGGACTACCACCGTGAGAGGAGTTCAGATTTCTCTTTTTGTAGAGCTACTGAGCAGAGTCTGGGAGATCCCCCATAGGGGAATTAGTATTTTTACAGTAGACGACAGGGAGGCAGCATTCAGGTGTATCCTCGAGCGAGAGGATGTTCGTGGTATGTCTATAGTCACTGCGAACCAGCTATCCTTGGAGATGCATCTGTTACACCATATCATGGCTCGTATTCTTCTTCCAAAGACTGGAAGATTCGACTTCATTACTGAAAGAGAGCTGATGGTGATGACCAGTATGACAGAGAGGAGGTAGATCGACCTTCCATCATTGATGTTAGTACAGATGCACGATGCTGCGACTTAGCGCCGTCATTGTTTACCCTACGGTATGGCTCTGACCAGGATATTTAGAGCTTGTGGAGTATCGCTGGAGGGGGAGATCCCCAAGGAGATTTTGCATACAGATGTCTATGATGAGAGGTCATTGCACCGTATGGGTTACAAACTTGTCGCAGGTCGGTGGGTGCGCAGAGAGTCTGGCCAGGAGCTAGATGAGGAGGATGAGCTTCGAGAGACAGAGGCAGGGCCATCTAGGCCAGCTAGTTTTCCTTCCATTGATATTCCAATAACACAGGCAGAGCCTTCGACACCTGGTACTTCGGCTCCTCCGCCACCTTCTACTAGTTTACCCTTTGAGGAGCACGCCAGAGAGCAGTTTACGGAGATCAGGAGTGAGTTGACTTAGCTACGCAGTGAGATTGAGACTCTTTGAGCACATACTACCTCAGAGCATGCTGAGATTCGTAGGACTATGGAGGAGGGTTTCACTCATATTGAGGATTTATTGAGATCCCTCCAGCAGCCCCTGCAGTTGTATCTTCTGATGATAATGATGATGATGGTGATGATCACCAGAGTGACCATGCTGATACAGTTGATTGTGATGATCAGGCAGATATGAGTGAGGACAGAGCTACAGAGATTATTGACAGTGGTAATGGCAATGATGACTGTGTTAATGGTTTTGAGGTGGTTAGTCGCGATCCTCCCGCTACCCCAGCTGCTCCTTCACCTATTGACTTAGTTGATTCCACACCAGACTTTGTTACACCAGCTGATCTTCTCTCCCCCCCTTCCACCAGATCATCTAGGGTTGTACCCGTTTTAGATCCTTCTGGCCGCACTAGGAGTCATCAGGCTTTAGCCCATGGACCTCCTAGGGCCTTAGCCTCTAGATCTAGGATCAATGCTCCTTTTAGTCTGGAGAATCCATCTGATAAGGATTAGCCTCACAGATGTCTTTTATGTCTTTTGTCTCTTCTGTTGTATGTCTTTTATGTTTCATGTTATTTTGTATATTTCTGATTATTATATGACTCTGATACACTTTGTATGTTTCAGTTTTGCTGATGACTCAGCAAATTTTATACTGAAAACTCCTCTCATCAATTATATTTTTTAGTTTGGTGCTTATTATTTGTGATTGATTGGTTACATTTACTTTCTTCATCTCTGATACTCTCTTTGGATCTTTTTGGCTCTGATACCTATCATATTTGATACTCTACTATCTTTTTGTCTCCATACTCATTTTGAGGGGGAGGTTATTCCCCTTTCTAATGATTGACAAAAAGGGGGAGTAATAGTATAGATTATATGGCATAAATTGTTGTGGTTCCACTCTGTTTGTGTAAATTTTCAAATCTGATATGCTTTGATATCCTAAAATAACATATTATTTGTTCTGATTAGAAATATCTAACTGAGGGGAGATTGATTCTTCCTAACTATGAAAATTATGGATCATATGGACTTACATTCATATTCATGAATTATAACAGTTGAAATTTAAAACTTAACGCTATTTTACTCAAGGTTTTGTCATCATCAAAAAGGGGGAGATTGTTGGCTCCACCTAGTGATTTTGATGAATAACCAAACATTGAGTGCATAATGTATACTAATGTGTATTTCAAGTTATGAGTTTTCAAGAAGAAAGCACCTCAAAATCTCAAAAACTTATGTATCATGGCACGCCATGGCACGGAGCATTTTTTGCAAATCTGGACATCCTCTTCATGGAAAAAGGGCATTTACATGTTTAATTATTATTTGTTTATGATCCATTTAAGTTTCAAAATTTATATTTGTAATTTTGGGCTAATTTGCACTTGAATCTGAGCTTTTCAGTCTCAAGTGTCAACACCTGGGAAGCCAAGTGTCGACACTTCAGCATTTTGCACGAAGAAAAATCCTTGGTATGCCAAGTGTCGACACCCAGAACTCAAGTGTCGACACCTAATGTCGACACTTAGGTTTCCAAGTGTTGACTCAAGGCCTAAAATTTTTGAAAATCTAGAACTTTGCCATTTGAGGGTTTTTGTGTCAAGTGTCGACACCTAGAAATCAAGTGTCGACACCTGACAGCCAAGTGTCGACACTTGAAGCCTGATAGCCCTAACGTATCTATTTTTCTGACTTGCAGAACTTGCTTTTCAAGCTCCAAATGGCTAGATCCGAGGCTCCAACGATCACAAACCATTTTTTAGAAGTTTCTTGGTGTATTTAATCTCCACCAACCTCAATCTAAAGGCATTGAAGTGTATTGAAGTTCATTCAAAGCCAAAAAGCCTATATTCTTTCAAGAACCTCACATCAAAAGCCTTTTATAGTTTGATTCCCTGAAAAAGCCTTCAAGCTCATCCTAGCATCATTTCAATAGAGGTGTTTTGAATAATATTTCAAGAAGGAGACAAGACAAAGCATCAACTTGAGCTTCAAAGATTCCATTCTACTCTTGAAGAGTGTTTGTCTTAGTTTTAAAAGTTGTATATCTATTTTTATTTTGTGATTTGACCTTGTTTTCAAGGGTGTCTTGAAAGAATGTTGTTGTAGTTTGTTGGTGAGCCAAAGGGATAAAACTAACTAGGGTTAATTTGTGAGCTCGAAGACAAAACAAGTGTTGAGGTTTGTTGGTGAGCCTAGGTGACAAAACCAACTTAGATTTTGACTTGTGAGCCTTGTGAAAAACAAGTCAGCTGTAATCTTGTTTGGATTATAGTGGGATTTCCAAGGGTGGCTTGGGGAGTGGATGTAGGTGCTAGGTTTGCACCGAACCACTATAAACCTTGTGTTTGTGTGTGATTGCTCTCTTTCTCTCTTGCTCTTTGGTTATTGTTATTTATTTACTATTTTTCGCTACATTCAATCTTGTGCATTGAATTTATTACTCATAAACACCACTAGACCTTCACATTACTGTTTTAATTTTTAAAAGACCCAATTCACCTCCCCTCTTGGGCTCCATTTCTGGGCAACACATTTCATTTTAAAAGTTCAGTACAAAGTACAAAAAGGTAATACACTTAGTCACTATTTATATCTACGCTAGGTTTTGAAGTAGTTTGGCTAGGAATTTGAATGCCAGGTGGTAGAGAAGCAAGAGGATCAATAAATTTTGGAATATTATGGGATTCAGGTGCCTTAATGTGTGGAGCAGGTTGTCTTGGATGACCTGAATGACTAGGAAAGGATCTAGAAGGAGCATTGAGAGTAGCTTGGATATCTTCAATCTTGGCCATCATTTTTCACAGAAAGCTATTCATTGATTTCAATTCAGCTTCAACTTTCTTTACACTTCTAGAAGTAGCCAAGTCTTCTATTCCTTCTTTGATTTCTGCCACTTCTTTTTGTAGTGAAAGCATTTCTGAAGCTTGAACATTAGCAAATGCTTCGGCTGAACCTCTCAATCTTCCAAATTCACTTCTAATTATACCAATACCTTTGGTATAATCTTCCTCCATCCTTTTTCCTGCTTTAAGTGATCCCATTCTGACCCTCAAGTTATCCATCTCAGTTCTATAGGCTTCAAGGATTTGAGTGACTGAGCTTTTGATAGAATCTAAACTTGATATAATTACTGAAGGATCAGCCGAACATCTATCACAGTTGTACTAGTTGCTACAGTTTTGGAGGTTTCAATATTGTCAATTCTTCCTTTTAGATCATTTATTTGTTCTCCAAATTGGGTTAGCCTGTCATCAACTGATTTTTGAAGTACTCCAAACATCTCACCCATAGAAGACTTAATGGATTCAGTCATACTATTCATTTGTTGTGCCAAGAAGTCTTGTATCATTGAAGTGTTCATAGTATGAGCATTAGCAGCTTGATCATGACTTAGAATGTCTATAGCCTGATCAAAGGTAGGTGTACTGTATGGCATGGCAGGCAAGTCAGGGATAGAAATATCTAGAAAAGAAGTATCGAAGTCCATATGGATAGGGGATTCTTGTTGTGGCTGTGGCTCAGGGATATGCACTGTGGTGCCTTCACCAGCCTCTTCTTCTATTTGTTCTTGGACTTCTTCAGTCTCTTCAACTATAGAAGTGTCAGTTTTCTTCTTCCAGGTACCATCTGTTAACAAGTATCCCATTTTCTGAAGGGTCTTGGCTGTGTATGTGTTAGTGTGGAGTAATGCGTTACTATCTTCTCCTGTCAAATCTAAACTTGCTCTTTGAAAGAAGATTGAAAGAACCATTCCATATGGTAAGCAGGCTTTAACTTTCCTAATTGCCTCCTTCATTTGGCTAATCATAATTGCAGGCAAATTAATCTTTTCACCATTAATTAAGAACTCCATAAAACATAAATCCCTTTTACTTACCCAATCGAATCGAGCTGTTCTAGGTAAGAAGATCCGGCTTATGAAGTTATGTAGGAGTCTCATCTCAATGGACAACATGCTTGCTTTGAGAATCCCAATCTCATTTACCTCAGCTCTTTCCAAAACTATCTGCAATGCCTTGGTTCTGTCCTTTAGTACAAGATTTTTTGTGCCTTCAAAAAGCATTTCCAAAGCACTTCATAGAATTTCAGTAGAAATAATTATCCTCTTTCCTTTAACCGAGGACTCAATGAAATTCTCTCCAAACCTTAAATTTTCAAAGAACATTCTTACTAGGTTTGGATAGGTCTTAATATCCAGTGAACACAAATTCCTCGAACCTTGGTTCTCAATAAGATCCCCAATCACAAAACAGATTTTTCTTAGACATTCGAATAAAATACGTTGGTCGGTAGTGATTGGTCTCATACCTAGGGACATTTGGTGGCTTGGAGAAACCGGGCTTGCTTCTTCTTCAAGCTGTGGTTCATTCCGGGAGACATTATCTCCTCGGAATTTCATTCTTCGTTCTTGTGGAGCCGCATCACCAACTCTCACAGATTTCTTCCCAACTACTCTCCTTAGTGCCATTGTGCAAAGGAATTGAGTTTAGAAGAGGTTTATGGAAGATTAGAGAAGTTTGGAAAGTTTCTTGGAGGGAATGGAATAGGGTTTAGGAGTAAGAATGGTAAAAACAAAACCCTATGGCTCGAACTAAAAAGAGACGGCTCGACATCCGAGCCAGCTCCACCAACAGTTCATCTACTCGAGTCAGCTCGAGCAGAGGGAGCTCAAAAAATAATTTTTGTATTTCAATCAAGGCTCATAAAATTTTGGGATTTGGATCTGAAGGTTATCTAGATACATTGTCCTTAAGACTTTGGAGGTGTTTCTAGATAGGATCATATAATCCTAATTCATTTCTAATCATTGCAAACCTATTTAAATTCAATGGTTTGATAAAGATATCAGCAAGTTGGTTTTCAGTTGGCACATATTCAAGAGTAATATCATTATTCAAAACATGTTCTCTTATAAAATGGTGCCTAATTTCAATGTGTTTGGTTCGTAAATGCTGAACAGGATTTTTTGTCAAATTAATGGCACTTGTGTTATCACATTTGATTGAAATTTTAGATTGTGTAACACCAAAATCTTCTAGCTATTGTTTAATCCATAATACTTGAGCACAACAACTACCAACAGCAATGTATTCTGCCTCGGCAGTAGACAATGCTATGGAGTTTTGCTTCTTACAGTGCCATGAAATTAAATTCAACCCTAGAAATTGGCATGTACCACTAGTGCTCTTTCTATTAATTTTGCAACCAGCATAGTCAGCATCAGAAAAACCAATTATATTTAAAGATAATTCTTTAGAATACCAAAGATCTAAGTTACTTGTACCTTTCAAGTATTTGAAATTTTTTTTAACAGCAAGCATATGTGTTTCTTTAGGATTATATTGAAATCTAGCATAAACACATACACTGTACAAGATATCAGGCCTATTGGCTGTCAAATATAAAAGGGATCCGATCATACCTTTATATAGCTTTTGGTCAATGTTGGATCCACTTTCATCTTTGTCTAGCCTGCAGGTAGGACTCATGGGTGTGCTAGCCTCTTTGCTTGTTTCCATGCCAAATTTCTTGACTAATTCCTTGATGTACTTGGCTTGGCTTATAAAAATTCCTTGCTTCATTTGTTTGACTTGTAATCCAAGGAAGTAGTTGAGCTCACCCATAAAGCTCATTTCAAACTCAACTTGCATTAGCTCAATAAATTCTTCACGAAAACTTTCATTAGTTGTACCAAAGATAATATCATCAATGTATATTTGTACAACTAACATGTCATTCCCTTTGTTCTTAATAAAAAGAGTTTTGTCAACATTTCCTCTTTTGAAAACATTTTCAAGTAAAAACATGCTCAATCTACCATACCAGGCCCTAGGTGCTTGTTTCAAACCATATAAAGCTTTGTTCAATTTAAACACATGATTTGGAAAAGCATGATTTTCAAAACCTGGTGGCTGTTATACAAAAACTTGTTCAGAAATAAATCCATTTAAAAAAGCAATTTTGACATTCATTTGAAAGAGTTTAAAGTTCATGTAGCAAGAAAATGCAAGAAGTAATCTAATGGTCTCAGGTCTTGCTACCAGAGCATAAGTTTCATCAAAATCAATATCCTCTTCTTGATTAAATTCATTTGCTACCAACCTTGCTTTATTCCTTATTACTTTACCATTTTCATCTAGTGTGTTCCTATAGACCCATTTGGTTTCTATTATTGGATGGTCCGTAGGTCTACTAACTAGTGTCCAAACATTATTCCTTTCAAACTGGTTTAATTTGTCATGCATGGCCATCATCCAGTTATGATCATTTTAAGCCTCTTCTAAGCTGTGTGGTTCAATTTGAGAGACAAAGGCTAGGCAGTCATGTGCATCTCTATGTACTGACCTAGTCCTAACATCATGAGAAGGATCACCAATGATTAAATCTTTGGGATGTGAAGTTACATATCTCCATTCTCTTGGTAAATCAGTATGATCCTTACTTACCATCTCACTTCCATCTTGTGTTGGTTTGTTATGGATGTTTAGATCTTCCATTTCCTTTTGTAGTGTACCTGCATCATTATCTATGCACTCATCTTTCTAGATGGTAAGGGGTTAGCTTCATCAAAGACAACATGAATTGATTCTTTTATAGTAAAAGTCCTCTTGTTAAACACTCTATATACTTTGCTATGTAATGAATAACCAAGAAATATAGATTCATCAGATTTTGCATCAAACTTTCCTAGATTATCCTTACCATTATTTAACACAAAGCATTTACACCCAAAAACACGAAAATAATTAATATTTAGTTTTCTTCCATTCCAAAGCTCATAGGAGGTTTTCTTTGAAATTGGTCATATCAAAACTTGGTTTAGTATATAACAGGCAGTGTTCACGGCTTCTACCCAAAAGTACCTTGGAAGATTACCTTCACATAACATTATTCTGGCCATCTCTTCCAAAGTCCTATTCTTTCTCTCTACAATACCATTTTGTTGTGGTATTTTAGGAGCAGAGAAGTTGTGATCAATGCCGTGCTCAGTGCAATATTCATCAAAGAATTAATTTTGAAATTTAGTTCCATTATCACTTCTAATAGAAATAACAGAAAGATTTTTCTCATTTGAAACCTTTTTATGAAAATTTTGAAATACATCAAAAGTTTCATCTTTATGTGCAATAAATAATACCCATGTGAATCTAGAAAAGTCATCTACAATCACAAGGCCATATTTCATACCTCCTAGGCTTGTGATCCTAGTTGGTCCAAATAAGTCTATATGAAGTAGCTCAAGGGGTCTAGTTGTTGAAATAACATTTTTCGATTTAAAACTCTCCCTAGTTTGTTTGCCTAATTGACAAGCATCACATATATAATCAAGATCAACTTTGAAATGATGCAAACCTCTAACTAGATTCTTTGAGATTAATTTGGCAATAGTATGCATGCTAGCATGACCTAATCATCTATGCCAGAATAAACATGACTCCTTGGTCTTAGCATTCATTGCTATTAGACTGGAACTACTAGACATGGCTAGTTCATTTAGATCTACCACATAGATATTTTCGAGTCTATGGCCAATGATTTGTTGCTAGAGTCAAGAGAGTTAGTTACTATACACATAGATGATTCAAAGAAAACTTTAAAGCCTTTATCGCATAATTGACTAATACTCAATAAATTATGCTTTAATTTATCTACTAGCAGCACATCTTCAATAAAAGTATAGGAGGTTATTTTAATCTTACCGATTTCGATTATTCTTCCCTTGCCATTATCTCCAAAAGTAACAATCCTCCTTCTTTCATTTGTAGGGTGATAAACTGATCATTGTCACCCATCATATGCCTTGAACAGCCACTGTCAAGATACCATCTTTTCTTTAATTTTTGGGCTGCAAGACAATCCTGCAAAACAATCAAGGAGTGATTTTAGGTAACCAAGCTAACTTGGATCCTTTCGGGTTAGCAAAATTGGTTCCCTTTGGAACCCAAATGGTTCTATATTTCAATGCACTAATCATGAAATTTTTCAAGAAATTGCATTGATAAGATTTATGCCCAAATCAATGACATGCATAACAAATAATTTTGTCATTTTTGAATGATGCATGCTTTGAAGCTATAACAGATGTAGAAATAGGAATACTTGATTTGAAGGATTTTTGCATAGTATTCTTAGGAACATATTTCAAGCCATTTGAAATTGATTTTGATGGAAAACCTTTTTCAAATTTAGTATTTACAGCTGAAGCTTTTGAAGATACATATTTTGTTGCTAAAACTCCTTTAGCATTTATAGCATTAAATCCAATTCCAGCTTTACTTTTAGAGTCCTTTTGTTCTTTCAAAATTAGCTCAAGCTTATTGAAACTCAAGGTCAATTTTTCTACTAAAGGCTTAAGCTTTTCAACCTCCTTTTTCAAATCAGTATTTTCGGCAACTAAAATATTGTTTGTCTTATTTAAAATAGTTTTTTCATTGTTCAAGATAATAACATTTCCAGAAAGGTTATTCAATTTTCTTTGCAAAATGTTATTCTTTTCAAAAATTTCATCCTTGTCTTTTAATAAAACATCGTTTTGTTTCTTTAAGGACTTAATTTAAACCCCAGCTTTCTTGAATTCGATGAGTAAATCATGAAATGCATAATTTAGTTCATCATATGTAAATTCAGTTTGAAGCTCAGGGAATGATACCTCATTTTCGAGACCCATCAAACAAAGATTCGCAGATTTTGAAGCCTCTTCTTCATTTGATGAGGACGCTTTGCTATTGCTTCACGTCGCTACCATTACTTTCTTTTTCTTTTTCTTAAATCCCTTTTTCAATAAAGGACAATCTGGTTGGATGTGCCCTGGCTTTTTGCACTCATAATATGTGGGCACTTCTTTTTCTTTCTCATTTTCCTTGTCCTTCTCCTTAATGCTTTGTTCTTGTAGAATTTTCTAAAATATCTTCCTTTCTTTCTTTCCAAGAACTTTCTGAATTATTTAACGACCATGGCAACGTCTTCATCTTCCATGTCGCTTTCAGCAGAGGAGCTTTCTTCTTTTGATTCTTCATCCCTTTTAGAATCCATAGCAGCTTTAAAGGTGATCGATCTCCTTTTCTTTTGATCATCTTCAGTTCGATGCTGCATGGTCAGTTCATGTGTGATGAGAGATCCTAGCAGTTCATCCGGCAATAAGGTATTCAAATCTTTTGCTTCCTGGATGGCAGTCACTTTCGGATCCCACTTATCCGAAAGAGATCTTAGAATCTTCTGTACTATATCTGCATTGGTGTATACCCTGCCAAGACTTTTTAAGCCATTAATAATGTCAGTGAAATGTGAAAATATGGTAGAGATTGTGTCATTTGGTTCCATCTTAAATAATTCATAACTATGTACAATAAGATTAATTTTAGAAGACTTCACTTGTGAAGTTCGTTCATGAGTCACTTCAAGTTTATCCGAAATTTCTTTTGTCGAAGAGCAAATTGAAATTCGATTAAACTCATTACTATCCAAAGCATGATATAACAAGTTCATGGCTTTGGCATTTAACTCTCCCATCTTCATGTCATGTTTGTCCCAATCTTCTTCAGGTTTAGGAACATCCTTTCCATCAATTTTAATCATGGGGA
Organism: Areca catechu; assembly: GCA_021397845.1. Lineage (NCBI taxonomy): Eukaryota > Viridiplantae > Streptophyta > Magnoliopsida > Arecales > Arecaceae > Areca > Areca catechu. Next base: position 193,183,092 of record CM038039.1, read on the forward strand.
TATAAGGACCCTTTAGAGTGACCTTCCATAACTGAAAATCAACTGCTTGAATATAGATCTTCATTCTAGCTTTCTAATATGCATAATTTGTGCCAGTGAAGAGTGGAGGTCTATTAGTTGATTAGCCTTCCACCAAGGACGTACTCATTGGATGAGCCATCAATCTTTACTCTAATGTATTCATAGACACTGCTCTGATACCAGTTGTTACCTAGGTAGCTACCCAAGAGGGGGATGAATTGGGTCTTTTAAAAAATTGAAGGCAAGTAATGTGCAATTCAAAATCCTTTGCAAGTGGTAGGTGCTATGATAGAATTATAAAATGCAGAAGCTAAACAAAGTCAAGAAGGCACAACACAAACACACCAAATTTATAGTGGTTTGGAGTAACCCAGCTCCTACATCCACTACCTAAGATACCACTTGGAATTTCCACTATATTCATACTCGAATATAGTAGGATTGTTTTACAGGATCACAACCCAAAACCTCTACACTTTGATTTTACGGGATCACCAAAGAAAACCCAACACCCTTTGGTTTTAACAGGCTCACCGAAGAAACCCAACTTGGTTTTCACAGGATCACCAAGAACCTAACCCTTGGTTTTAACAAGGATCACCAAGAACCTATTTGGTTTTTCAACCAGGCTCACCAATAATCCAATAATTCAAAAATTGAATTGAAAATAAATGCAACAAGAATGACAAACTCAATTTGTCAGATAGTTGCCAGTGTAGCTTCTTGGAAGTCCACTTGAATGCACTTAAATAAGCTTTAATGACTTTAGTGGCTTCTTCCCAAAGTTATTTCAAGCTTCATATTGGAGGTGGTGAAGACTTGAAAGCTTGACTTGAATGCTCTTGTGCTCTTTTGCTGTTGGTAGGTAGGATATTCAATGAAGCTCTCTTTTCTTTGAAGAACTCTCTAATTCATTGCTTCAAGGAAACTCAAATCCTTCAAATTTAAAGTCTTCTATCATCCTAAGGTAGTTCTAGCCGTTGTAGACTATTAGGGAATGATTTGTGACCGTTGGAGCACCTTTTAGCATTCAAAAATAAATTCTAGAATTAGCCGTTAAATACCTGGAAACGATGTTCGAGTCAGCTCGGATTCCTTCGAGTCAGCTCGGATCCTTCGAGTCGATGGATCGAGTTGCCAAATATTCAATGCAGTTGGCTCTTTATCTCAGGGCATAAAACATCACTCTGGACGAGTCGGCCTTGATAGCTCGGGTCGGCTAGAACTTGAATCTTGAAAATCTTGAACTCGAGGAGTCAGCTCTTTTCAGCTTGGGTCAGCTCTTCTTCTCATGTTCGAAAAATCTCACTCTGGAAGAGTCGGCTCGATGCAGTTCAGGTCGGCTCGCTTTCTCAGGCTTTCAGAATTAGGTCTGGTAGAGTTGGCTCTTTTTGGTTCGGGTCGGCTCGCCTGGGGACTGATTCCAGTCTACTCGGATTCACTGGAGTCGGCTCGCTTTCCATCAAGTTGGCTCGGATTGCTGCATTCCAGAACCCTTGTGCGTGCCAGTAAGCAGAGTCGGCTCTTCATCACTTGGAGTTGGCTCGAGTGTCTTCTTCAGGATTTTTACAATTGAACTTAAAAAAAACTCTCACCAACTCTTTTACAATTTCACACAAACCAACTCAAACTAAAATTCATGGCACACACACTCACAGAACTAACCCTTTTAATTGATTTTTCTTAGCATTGTTGAATGGGTTCTTCTTTACAAAAACACTTACAACACAACTCAACCAAGAAAATAGAAATGTAGGAGTTGAAGTTTGAACATGTTATTCATCCTACAAAAACTTGTCAAACACTTGAAGAGTTGTCAAAATAAATGTACAAGCTCCAATGTTTGGTTATCATCAAAATCATTTATGGGGTCAACACATGGAGATGCTGGTATGACATCGGGTGTTGTGTTTGACACTTCACTGAATATGACTCTCATGCGAGATTATCTTGCTACCAAAGAGGAGTCTTGCATTAGAATGTGGACATGAATTATTCCTCTGACTTGAGATCACTATGGTAACTTGCAAGCAACTCACTGTGCTTTGGTATCGGACTACCCGGATTTCTAATTCGATGACGGAAGGTTGCTGGGTACAGTCAAGTACTTGTGTAGCGGTAGTAGGATTGAGATAGGATTGATCTCTCCAAATGATTTAGATTGAATGCTTTATATACCTCAATTGAGTAAGACCTTGGCCAGGGCATTCCTAGTAAGGAGTTGCAGGGATTCTTTGAGACATATTATGATGGACTACTTAGGGTTGGGTTGTTTAACCCTTTGCCATCCAGAGCATTAGGAGGTTCAAGGAATAAGTTCAATGCTATTCCATATTCGACATGTTCATGTTGCTTTGTAACCTTCAACCTATCCGGATATCGGGTGTCATTGCTAGATGGCAACTTTGATTGGTACTGAAAATGTTCCCGTGCTACCGGTTTAGTATTTGAACCTACAGGGTCGCACACCGAGGGTTTCTTCTTACTTTGTTGGCATGCGAACAATTAGGAATTGTTCTGAACTCGTTTGACAAGGTGTTGTCAAAACTTCTATTCGAGCCGACTCTTTTTCAACGAGTCGACTCGAGCCGAGTCGACTCAAATGGTTGAGTCGACTCGATTGACGGACTGCTAAAATTTGAAAACCTTTCATTAAATGCTGTAATTGTTTTGGGATTTAATGCTGGGAGTTTCAAGTTTTAATGATTGCTGTTGCTGAATTCCAAGGAACTTTTAACCTCCCTGGAATCTCAAAAGACCCCAAAACTACTCCTTAATCTCTCATTTATTCCTTTTAATTATTTTGAGGGCTGCTACTATTATTTAAAAGGCTAGGCTACAGAAAGTGAATAGTTCACTCCTCATATTCCATACCTAGAAATCTGGATCAAGGTTGAGACTCTGCCATGTTCCTTGGCAAGAGATCTTGATTGATCCTTGAGAGATTGAAAGATTGGATCTTCGAGATAGAGTGAGTTTTGGGTGGGATCTTTAAGTGCATACCTTCTATTGAAGGTTTGGGATAGAGAGAACTGGGAGAGTCCTCATTCTATTCCAGCACTGCTACAGCAACTAGCACTTCAAGGAGTTGAAGGAGTCCCACTCGTCTTCAAGGAGTCGAAGAAGAAGGAGTCCACCCAACAAAGCTTTCATAGGGGCTAGCACCTCAAAAGAAATAAAAAGGAATCGCGCTACATTGTGTGAACCACCCGTAGAGGCGGTACACGTGTGCTACTTGCAAAGACAGATTTTTTCCATAGGTCAGTGGCATCCCTGGGACTGCGACTGAGAGGTGGGCATTTCTGCAACTTCTAGTTCCTCCCAGTGAATGTCACAAGGTATGTACTTGTGTATGACACATAATTGTCCATACCGCATCATTGTATAGTTTTGTGAATAGTTCCGTATTTTATACTTTGGTTGCATGATTTCATATTTACATTACTCTAGATATATCTAGATCCTGGTAAAGGGATTGTGTTAATTAGATTAACATCTTGATAAAATGGTTTTATCGCTTTCTACTGTGGCATGCTCTTAGAAAAGTTTTAAAATGCATGCATCACCCTTAGGAACGGTTCCTTACATGGAGGAGGTTTCCCGGTGGTGAGGGAGGCGGACGGCAACTCCAGCGATGGCGAGGCAGCATTTTTGGGCTAAAAACCACTCGCAATCCGCGGCTCTCTATCATGGACCGATGGCCATGGCTTTTGGTGGACCATTAGGCATTGTGATGACCAAGCAGCCAGTCCATGATGGACCGACTACTTTAAAATCTATGTAATTCCATCGTAAATATTTAAAAATCAATTCTGGGCTCATTTGAAGTCTAATTCGCCTCAAACATGTTCTGTTTGAATCCATAAATTGAGCTCTTCACATTGACATTCTTCTTTCTTGCAAAGAATATATAAAGTATCAATTTTAGATAAATAAAGATAATTTAATTATTAAATTAATACTTATATATATATATAATGTAGTTATCATACGCCCTAACTTGAACTTTGCTCATCCTCGAGTAAAGCAGATAGATTAGCCATGTGTATCAACCCATCCTTGAATTGGATGTTAACCTAGGCAATCCTAAAGGCATTTGATACCTGGCCAGACCATTACTAAGATACATCATCGGATTATTAATTCAACCCAATTAGTGGTTGGGTAGAGCCCATAGAAATTTCTAGAGTTTTTCTTTTACCAACTTTCTACCTCACTCTTTGAATCCTCTAACTTTCTAGGGGTTTAGTGAAATGCCTTTTTGCTAGCTGCTTTTCCCCTTTCTTCTTCTTTCTTTTCTTTTCCTTTCTTTTTTTTCCTTTTTTTGAAAGAAATACAATGTCATGTCTTAGCCTCTTAAGTATTAGTATCCTTACCTTTTGACATGAACCACAATGCTTATTTAGGCAAAGGCATCCGGTTACTCAGTGAGGTACCATTGCTTAATAGATTTGTTAACATTCTCATATTTTAACATGAACCACAATGCTTACTTAAGCGAAGGGGCCCAGTTACTCAGTAATAATTCAAGCAAAGCTATAAGGTAGGACTATCTTTTTTTCTTTTTTTTTAAGAGGAATCTTCAGTATACTTGACCTTTTGATTTATATCCCCATAAAGTAGATTCTTCATTGAGATCAATGGTCAGAAGGTTCTGGAATTGCTTTATGAAACTATTAATGATTAAAACTTTGCCATTTGTTGAGTTTCTTTAATAATTATCCCTCAGTATCTCAAGAATTATCTAGACCATTAATCAATCATTGATTAAGGTGCCTATGTAATTCTAATTTGAGATAATAATTAGGTACACATAACATAATCATTTCTAACATTACTCGAAGATCTAAGCAAGTTAAGTTTTTCTCCCCCAAACTTAATTGACATGGTCCTTAATGGAGTAGGAAAGAAAGTAAGCACATAAGAAAAAGAAAGAATACACTTGGGGTGAGTGTGCTTCGGGAGTTGAAGAGGGCTTCATGAGATAGCGGGCTTCTCTTCTTCTACCTATGTTCCTGTAAGTATACTAAAAAGAAAATGAGATTGTTGGGTTGCCTCCCAACCAGCGCGCTAAGTTTAACGACTTCAGCTAGACTTAGTGGATCTTTTAAACTATACCAGTTAATACATCCACTAAATTATTAGCTATACCTAACCATGGCAGATGGTTAGACGAAGTCCAGTTAGTGATGTTCTACACAAGATTTTTTTATGCATGTCTACAAGATGTATCTCCTGATAGTAGGTACCAGGAGGTGGCTTGGTGTGCAGAGTATATGTTGGTTTTAATGTTGGGTCTAGGTAAAGATTGAAGGGTGCAACAAATTGCTCAAACTTTGGTATCCAAGGTGGATCTAATAAGTCACTCAGCTTCTCCACGCTATCTACTCCATTATAGTTTAGATGTTTACGGGATGGGTCCCCAATAAAGTTGTTCGGGCTATCGTACTCAAAGACTACATTACTTAGTTTTGGAAGTGATAATTTGGTTGGGCAGTCTACTAGTAGATCAGAGATTGTCTCTTCATTAGCCTCTTTAGATTCGTTTAGTAAACCTACAAATTGGATTTCCTGGTCAAGGGTTGCATCATGTTTGAAGAATGGATCATTTACCTTGAATAGGAGTGGCTCTTGTTCTCGTGTAGGTGAGGTCTCTAATGAGGAAGCTATTAGTGTATCAGGGAGATGGGCCATCTGCTTATATTTCATGGTCCATGAAGGAGTGGAACTAGGTGGCTCTAATAGTGCATTCACTTCATCCATGAACCCCTCTATGTTAAAGCTGTCCACATCAAAATGGGCTAGACAAGCTTGTAGAAGGTCTTGTGTGGGCATGTTAGGGGTGGTTTATTCTACAAGTTCCTCTAGCATGTTTACCTTATCAAACCCATCACTTTGTGGTATGGTGATTGCATTAAATATATTCAATCTCAACTTTTTATTTCCAAATGACACATCCATGGCTCCTATCCTATAATTGATGCATGCATTTGCTGTAGCTAGGAAGAGTTGGCCTAAGATAATGGGAACGAGTCTTAGGTTGCTTCTCGATTCCATGTCGAGGACTAAGAAGTCAACTGAAAAATAAAACTCATCTACCTTGACCAAGACATTCTTAAGCATCCCACATGGTACCTTAATTGATTTGCCAGCTAACTACAAGGTGATTGAAGTAGGTTTCAATTCTCCTAGTCCAAAGAGTTCATACACCAAACTAGGTAGAAGGTTTACACTGGCCCCTAAGTCTAGGAGAACTTTTTCAAAATGAAAGTTCCCTATGACACAAGAAATAATGGGAGCTCCTAGATCCTTGAGTTTCGAAGGGGTGGTGTGCTGGAAGATAGAGCTAGCATGTTCCGTAAGGCATACTTTCTTTGGGATTTATGATCTAGATTTACATTTCTAGGTGCACAAATCTTTCAAAAATTTAGCATATGCTGGAAACTGTTTGATTGCATCTAGGAGGAGGAGGTTAATTTGAACTTGCTTAAATAATTCTAGTGTCTTCTCGAGTCCTCCTTTCTTCTTCTTAATAGGAATAGGGACTTTTAGGGCATCTGGGTATGGTACTTTGGGCAAGTAGGGTGGTTCTGGTATAATCGGTTCATCTTCTTTTCTCAACTCCTCCTTGTCCTTAGATGGTTTTGATTTAGGTTGGGTTGGAGGTGTGGGGTAGGTCTTATTGGTTCTGTTAGGTTGCTCAATGACCTTTCTATTCCTGAGAATCATTACTGATTTGGCATGTTCAAAAAAAGTTTCTAGGGCTCAAGGCTCCTCTCGGGTTACTCTCAGGTTGAGATGGTAATTTACCTCCTTCCCTTCTACCCAGACTTGCCACTAATTGACCAATTTGTGTTTCTAACCTAGCGATGGATTGTGTATGAGAACTGATTATTTGGAAGTGGGAGGTGAGGGTTTGAGAGTTGACCTCTACCCGGTCTAAAGCCTTCAAAACTCTCTCCTCAAAGGCTAAGCTATAGTTAGTGGAGGATGGTTGAAAAGGGTTTTGGTATTGCAAGTGAGGTATGCTCCTATAACTGGTTTCTTGATAGTTTGGGCTTGATGGAATTGGGATAGCAGGTGGCTGTGATTTCCAGGAGAAATTAGGGTGATTATGCTATCCTGGGTTATAGGTGTTTGAATAAGGATTGTTTCCTACTCTACGAGCTTGTTGGGTTTGATCTTGTTAGACTTGTTTGTGGACAAATTCTGGAAATTGGGTAGCCGCTGGACAATATGTGGTGTAGTGGGTGGGGCTAGAATAGATTGTGAAAACTTCTTGTTATGCACTAGGTATAGGTGGGATAGGAGAATGTCCCTTACTAAACATGTGATCCATCCTTTAGGATAGCTCATCTATTATCTGTTGTGACATCTCATTCATTTTATTATAGATATCTATATAGTGACCAACTTCATAGATTCCATCCCTTTTTTTGAGGAGGTAAGAAATTTTTACTTAATGTCTAAAATAATTGCCATACCTCATCCTCACTTTTCAACATGAAAGTTCCTCTGCATGAGGCACCGCATCTACCGGTGTTTCTTTAATAGACCATCATACAAATATTAGACCAATTGCCACTTTGGAACTGCATGATGTGGGCACTTTCGGATTAGGTCCTTTAGCCTCTCCCATGTTTCATGGAACATTTTCCCTTCCATATGGAAAAAAAATTAGTTTTGGCTTTTCTAATCTAGTTTGTTTTTTTTATAGAAAAGTATTTCTTGAGAAATTCTCTTTGGAGTTGGTTTCAGGTTGATATAATTATTGAATATAAGGTACTCAGCCAATATTTGGCTGTCCTTAAGTGAAAAAAAAAAAATCTTCACCCTAAGGGCATCATCAAAAAAATCTTGAATTTTAACCGTAGAGCAAATCTCAAGAAATTCACCTAGGTGCTTATAGGGGTCCTCATTACTAAGTTCGTGAAAAGATGGTAGCATCTGAATAACACTAGACTTGATCTCATATTGGGTGGCCTCAATGGGAAGTGCTTGGATGCATGGTGAGTATGAGTACAAGAATGGGATAAAATACTCCCTTAATGGGCACGGAGTGTTGGCATCATCAGGGTCGGCCATATTTGTAGCCCAGATTGACCTAAGGATCTTCTCTAACTCTTCGTTAAATGGTTGCAAGTCGGGTTGTAGTGATCGTCGACCTAGCATGCAACCAAATGGTTTAGCTAAGGCAATCCTAGACTATTAAGTTTTTTTTAATGTATTTTATTAAAGATGAGAAGGGAGAAGAAGAGAGAAGAAAGATAAAGAAGAAGACTAAAGATGAGAGCCTGAGGAGTCTTAAAGCTAAGAGGGATAGAAGAGAGGTATTATTAAAGTTCTAGGTTAATTGCAAACAAGTTAATAATCAATGGACTCTCTATCCTAGGGTCCCTAATTCTAGACAGCTCCTAACTATTCCAAGATTGCCTTTGAGCCTTCGAAGTCAGATACCAACTACCCACTGGCCAGGTAAGGGTAAAGTCAATGGGGGTCCCCCCATTGCTTTCCTTAGATACCAAATTAATTGGCTAGGCTAGACAATGGAACCAATTAAAGAATCACCTTCCTTCAAGGCTACATCATCCTTGAACCCCTTTTCTTAGACATCAGTGAACTAGTTAATTATGAGCTATTCCAGCTCTCAGGGTCCTTTGTCCTAGTGAGCTCGATAATCCTTAGGGGCCAATGTCTAATTGATTTTAAGTTAAGGCTTAGGTCAATGCAATACATAGGATGGTAGTTTGCAAGCCAAGGAAGGGTAATGACATCCCCACCTTATGTTATTTAGGGATTTCATGCCTTTAAGATATTTTATGAATTATGCATGCAAAGAAAATAGATGTCCAGTACAAGTAGTTAGTTTTTAAGGCTTAATTAGTTTCTTTATTTTAATTACATATTATGAGATATTATGTTTTCTTTTCAGGATAGGTTTCTTTTTATTTTTTTAGGTAAGTTTTTAATTTAGTTAATTAAGTAAAGAAAAGAAAACTAAATTAGATGAGCAGATTAAGTGGTTAGGATAGCAGTAAAAAGTAATTAACTATTTTTTACCTTTTTTAAATTTTTTTTGATTTTTAAATTATAATCGTGCCTATGGTCCCCGACAATGGTACCAAAATTTGATCGCTATCATAGACGGTCAAAAATAATTTACCAACTCAACTCTATAGCTAGGGTGAGTTAGGATCGTATCCTCAGAGATCTTAGGACTGAGTTATGATTTAAAAAGAAAGAAGGATAATTGTTGTTGCATGAAAATAGAAGTAAGCAGGAAATAAACTACTTTTAAAGGTGGAGCAAGTAAAAGGGATGGATCTAGGAGTGGAAGATTGATTTTGCACTTGTCAAATAGTATTTCATTTATAATTAAGATGTAATTAATTTTAGGGATTTACCTATCTTCTCTCAGCACTTCCCATACCTGTAATAGATCATGGCACGTCTCTAGGAGGCACAGGTATCCAATTCTTCTTTCCTTGGCATGTCCTGTATCCATAACAGATCACGGCGCATATCTGGAAAGCAAGAATTATCCCTAAACCCAATCTAATAATAAATTATAATAAAAAGTGAATAAAAGAGAACAAAGAGATTAAAAAATGAAAGCATACTCTTTTATTGCAGAGCAAAGAAATACAAAAGATTTAAGAACCAAAAAATCCTGCTCTACCTTGTACAAAATCTGCACTTTCCTCCTGCACTTCTGCACTATCCTACTTCTAGGTTGATCCCCTCTTGTCCTCCTATGCAAAGGCTCTAGAGGGACTTTTAGGGAATTGCTTCTCCCAGGTAGAGGCATAGGAGCCTTTTTATAGGATTTTACAGGGAAGAAGTTTTCATAGGTTTCTGGTATGGGACCAAACAAGAGACTCAAATGAGTAGTTAATATTTAGTTTTACATTAGATTAATGGTTGGATGATGAACCCAAATCTCCATAGTAGTAGGCTTCCAACTCCCCTTCAAATTAGTATTTGATCATTTAAAAACTTTTTGGCCCTTGAATTGCTTTAAGATCCATTCAAGTTCTTCTTCCATTGGGTGCTCTAAGATTAGTGCATGTCCCTTCCTTCCATTAGGTGCTCTGAGATCCGTCGTCCAATGCCGCCACCATCTTGGACCGTAGCTACCACGGCCGGGACAAATGCCAGAATCTCGCCGGACTTGCTACGGAAGCCTCCTCACACCACCAAGAGCCATCACTGGGAAGAAGACCAGTGATGTGGTGGAGGTGGTGGATGGAGGATGAAGAGAGGGGATGCTCGATGGCTGTGGAGGATGCTTGGCCGATGGTGGCTAGAGATGGGAGAGCGGCTGGGGAAGAGGATGGACTGACATTGGCCGGAGGCGATGACTCGGGTGGTGGAGGAGGCCATGATTTGGTTGATCAAAGAAGAGGGCCATGGAGAAGATGGCCAGATCATGAAGAAGAGGGCCGTGGAGGAGGTTTCTCGGTGGTGAGGTGGTGGGGACACCAAAGGCACCAGAATAAGATAGAGGCTTTTCAACCCTCTATGAATTGATCAATAATTTATGAGTCCATCTATAATAAGGGCTTAGCCTATTTGAGTCCATTTTAGTTGTTATTTGAGCATTTTGAGTTTCAGTTCTGTACTAGTTAGCTCATGTTGAGCTAGTTCAGTCCAGTGTTAGTCAGCTCATGTCGAGCTAATTTTATTTTTTGAGTCCTATTCAACCATATTGAAGACTCAAGACCACATCATACAAGTGAAGACCAAGTCCAACTAGATTGAAGACATGGAAGTATAGCCCAAGTCCAACCCAGCTTGAAGATTTGAAGACCCCAGGAGGAAAATTCAGAAAACCCTGATTTCTTGCAGATGCCCTCCAGATGCCCAGATTTCCTTCCAGATGCCAAAGTATATTCATAGATAAGGGCATCCATGATTCCAGAGGTCCATCTGCATCCTAGCCCAAAGAAATCAAGCCCAGGTGCCAAGCCCAAGCCCTAAAGAAGCAAGATACCAGGGAATATTCTTGCTACATGGCTACCAGGCCACCCCAGCTTCCAGAGGCCCAAACCCATGCACCCGAGCCCCTTTGGGCCAGCCTCTTGCTGCTCCTAGAAGCCCAACACGCCCTCCTAGGTGTCCTTGGAGTGTTGGCCAAGTCAAGAGAATTTTTAGGGATTTCTCTATCTAATATTTTCTTATTTTCTAGCTAGGGTTTGAGAGGAAAAATGATTCTTAAGTAAAGGCTAATGTGCCCTTACTTGGAGCCCAAGGTTAAGGGTCTATTTAAAGGACCCTAGCCTCTTGTATGAAGGGAGATTTTGATATATGAAATAAACCTTGAGTTCTTCAATTGCTTTGTGTGATTACCCTGCTGTGTGCATAAAGGGGTTTGAGAGTTCTTCTTTCCGATGTTTGCAACCATCTTCCTGCCGCCAACCATCCTTCCAGCCCCCTCCAAAACTTTTTTTTCTTTGCTGTTTTTCTTTATTTTCTTGATCTTCTTTGAGTTTTCTAATCCCTGATAGGTCATTTGCAGGCCCCCGAGTTACTACGAATCCAACGACTCCAGCCAAGCCTCAATCGGACCACAGAGCAGAAAGCCGGGTATCCGTGGGTCTTTGGCTCGGTTTTCCAGGCTGCATCCGTCGAGGAACGAGAGATCCCTTCCCTGCGATCTTCACCGGGTGCTTCAGATATTGTCAGGTACACCCCCTCTACCTCCAGTCTTATTATTGTAGGAGAACTTGCCCTAACCGAGGCTTCTCAGCCCCAGCGATCATTCTTTAGTACTTTTCTAGGTTCTAATCTTCATGCTTGGCTTCAAAAATTCATACAAAATTTCCTACAACTAATTTTGATATGAAATTTGGGAATTAATCACCTAACCCCACATATAAAACATACAAAAAGAATTGCATGCATGTTAGTCCCCCATCATTTGGTATCAGAGCTTAGATTAGGGCTTATTTTCTGCAATTTTTTAGTCTGTATATACTCTTTTATTTAAATTATTTCTCCCTGATCAAAACTCCAAAAGTTATGAAATTCATTTTTCTAGATTCATCATAATTCACAGTAATTTTTAGAATCTTTTCAGATTTTATTTCTGCCTGTGAATTTTCTACAAGCCAAAATACAGCCTGCAAATTTTCGGCTCTATTTTTTCAGCAAGACAAGTTTGGAAGTTTTAGGGTTTTGTTTAGCATCTTTTGCATATCTTTTAATTTTAGTATATTTCCAGCATATTAGGCCATGATTTGCAAGTTTTCTTCTATTTAAGAAAATACCAAAAATAAAAATTACATATTCTCCAAAAATACCAAAAATATCTAAACCCTAATTTGCATCCTCATCTGCCTACCATCATTGCATAATTTACTTTTAAGAGCACTCTTGCTATATCAGATGGGGGGAGGATTTGATCACCACTCCTTAGCCCAAAACCACATCCCTTGCATTTGGTCCTAAGCCTTAACCTAAAATTAACTAGACTTAATTTGCCTTAGTGGGCTAGGGAAACCAACTGGTCGGGTCCGGGCTAAGTGTCAGATCATTGTGTCAAGCTAACCTATGTGTGCTTTGTGCTCGATGTCTAGAATGGTGGTTTAGGGATTCAATCTCGAAGGGCTTGTGTGCTGGTCTGCCTACCTGGCCAATCTCTGATTGGTGTCTAGGATTGGCAATCAGGGACCTAACACTCCCCTTACACCTACCTGGCTGAGTACAGGGTTACTATAGGCTAGTTTGCCACCCTGATTGAGCATCTAGTTTTGGACTCTAGGTCTAGTCAGCTATAGTCGGTTTGATCGAGTCTTGCATGAGCATTAGATCAGGAGTCACATCTCATCCACCATCTCCCTGAACCCATGGATAAGCAGGAAGCTAGGATTCTAGCCCTTATAGATAAAATGGCCCAGATGGCTACCCAGATGACTACCCAGATGATCCAGTTAACTTAGTCTGGTACCCAAACCAACAATAGAATTGACCATCTTGCCATTAGGTTTGACCAGTTAGAAGGCCGTGTAGGGATCATACAAAGAACCCATGGGTCACAGTCTGAGCCAGATCTTGAGTCCCCTCAACCTAGGAGGACCCCAAACCCTGATCTATACCATGAGGTCAAACCTAGGAGAGCCCCTTATCCTGACCCGTACTATAATCCTCAACCTAGGAGGACCCCAAACCCTGATCCATACCGAGAGGTTGAACCTAGGAGAGCCCCTCAGCCTGACCCATACAATAATACTGAACATAGAAGAACCCCTTACCATGACCCTTATTATGATACTGAACCTAGAAGAACCCCTTACCATGACCCTTATTATGATACTGAACCCAGGAGAACCCAATATTCTGACCCATATAGGGAGTCCAATCCTAGGAGGACCCAATACTCTGACCCATATAGGGAGTCCAATCCTAGGAGAACCCAATACTCTGATCCATATAGGGAGCCCAACCCTAGAAGAACCCAATATTCTGACCCATATAGGGAGTCCAACCCTAGGAGAACCCAATATCCTGACCCATATAGGGAGCCCAACCTTAGAAGGACCCCATACCATGATCCATCCTTAGAACCTGACCATAGAGCTGACCCAAAATTCTATGACCCCAGCTCCTATAATCCCATGACCCATAGATCTGCACTCTTGTCCTATGAGTCCAGAGAACCCATAACCCCTAAGTATCAATCTAGTACTAGACAGGTTTCTCCTAACCAATTTGAATCCCATAGGATTAGTACCCCTAAATATGAACCCAGTAATGAGCCACTACCCCTTAGTCAACCTGAGCCTACTAGGAGTAGTGCCCATAATCAGAAACCAGGACCTAGCCAATTTTTCCTTAGCCGACCTTCTCCAACCATTCCTGAGATTCACAAGGCTTACATTAATGCAGAAGTGTATGAAGCTGATGCAAGCTTAGTGGATGAGTATGAGGGAGAAGAGGAGACACCTTTAGATGACCTAGAATTAGCTGACCCAATAGATACCCAGGTAGAAGCCAACCTAGAGGTAGTTGACCCTGACCACATCCAACCTAAAGCTATAGTAGAAGAACAAATAGAGGAAGAGAACCTAGGTACTGCTACTAGAGCCTTACCAGAGGAAACCGTAGAGGAGAGACAAATTATAGAGTCTAGTCCTAAAATACAAGAACCAGAAGAATTTATTAAGGACTTGATCTCTTTGAATCAGTACCCTCAGGATGAGCCTCCTCCTATAGTTCCCATTAAGGACCTCTTCCCTGAAATTAGTAACCCATCCTTCCATTATGCAAACCCCATAGATATACCGCAACCTCGTAAGGTTAGCCTCATTAGTCTAGGATTAGTCCCTGACATGCCTTCTTATATCGAACTTTATCCAACTAACCTTGAACCTTTTTCCCTATCCTACCAAACTAATTCTGAACCCACTTCCTATTTTCTGCCCTTTCCTGACACCTCCAGCGTTTCTAGGATTATTAGATTGCATTTAACTGAGATTAGCATACTGCATGCATTCATCACGCATGTTAGGTTTGCATCTTACTTCTGGCATACTCTTTGGAATTTGCTAGGAGTTCACTGTAAATTTTCATGTGTATGTCAAGCTAGGATCAAACCTAGAGAACCTATATTCTCTTAGGTTTAGGTCTAAAGAGTTCAATAAAATTTCCTTCCATAGGAATGCAGAGTCGAGTCTGTTAGGTGTAGGTTTGAGTCCTTTGAATCATTTGTTAGGAGTCTGCATGTACCCAGCATGTTCACCACCTACACTAATTTTAAACAAACTGGCTAATTCTCGAAGATGGATCAAAGAATTTGATGTAGTGGATTCTATCTTGGTTAGGCTTAGACCTAAAAGAAGCTTCATGCTCGCAGAGCCGGACCTTTTTAAAGTGATAGAGAAGGTTGGATCAAATGCCTAGGTGTTAGACTTGCCTTCGGATTTGGGCATTAGTTCTACCTTCAATATTATAAACCTGGTTGAGTATAGGGAACCGGCAGCGATACCTAGTGAGGCCTTTGGACCTGTTCCTTTTCATTGTGAGTGATCCTAACCCAGAGTGTCCACTAACAAATTGGCCTGAGAGAGGAGAACGGATCGAGCGTATCCTGGATGATCAAGCCATCACGACCCGGGGCCATGACTATCAACGCTTCCTGGTCCGATGGCAAGGCCGGCCAGAGTTGGACAATTCGTGGATTTCTCGTGAGGACTTGCAGCACCTCAACCCAGACCTCCTCGAGAGATATGTGAGCCAGCTTGATCTTCACTCGACAGGGTCGAGTTCCTCCCACCCCGGGAGAATTGGTGGGGACACCAAAGGCACCAGAATAAGATAGAGGCTTTTCAACCCTCTATGAATTGATCAATAATTTATGAGTCCATCTGTAATAAGGGCTTAGCCTATCTGAGTCCATTTTAGTTATTATTTGAGTATTTTGAGTTTCAGTTCTGTACTAGTCAGCTCATGTTGAGCTAGTTCAGTCCAGTGTTAGTCAGCTCATGTCGAGCTAATTTTATTTTTTGAGTCCTATTCAACCATATTGAAGACTCAAGACCACATCATACAAGTGAAGACCAAGTCCAACTAGATTGAAGACATGGAAGTATAGCCCAAGTCCAACCCAGCTTGAAGATTTGAAGACCCCAGGAGGAAAATTCAGAAAACCTTGATTTCTTGCATATGCCCTCCAGATGCCCAGATTCCCTTCCAGATGCCAAAGTATATTCATAGATAAGGGCATCCATGATTCCAGAGGTCCATCTACATCATAGCCCAAAGAAATCAAGCCCAGGTGCCAAGCCCAAGCCCTAAAGAAGCAAGATACCAGGGAATATTCCTGCTACATGGCTACTAGGCCATCCCAGCTTCCAGAGGCCCAAACCCATGCACCCGAGCCCCTTTGGGCCAGCCTCTTGCTACTCCTAGAAGCCCAACACGCCCTCCTAGGCATCCTTGGAGTGTTGGCCTAGTCAAGAGAATTTTTAGGGATTTTTCTACCTAATATTTTTTTATTTTCTAGCTAGGGTTTGAGAGGGAAAAGGATTCTTATGTAAAGACTAATGTGCTCTTACTTGGAGCCCAAGGTTAAGGGTCTATTTAAAGGACCCTAGCCTCTTGTATGAAGGAAGATTTTGATATATGAAATAAACCTTGAGTTCTTCAATTGCTTTGTGTGATTACCCTGCTGTGTGCATTAAGGGGTTTGAGAGTTCTTCTTTCTGGTGTTTGCAACCATCTTCCTGCCGCCAACCATCCTTCCAGCCCCCTCCAAAACTTTCTTTCCTTTGCTGTTTTCCTTTATTTTCTTGATCTTCTTTGAGTTTTTTAATCCCTAACAGGTCGTTTGCAGGCCCCCGAGTTCCTACGAATTCAATGACTCTAGCCAAGCCTCAATCGGACCACCGAGCAGAAAGCCGGGTATCCGCGGGTCTTTGGCTCATTTTTCCAGGTCGCATCCATCGAGGAAGGAGAGATCCCTTCGCTATGATCTTCACCGGGTGCTTCAGACGTTGTCAGGTACACCCCCTCTACCTCCAGTCTTATTATTGTAGGAGAACTTGCCCTAACCGAGGCTTCTCAGCCTCGGCGATCCTTCTTTAGTACTTTTCTAGGTTCTAATCTGCATGCTTGGCTTCAAAAATTCATACAAAATTCCCTACAACTAATTTTGATCTGAAATTTGGGAATTAATCACCTAACCCCACATATAAAACATACAAAAAGAATTGCATTCATATTAGTCCCCCATCATGAGGGAGGCAGACGGCAACTCCGACAATGGCGGGGCGACATTCCGAGCTAAAAACCACTTGCGATCCACGACTCTATGCCATGGACTGATGGCCATGGCTTTTGGTGGACCATCAGGTGTTGTGCGGACCAAGCGACTGGTCCATGATGGACCGGCTACTTTAAAATCTATATAATTTCATCTTAAATATTTAAAAATTGATTCTAGGCTCATTTCAAGTATGATTCGCTTCAAACTTATTCCATTTAAATCCATAAATTAAGCTCTTCACATTGGCACTCTCTTTTACTGCAAAAGATATATAAAGTATCAATTTTAGATAAATAAAGATAATTTAATTATTAAATTAATATTTTATATATATGTATAATGTAGTTATCAACCAGCTAGCGATCCCATCCGGTGTACTTGATTACTCAAGGCATGCAAGGGGCTTCCTCTCAGCCGTATGGAAGAGCTTAAGACTTTTGGAGTCCTTGAGTTTTTTGATGAGCAGTCCCGTCATCTTTCCTATACTTTAGGAAGCCTAGGAAGCAATGTAGTTAGTCGAGAGGCTCTAAATCCATATAATCTAGCCATAAGGCTACATGTGTATAATCCTGTTTTATCAATGAAAACTTCTGACACTTTTGTGCTTTTTATTATATCTATCAACTATTTCTTGGATTGCTTGTTCACTTGACGTTTTGTGATCACATCTCAAGTTGTATCTAGGCAAATGGTAGAGGTTTGGATGATCGGCCATAGTATCTCCAATTATGATCTTTTTGATTGTATGAAGCCATGGGATTTTGCTCGTAATGTTTCCAATCACTAGAGCCTATAAGCTTCTGATCATTATATTTTTTATCACTTGAGTCTATGATCTTCCAATCATAATCTTCTTGATTGCTAGAGCTTATGGACTTCTGATCATAATCTTTTCGATTACTAGAGCCTATGCGCTTTTGATCGTAATTTTCTCGATCACTAGAGCTTATGGGCTTCTGATCATAATCTTCCTGATCACTAGAGCCACAGGCTTTCAATTGTAATCTTCTCGATCACTAGAGCTTATGGGATTCTAATCATAATATTAAGTAAATGATGATTTTATTTTTAATTAAGGACCCTTCATGTTGGTCCTTCAGGAGGGAATTCCTTAGGTTAATGGATTTCTAAAGCCTCCCATCATTGGATCATGATCCCATAAGTAGCTTAGCTTTTAACCAAAAGTGATTTTAGATGGATTTTCTGGATCCCATTTGGCTTAAAAAAATCATGCTCGCAAAAGTGTTGTCAATGAATCCTTTTACTATAGGCATCAATAGGAAAAACAACTTCTATTTAGTTGAAAGGGCACATTATTGATGATAGATCTGTAAATTTATGGAGTTCTATGGTCGGAGTAAAGGGGTTCCATCTAGTTGCTTTAATCAGTAGGTCCCAAGTTTGAAGATTTCCTCTACCTAGTAGGACCCCTTCCAATTTGGCAAGAGATTGCCTCTTTGGCCAGGTTAGGATACTTTCACTTGGTGTAGCATCAGGTCATCGACTTTAAAGATTTTTCCCCAGACCTTGGTATTGAAATAACAAGCAACCTTATGCTGGTATGCTACCATCTTGCTATGTGCCTTCTCCTGAATCTGTTAGGTCCACATCTGCAAGTCACTTTTTTGAGTTGGTTCGCTCGTCATAATTTACAACCCATGCCGAGGGTATTTCCATTTCGATGAGTATCACTGCTTCGATCTTAAAAGCCAGGTTGAAGGATGTTTCTCCTATCGGAACCCTTACTATTTGTTCAATATGTCCAAAGCACATGATGGAGCTTGTTGCCACCTAGATCATCATGGCCTATAGCTCTAACATATCGTGGACTCGTCGAGCTCCCGTTAGGTGCTTGGTCCCCTTTTTCGGTTAGCTCCAGAACTGGCATGACCTGTAAAAGAGAGGAGACCCGGACTGCGGATTCTGGTGGGGACACTTCGATGATCAAATCAGTTAAGATGATGAAGGAAAACCGAGCCTCTGTAACAGAGAGCTTGGGATCTCTCCACATAGAGGATGAAAGATGATATGTAAAAAATGGAAAGATAGAGTCAAGTGGAGATAAGAGAGCTAGGAGGTTTTCTTGGCTAGTTCCTTGTCCGTTTGCACTCTAAGTCTTACCAATTGGCTCTCTCCCCGCTCGGGGATCCTTTCTTCTATTTTATATAAGAAGGATAGCCCAGACCAAGTTTAAGGCTTCATTGAGATATCCCTTTCTTGGTATCCCTTTCTAGAGGGGTCTTCCTTTGTTTGCAGCCTCTTCCTTATCGGACCGATCCTCGGAAGGAGATCCTTTCATTGGGGGTGTTCATCAGTGTAGTACAGATCTTGTCCCTCTAGTGGTGTAATTTCCCATGGGAGGGGCGGGCACCGTGCTACTAAGCCTCGAGCCATGGTGGTGCATTTCCATTTCAAGAGGGACTATCAGAGTGTTGCAGGGCCTAGAATCTTAATGGAATACTCCTCTTGGAGGAGGTATAAGTTCTGTGTCACAAGGGTCAGAGCCTCCGGTTGCACGATTGTTGACTTGGTGGCGTGCTACAGGGCCTGGAGTCTGGTGGAGTACTTATTGTGCAAAGCATGCGAACAGCGCATTACAGAGCTTGAATTCTTCAATAGGGCATGTGCCACTTTCGAAAGATTGCAGGTAGCTGGGAGCTTCCATATCATAGTCTGCACTTCTCCTGATCTTCCCCCCTTTGGCTTCTAGCGGGAACTTTGGTCTTGGTGGCAGGAATGGGGGAGCTCTATCTCGGGAGCTCGACCTAGGGAAGCAGGAGCACGACCTCAGCCGGGAGCTTGACCCCTGGATGGGAGCTGACCTCGACCGGGGGCTCGACCTCGGTAGGATGGGGGAGCTCTATCTCGAGAGCTCAACCCCGGGAAGCAGGAGCACAACCTCGATTGGGAGCTCGACCCCTGGATGGGAGCTAACCTCGGTTGGGAGCTCGACCTCGGCAGGATGTGGGAGCTCTATCTTGGAAGCTCAACCCAGGGAAGTGGGAGCATGACCTCGATCGAGAGCTCGACCTCGGATGGGAGCTGACCTCGACCGGGGTCTTGAACTCGGCAGGATGGGGGAGCTCTATCTCGGGAGCTCAACCCCAAGGAGCGGGAGCATGACCTTGACTGGGAGCTTGACCCCCGGATGGGAGTTGACCTCAACTAACCTCTTGAAATATGTGACTATGCATGTCGATCAGGTCATTTTCTAGATCAAACCTTAATCTTGATCGGTTTAATTAGTTTATTCTTGCTTGATTTTGATAAATAATTTTATTTTTTATAATTACTTATTTAACTTTGTTCGTTGATCTCAATAGTGGGTCTTTAGATCTAGGATAGCTAGCCCATTCCACATCAATATACATAACCAATTTTAGATAAGGAATTTTATACAGCTAAATTGGATGCATGAAACTAATTAAACTTGAGAAGCTCACCTTATCTCTAGCAATCACCAAAAAGTAAATCTAAATGATGGATTGCAATTAAGGTTTTTACTCTTATTATGAAGTTTTAATTAGATTGAAGTAGATTATTTTTAAGTTAATTTGAAAGAAAGCTACTAATGCCAGAAAGAAAAGAAATCTAGAGTTAGAATTTATCTTACTAAGCATAATTAATTGAAGACTTTCCTTCTCCCTTTTTTTTCTCTTTTTTTATGCAATAAAAATAAGAAAAGTTAGTAAGATGTATTCACAAGAAATCAAAGAAATAAAGAATTTTAGCATCATGCCTTCCCCGGTATTGGTGCCCAAAACTTGGTATAGCGTGAAATTGTCATAGGATACCATGATTATTAGTTTAAATCTGACTTCTAAAAAAACTTAAAACTATGTAGAAGTAATGAGTCGGATCTATTCCATGGAAGAGGTAGTGCTTTTAAGGGCTTAAAAACTTTAATTTTATAAAAGAAAAGAAAGAGTTGAAGAAATAATTGAAGTTAGAAAATAGAAATTACAAGTGTAAAAAATTAAACTTGGTACTAAGGTCTACTATCTATATCTTAGTGTTTACAAGCATAAATTAAAAGTGCGAAATAAATAAACTTGGTATTAAGATCTACTATTTAGATCTTAACGTAATAATAATAAAGAATAAAAATTTGAAAAGCATAAAAATAACTTTTGGTACTAAGATTTATAAACTAGATTTTAGCTTCTACTTGTAATAACAAAAAGAATAAAAACTTAAAGAGCAAGAAAATAACTTTTGCTTTAATTAAAAGTAGAATTCAATTTCAAGAAATTTAAAAGAACAAGAAAATAAGAAAAATTGTAACACCAATTCGAAATTGATTAGCACAGTCTCATCAAGAAGATGGTTAATGAACTCTTTTTCTTCCTTCAAACTCCTGAGAGCATGTTGAGCTTCCTTTTCTTCTTTCTCTTTAGATATGATTTAAAGTGGTGTAGGCATGGTGGAGACAGTGCAAGAAGCAAAGCTTTCTTCTAATCACCTCTTTCTTAAAAGCCAACCCATAATCCTAAGCTTAAACAACCCTCTCTGTATGCCTTCCTCTCTCTCATATGGTTTTTTTCTTGTGGCTTGGGGTCTTTTAAATTAGGAGAAATAGGTTGAATTGGTATCAAACTGGGGGTAAAATCCTCGTAGAATTTTTATTTACTCTATTGGAGCTTGTGGCCTTTGGATAGCATTATATCACATTGAAATTTCATCCAAACCATCCTAGATCAAGTCGGATTGAACACAGGCCATTAGATCATACATTTGGGAGCTCAGGGCTGTCAGATAGCTTCAAATCATGCCAGAATAGGCCAAACTTATTGGAGTCTCCCAGGACCATTAGATCCAAGTCTCTATCACTTGAGAACCATCGGATGTCACAAATCTAACCTGAATCGTGCTTTGGAAGCTCTTGATCAGGTCAAACCAATTTTCCATTGTTGGATCGCTCCTTGGATGGCATTCAATTGCCTAATAGCGCACAAACAAGTGCCCTGCTCCCACCCAGCCAAAACACCTCAACAAAGACCAAAAAGCACTGTTCCCATAGACCGCCAATAGATCAACTGGTGCATGGATCACGTGGGTTGTGTGGACCAACCATGAACTGGGTTATTGGGCTGGGCTTTGGTTTGGATTTTTGGGCTCGTTTTGGCTTCTATTTGAATCTTTTAAACTAGCAGATTGAGCTCTTTATGTTGACAAGTATATTTCCTTTATCTATAAATAATCTCCATGGTTCCAAGATTCTAAACATCTTTAATGATTTGATTATACCTACCAAATAAAGAAATAACATAAAATTAATTTTTTAAAAAAATTTTAATGGTTGTGAAATTATTTTGGTACTTAGATTGATGAATCGGCTGAACATTTATTTTTTATAAATTTATTCTAATTATATATTTTTTTAAAATTATTTTTTAAAATATTTATTTTATAAAGAAGTTCAATTTAGTTATGAATTTAATTTTTTTTAAAGATGTTAGTACCTTAACTATCTGAAATATTTAAAATAAATATATAAATAGATAAGTTATTAGTAGTTTTATAGCTAAGTTGAAAAATACCATCTTTTAGGAATAATATTTTTTTAAAAAAAGTGCTTTGATGATGGGCAACGCACCACTGCTTAGGCAGAAAAGGAGGCTCAAATGAAGCCTCCTTGTTAAATCTATCTAAATATGGATTTAATATTCAAGTGACCTAATTATTGCTTGTTCCAAATTGAACCTTGCCCTGCTTGTTTAGTAGATTGGTAGACTACGGATTCAAATATAGATTGGATCTACCAATGTATTAGATACTTGAACTTGACTCTTCTAATCTTGACGTGTCACATGAGGTAGATGGTTTTACTAATGATGTTAATTTAACTATATATAAATATAGATTTTATAAATTATTGGATGAAAGTATGCTAAATGTAAATCATGGAGAGGATTTTGCAGTTTAGTCCTTTTTCGTAACTAAAATGGACTTATATAATATGCCCACGTGAGTTTTATGAAAACCTAGTCTTTATTATTTTATGAAATATGTTTTACTTAGAGTTAGGGTTAATATATGTTTAAAAAAAAACTCACTAACAAATAATATATCTATGAAATCTTAAAATAAAGAGCATATATGCATGTCCAATTGGAGAGGGAAGGAATGGCTTCTTTCAATCTAGTCAACTCAAGCCTTCCGCATAAAATAATAAAAATAAATGATTTTCAAGTGTAGGGTTTTCAACCCCTTTTGCTTCCATTAGTTGACTATAGAATTTGTATAGATATTTATATTGGCAACGCATGCTCTCATAAGATGAGCCAAATCTCTCTTCAAGTCAAAAGAGATATATATTTCTAAAATAATAAGTTATATTAGAGTGAAACTTGTTGAAAAATTAGATCTCAATGTTTGCATTATCTTTGTTTTTTATTTTATTAATATTTATTACTTCTAAATTAGAAGATTTGCATAATTAAATGGTTAATTGAAAAAAGCTTTACATTTTTGGACCCTTTTTGGAGTCCATGCATTGTTAAAATCTTGTATCACAATAAAAAAGATTATATACAAAATAAACACCTGCATTTATTAAGAAAATATTTTTTTATAGAATATCTAATTTAAATTTGAAAAATATATCTAAAATATTTTTTACTTTTTTTCTCAAAATACCTTCCCTTTTAATATTAAGGATATACGACAAAAGGTTTTCAATACTTGTAGCTAAAAATAACTTGGCTACATATCCATAAAAGGAACATACTTTATTCAAAATAAATATTAAAATGGAGTATGCAGGAATGCCTAACCATCAAGAGAAATTGGAGTAGAGATTTTATGCCATTTTTTTGGTGCAAAGGTGTTGACTCTAGTCTTGATTTTGATGATTGACAAAATACTTAAGTATATATGAGTACTAATTGTGTATTTTAATGTGTTTATCAGATCTTAGTACTCATCCATGTTGAATGAAGAAATACATATATTTCAGTTGAAGAAGTCCTTCAAATTCATGGAATTTCAAGTTATAACGACTTTGGAACATAAGGAATACTTGGAAGGACTTAAAGTTTGATTTCGGAGAAGTTTCTGTATTGGCACAAGCAAGTGTCGACTCATGAAGAAGTTCAAGTGTCGACTCAAGGCCTGAGAACAAGAAAAATACAGAACTGTGTCAATCTAAAATTTTTGCCTTGAGCTGATCCAAGTGTCGACTCACAGAAATCAAGTATCGACTCACCAAATTCAAGTGTCGACACTTAGAGTAACAGCTAGTTTTTCAGAAGTTCATAATTAATTCTAACTTGCTTCAATCAGTTAGTTTTTCATCTCCAACGGTCATAAATGGTAATCTATGGTTTGGAGAGTTATATAAATATCAAAAATCAAATGGGGAAGCAATCCTTTGGAGAGTTTTATTGAATACACTTAAAGATTCATTGTTTTGAGTGGTTCAAGCCTTCAAGCTTCCAAGATTGAGAGAAAGCTTCTAAGTCCACATCTTCATCAACATTCAAAGACTTCAACATCTTGAAGACAAGTTCTTCATCAATAATCATGGGCTTCAAAAAGATATTTGCTTTGTTTAAGAAAGCATTTATTGTGTTATTTTTATATTGTGCTTACTTTATTTATTATGATTTTTGGTGAGCCTTAGAAAACTAAAAAGGTTTGTTGGTGAGCCTTGTGTGAAAACCAACAAGGTTGTTGGTAAGTTTAAGTTATAAAACCAACAAGATTTTTGGTTAGCCATGAAAACTAAGAGGTTGTTGGTTAGCCTAAGTTAGAAAACCAACAAGAGATTTTGACCTGTGAGCTCAGAAAAATAAGTTGGGTTTGATTAGTGAGCCCGAAAAACTAATCGACTACAATCTTGGTGATTATAGTGAAATTTTCAAGGAGAACTTGGGGAGTGGATGTAGGTGCCTTGGAGTGCACCGAACCACTATAAACTTGTTATGTTTATGTGATTACTTTTACTCTTACATTTACTTTATAATTTTTACTGCATATTATTTTGAAGCACAAAAATAGTTTGGCAAAACACAAGCACTTAATTGCAATTAGCACATACTTGTTGAAATAGTTTAAAAAGTTTTATAAAACCTAATTCACCCCCGCTCTTGGGTTGCTTCATCACTGGGCAACAATTAGTATCAAAGCCCAGAACCCAAAATCGTTGGTATCTAAACTTGGTGCTTTGTAAAGAATCCAATGGTTTTGAGTTAAAAGATCATGGCAGCCCTAGAAGGTGCTTGTTTTGATATAGGACATGCAACTAATAGACCATCATTTTTTAATGGCACTAATTATACTTTTTGGAAAACTCACATGCACATCTATATTCAATCTATTAGTTATTATCTTTGGAATGTTATAGTTAATGGTCCTCATAGTTCTTCCATTTTGGTTAATGGCATTTCCATTCCAAAGCTTGAAGTGAATTGAAAGCATATGATATTAAGCAATCTAAAATTAATGCTAAAGCAATGAACTTGCTTTATTGTGCATTGGATTTTAATGTATTCAATAGGATCTCCACATGCATATTGGTGAAGGAGATATGGGACACACTTGAAAATACTCATGAAGTTACTCTTCAAGTAAAAAATACTAAAACTAATATGCTTGTTCATTCTTTTTGAAATGTTTGAAATGCTACATTTTGAATCTATATCTAATATGTATACTAGATTTATGACTATTGTTAATGAATTGAAAAGTCTTGGCAAAGTCTATGTTTATGCTGATTTGGTTAATAAAATTCTTAGGTCTTTGCCAATATCATGGGATCCAAAGGTAACGGCGATCCAAGAAGCCAAAGATATTGATACTGTACCTTTGGAGGAGCTTATTGGTTCACTCATGACCCATGAGTTGAATTTATGGTAAAAAGAAGTGGTTGTTGATCAAGAGAAGAAAAAGATAATAGCCCTCAAGGCCAAAAAGAAATTCAAAGCAATGATGACAACTTGGAGCGATAGCGAAGATTCAAGTTCGGATGATGAGCAAGAAGTTGGCTATCTTACTTCATGGCAAATAAAGAAGAGGTATGTTCTGAAAATGAATATGATTTTACCTTTGATGAATTACATGATGTATTTAATGATCTTGTGCATGAATACAAAGTATTAAAAAATAAGCATAAGAAATTCAAAAAATATGTAGATTCTTTTTCTCTTGAGAACACCAATCTTGCCAATAAAAATCATGATTTAAATATAAAGATTGATGTTTTAAAAAATGATAAGAATAATCTTTCTAAAGAAAAAGAAATTTTAGAAAAAGAAAATTTTGATTTGAAAGAGTTATGCAATAAGTTCTCAAATGAGAAAAATATTTTATTAAATGAAATAAAAATTCTAAGAGGACCCAAGATTTTTATATCAAATGATGAGCTTTTAAAAAAAACAAAAATCTTGAGTTGAAAAATAAGAATTATGTTATTGCTACTTCTTCCAATATTGCATGCTTTAAATATAAAAAAATTAGTGATGCAGAACGGAAGCTCTGATACCAAAAATGATGCAGAACAAAGAACAAAGAAGCGTATGCGGAAGTAAAATTAAGATTAATTCTTTTATATATATATATATATATATTTCAGAAATTGGCTTTGACTCAAAGTAAAGCTAAACTAAGTTGAAGAAAACTAGGTAAGGATTGAAAGCACAATTTAGATGAAACTAAATTATCAGAGTAGTTCAGAAGTAACGGATCGCTGGGGGTTGAGAAACTCCCAGACCTAGGATTTCGCTCTGAACTTTCAACAGAACAGAAATAGAGAGGAGAGATGGTTTACTAACTAGATAGTGATCTTCTCAGGATTTTGGTGGAAGAACTCTCTCGAGCAGATTGTGGGATCCTCGGAGTCGGCTATCTTCGCAATGGATCCTCCAATACTGGTCTCGTGGTTTGGTCGGCTTCTTCTGGACTCAAGATCTGGAAAGAAGAGGAACAAATGATGGAATCCAGAAACTCAAGTAAAGATCTTACCAGGTGGACGAACTTGAAAGCCGAAGCTGCTGAAATCAGGATTCTCCTGGAGGCCGATCTGACTTCCTCTTAGAGTTGCTGTAGATCTGAAGTATCTGGACTGGAGCTGGATGCTGGTGGCCGGCCTGGACTTGGAGAGGATGGCCGTAAGAAGTGGAATAGACTAGGGCTTGGTGGAAAGAGAAGGGTGATGGCGGCTAGGGTTTGGGAGTGGAGTGGCTAACCTAGGGTTTGGGGTTTTGGAGATCTCTCACCTCCTCAAGGTTCCAGGGGAACCCGGATTTACTCCCTCATGGAGCTCAACACCTGGAAGCAAGTGCGGAAAAGAGAAAACACAAGTTTGCTCATAAAAAATTTCTTTCATTCATCTGATTCCTTTAAACTTACAAGAGGGGTTTAATTTATAGGGCTTTACAAGGGAGTAGGGTTTTACATCTTCCCATGTGGGACTAAAGGAGGGGATCTACAAATCAGGATAATCCATACACATATGGTCGGCCAAGGTACCAAAAAATTTGATTTGGGTTATAAAAGGCAGGTAGATGGTGCCTCCTTGCTTGGGTCTTCAAGAGAGGATTTCTCTCCTTCCATGGATCAACTCTTTTGGACTCCTCATTTTCTTCCTCCCTAAGTCAAGGCCCTTCCCATCTTTGTTTTGGACATTTTTGGCAGGTAGTGGGGGTGTCTCCTAGTATCTCTCTATGAATCAAGGATTTTCCCTTCATGGTTTGGCTCTTTTGGACACCTCCTAGTCTTGCTCCACAAGTTTAGGCTTCTTCCTTTCATGGCTTTGGCACTTTAGGAAACTTTTGGGTGCCTCCTTGATTTTCTCCCCAAGACATGCTCTCTTCCCTTTTATAACTTGGGTTTTTATGGAACATTGTGGGGCACCTCCTTGATCCTCTCTTCAAGAAAAATTCTTGCCATCCTGGCTTGGGTTTATCTGGAAAGAAGTTGGCTCCTCCTTGGATTGAGGTATCTTGATGGATTTCTCCCCTAAGTGGCGCATGAAAGAAGGGACCTGCTTTCTTGTGGTGTGGGGACCAAGGCACACTGGATGGAGATGTGGCGCCTCCTGGACTCTGGCGTGTGGTTGGGAGTGTGGCGCCCACTTGCTTGGTCCTAGGAGAAAATGTGGCACCTTGGAGAAGACCTAGACCACTACTAGGACTTGTATTGAGTCAACATGACTCAACAAAATTTAAATTGTAGGGAAATACAGACTCAAACTAAAATTGAGTTGACCAAGTCAACCCTTATTACAAAACCAGAAAACCCTAATTCTTCGGGCAATGTCAATCAGAGATTCAGATGGAGCCCTGAAGTCTTCTTCTGAGTCTGGTGCCCGCACCAATTAGATTTAATGCATATCCTTGTAGATTAAGAAAAATTTGGGTTCCAAAAGGAACCATAGTTACTAACCCTAAAGGATCCAAGTAAATTTGGGTACCAAAATTATCCACTTAGTGTATTTTGCAGGAATGCCTTGCAGCCCAAAAAAAAAAATAGTTGAATAATGGCTGTACAAGACTGATGTGGCAAGAAGCTGACGTGTCAACGTGCATCCCCAGTCAGATGCCATGTCATAAAATCCGCCACGGTGGACACCCCATCTCAGACTCCTTTGACCGGGCTGAGCTCCCCAAGATCAATGAGGCGGCCCGTCAAAGCCGAGCTCCATCCTCCGCCAGGTCGGCACCCGTGAGCTCGGGGAACCTAGGCCAGAGCCGAGTGACCTCTTTTGTCAGATCGAGCCCCTCCGAGGCTGAGCACCCTGAACCGGAGTCGAGGTTAGCCCTCCTCCGTCAGGTCAAGTCCCTCTGAGGCCGAGCCCTCTGAGCTAGAGTCACGTGTTGACCTCCTCCGCCGGATCAAGCCCCTCCGAGGCTGAGACCCCTGGACCGGAGTTGAGGTCAGCCCTCCTCCACCAGGTCGAGCCCCTCCGAGGTCGAGCCCTCCGGGCAGGAGTCGAGCCCTCCGGGCAGGAGTCGAGCCCTCCTTCGTCGGGTCGAGCCCTTCCAAGTTTGAACCCCCTGAGCTGAAGTCGAGCCCAGCCTCCTCTGCTAGGTTGAGCCCTTCGAAGGTCGAGCCCCCCGAGTCGGAGCAGAGTCCCAGCTCTCCAGTTCGACAGCCAACTTGGATAGTGCCCTCGGACCGTTAAGGGGGCGGAGCCACTTCCCCGAGACTCCGGCGAGCGGCCCGAAGACCACAAGGAAGCGCATGTCAAGTCATGATAACTATCTACGACCACCGCTTACACCAGGAGAGAAAGAAGCTCCCTGACCAAGGCGCCACGCTCTCCACTAACCACCTGCACCGCCCGAGAGAGGAAGTCAACCAGGAGATTCGAATCCCGGGGGCGGCGGCCCCTCGATCGAGACACTGCCAGGATTTCCAGAATGGGGTGACCAGAAGGAATGTTAGAGCACACGACAGTTTTCCTCATCACGAATCGGGAAAGACATCCCATCCATGGCATGGAACACCACTGCACCCACAGCTTGGGAGAGATCCCGAGGGAGGCGCTCAATGGTCACCTGAACTTAAAAGAACCTTCGACACCCCTAATGGGGAGGTATGCACGCAAGTGCTAGCTTAACCAAAAAACATCGTCCAAGCGGGTGGAGGAGAAGAAGACTCACAGGAGGGCAAGCCCACCTCGACTAACACCTCTCTGGGCACACTCGCACCCTCATTCTTACACCATTCACTCCTCCTAGCATGGAGTCCATCAAGAGGGCTCAACCAGGAGGATCTATTTTCCTGGATCATCACTAACTTGACTGTTGGAGTGCCCCCACTGGAATCCCTGGCCCGAGTCACTAACTCTTGTTTTGCAAGTCCTGAAGCGCAGGTCAACCTCAAGAGGATGGAGGGCGTTCCGACGTCGACAACAGCTACAGGCTACGATGATCTTGGCGGCAACAGATTGGCATACCAGGAAGGGGCCGGCATGAGCGAGAGATCCCAAAAGCTAGTCCCTCTACAAGCAGTTCCATCAGGAGGATGGTGACAATGCGAGCGAGAGAAGCTTCCACCAGCCTTGCAGGAGACTCTCCTTCTCGAGGAAACCCACACGTCCCAAAAGTGGAACCGCCCGCGTTACCTCAACCATCTCCGGTGGAATCTCAGCTAGCCGCACTCGCCCAGCAGATGCAAATCCTTGCTATGGCAGTGCGCCAGCTCCAGCACTAGCAACGGTCCTTGGCTACCCATCAGTAGCCAGGAACCCTTGCGGCCCACGCCGTAGCACCCCGCGATAGCTTGCGTTCCTTCCAAGGAAGGCCTTTGTAGCCGCGGGCCACCATCGACTCTTGGGATAGTCATCAGACTCCGGTGAAAAGATAACTAGCCAGGTCTGCCGATAGGGAGAGCTGCTCTCCGACCCTTGAGCGGGTAACGACCAAACCCCACCGAGGTCGAAAAGGAAAGTCTGCCCTTCATTAGCACCGTGCACCCATGTCACCTTCTACGTCTCTTTCAATAGAAGGTTCTACTGATGAGGCCATCAGGCACACAGCTGAGAAGTGCCTGAAGGAGCACGAGTGCTGATGCGTGTCGTAATGCACCGATTTAGAACCTTAATTCCACTACTCTAAAGGGTAGAATAGCGGGAGTAAGGGTCGATCCCACAGAGACTTTGGGGTTATCTTGAAAAAAGTATTTTCTTTTGACTTGAAATAAACTAAAATAAACTAGAACTAATGCAAGAATTAAATGTAAATAATAAATTTATGAAAATAATTTAGATATGACCTATCTCAAGAGTACGGCCCGTACCCGTGGATCACGGCCCGTCCCTTAGGTATAGGTCAGTCAAAACTAATTCACTACGACTTACCTTAAATGCTAATCCAACATGACTCCAGCATGACTAAAATAAAAACAAGCAAACATGGATTAATATAAAGCAAATAAATTTTATTGCATAAAAATTGGAGTACAGAAAAAAATAAAAGTAAGGGAACAAGGGTCCCTTTCTTCCTTTTTATCCGACTCTGACTCTCTGTCACAGCAACAGGTAGAACTACGGACAGCAAGTGGAACCTCCCAAAAATTCCTCTCTCCTGCAGAAGAGAATCACCGAGGTATTTATAGCTAAAAAATACCATGTCGGGTCCATGTGGAAAGCGCGGTGATTTCCTCATCTCAATCCGATCTCCTTATCTGATTTTTTTTACGATCATCCCCATCTCAAAAATTAAATTCAAAAATTCTATCGCACAATCCCGCGTCCATCCAGCATCGTCCGACATCTCATCTCGTTCCGATACTTCTTGTTTTCGGACATCCCGGTCTGAACAACAGGGGCGGTGACAGCAAGCACGGCCAGGCGGCGGAGATGGATGTGGCGCAGGGGCGGACTTGGGCTGCATGGCCGTGGGCATGGCTTCGGCTGGACGGTGGCGTGGCCGTGGGTGGCGTGCAGCAGCAGGCGGCGGAGACTTGGGTGGCGCCAGCAGAGGGGGCTCCGGCTGGCGGCGGACGGTGCGGACGGAGGACGTAGCCGGAGGCGGTGCTGCGGACGGTGGGCGGCGTGGCGGCAGCAGGCTTGGGCGGTGAGCTCGGCGGACACGCGGCACAGGGGGACGCTGGGCGGCTTCGGGCTGGTTGCTCGCGGCTTGCGGTGCAGGGGCGGACACGGAGGGCGGACTTCAGCTGGGCGGCAGCAGGCTGGAACTCGGCAGACACACGGCATGGCGGACGGCGGCAGAGGGGCGGCTCGCGTGGGCGGACGGCGTGGCTCGCGTGGGCGTGGGCGGAGGGCGGACGGCGCGGTGGCGGCGTGCTTGGGCGGAGGCGGCTTCCGGCGGCGTGCGGCGAGGACGGCTGGCCGACGGCGTGGCTCGCGTGGGTGTGGGCGGAGAGCGGATGGCACGGCGGCGGCGTGGCTCGCGTGGGCGACGGCAGCAAGTTTCGGCCACTTTTCCGGCCAAACGGGAGCTCTTCAGCCGGCGGGAAGGTTACCGACGGCTTCGGCGGCGCCGGGGGAAGCTCTCCGGCAAGTTTCGGCGCGATCGGAGCACGATGGTCCACGGCTCCGCCCGTGGACCGGCAGCAAAGGCTGCCGTGGACCGTCAGCTCATGCGGTGGACCATTGAGCCAGTCCACCGTAAGCCAAACCAAAAGGATTTTAAGGATGCTCCAAAAATCGTGCAGCTCTGAAATCCGTGCTAAAACCTTCTAAAATCCATTTCGGGCCCGTTTGAAGTCCGAATTACATTCCGTTTGCATCATTGGACTCCTAAAATCAAGATCTACATGTTTATGGAGTCAATTCCTGCAAAGTATCACAAAAAGTATCAATTTTAATCAAATAAAGTTGGGTTAATTTTCATTATTCTAATGTCTAACACACCCCCCAACTTAAACTTTGCTCGTCCTCGAGTAAAGGAAATGGATGAGTCTTGTGTACTAAGATGGTCCATGAAATGAAAATTATCGTACTACCCTAAAATCAAAGGATACATGGTTGGACTATTAAAAAGGTACTTCATTGGATTACCAATTCCACCCATTTAGTAGTAGAATAAAGTCCATAGAAGTTTTAAGAGTTTTCGTTCCCAACTTTCTATCTCACTATCTAAATCTTTCAACTTAGTTTGGTTTTGATGCAATATTTATTTAGTCCCCACTTTTTTTTTTTTTTTTTATAATGTAAAGTCAGTGCAATGTCCTGACACCTTGCTTTCTAATTAACCCTTGTAGCGAGCTTTAAACCAATGACTCCCAAACCAGTTGGCTTTAGGGCATTAGGTGTAAAACACCCCTCGGGCTTATGACTCGAGTTAAAAAGGCTAAGTCAAGACTAACTTTACGAAAGATTTCGTTACATCCTCACCTTTTGACGCGAACAACAACGCTTACTTAGGCGAAGGGGTCCGGTTACTCAGTGAGAGATGCTAAAAATCTTTATTAACCTCAGAAATTTTTAACTGGGGACTTTTTATAATGCCTATACCAAAATAAGTAAGATTCATTATTAAGATCAATAGGCCGAAGGGTCTGGAATTACTCTTCTAAAATTTTCTGGACTACACTCTACCACTTATAGGGTTTTCTTGATAAATCATCCCTCAGTATCTCTAAAATTTTCTAAACCATTAATCACTCCTCATTTAGTGAGTTTGATTATTTTCAAGTTGAGACAAATTTTCATACACAAAAACTGATTAAAATTTTACTCGAGGATTTGATTTAATTAATTACCTCACCCCCCAACTTAATTTCCATTGTCCCTAATGGAAGAGAATATTAATAACTAAATGGCATGGAAGGATACAACCTGGTAGGGTATGGAATTGGACGTCCTTCTATCACCATGTTCCCGCAATCTTCTTTTATTACTCCATTTATTCTAAAAACAAAGAACTAGAAGTTAAAATATGAACTAAGGAAAGAGCTGGGCTGCCTCCCAGGAGCGCTAAGTTTAACGTCTTCAGCCAGACTAAGTTCATCATCACAGCAACACTGGTTGTTCAAGATCAAGAGTTTCAACAACTTCTCCATCACTGATTCCTTCAATATACGGTTTCAAACGCTGGCCATTCACCTTAAAAACATTCCCTTGCTTAGGATCCTTAAGTTCAACAGCTCCATGGGAAAATATTTGAGTTACTACAAAAGGTCCATCCCATCGTGAGCGGAGTTTTCCGGGAAAAAGACGTAACCTAGAGTTGTAGAGCCACACTTTTTGATTAGGCTCAAATGATTTTCTATGAATAAATTTGTCATGATAAGCCTTTGTTCGAGCCTTGTAAATTTTCGAACTCTCATACGCTTCATTTCATAACTCTTCCAACTCACTTAACTGAAGTTTTCTATGGGAGCTTGCATTCTTCATATCAAAATTAAATTGCTTGATAGCCCAAAATGCATGGTGTTCCAATTCAACAGGTAGGTGACAAGCCTTTCCAAACACTAACCGGTATGGAGACATTCCTAGAGGGGTCTTGAAAGCAGTTCGGTAAGCCCATAAAGCATCATCCAAACGTTCGGACCAATCTTTCCTATCGGGTTTTACCATTTTCTCAAGAATGTGCTTGATCTCTCTATTCGAAACTTCTACCTGACCACTAGTCTGAGGATGGTATGGTGTGGCTACTTTATGGGTAATTCCATACTTTTTCATCAGTGCGTCAAAGTGTCTATTTGTGAAATGCGCACCTCCATCACTAATAATGGCCCTTGGGCACCCAAATCGACTAAAGATGTTATGCTGAATGAACTTGATCACAACTTTGTGATCATTAGTTCGAGTTGCCACAGCTTCAATCCATTTCGAAACATAATCGACTGCTATCAAAATGTACTCAAATCCAAAGGAAAGAGGAAATGATCCCATAAAGTCAATACCCCAAACATCAAAAATTTCAACAACTAAAATGGGGTTTAGGGGCATCATATCTTTTCGTGAAATATTCCCCCTTTGTTGACACTTGAGACAATTACGGCCAAATTCATGTGCATCTTTAAAGAGAGTTGGCCAATAAAATCCACTTTGCAGCACCTTTGCTGCAGTTTTTCTCCCACTAAAGTGTCCCCCACATGCAAGAGAATGACAAAAATTGAGTATACTCTTGAATTCACTCTCAGGGACACATCGCCTTATCACTTGATCTGAACAGTGTTTAAACAATTTAGGTTCCTCCCAAAAGTAATATTTGATTTGCAAAAAGAACCTATCTTTTTCTTGTTGTGACCAGTATGGAGGAACTTGCCCTGTTACCAGATAATTCACAATATGGGCAAACCAGGGAAGATTACTGGTAGAAGAAATTGAGAATAGCTGCTCATCAGGAAACCTATCTCCAATAATTTCCTTGTTGTATTCTACTAAGATCCTAGAAATGTGATCTGCTACCATATTTTCGGAACCTTTCTTATCCAAAATTTCTAAGTCAAATTCCTATAACAAAAGGATCCATCGAATCAGTCTAGGCTTGGTATCCTTTTTGGATAGCAGATGTCTTAATGCAGCATGATCAGAGTAAACTAGGACCTTAGACCTTAATAAATATGATCGAAATTTTTCTAGGGCGAATATAACTACTAGTAACTCTTTCTCAGTAGTGGTATAGTTCATTTGTGCATCTGAAAGAGTTTTACTAGCATAGTAAATTACATGGGGTTCCCTATTGAGCTTCTGTCCTAAAACAGCTCCTACAGCATAATCAGAAGCATCACACATGATTTCAAATGGCAGAGTCCAATCTGGGGGCTTGATGATAGGTGCAGTGGTCAAAGCAGTTCGAAGAATGTCAAAAGCGGTCAAACATTCTTTACTAAAATCAAAGGACTTGTCTTTGGCAAGTAAATCACACAATGGTCGAGAGATTTTGCTGAAATCCTTGATGAATCGTCTATAAAAACCAGCATGGCCAAGGAAGGATCGTACTTGTCTAACCGAGGTCGGGGGAGGTAATTTCGAGATTAATTCAACCTTAGCCTTGTCAACCTCAATCCCTCGCTCAGAAATAATGTGACCGAGTACAATTCCCTCACGAACCATAAAATGGCTCTTCTCCCAACTTAAGACTAAGTTGGTTTCTATACAGCGTTTCAATACCTTAGCCAAATTATGGAGACAGTCCTCGAATGAAGATCCAAAAACAGAAAAATCATCCATAAACACTTCAAGGAAATGACCAACCATATCAGAGAATAAGGCCAACATACATCGTTGAAAGGTGGCTGGTGCATTACAGAGACCAAAAGGCATACGCCTGAATGCAAACGTTCCAAAAGGGCAAGTAAAGGTGGTCTTTTCTTGGTCTGCAGGAAATACTGGAACCTGGTTGTATCCTGAATATCCATCCAGGAAACAAAAGAAACTCTGCCCTGCTAGTCGTTCTAGAATTTGATCAATAAAAGGCAGAGGGAAATGATCTTTCCTAGTAACAGCATTCAGTTTCCGGTAATCTATACACACTCTCCAACTAGTGGTTGCTCGGGTAGAAATTGACTCACCCTTTTCATTCTGAATGACAGTAATACCTGACTTTTTAGGTACTACCTGAGTTGGGCTGACCCATTGGCTATCCGAAATTGGATAAATAATACCGGCATCCAACCATTTAACCACTTCTTTTTTAACAATTTCTCGCATGTTTGGATTTAGCCTCCGTTGCATGTCCCTATGTGGTTTAGCTTCTGCTTCACAGTGAATGTGGTGCATGCAAACAGAAGGGTCAATTCCCTTAAGATCAGCTATTGTCCATCCTATTGCCTCTTTATGTTCCCTAAGTACATTCATCAATTTTTGTTCCTGATCAGAGGTCAAAGTAGATGCAATGATTACTGGAAGGGTATCATTGGATCCAAGAAAAGAATACTTTAACTTGTCAGGAAGAGGCTTCAATTCCAGATTGGGTGGTGCTTCTAAGGATGGCACTAAAGGGCTTGATTGAGTCGGTAATGATTCAAATTTCACAGTCCAAGGAGGAATGGTACTAAACTTGGGTGGCTCTAACAAAGCATTCATTTCAATTGCATATTCATCAACATCAAAATCGTCAGTTCCTAAATGTGTCAAACATGCTTGCAAGGGATCCGAATTAAGCAACACAGGAAGATTCCTATCTACTACTTCTTCTATCATGTTTACTTCGTTATGATCATAAGAGGGTGGTCCTTGGCATGCATTAAAAATATTCAACCGCATTTTCTTATTCCCAAAAGAGACGTCCATAACCCCTGTTCTACAATTTATGCAAGCATTAGCGGTAGCTAGGAAAGGTCTTCCAAGAATGATGGGTATCTGACTAGGGTTACCGCTAGATTCCATGTCCAAAACAAGAAAATCAACCGGGAAGTAGAACTCATCTACTTTTACCAACACATCCTCGAGCATTCCACGGGGTGCCTTGATGGATCGATCAGCTAACTGTAAGGTCACCGTCGTGGGTTTTAATTCTCCGAATTTAAACAGATCATACATTGATCCTGGGAGAAGGTTTACACTCGCACCAAAATCTAACAAGGCTTTCTTGATTGTAAGGTCCCCTATGACACAAGAGAAAATTGGGGTACCTGGGTCTTTGAATTTGGGTGGAGCTATTTGCTGAAAAACTGAGCTGGCTTGCTCAGTTAAGAGGATTTTCTTAGGGATATGTGCCTTAGATTTCCATTTTTGAGTGCACAAATCCTTAAGAAATTTGGCATAAGCCGGTACTTGCTTGATGGCATCGAGGAGAGGTAAATTGATTTGGACTTGCTTGAATAATTCAAGCATCTCATTCATTTTTAAATTTTTCTTATCCAATGGTAAAGGTGACTCCAAAGCACTAGGGAATGGAGCCTTAGGTACGGGTGCTTTACCAATGGATTCCTTCTCCTCTTCATTCTTTTTCTCTGGCTTAGCCAGCTCTACTTCTTGGGTCGGGTCAGGTTGATCTAATGTTTTTCCACTTCTTAAGGTGATAACAGATTTAGCATGTTCAGGAAAATTTTCAGGTCCAGTGGAACTCTCAGCCATGTATTGACCCTTGGGATTGATAATGGGCTGGCTAGGCAACTTACCCTCTTCTCTCCGATTGAAAGCTGTAGCTAGCTAACCTATCTGAGTCTCTAGCTTGGCAATGGATTGGGTATGGGAGTGAAGGATTTGGGTATTCATGTTCAGCCCCTCCTTCAAAGTTTGAAGGATCTTCTCTTGAAAGGAAGGATCAAGATTGCTTGGCAGAGGTTGTGGAGGCTGTGGGGCATTTTGATATTGAGGAAATTGCATGCTTTGAAATTTGGTCTCCTGATTGTTTGGCCTAACAGAAAAATTGATTCCGGGTTGGGGTTTCCAAGAAAAATTCGGGTGATTGCGCCAGCCGGGATTGTATGTGTTCGAATAAGGATCGTTTCCTGGTCTAGGAGCCATTCGGGTTTGAGCTTGATGAGCTTGCTCCTGAAGAAGCTCAGGAAATTGGTAAGCTGATGGACAATCACCTAAGGTGTGGGTGGAACTCGAGCAGATAATACAGACTTCATGAGTAGGATGAGATGAGGAGGAATTATTTCCAGCTTGCAAAAGTTGGTCGAGCTTCTGAGATAGCTCATCAACCTTGCTGTAGATGTCTACAGCACGACCAACTTCATACATACCTCCTCTCTTAGGTTCTACAGGTCCTGGGGGAGGATCTCTACGGGCAGCTGACATATGATGTAGAGAATTTTTACTTAACGTTTCAAACAACTGCCATGCCTCATGTTCATTTTTAAGCATGAACGTTCCTCCACATGAGGCATCAATCATTTGCCGGTGCCTTTCTGACAAACCGTCATAGAAGCACTGGACTAATTGCCATTTGGGTATGGCATGGTGAGGGCATTTTCTAATTAGCTCTTTCAATCTCTCCCAGGTTTCATGAAACATTTCTCCATCTAATTGGGAAAAACTAGTAATGGCTTTTCTTATTTGATTCGTCTTTCCTATGGGAAAATATTTCTTAAGGAACTCCCTCTGTAGTTGATCCCAAGTTGAAATTGTCACGGTGTCTAGGGAATTCAACCAATATTTGGCTTTATCTTTCAGAGAAAAAGGGAATAACCTAAGCCTTAAAGCATCGTCGGAGAAATTTTGGATCTTAACAGTGGAATAGATTTCTAGAAATTCATCTAGATGTTTATATGGGTCTTCAGTCGCAAGTCCGTAAAAAGAGGGTAACATCTGAATCACACTGGACTTAATTTCATACTGGATGGCATCTACAGGGGGTACTTGGATACAAGGTGAATAAGTGTATTTTGAAGGAGTGAAGTACTCCTTCAGCGGACGGTCAATTCCTTGATTAGGATCCATAGTACCTGGGCTGGTTGCTCTACTGGAGCCTTCGATTTTCGGATCTAAGGATATATGTTTAGGTTCTCGAAGTCGGCGCCTAGAATATACTAACATACACCCTCCCTTCTAAAACAAAGAGCAATAAAAGATTTTTTTTTAATTTTTTTTTTAATTGGAAAGCGGAAGAATGAGAAGAGGTCTAAAGAGAAGTTCCTAAGAGAGTCCTAAACTAGAGAAAAGAAAGTTAATTAATTATTTTATTTTATTTTATTTTTAATCAAACAAGTGAAACAAATCAAAATCACTATCCTAGGGTTAACCTGGATCTAGACAGCTCCTAACTGATCCAAGGTTACCTTTGAGCACTCCAAGCCCAAGATCAATTAACTGACTTGGCCAGGTAAGTGTAAGGTGGGTGAAGGTTCCCTTATCGCTTGCCTTAGACACCAATTATAAATTGGCCAAGTAAGCGGAACCAACTCACTTCCCTTCGGGCTCTAGTCCCTGAACCACTTTCCTTAGACACCAAGGAATTAAATGATCTGAACCCGGTCTAACTCTAGGGTTTCCTTGTCCTATTGAGCTCGAAATCCTTAGGGTTGACGTCTAATTAATTTTAAAATTAAAGGCTTGGGTCAATGCAGATGCTGGATTGATGATTTGTGGGCTAAGGAAGGGTATTGATCTCCCCACCTTATCTGATTAATGGGTTGTGCCCTTAAGATATATTATGAAATTATGAAATGCAACAGCTAAGGTGTCCAAAAAGTTATAAACAAACAAAATTAAACTTAATTTTTTTTAATTTTGATGATTAAATATCTGATCCTAATAAATTATGAAATGTCTGTGTAATATTTTTTTGGTTTTGCAAAAAAAATAAATTTACCTAAGTGAATCTAAATTTTTTTGTGTGTTCAACCTTTTTGTACCCTAGGACAACCATTCAACATAACCTTCCAGTTATGCCAGGGCAACCTTATGTCAGGGCACTCAAGATCGAAAATTGAAAATTTGAATGTAAAATTTTGAAAATTGAATTTTTTTTTTTTTTTTTGGATTGTTGAATTTTTTTTTTTTTTTAGAATAACGCCAAAAGTCCCCCGGCAACGGCGCCAAAAATCTAATGCGTGTCGTAATGCACCGATTTAGAACCTTAATTCCACTACTCTAAAGGGTAGAATAGCGGGAGTAAGGGTCGATCCCACAGAGACTTTGGGGTTATCTTGAAAAAAGTATTTTCTTTTGACTTGAAATAAACTAAAATAAACTAGAACTAATGCAAGAATTAAATGTAAATAATAAATTTGTGAAAATAATTTAGATATGACCTATCTCAAGAGTACGGCCCGTACCCGTGGATCACGGCCCGTCCCTTAGGTATAGGTCAGTCAAAACTAATTCACTACGACTTACCTTAAACGCTAATCCAACATGACTCCAGCATGACTAAAATAAAAACAAGCAAACATGGATTAATATAAAGCAAATAAATTTTATTGCATAAAAATTGGAGTACAGAAAAAAATAAAAGTAAGGGAACAAGGGTCCCTTTCTCCCTTTTTATCCGACTCTGACTCTCTGTCACAGCAACAGGTGGAACTACGGACAGCAAGTGGAACCTCCCAAAAATTCCTCTCTCCTGCAGAAGAGAATCACCGAGGTATTTATAGCTAAAAAATACCGTGTCGGGTCCGTGTGGAAAGCGCGGTGATTTCCTCATCTCAATCCGATCTCCTTATCTGATTTTTTTTACGATCATCCCCATCTCAAAAATTAAATTCAAAAATTCTATCGCACAATCCCGCATCCATCCAGCGTCGTCCGACATCTCATCTCGTTCCGATACTTCTTGTTTTCGGACATCCCGGTCTGAACAACAGGGGCAGTGACAGCGGGCACGGCCAGGCGGCGGAGACGGATGTGGCGCAGGGGCGGACTTGGGCTGCATGGCCGTGGGCGTGGCTTCGGCTAGACGGTGGCGTGGCCGTGGGTGGCGTGCAGCAGCAGGCGGCGGAGACTTGGGTGGCGCCAGCAGAGGGGGCTCCGGCTGGCGGTGGATGGTGCGGACGGAGGACGTAGCTGGAGGCGGTGCTGCGGACGGTGGGCGGCGTGGTGGCAGCAGGCTTGGGCGGCGAGCTCGGCGGACAGGCGGCGCAGGGGGACGCTGGGCAGCTTCGGGCTGGTTGCTCGCGGCTTGCGGCGCAGGGGCGGACACGGAGGGCGGACTTCGGCTGGGCGGCAGCAGGCTGGAGCTCGGCGGACACGCGGCATGGCGGACAGCAGCGGAGGGGCGGCTCGCGTGGGCGGACGGCGTGGCTCGCATGGGCGTGGGCGGAGGGCGGATGGCGCGGCGGCGGCGTGCTTGGGCGGAGGCGGCTTCCGGCGGCGTGCGGCGAGGACGGCTGGCCGACGGCGTGGCTCGCGTGGGCGTGGGCGGAGGGCGGACGGCACGGGGGTGGTGTGGCTCGCGTGGGTGACGGCAGCAAGTTCCGGCCACTTTTCCGGCCAAACGGGAGCTCTTCGACCGGCGGGAAGGTTACTGGCGGCTTCGGCAGCGCCGGGGGAAGCTCTCCGGCAAGTTTCGGCGCGATCGGAGCACGGTGGTCCACGGCTCCGCCCGTGGACCGGCAGCAATGGCTGCCATGGACCGGCAGCTCATGCGGTGGACCATTGAGCCGGTCCACCGTAAGCCAAACCAAAAAGATTTTAAGGACGCTCCAAAAATCATGCAGCTCTGAAATCCGTGCTAAAACCTTCTAAAATCCATTTCGGGCCCGTTTGAAGTCCGAATTACATTCCGTTTGCATCGTTGGACTCCTAAAATCAAGATCTACACGTTTATGGAGTCAACTCCTGCAAAGTATCACAAAAATTATCAATTTTAATCAAATAAAGTTGAGTTAATTTCATTATTCTAATGTCTAACAAGCGCAAGCTGGCAGAGCTATCCCGCCGATTTGCGAACATGTAGGGCTTCGCTGACGAGCCAACGGACTATGATGCCAGTCCTCCCTTCTCCCGAGAAATCCAAGAAGAACCGATTCCTAGTCGGTTCCGGATGCCGCAGGTGGATCCCTATGATGGGACCACCGACCCCCTGGACCACCTGGAAAGCTACAAGGACCTCATGAGAGTCCAGAGGGCCACTGATGCCCTTCTTTGCATCGCCTTCCCAGCAACCCTCCGGAAGGTGGCTCGAGTCTGGTTCACCCGCCTCAAGCCCGAAAGCATTGGTTCTTTCGCTCAGCTAGAGCAGAAGTTTGTGGCCCACTTCGATGCCTGTCGAAAGTGCCATGAGAAGTGGATAGCCTCTTCTCCATCCGGTAACAGGACCGCGAGCCCCTACGAGACTACGTGGCCCGTTTTAAGGTTGCTGCATTGGAGATTTATAACCTTGAAGAGCCAGTTGCTATGCTAGCACTAAAGTGAGGGCTCAGGACCTCCCACCTGACCTACTCGCTCGATAAAAAGCCCCCCAAGAGTTACTTCGAGCTCCTCCTTCAAGCTCAAAAGTATGTCTGTGCTAAGGAGGTGGACCATACGAGGAGGGAGCTAGACGGAAAGCCATCGAAGAAGCCGGCTCCCACCGAGATGTCTGGAACATGGAAGCCAGGACCTCTGGCTCAAAACTTCCGCCAAGGGCCAAGATTGAGGTGCGCCCTAGCTCGGGAAGAGAGACTCACCCCCTGCTCGCCCTGAGGATGAAGATTCTGATGGAGATCGAAGGTGAGCCCTACCTGAAGCACCCACCTCCAATGAGGCCGTCCTCTAGCAATGACAAGATGAAGTATTGTCGCTACCACCGCGACCACGGCCACGACACTGAAAAATGCCGCAACCTCAAGAAGGAAATCGAAGAACTCATCAGGAGGGCCTACCTCAGACTATTCATGGGGGGCAGACCTCAAGCATAACCTTAAGCGCTCGTCGCTCTCCCGTCGGTACCAGCAATCGACAACTGCCCTACCGAGAAGCCGATGGGGATGATATGTTGGGGAGTCGAGCACGAGTTGAACAAAGCCAGAGGGGCAGGGCAATTTGAGGATGTACTCTCCTTTATGAGGAAAGGGGAAGATTGGGAAGAAAATGTAAATAACGATACCATGGTCATCGAAATGATGAACGTAAAGCATCTTGTAAAACGCATCATGGCTGATAGTGGAAGCTCAACGGATGTGCTTTTTTACGATGCCTTCTCCAGAATGAACTTGTCTCCTGCACGGCTCAGACCTGTGTACACATCCCTTGTCGATTTCACAGGAGATTCTATGAGGGTTGAAAGAGAGATCACACTCTCAGTCACTGTCAGAACCCCACCTCGGTAGAGAATTGTCATGATGATCTTCACAGTAGTTAGATTGCCTTTGGCCTATAATGTGATCCTTGGCCTACCCAGGCTCAATCTGCTCGATGCTATCATCTCCACGAAATGGCTGTTGGTGCAGTTCCTAACTCCTTACGGAGTCGGCAAAATGAGAGGTGCACCCCAGCTGGTCCAACACTGTTTCCAGACTCTTCCAGGTACCGAAGTCCCTGAAAAAGATCCCAGGGTAGATGAGCTCGACCAAAGGGTGCAAGACCCCAGGGGTGGCCCGGCCGAATGCCTGCTATCTTATCCACTTGGAGCCGACCAGGAGAAGATGGTGCAGATTGGGGCCCAGCTACAAGAAGAGGAAAGGGCCCACATATTGGAGTTCCTACGGGTGAACGCAGATGTGTTCACCTGGACGGCAGCCGATATTCCAGGTATCCCCTCTGACATCATCACCCAAAAGCTAAGCATTGATCCAAAGTGCAGGCCAGTTCGGTAGAAGAAGAGAAGTTTTGCTCCCAAGAGGCAGGCGGCAATCAAAGAGGAGGTCGACAAACTCCTCGCTGCCGGCTTCATCTGGGAAGTACAATACCCGAGTTGGCTTGCAAATGTGGTGATGGTGAAGAAGAGCAACGGCAAATAAAAGATCTACGTGGACTACACCGACATCAACAAGGCATGCTCAAAGGATAGTTTTCCCCTACCGAAGATCGACCAACTGGTGGACACCACCTCGGGTCATCGACTGCTCTCCTTTATGGATGCATTCTCTAGATACAATCAGATCCGGATGCACCTAGAGGACGAGGAGCACACCGCCTTCATCACGGACCAAGGGATGTACTGCTACAAGATGATGCCCTTCGGTCTGAAGAATGCTGGAGCCACATAACAGCATCTGGTCAACAGGGTCTTCAAAGATTAGATTGGCCGGAACATGCAGGTGTACGTAGATGACATGCTTGTCATGAGCAAGCCGAGCTCGGACCACGTCGCCGACCTCGTCGAAGCCTTCAACAACCTCCAAAAGCACCAAATAAAACTGAATCCAGCAAAGTGCGCCTTCGGAGTGGTAGCAGGGAAGTTCCTAACGGTCTGGAGAGCAAAGTACGCCTCAGGTGTGAAGCCAGATGGAGTGTGGGATACCATAGACATCCCAGATGGTCCCCAATTCCTCAGTAGAGATCGTCGAAGTGAACCCACCAGGACCTGTTGACCGGACAGGCTCGGGGATGGGTTCAGTTGAAGGAAGAGGATGAGAAGAGCGAGAGGGGTTAGGAACGAGTTCCCTAATGACTATGCCACCAGGGGGACACCTCCCTCTAAGCTTGAAGCGAGCCTCGTCTCCCTCCTCATCAGAAGAAG
This sequence comes from Areca catechu, assembly GCA_021397845.1. Taxonomy (NCBI): domain Eukaryota; kingdom Viridiplantae; phylum Streptophyta; class Magnoliopsida; order Arecales; family Arecaceae; genus Areca; species Areca catechu. The sequence goes on from CM038039.1 coordinate 193,227,294, forward strand.
AAGATGATGGCAGCCTCGGCCTAGAGGGCCTGGCCTCACCCTAATTAGTCGAAGGACGGAAACTCGACCTGAAACCAGACATGACGAAGAAGATCAAGGGAAGAAAAAGAAGGCGAACGAAGGCCCGAACATGAACCTAGCCCTAAGGAGGAGACCCTACTCGACCAAAGGCAAGGAGAAAGGGGACTAACCTGCTGAGAGTTTTAGAAGACAAGAATGGCCGGATGGATGAAAGAAGAGCCTCGATACGGTGGCGGGCAAGAAGGATTAGAAAGAAGACGTATTTTGAGAAATGCCACCTTTCCTTTCGAAGTGACCGGTGCTCGACCGTACCGTTACAAACCCCCACCATCGGATCCGTGCCATATGTCATTCATCGGTAGGACTGACATTTGGGTTTGACTATGGTCGCTCCAGATTCTATGCCCGCAATAACTGCTCCTCGGACGTGTCCACGTGGCTCCTCCGGGTAGGTTGAAGAAACTGCTTCTCCAAATGTCGCCGATCTCGACCATCATTGCACCGGATCCCCACCTTTCCACGTCAGCAGTGCATTTACTCCCTTCACCCCGAGTGCCCCGCACCAACGGGACTTGAGAGTGGGGGGCAAATGATGTGGCGAGAAGCTGACATGTCAATGTGCATCCCCAGTCAGATGCCATGTCATAAAATCTACCATGGTGGACACCTCATCTCAGACTCTTTTGACCGGGCTGAGCTCCCCTAAATCAATGAGACGGCTCGCTTAAGCCGAGTCCGTCCTCTGCCAGGTCGGCACCTACGAGCTCGGGGTGCCTAGGCCGGAGTCGAGCAACCTCCTTCGCTAGATCGAGCCCCTCCGGGGCTGATCCCCCTGAACCGGAGTCGAGCTCAGCCCTCCTCCGTTAGGTCGAGCCTCTCTAAGGCCGAGCCCTCTAGGCTGGAGTCATGTGTCAACCTCCTCCATCAGATCGAGCCCCTTCGAGACTGAGACCCCTGAACCGGAGTCGAGGTCAGCCCTCCTCCGCCAGGTCGAGCCCCTCTGAGGCCAAGCCCTCCGGGTAGGAGTCGAGCCCTCCTCCACCAGGTTGAGCCCTTCCGAGATCGAGCCCCCTGAGTCGGAGTCGAGCCCAGCCTCCTCTGCCAGGTTGAGCCCTTCGGAGGTCGAGCCCTCCGAGTTGAAGCTGAGTCCCAGCTCTCCAGTTCGGTAGCCAACTTGAACAATGCCCCCGGACCATCAAGGGGGTGGAGCCACTTCCCTAAGACTCCGGTAAGTGGCCCGAAGACCATAGGAAAGCGCTTGTCAAGTCATGATAACTGTTTGCGACCGCCGCTTATACTAGGAGAGGAAGAAGCACTCTGACCAAGGTGCCATGCTCTCCACCAACCACCTGCACCGCCCGAGAGAGGAAGTCAACCAGGACATTCGAATTCTGGAGGTGGCAGCCCCCCAATCGAGACACTGCCAGGCTTCTAGGAATGGGGCGACTGGAAGGAATGTTAGAGCACATAATAGTTTTCCTTATCATGAATCGGGAAAGACGTCCCGTCCATGACATGGAACACCACTGTACGTGCTTGACAGCCTGGGGGAGATCCCGGGTAGGCGCTCAACGGTCACCTGGATTTAAAAGAACCTTTGACACCCCAGTGGGGAGGTACGTATGCAAGTGCTAGCTTAACCAAAGGATATCATCCAAGCGGGTGGAGGGAAAGGAGCCTCACAGGAGGGCCAGCCCATCTCGTCTAACACCTCTCCCGGCACACTCGTACCCTCATTCTTAAACCATTCACTCCTCCTAGCATGGAGTCCATCAAGAGGGGCTCGACCAGGAGGATCTGTTCCCCTGGATCGTCACTGACTTGATCGTTGGAGTGCCCCCGCTGGAATCTCTGGCCCGGGTCACTAACCCTTATTTTGCAGGTCCTAAAATGCAGGTCAACCCCGAGAGGATGGAGGGTGATTTGGCATCGACAACAGCTATGGGCAACGACGATCTTGGCGGCAACAAATCTTGGTGCATCAATCTGTTGCCGCCAAGATCATCATGGTCTGTAGTTGCTGTCGACATCAGATCGCCCTCCATCCTCTCAAGATTGACCTACACTTCAGGACCTGCAAAATAAGGGTTGGTGACCTGGGCCAGGGATTCTAGTGGGGGCACTCCGATGATCAAGTCAGTGACAATCCAAGAAAATAGATCCTCCTGGTCGAGCCCCTCTTGATGGACTCAACACTATGAGGAGTGAATGGTGTAAGAATGAGGGTGCGAGTGTGCTAGGAGAGGTGTTAGCCGAGGTGGGCTGGCCCTCCTGTAAGGCTCCTTCCTCTCCACCCGCTTGGACGATGTCCTGTGGTTAAGCTAGCACTTGCATACGTACCTCCCCACTGGGGGTGTCGAAGGTTCTTTTATGTCCGGGTGACCGTTAAGCGCCTACCTCGGGGTCTCCCCCAGGCTATCAGGCACGTGCGGTGGTGTTCCGTATGGTGGACGGGACGTCTCTCCCAATTCGTAATAAGAAAAACTATCGTGTGCTCGACATTCCTTTCGGTCGCCCCATTCCGGGAAGCATGGCAGTGTCTCGATTAGGGGGCTACCACCCCCAGGATTCAAATCTCCTGGTTGACTTCCTCTCTCGGGCAGTGCAGGTGGTTGGTGGAGAGCGTGGCACCTTCGTTATGGAGCTTCTTCCTCTCCTGGTGTAAGCGGTGGTCATAGACAGTTATCATGACCTGACAGGCGCTTCCCTATGGTCTTCGAGCTGCTTGTCGGAGTCTCGGGGAACTGGCTCCACCCCCTTGATGGTCCGAGGGCACTGTCCAAGTTGGCTGCCGAACTGGAGAGCTGGGACTCGGCTCCGATTCAAGGGGCTCGACCTTCGAAGGGCTGGGCTCAACTCCGGCTCAGGGGGCTCGACCTAGCAAAGGAGGGCTCGACTCCTGCCTGTAGGGTTCGGCCTTGGAGGGGCTAGACCTGGTGGAGGGGGGCTGACCTCGACTCCAGTCCAGGGGTCTCAGCCTTGGAGGGGCTCAATCCGGCAGAGGAGGTCGACTTGTGACTCCAGCCCAAAGGGCTCGACCTTGGAGGGGCTCGACCTGATGGAGAAGGGCTGAGCTCAACTCTGGTTCAGGGGGTTCAGCCTCGGAGGGGCTCGATCTGGCGAAGGAGATCGCTCGGCTCCGGCCTAGGCACCTCAATCTCGCAGGTGCCAACCTGGCGAAGGACGGAGCTCGGCTTTGGCGGGCCGCCTCGTTGATCTCGAGGAGCTCAGCCCGGTTAAAGGAGTTTGAGATGGGGTGTCCACCATGGCAGATTTTATGACATGGCATTTGACTAGGGATGCACGTTGACACGTCAGCTTCTCGCCTTATAATTTGCCCCCCACTCTCAAGTCCCGTTGGCGCGGGGTGCTCGGGGCAAAGGGAGTAAATGCGCTGCTGACATGGAAAGGTAGAGATCTGGCGCAATGATGGTCGCGATTGGCGATGTTCGGGGAAGCAGTTTCTTCAGTATACCCAGAGGAGCCACGTGGACAAGTCCGAGGAGCAGTTATTGCAAGCACAGAATCTGGAGCGGTCACAGTCGAACCCAGACGTCAGTCCTACTGATGAATGACGTGTGGCACGGATCCGATGGTGGGGGTTTGTAACGGTATGGTCGGGCGCTGGTCACTTTGAAAGGAAAGGTGGCCTTTCCCGAAATACGTCTTCTTTCAAATCCTTCTTGCCCGCCACCGTACCGAGGCTCTTCTTTCATCCATCCGGCCATTCTTGTCTTCCAGAACTCTCATCAGGTTAGTCCCCTTTCTCCTTGCCTTTGGTCGAGTAGGGTCTCCGCCTTAGGGCTAGGTCCATCTTCGGGCCTTCGTCCGCCTTCTTCTTCCCTTGATCTTCTGTCATGTTTGGTTTCGGGTCGAGTTTCTATCCTTCGACTAATCAGGGTGAGGTCGGGCCATCTAGGCCGAGGCCGCCATCATCTTCTTCTTCTGATGAGGAGGGAGATGGGGCTCACTTCGAGCTTAGAGGGAGGCATCCCCCTGGTGGCATAGTCATTAGGGAACCCGTACCTAGCCCCTCTCGTTCTTCTCATCCTCTTCCTTCAACTGAACCCATCCCTGAGCCTGTCTAGTCAACAGGTCTCGGCGGGATCGATTCGACGATCTCTGCTAAGGAACTGGAGACCATCCAGGATGTCTATGGTATCCCACACTCCATCCGGCTTATGATCCCCTGACTAGGAGACCGGGTTACCTCCAGTAGCCCGAGCCGAATTACCTTCTATGAGGAGACCTTCTCAGGAGGGCTCCGCTTCCCTTTCCATCCTTTCTTTTTGTCTGTATTGAGCAACTATCGCTTGGTCCCTGCTTAGCTCATCCCCAATGCCATAAGGACAATCTTCAGTTTCATCATGCTCTACCACTTTCACGGGATCGTCGCTCATTTTTCCCTGTTTAGAGCCTTCTTCACTCTGAAGCGCCACCCCACCGAAGATGGGTGGTGGTCCCTCTCATCTCGTCCGAGGGGGATCAAATTTGAACTTCCCTCTTCCATCAAAGGATGGAATAGTAAATTTTTCTTTGCTATAGTCGAGGGGGTTGACTGGGTGTGGAGCGACCTAGAACGATACCCCAATCGAAACTCTGTGGTCGAAGCAACCGACAAGGATGTCTATGAGCTGCTCTGTACCACTCAGATTCTTTCCCTCGAGGTTCTGTTGTCAGAGCAGAACCTCGCCGAGGCTGGGGTCAGCCCAACAGGAGCGTTGGGTGAGTTCGGCTTGAGTCTTTCCTAGTCCTTTTTAATCTATCTTTTCGGAACTAGGACTGACATTATGTCTCCTGTATGCAGGTATGAGGTTCTCTGTGGAAGATCTGCTTTCGATCACTCAGAAGAGGCCTCCAGCGGGATTGGCCAAGGAGCCCTCTTCGAAGAGGGCTCGTGATGAGGGCACGTCAGCGACCGCCCCCACCGAGCTGACCGAGTCGAGGAGGAGGGAGTCTGAGGTTGCCTCCGCACGAGTAAGCGAAGAGGTGGCTGCCATTCCTGAGCTGGAGTAGAGGGCAGCCGGATCTGTTTCGGATCAGCTGAGATGGCGAGAACTAGTCTCGGCCCCGGAGCTCGAGGTGGTCGTCCGGGCCAAGGCTGCTGCTGTAGCCGTCGCCATCGTGTCGCCCCCTCCTTCCGAGCTTGTCATCGTCGAGGAGGAGGATCAGGAAGGAGCGGATCCGACACTGGGGGTGCCACTAGAGGGGGCACCGAGCTCCCAACAGGCACCCGATGCCTTTGCTGGCGGCGAAGCGGGTGATTCCACCTCGGGGGCAGGCAGGAGGGAGAGAGACTATTGTCGAGTCCCATTCAGAATGGGGCCCGACGTCTCACAGCTTCGGGATCAGAAGCTAGCCGAGCGCATGATAGATTTCTCCATCCAATCGTACGATCAGTGGGAGATGGCCAGGAAGGTACTAGGGGACGCGATCAGCAGCATCTTGCTCCTACTCTTCAAGGTAAGTGGGTTTAACCTTCTAGAGCTCTCTTTCCTTTTCTTTTCTCTTTTTCTCTCCCTTTGACATCTTGTTTGGTGCAGGTCAGAGCCGAGATGCTCCTTATCAAGGATTGCTGTCGGAACTAGTTGAAGAACAACTAGCAATGTGCAGTTGATGCAGAACAAATAAGATGATGCGATGCGGAAGTAAATTAAGACTATATATTTTTTTTTGTTAGAAGTTGGCTTGACTCAAAAACAAGGCTAACTAATATTGAGAGAAAATATGCACTAAAAGAAAGCACAATTCAAAAGAGTAGATTATCAGAGTAATAAAGAAGTAGGATCGCTGGGGATTGAGAAACCCCCAGACCTAGGGTTTACTCCTCTTTCAAGAAACAGACGAAGAGAGAAGAGAAGGTTTTATACCTGACTGTGATATCTCTCTTTGCTTCAATTGAAGGACACTCTCGAGCAGATTGTAGGATCCTTGGAGATGAGGTATCTTCGCAATGGATCCTCGGATTGTAGTCCTATGGCAAGGTTGGCCTTCTTCTTGTACTCTGGATCTGGAAAGGATGAAGAACAAGATAAGGATGTAAGAAACTCAAGGAAGTGACCTTTACCTAGGATAGCTCCGGACTGCTCGAACTTTGAAGATGAGGGAAGAGTATGGAGGTGGCGATGGAAGATGGAGTGGATTTAGGGTTTGGCTGGTAGGGCGGCGGCTTGCAGATGAAAAGGACCTAGGGTTTGATATAGTGGGTGGTGGCTTGGAGAAGGAGATGGCGGCCTTGAATGAAGTGGGAATAGGGTTTAGGAATTTGGGTGTTGGCGGCTAGGATGATGAAAGGAAATTAGGGTTGGCAGCCAGGGATGAAAGCAGGGCAGGGTTTTGGTAACTTTGGAGATCTCTCACCTCCTCAAGGCTCCAATGGAACCCGGATTTACTCCCTCATGGTGCCCAACACTCAAAGAAGTGCGGAAGAAGAGAACACAAGGTTGCTCAACACAAGAAAAGATTTCATTTACTCATTCTTATCAAAAGATTACATAAGGGTCCAATATATAGACCTTGCAAGAGAAACAAAATTACACTACTTCCCATGTGGGACTAAACATTCATCCTAAGCATGAAAAACTTTTCCTTGACCGACCAGGCTTCTTTCCTTGGAGTGGGCAGCCTCAAATGCAAGGTGATGGCTTCATATGGCAGGTATGTGGGGCACCCCCTAGTTCTTCTCCTTAAGTCATGGATTTTCCTTCCATGACTTGCTCTTTCTTGGAAGAAAATACTCATCTCCTAGTCTTTATCCCCAAGACTAGGCTCCTTCCATTCATAGCCAGGTACTTTAGGCGGGTGTGGGCACCTACCTTGAAGTCCTCTCCAAGAAAATCCCCTGCTCTTTTAGCTTGGTTATTTTTGGCAGCTTGTGGGCGCCTTCCTTGACTTCTCCTAAGAAAATTTTCTTGCTCTCCTAGGCGTGGGGACCAGGGACACTGGGATGAAATGTGGCGCCAATTGGTCCTGGGAGTGTGGCTGGGAGTGTGGCGTCCACTTGCATTTGACCTTGGAAGAAAAAATGACAACCTAGGGAATGGCGCCAACCAAGACTTGACTTGGACTTAGACTGAGTCAACATGACTCAACAAAATGAAATGCAGACTCAAAGAAATAAAATAATCTGGTTGACCAGGTCAACCCTTATTACAAATCCTAATCTTCGGGCAAGGTCATTCAGAGATCCAGATGGAACCCTGAAGTCTTCTTCTGATTCTGGTGCCCGCACCAATTCTCCCGGGGTGGGAGGAACTCGACCCTGTCGAGTAAGGCTCATGTTGGCTCTGGTATCTCTTCAAGAGATCTGGATCCAGCTCTTGTAATTCATCTCGGGAGATCCAAGAGTCATCAGAATCTGGCCTTCCTTGCCAGCGGACCAGGTATCTTTGGTATCCTCGATTACGAGTAGAGATAACCTGATCATCCAGGATCTTTTCAATCTGTTCTTTCCTCACTGGCCAGTTTGTTGGTGGACACACAGGGTTGGGTTCACTCTCAAGAACAGGATTAGGCTCAAAAGGCTCACTGGGAATCACAGCTAGCTCTCTATACTCTACTAGGTATGTAATGTTGAAAGTGGGGCTAATGCCTAGTTCTGGAGGCAACTCGAGCACATAGGCATTGGATCCTACTCTCTTCACCACTCTAAATGGTCCAGCTCCTCTAGCATGTAACTTTCTAACGATTCTAGGAGGAAACCATTCAGGCCTTAACCTAATCATTACATAGTCTCCCTCAACAAAAGTTTTGACTTGCCTTTGAGAATCAGCCAACTTCTTATAAATTTCATTACTTAAATTTATTTTGGCATGAATTTCTTTATGCAAGTCTTTTATATGCTGTGCAAAAACTTCAGCAGACTCGGAGACTCGTGTGTGGACTGGTAAAGGGGCTAGGTCAAGAGGTGTGTGAGGTTTGTACCCATGCACAATTTTAAATGGACTCTTACTTGTAGACCTATTGACCGAGTCATTGTATGCAAATTTAGCCCTAGGTAAGTACAAATCCCAATTCCTAGTGTTTTCACCAACAAGACATCTTAGCAGATTGTCTAAGCTACGGTTCACTACCTCGGTTTGGCCATCAGTTTGGGGATGATAGGCAGTTGAAAACTTAAGTTTTGTCCCTAACTTATGCCAAAGGGTTTTCCAAAAATAGATGGTGAACCGAACATCCCTATCTGAAACAATTATCTTAGGTAGGCCATGGAGTCTAACTATCTCATTAAAGAACAGGGTGGCTTAGACGCATCAAAAGTCTGGGAACAAGGCAAGAAGTGGGCCATCTTAGAAAATCGGTCAACTACGACACAGATAGAGTCATGCCTCCTCTGGGTCTTAGGCAAACCTAACACAAAGTCCATACTCACATCTTGCCAAGGACGATCTGGGACAGAGAGTGGGGTATAAAGGCCGGTGTTCTGTTTTCGCTATTTGGCAACAGCGCAGGTCCGACACCTAGCCACAATGTGTGCTACATCTCTTTTTAAGCTAGGCTAGAAAAAGTGGTCTTCAACAGCCAGGATGGTCTTGTCTTTTCCAAAATGGCCTGCTAGACCCCCAGCATGAATTTTCCAAATCAAAAATTCCCTAAGAGAAGTTCTAGGGATGCAAAGCCTATTCTTAAAGAACAGAAAGCCATCTAAAAGGGTATAATCCTTATGATCACTAGATGGTCCTTGAGCTAGATCCTGATACATAGTCTTAAAATCCGGACACGACCCATATTCCTCTTTGATCTGCTCAAACCCTACGACTTCAGCCCTAACAGAATTCAATAACAAAGATCGATGACTAAGGGCATCAGCTACCTTATTTTTAGTCCCAGCCTTATGTTTCAAAACAAAAGTATAGGACTGGATATACTCTACCCACTTAGCATGCCTAGGGTTAAGCTTCTTCTAGTAATTCAGGAATCTAAGAGTCTCATGGTCCAAAAATAGCACAAATTCCTGTGGTAGCAAATAATGTCTCCAGCAACACAAAGCTTGCATTACCACATAAAATTCTTTATCATAGGTAGAATACCTAAGCTTAGCATCATTAAGTTTTTTACTAAAGAATGCTATGGGATGATTCTCTTGGCTTAGGACTCCACCTATACCTACATCTGAAGCATCACAAGCAACCTCAAATACTTTAGAAAAGTCGGGTAACCTCAAAATGGGTGCCTGGGTCATCCTATCCTTAAGATCTAGGAAGGCTTTATGGGCTGCTTTAGTCCACTGAAATTCTCCCTTCCTAATACAGTCTGTGATAAGAGCAACTATAGTACTAAATCCCTTGATGAGTCGTCTATAGAAGGTAGCCAAGCCGTGGAAACTCCTAACTTCATGCACACTGGTCGGCTCTGGCCATTCTACTATGGACCTAATCTTCTCTGGATCGGCAACCACGCCGTCAGGGGTTACTACAAAACCAAGGAAGATAACTCTACTAGTCATGAATTCACACTTCTTGAGATTACCGTAGAGACTATCATTCCTTAAAACTTGGCAGACTTGTCTAAGGTGGCCTAGGTGGTCTGCAGGGGTCTTACTATAGATCAGGATGTCATCAAAAAAGACCACTACAAACTTCTCTATGAAAGCTCTAAGCACCTGGGTCATAATCCTCATGAAAGTACTAGGGGCATTGGACAACCCAAAAGGCATAACAACCCATTCGTAGAGACCATCCTTAGTTTTGAAAGCGATTTTCCACTCATCCCCTGGTCTAATTCTAACCTGATGATAGCCGCTCTTGAGATCAATTTTGGAAAAAACCATTGCACTGGCCATCATATCTAGCATGTCATCTAGTCTAGGGATGGGGAACCTATACTTGATTGTGATTTTGTTGATGGCACAACTATCAACACACATCCTCCACGTGCTATCTTTCTTTGGGGTCAGTAGTGCAGGGACTGCACAAGGGCAAAGACTCTCTCTAATGAACCCCTTCCTCAACAATTCTCTAACCTGCTTTTGCAGTTCCTCATGCTCAGATGGATTCATCCTATAATGGGGCAAGTTGGGTAAAGTAGCTCCTGGGATTAAATCTATGGAATGCTGGATATCCTTAAGAGGTGGAAGGTGGTCTGGCAGATCCTCGGAAAAAATATCCTCAAATTCTTCTAACAAAGGCCTAACTTCTTGAGGAGGCTCTGAGGGTGTAGGAGTCCTAAGTTCCTTAGCAGTCAACATCTAAATGGGTGAACCACTATGAATTTCTTGTTCTAGATCCTTAGCACTAATTAGGTTCACTCCAGTCTTCATCTCTTTGACCTTATTGGGTCCTTTAGCTACCTTGTCCTTTGGAGGGACTGAATGGATTATGATCTTTTTCCCATTAAAACTAAAGACACAGGTATTGGATTTTCCTAAGAGGGTGGCATCATGATCATATAACCAAGGTCTCCCAAGAATTATACTGCTCACTCCCATGGGTAAGACATCACACCAAATCTTCTCTTGATAGGATTGCATCTGGATTTGGACCTGACATCTAGACTGGATGGGTATAGAGGTAGAGTCTACCCAAGAAACCTTATAGGGGTTGGGGTGGGGGACTGGGGTTAAGCCTAACATTTTGACAGTGCTAGCAGAAATGGCATTCACACAGCTCCCACTATCTATGATGATCTTACATACCTTATCCCCTAATTTAAGAAAAGTCTGTAGGATGTTAGTCCTATGCCAATCCTCCTGAACTCTACTCTGGGACAGGATGCATCTCACAACTGCTAACTGGTCAGACTCTGTGGGTTCCTCCTCTCCTTCATACTCATCAACCAAGTTCATTCCGGCCTCATAAACTTCTTCTTCAAATTCCTCATTGGGCCCGGAATTCTCTTCCTCTCCCTCTTCTATGTAAAGGGATCTACGTGGGCACTGACTAGAAACATGACCTACCCTATGGCACTTAAAACAGGCTATGGCTGTACACTGGCTGGAGATATGACCTGGTTTCTGACACTTAAAACAGGTGATACTAGAACTAGGGGTTCTCTGGGTGTCAGGTGCCTTACCTTTGTCCATGGGCCAAGGGGTGGGAATGCCCTAAAAAGGTTTGCTAGGGGTAACTTGGCTAGGTCCATTTCTTGGGATTGGGGCACTAACCCTAGAAGGTATAGGTCCTCTCTGAAATTTCTCAGTGTTCAGTGCAATCTGATAGGCTTGGTCTAGGTCAGTAACCTCTCTCAGAAACAACTCCCTCTTAATGTCTTCCCTAAGTCCAGCCCTAAATCTAGACAAAGTGACCTCATGGGCTTCACTCACATCACATCTCATCAAGTACTCATCAAAGGTGGCTATGTAGTCTGAGACAGATCGATTCCGTTGTTTCAAGGTTTGCCGTTGGTCTAACAGATTCTGCTGGTATGAAATGTGTAGGTACTTATCTCTAAGCTTCTCTAAGGTTTGCCACTGAGTTCTACTAGACAGCATCGGACTCCTTCTACAAGGGCTTTATGTACCTACACGATCGAGTCGAGGGGTTCGTCCCTAACGAAGGTCATAGCCGGCTCCGCTTTCCTCAAGCTCTGGGCATGGATTCGGGTGTTGCAGAGGGATCAGTCATCATCCCCGAACTTTTCTCGCCGGTGGTGGTCATCGAGGTCGGAGCTGAGTAGTCCGAAACCCCGGGGGAAGAAACTTCACCACCGCACAACCCTGCCGACGGGGATGCCTGAGTAGGGTAGACTTCTATTTTCTTTCTTTTCCAGCATTGGCCTGGGTCGCCCGGCATGTCGGGGGCCCGAGAATATTTGTAAATGAACAGCAAGTTTTTAATGGAATGGATTTTTTCAGCTGTCTTGACTTGAGCACTTCTGGCCTCAACCCCCTCTTCTTTTCCCTTCTCTTCTCTTTACTTCTTTTTTCTTTTCCTCTTTTTTTTTTACATGTGATGCAATCAGAGGAGAGGTTTCCGCCTTGTTGCTGGATGTCCCGAACTTCAGTGCTGTAGAGCTGAACTATGGGCTTCGGCATCTCGGAGCTGGGCTCAAAGACTTAGTGGCCGGAGGTCTGAGCTCCGGGTCTTGGCATCTCAGAGCTGGGCTTAGAGGCTTAGTGGCCAGAGAGCTTGGCTCTGGACTTTGAGTTCTCAGTACTAGGCTCTGAGACTTAGTGGCCGAAAACCTTGGTTCTGGGCTTTGATGTCTTGAAGCTGGGCTCAAAGACTTGGTGGCCGGAGAGCTTGGCCCTGGGCTTTGAGATCTCGATGCTGGGCTCTGAGACTTAGTGACCAGAAAGCTTGGTTTCGGGCTTTGATGTCTTGGAGCTGGGCTCAAAGACTTGGTGGATGGAGAGCTTGGCTTCGGGCTTTGAGGTCTCGATGCTGGGCTCTGAGACTTAGTGGCCGGAAAGCTTGGTTCCAGGCTTTGATGTCTTGGAGCTGGGCTTGAAGACTTGGTGGCCGGAGAGCTTGGCCCCAGGCTTTGAGGTCTCAGTGCTGGGCTCTGAGACTTAGTGGCCAGAAAGCTTGGTTATGGGCTTTGATGTCTTGGAGTTGGGCTCGAAGACTTGGTGGCCAAAGAGCTTGGCTCCGGGCTTTAAGGTCTCAGTGCTGGGCTCTGAGACTTAGTGGCCGGAAAGCTTGGTTTCGGGCTTTGATGTCTTAGAGCTGGGCTCGAAGACTTGGTGGTCGGAGAGCTCAGCTCCGGGCTTTGAGGTCTCGGCACTGGGCTCTGAGATTTAGTGGCTGGAAAGCTTGGTTCCGGGCTTGGAGGTCTCGACGTTGGGCTTGAAGACCTGGTGGCCAGAGATCTGAGCTTCGGGCTTTGGTGTCCTGGAGCTGCGCTCGAAGACTTGGTGGCCGGAGATCTAAGCTCCGGGCTTTGGTGTCCTAGAGCTGGGCTTGAAGACTTGGTGGCCAGAGATCTGAGCTTCGGGCTTTGGTGTCCTGGAGCTAGGCTCGAAGACTTGGTGGCCGGAGAGCTTAGCTTCGAGCTTTGATATCCTGGAGCTGGGCTCGAAGACTTGGTGGCCAGAGAGCTTGTCTTCGGGCTTTGGTGTCCTGGAGCTGGGCTCGAAGGCTTGGTGGCCGGAGAGCTTGGCTCCGGGCTTTGATGTCCTGGAGCTGGGCTCGAAGACTTGGTGGCCGGAGATCTGAGCTCTAGGCTTTGATGTCCTGGAGCTGGGCTCGAAGACTTGGTGGCCGGAGATCTGAGCTTTGGGCTTTGGTATCCTGGAGCTGGGCTCGAAGACTTGGTGGCCGCAGAGATTGGCTCTGGGCTTTGATGTCCTGGAGATAGGCTCGAAGACTTGGTGGTCGAAGATCTGAGCTTCGGGCTTTGGTGTCCTGGAGCTGGGCTCGAAGACTTGGTGGTCGGAGAGTTTGGCTCTGGGCTTTGGTGTCTTGAAGCTGTGCTCGAAGACTTGGTGATCGGAGAGCTTGGCTCCGGGCTTTGATGTCCTAGAGTTGGGCTCGAAGACTTGGTGGCTGGAGATCTGAGTTTCAGGCTTTGATGTCCTAGAGCTGGGCTCGAAGACTTGGTTGCTGGAGAGCTTGGCTCCGGGCTTTGATGTCCTAGAGATGTGCCCGAAGACTTGGTGGTCAGAGATCTGAGATCCGGGCTTTGGTGTCCTGGAGCTGGGTTCGAAGACTTGGTGGCCGGAGAGCTTGGCTCCGGGCTTTGATGTCCTGGAGCTGGACTCGAAGACTTGGTGGCTGGAGATCTGAGCTCCGGGCTTTGGCGCCGAACCTGGGGTCCGGCGAAAGTTCTCCTACAAGGCAAGAAACATTTGCACAAGGGGAACCTTAATTATTGATGAGAAAGAACCTTAAGCTATTGGTGCCGGAGAACCGAGCCCCGTGTTTTGACGTCGGAGAGTTGGCCTTCGAGTTTTGGCATGCCGGACCTTAGGCCGGGTGGCAATATTCTTGCAAGACAGAAGGCGATCTGTGCAAAAGAGGGCCTTTATTATCATTTTAAAGGGTGAGCCTTACATTACTGATAATATTTTCTTAGGTTGCAGGCGTTCCATGTTCGCAGGAATCTAGCACCGCCCAGATCGACGAGGTACTAGGCTCCATGCGGAAGAGCTTCGACCAGCTTATACGGACCTTCCCAGTTTGGCGAGAGCTTGCCGCACTCCTGGGGTTGAGATGCTTCAGCTCGACAGAGCACCAGGTAGCTAGTTCGATAGACCTTGGATCTTACTCGGGGCGTTATAGTATCAGGTGACTCATTGCCGATATGCTGCCATCCGGAGTCGAGCATTGTCTCTGGTCTCCTCGAGGAGGTCCAAGTTGAGTAAAAGGTGCACCGAGTTCTATGCTTCATCATATTGCTGCACCTGCAACATAGGCAAGCCGAGCTCGACTGGGACCACGACCTCAGTGCTGAAGACAAGGTTGAAGGGTGTCTTGTCCATCGCTGTCCTGGGTGTTGTGTGGTAGGTCCAGAGAATACTTGGGAGTTCTTCTACCCACCTACCCTTGGCCTGGTCCAGTCTGGTCCTGAGTCCCTAGAGAATGGTCCGATTGGTCACTTCGGCTTCTTCATTTATCTGAGGGTGGGTGACAGAGGTAAAGAGATGCTGGATGCCATGCTCGGCATAAAAACCTTCGAACTCCTAATTATCAAACTGCCACCCATTATCGGTGATGATGCAGCAGGGGAGTCCGAAGTGACATATTATTGACTTCCAGAAGAATTAACGGACCTTCGCTTCCGTGATCCATGCCAGTGGCTCTGTTTCCATCCATTTGGTGAAGTAGTCGATGGCCACCAGCAAGAACCTCCGTTGTCCTGGTGTAGGAGAAAATGGCCCTAAAATGTCCATTCCCCATTGGGCGAAGGGCCAAGGGGCGGAGAGCTGTGAGATCGGCACCGTCGGTTGACGCTGTATGTGAGCATGGCACTGGTATTTGTTGCACCTCTTCATGAAGTCAGCGGCATCCTCCCTCATGGTCTTCCAAAAATATCCCTGGTGGAGAGCTTGTACACCAACGTTCTTCCTCCCACGTGGTTCCCGACAGGCCTTCATGTATCTCCTAAAGAATGAAGGCTGCCTCCGCGGGTCTCAGGCACCTCAGGAGTGGGTATGAGTAGGATCGGCGGTAAAGCTGTCCTTCCATCAGGACAAACCGAGAGGCTTTCCTTTTAACAAGGCCAGCCTCCGTGCGATCCTCGGGCAAAGTACCATCAGTAATGTATCTGATGTACCTGTACATCCAGCTCAGCTCCGGGGTGACTTGCTGCACCTTCTCATGGGTTTCGTAGCTTGGATTCTCAAGGTACTCAATATATGCGCCCCCAGCAATGAGTCTGGCAGGGTAGCGAGCCTCGACAGTGCATCCACGCGAGCGTTCTCCCCGCGAGAGATATGGAAGATATTGAAGCATTGGAAGCCTGTCATGCATGAGCGGACTTGCTCCAGGTACTTCGTCATCTTGGGATCCCTAGCTTAATATTCTCTAGAAACTTGTCCGGCCACCAGTTGGGAGTCGGTAAAGACCTTTAAGTTCTGGATGCCTAGCTCGCGTGAGACCTTTAGGCCCACGAGGAGCACCTCATACTCCGCCTGGTTATTTGTCGCTGCAAATTTGAAATGGAGGGCACATTCCACCGTGACCCATCGCTGTTGGCGAGGATGAGTCATGCTCCACTCTCGCCAGAGTTGGATGCGCTGTCCATGTGGAGGACCCAAGGTTCCACTTCTGTGCTGGGCTCAACTTGATGCTCCGTGGAAGTTTGCTCTAGCTTCTCGTTAAGTCCCGTGCACTCGACTAGAAAGTCGGCCAAGACCCGGGCTTTCTGCAATGACCTCAGCTGATATGCGATATCAAACTCGCTCAGTGTCAGGGACCATTTTGCCAACTGCCCAGATGTTCCGGGGTGGCTAAGTATGGTCCTCAACAGCTAGTCCATCACCACCATAATGGGATGCGCTTGGAAGTAGGGCCTGAGGCGCTTAGCAGATATTATTATAGCAAAAATAAGTTTTTCGGAGCGGGTATACCTGATCTCCGTGTCATGGAGGATTTTGCTGGTGTAGTATACTGACTTATGAGATCCGTCCTTGTCCACATGGATGAGGATCGAGCTCATGGCTCCAGGTGTTACTGCCAGGTAGAGCAGGAGCCCCTCCCCTTCCTCCGGTCTGGAGAGCAGAGGGGGAGACCAGAAGAAGTGGACAAGCTATATTTTAGACTAAATGGTAAAGGAAGGATTATACATATTGATAAATTCTAAACATTTCCTTCCATAATTGAAAATGTAGTTGAATATTTATTATCAATGTTGCATCAATTACTTTGAAAATTATTTTAAATGATTAATTAGAATCAAGTTTAGACTTATAGTTATTGGTTATGATCATGAACTTTTTGATGATTATTGATAAATATCATGCTATCATGATTAAACTTGTGATTATAAGATCTTTACTTGATTTTGATTAATGTATCTTAAATTACTTCATGAAAAATATTTTTAAAGTTGCATATTGCTTTGAGAATTATTTTAACTGATTAATTAGAATCAAGTTTAGACTAATAGTCATTTGTTGTGATCATGAATTTTTTGATGTTGATGAATTTCATGCTCTTGTGATTAAACTTGTGATTATAAGACTTTCACTTGAATTTGATTAATATAGTTTTAAACTATTTCAAGTGAAATGTTGTGATGAAATGTATACATTTTTGGCAACTATGCTTAAATTAGAAATGATTTGGATCAAGACTAGAACTGGAAGTTAAGGATTATATTTAAGAAGAAGGTATGCATATTGATAAACCCTTGCTCCAGTAGCTAGACTTGCTATTAAATTACTTCTAGCATCTGTATGGATATCAAATCATTTCAAATAAATTTGAAATCATGATGATCAATCCCTTGCATTTTGAAAAGCTTGTATATCTTGGAAAGTCAAATCTTTGCTTTCAGACTTAGTATTTATGTTCATATATGAAATTATCTAAAATTATGATATGCTTGTGCTTTCATGTTTTATTCCTCAATGAATGCATATTTTTAAGGAAGAATAATATTTAGGGGAAGCATCCAAAAATTTGTTGTCATGTATGATGCTTTCAATATTTTCTTGATATCATACTTATATTTCTTTGATACTCCTCATTATTTTCAAATCTAATCCTTTAAGGATAGTTACATTCAATTGGTATCAAGATTTATTAAGAATCTTAAAAAAAGAGAGAGAAGATCTCATAGTAACTGCTTCGATTAGGTTAGTCACCATGGCCGTCCGGTCATAGGAGCTAAGTAGGGTTTAAAGACCCTCTCTTCCTATTCAATGGGGTCTCTTATGATGTGTTGGGGTGCCACTGTAGCCTTATCCCATGAACAAATGAGGTGAATGGATTGTTATCTTAATCATACCTTGGTTATGTATATTAGAGCTAATATACATTGAAATTATTTCTTGCATGTGCATGTCATTTTTGTGGTATCATGTTCAATTAGTATCATATTTAATTGGTATCATGAACAATTGATTTCATGTATTGATTTTGATGATCTACTTGCTATTCTTTCCACCTTCATCCTCACTTTGTATTGCCTTTCATCCTTTTTCATGATGACAAAAAGGAGAAGAAAAATGTTAAGTATGAAAAGAGGAAAGATATGATAAACATGAAAAATTATATGAGAAATGAAAGAAAATGCAAAAGGGGGAGAAGGAAGTAAAATTGTTATAATCTTAAGAGAAGAATTAGTAAGGATGAGGTTCTGAAAAATATTTTTGAAATCATATTTTGAGATGGAGCTTGATACTTATTGATTTTGAGCTTACATATTTATCTTATTGTTAATCATTTTAAGTTTATCCTATTTATATACTTAAAGGTTTTGTCATCATCAAAAAGGAGGAGATTGTTGACTTTGGTCTTGATTTTGATGATTGACAAAATACTTAAGTATATATGAGTACTAATTGTATATTTTAGTGTGTTTATCAGATCTTAGTTGTTGCCCAGAAAGCAACCCAAGAGGGGGGGTGAATTGGGTCTCTAAAAAAAAATTTAAAGCTAAGCTTGATAATACAAGTTACAAACTATACAAGACAAGACATGCAATTCAATTTAACAAGGTACTGTGATTTAAGTACAATGCTCTAAAGGAATAGTGCAGTGAAAATTAAAAGCAATAAGCAAAATGTAAAGAGCAAGGAGGGAGAGAACAAGCAATCACAAACACAACAATCTATAGTGATTCGGTGCCAACAATGCACCTACATCAACTCCCCAAGATCCCCTTGGGAATTCACTATAATCTAACGATTACAGCCAATTAGTTTTCCGGGTTCACTAATCAAAACCTGACTTATTTTACAAGGCGTACAAGTCATAACCTCACTTGGTTTTACAGGCTAACCAAGAACCTAATTGGTTTTCACAAGGCTAACCAAAAACCTTCCTTAGTTTTCCGAGCTAACTAAGAACCTTAGTGGCTTTGCGAGCTAACCACCAACCTAATTGGTTTTCAAGGCTTACCAATAGCCTCACTTGGTTTTACGATAAGCTAACCAATAACCTTTACAAGATATAAGATGGAGAAATAAAGAACCAATGTAAGCTTTTAATAATAAAGCAAATAAGTCAATGTAGCTCGATGTGGTGCTGCTTTGCTCTTGTTGAAGCCTTTTGAATGTCCAAGTAAGAATGATGTTCAATGCACTTGATAGCTTTGAATGCTTGGAAGGCTTCCTTTTGCTTGAGAGTGGTTGAGCTTTGAATGAATAGGAGTTAAGGCTCTTCTATCTTCTTTTCTCTCTAAACTCTTTAAGAATATTCAATGCTTTTTGAATAGTTGAATAATAATTGTCTTGATTTGATTTGGAGCCTTTATATACCTTCCCAAGCTCCCAAAATCGAAATCTAGCCACTATACTTGAAAAACTAGCCATTGGAGAGTATTTGGGCGAGTTCTGCGCTTGAAAAAATTAGCCGTTACTATTGTCAGAACTCCATGTGTCGACACATTAGGTCAACACATGTTCTTCTTGAGTTGACACAAGTTCAAAGTGTTCCATTCAGATTCTCTGGAAAAATCAGCTGAGTCGACACATTGAGTCGACACGTTGCATCCATGTGTCGACACATCAACCATTCCTTTAACTTCTGCAAGTTCTGTGGCTTGAAAGTCTCAGGCGATGTGTTGATCCATGTATTGACACCTTGAGTCGACACATAAGCTCCATATGTTAACACATCAAGTATGCCATTTGAAACATTGCTGCATACCGGCCTGAGTCGACACATCATCTTCATGTGTCGACATATTATGTCATGTGTCGACACCTTAAGTCGACACATCATTGAAAAATTACAAAAAATGCTGAACTTGTGCTGGAACATGTTTCCATTTGCCTTAGTCATCCATTCAACCATTTCTTTGAGTGTCCAAGTCTTGTTTTGTGCAATTATTCCATTCAAACATGGTTCTTCAACATAATTGGGCTTCTTCAAATTTTGTGAGCATCCTTTCAATAAAGACACACTTAAAGCAAACTATTAGTCCTCAATTTATACTTAACTATTTTCCTTATCATCAAAATCAATTAGTGGAGTCAACATTAGTACTCATCCATGTTGAATAAAGAAATGCTTATATTTTAGTTGAAGAAGTCCTTCAAATTCATGGAATTTCAAGTTATAAGGACTTTGAAACATAAGGAAGACTTGGAAGGACTTAAAGTTTGATTTTGGAGAAGTTTCAGCACTGGCACAAGCAAGTGTCGACTCATGAAAAAGTTTAAGTATCGACACAAGCCCGAGAATAAGAAAAATACAGAACTGTGTCAATCCAGAATTTTTGCCTTGAACTGATCTAAGTGTCGACTCATAGAAATCAAGTGTCGACTCATGAAGAACTCAAGTGTCGACTCACCAGATTCAAGTGTCGACACTTGTAATAATGACTAGTTTTTCAGAAGTGCAAAATTGATTCCAACTTGCTTCAAACAGCTAATTTTTCATCTCCAACGGTCATAAACGGGCATCTATGGTTTGGAGAGCTATATAAATACAAAAAATCAAATGGGAAAGCAATCCTTTGGAGAGTTTTATTGAATACATTTAAGGTTTTGAGTGGTTTAAGCCTTCAAGCTTCCAAGATTGAGAAAAAGCTTCCAAGTCTACATCTTCATCAACATTCAAAGGCTTCAACATCTTGAAGACAAGTTCTTCATCAACAATCAAGGGCTTCAAAGAGATATTTGCTTCGTTTAAGAAAGTTTTTATTATGTTCTTTTCATATTGTACTTACTTTGTTTATTAAAGTTTTTGGTGAGCCTTGGAAAATCAAAGAGGTTTGTTGGTAAGCCTTGTATAAAACCCAATAAGGTTGTTGGTAAGCCTAAGTTACAAAACCAACAAGGATTTTGGTTAGCCGTGAAAACCAAGAGATTGTTGGTTAGCCTAAGTTAGAAACCTAACAAGGGGTTTTGACTTGTGAGCCAGGAAAATAAGTTGGGTTTGATTAGTGAGCTCGGAAAACTAATCGACTATAATCTTGGTTATTATAGTAGAATTTCCAAGAAAAACTTGGAAAGTGGATGTAGGTGCCTTGGAGTGCACTGAACCACTATAAACTTGTTGTATTTATGTGATTACTTTTACTCTTATATTTACTTTATAATTTATGCTGCATATTATTTTGAAGCGCACAAACACTTTGGCAAAACACAAGCACTTAATTGCAATTAGCACATACTTGTTGAAATAATTCAAAAAGTTTTATAAAACCCAATTCACCTCCCTCTTGGGTTGCTTCATCACTGGGCAACAATAGGTATCTTTATTTCTTTGGTAGAGTTTCATTATTCTGTTGGAAACATGGCCATAATCGTATTTTATACATATATAATTTTTTTTAATACATCAAAGTACACAGCAAAAATTTAAAAATAAGATTAAAATAATTTAATTTATAATTTTTCTCTCATATGAAGATCATGTTCTGTATTTTATAAATATGATCAAGCATGCTTATAGATTAAAATAATTTTAATCAATAAGCATGATGGATCATATTTATAAAATATGAGAGAAAAATTTAGATCTAAAAGTTTTAAACAAAACTGATATGTTTTCACCTATTGATCTTCATCATGAACCTGTTGATGATCCATGGATATTTTTAGAGTTCCTTTTATAGAGACGCATAAGTGTTTAGCCTCTACAAGTGTCCACATGAAGTCTTTGATTTGATCAAGATCTTGATCTCATCATGGTACTAGCTCCCTTCGTAGAGATCACCTTTGATGAAAGAAGTCTCTTATCTTCTCTAGAAAAGAGGAGCAGCAACTCTTTGCTATAGATCTATACATGAACCCTTTCATGTAATAAGGGAAGAAAGGAAGAAGATGATGCCTCCAACTTTTGGAAGTTGCCCAACCTTTGAGCCCTTTTTTTTCTTCTTTTTCACATAAAAACTAGGAAGAGAAGAACCAAACCCCAACCATTGAGGCCACCCGCCCTTCCTTATTTTTGTTTTGTGCATGAGATGAAAGAGAGGTGGCATTGCGAGAGAGTCTAGCACCTCTCTCCGTTTTTCATGCATGCCCACAAAAATCTCTCTTGTTTCACGGGAATAATCTCCACCTAATATGGGCACCAAGCTTTTTCTTATCCCATGCCAAAAGCCCCTTAAACTTAGTGTTATTTAGTAAGCCTTTTCTATTGCAACATTTGTACATAAACCCTTCCTATATTTTAGGATCACTAATTTGCAATTATTACAAATCAATCTATCCATCAATCACATTGATAAATGGATCCTAAGGTGATTCACGATCGCACTTCAACCATTTAATCAATCATAACATTTATTGTATTTAACCTCATAGGTTCTATTATATCAAGTAGTAAGATATATTAGGATCTTTATCCTTAATGTTATTAAAATCATTTTTAATGGATTGGAACAATTTTGACTCATCTAATAAGAATTATTGATCATCAAAATAATTCTCTTAGATTTCATAATCTACCAGTGATGCCTAGCAGCATGTAGTGGTAATCCAGTAGAATAAAAAGAATGAATCACTAGGTATAGTTAACGTATAATACAGTTCTTTTATAATGAGTTCGACAAGATGGAGGTTATGGATAACTCGTCAAATCCTATTGCCTGTCATATGTAAGATTTATTTTTCTCAAGTTCATAATGTAATCCTAACAAAAACATTTTTCCATTCTTTGCATTATCATAGCCATGGATTTTCTAAACTTGATTTTATAAAGCACATCGGATTACTCCTCATTTATTGAGATCAATAGATCATATCTAGATGCACATCTACTTCTATAATGAATCTACCATAGCCAATATGCATCATCTGGATATGAATGACTAGAGACCATGTTTATGTATAGTCAAATTATAGTCATCCCATTGTGCACAACCAAGGCACTGCAGGTCTAAGAACTGCTCATACCATTACAAAATTAAAAAAATCATTGATAAGTGAATAGATATTCAAGTAATTTCTCGTGTTGGTTATATTTAGTATCGTTATTCTTTAATAACCACCTGCACTCTTGCCCAGTATCTCCACACTATAGATTTGAAACTCGTCTAATCCAAAGAGAAGTGATTTGTGCACCAATTTAACATAATTAATCACCATCCCTATAATGATCCTTCAATTAGGAGCAATTTAGGAATTAATTACTAATGATATATGTCTTAAATTCTTAACTTTTGAAAATATATAGCATCATTCATTAATCGCTTGGACAATTCATGGACACATACATTACAATAATAGATTTAACAACCCTATTAAATTAGTCAAATATAAAATTATATCCTAGAAAGTAATATTACAAGAAAAAGAGTATTAGCGATGGCTAAAAATTATCGCTAATAGCATATTCTCCATCGCTAATATTATTAGTGTTAACTTGTGAGCCCGAAGACAAAACAAGTGTTAGGGTTTGTTGGTGAGCCAAAGGGATAAAACCAACTAGGGTTAACCTGTGAGCCCAAAGACAAAACAAGTGTTAAGGTTTGTTGGTAAGCCTAAGTCATAAAACCAACTTAGGTTTTGACTTGTGAGCCTTGTGAAAAACAAGTCAGCTGTAATCTTATTTGGATTATAGTGAAATTCTCAAGGATAGCTTGGAGAGTGGATGTAGGTGCTAGGTTTGCACCGAACCACTATAAACCTTGTGTTTGTATATGATTGCTCTCTTCCTCTCTTGCTTTTTGATTATTGCTACTGCTTTAAATCTTTTGCATTGATCATTTTTCACTAGCACCACTAGTCCCTCTCTTTATTGTTTTAAATTTTCTAAAAGACCCAATTCACCCCCCCTCTTGGGCTCCATTTCTGGGCAACAAGTGGTATCAGAGCGCCGGTACTCTCTTGTAGGTCCAAGGATCTTGAGTAAAAGATCATGGCAGCCCCAATAGGAATGGATATTGTTGAAGGTCAAGCTTCAAATCGTCCCCCACTTTTCAATGGCACAAATTACACATACTGGAAGACACGCATGCGCATATTTATTCAAGCTCTTGACTATAATTTGTGGAGGACAATTGTAAAAGGTCCTCATCAGCCTACGATGTTGATTAATGGCATTCTCACTCCAAAGATGGAAGATGATTGGGATGAGAATGACATTAAGCAAATTGAGATTAATGCTAACGCTATGAATTTATTATTTTACTCTCTTGATCCAAGTGAATTTAATAGAATATCTAACTGTCTCTCTGCTAAGGAGATTTAGGATACACTTGAGGTTACCTATAAGGGTACACACCAAGTGAAAACTACCAAGGTCAACATGCTTATTCATACGTATGAAATGTTTAAAATGGAACCTATTGAGTCTATTAGTGAGATGTATACTAAGTTCACAAATATTGTTAATGGCATGAGAAGTCTAGGAAAAATTATTTCTAATGGTGAACTTGTGAACAAACTTCTCAGGTCTCTACCAGCTTCGTGGGATGCAAAAGTAACAGCTATTGAAGAAGCTAAGGATGTCAACACTCTCCCACTTGAACAACTGTTGGGTTCACTAATGATCTATGAGCTCTCCCTCAAACAAAAGAATGGAGAGGTCGACAAAAAGAAGAAAGTAATCGCGTTCAAATCTACTGCAAGAGAGGAATCAAATGAAGACTCCGAAGAAGATGATGAAGAAGATGAGACGGCTCTACTGGCGAGAAAATTCAGAAGGTTCATGAGAAAGAAAAGTTCAACTTCAAAAAGAAACCTCTGAAAGGTGAGCCAAGTAAAGAGAAGGACAAAGAAAAGGAGAAGGAGCAGCCTACTTGTTTTGAATGCAAAAAACCCGGCCATTTCAAGGTAGACTGCCCCTTGCTAAAGAAAAGTAGAAGAAATCTGAGAAAGAAAGCCATGATGGTAACTTGGAGTGAAAGTGAGGACTCCAGTTCTGAGGAAGAACAGCAGGAGGTGGCAAACTTCTGTCTAATGGCTGATCATGATGAGGTATGTTCCGAAACAGAAAATGAATTTACTTTTGATGAGCTTCATGAAATTTTTGATGAATTAGTCATAGAATTTCAAAAACTAAAATCAAAACATAAAGATTTAAAGAAGCAAAATTTAGATCTAGCCAAAGCAAATGACAAGCTTTCAAATGAAAATGAATGCCTTCTTCTTCAAAATAAAAAATTAAATGATAAGATTGTAGCACTTGAAAAAGAAAAAGAAGTCTTGAAAAAGAAAAGTGCCTCACTTTCAGATGAAAATTTGTCAAAACAAAGCAAAGAAATTTTAAATAAAAATAAAAAATATAAAGAAGAAATTGAAAAATTAAAACCTTTTGTAGAAATATTTACTTATAGTTCTAAAAAATTGAATTTACTTTTGAATAACCAAAGAGCAGTATTTGATAAAGCAGGTTTAGGATTCAGAACTCATAAGAAACAAAAACTTTTTAAAAATTTCTTTGTGCCTGCATCTTCATCCATTACTTGCTATACTTGTGGTACTAAAGGACACAAATCTTATATGTACAACAAAAGAAGATTAAGTAATACTAAGAAAGTTTGGGTTTCGAAAGGAACCAATGCCACTAATCAAAAAGGATCCAAGATGGCTTGGGTACCTAAAGTCTCCGCTTGATCTTTATTGCAGGTATGCCTTGCAACTAATATTTGAAGGATGTGGTACCTTGATAGCAGTTGCTCAAGGCATATGACAGGAGATGTGAAGCAATTCTCATCACTCGAATATCAAAATGGTGGCAATGTTACTTTTAGTGATAATGGAAAAGGCAAAATTATCGGTATTGGTAAAGTCCATATCATCCCTTCTTCTTATATTGATAATGTCTTATATGTTGATGGTTTGAAACATAACTTGCTTAGCATTAGCCAGTTTTGCGACAAAAATTTTAAAGTTATTTTTGAATCTTCTTTGGGCATTGTTTCTAGTCTAGATGATAATGGCATTAAGTTCATTGGTCATAGGCATGGCAATATTTATATGGTTGATCTTGATGATCTCCCTATTCAAAATGGTCAATGCCTAGTGACAATGGAAGCCAAGATCGATGAAACTAGTTGGCTTTGGCATCGCAGATTAGGACATGCAAGCATGCATTTAATTTCAAAACTTAGTAAAAAGAACTTGGTAAAGGATTTGCCTAAACTAAATTTTGAAAAAGACAAGATCTGCAGTGCATGTCAACTTGGAAAACAAACCAAATCCTCTTTCAAACCAAAAGGAGTAATCTCTACATCTAGACCTTTGGAGTTGCTTCACATGGACCTCTTTGGGCCAACTAGAATATCTAGTTTGGGAGGTAAGAAGTACGGTCTAGTCATTGTAGATGATTTCTCACGATTTACATGGGTCATGTTTTTAGCATATAAAGATGAAACTTTTTCTGAATTCATTAGATTTCATAAAAGAGTTTTGAATGAAAAAGGTATTTCAGTCGTATCTTTGAGAAGTGATCATGGAACCGAATTTGAAAATACTGATTTTGATAAATTCTGTATTGAAAATGGCATTCATCACAATTTTTCTGCACCTAGGACACCTCAACAAAATGGGGTAGTAGAAAGAAAAAATAAAACTCTTGAAAAAATGGCACGTACCATGCTTTGTGAAAATGATTTACCTAGATATTTTTGGATGGAAGCCATAAATATTGCATGCTATGTTTCAAATCGAGTTTTAATTCGACCGATTCTAAAGAAAATACCTTATGAGCTTTGGAAGGGTAGAAAACCCTTAATTCGTTACTTTCATGTTTTTGGATGCCGTTGTTTCATCTTAAACAATGGTAAGGATAATTTAAGTAAATTTGATGCCAAATCAGATGAGGAAGTCTTTCTAGGCTACTCCACATCTAGTAAGGCATACAGGGTCTTCAACAGAAGAACACTTGTTGTTGAAGAATCCATACATGTGGTATTTGATGAATCTAACAAAAAATCTTCAAGAAAAGAAGATGTATTCTCTGATGAAACAGGTAGCAAGAAAACTGAAGGAATAAACAACAATGAAGGGCTTACCAAGGAACAAAATGATGATCAAAACACTGAAGGAGATCAAGCACGAGGTGATGAAAATACGTCAACAGTTGATCCATTACCAAAAGAATGGAGGTATGCTCATGGACACCCAAAAGAACTAATTATCGGTGATCCATCTAAAGGTGTAAGTACTCGATCATCCCTTAGAAATATCTGTGATTACTTAGCTTTTGTTTCTCAGATTGAACCTAAAACTATTGAGGAAGCTGAATGTGATAGTAATTGGATAAATGCTATGCAAGATGAACTTAACCAATTCAAAAGGAATAATGTTTGGACATTAGTAGATAGGCCTTCAAACACTTCAATTATTGGTACAAAGTGGGTTTTTCGAAATAAACTTGATGAAAATGGAGTAGTTACTAGAAATAAGGCTAGACTAGTTGCCAAAGGATACAATCAGGAGGAAGGAATAGATTTTGATGAAACCTTTGCTCCTGTAGCTAGACTTGAGGCAATTAGTCTATTGTTAGCATTTGCTTGCTTCATAAATTTTAAATTGTATCAAATGGATGTTAAAAGTGCCTTTTTAAATATTTTAATTGAAGAAGAGGTTTACGTTGAGCAACCCCCTGGTTTTGAAAATTCTGAATTTCCAAATCATGTTTACAAACTTCATAAAGCTTTGTATGGATTGAAACAAGCTCCAAGAGCTTGGTATGATCGTTTAAACTCTTTCTTGCTCAAAAATAATTTTACTAGAGGTAATGTAGACAAAACTTTGTTTTTAAAGAAAAAGAATGATGATCTCTTAATAGTACAAATCTATGTAGATGATATAATATTTGGTGCTACTAATGAATCTTTTTGTCAAGATTTTGCAAAGTTAATGCAGGGAGAGTTCAAGATGAGCATGATGGGAGAACTGAATTTTTTTCTCGGACTCCAAATAAAGCAAACCAAAGAGGGGATTTTCATCAACCAAGCAAAATACACAAAAGAAATACTCAAGAAGTTTGGGATGGAGAATACTAAGCCTTTAGGTACCCCTATGAGCTCTACTTGTATACTTGACAAGGATGAATCAGGTAAATCTATTGACCAAAAATTATATCGTGGCATGATCAGTTCATTGTTATATCTTACAGCTAGTAGACCAGATATCATGTTTAGCATCTGTATGTGTGCTAGATATCAGTCTAATCCTAAAGAGTCTCATCTTTTGGCTGTTAAATGCATACTTAGATATCTATCTGGTTCAATTGAAATTGGTTTATGGTACTCTAGAGATTCTTCATTTGAATTGATTGCTTATTCTGATGCCGACTTTGCTGGGTGCAAACTTGATTGTAAAAGTACTAGTGGAACCTGTCAGTTTCTTGGAGTAAATTTGATCTTTTGGAGTAGCAAAAAACAGAACTCAGTTGCTTTATCTATGGCGAAAGCCGAATATATAGTAGCTGGAAGCTGTTGTGCTCAAATCCTTTGGATCAAACAACAACTCGAAGATTTTGGCATTAAACTAACTAAGACACCCATAAGATATGACAATACTAGTGCAATCAATCTATCTAAAAATCCTGTGCAACATTCAAGAAGTAAACACATTGAAATAAGACATCATTTCATAAGAGATCATGTACAAAACTCTAATATTATTCTTGATTTTGTATGTACTGATGATCAGTTAGCAGATGTGTTTACCAAACCTTTGTGTGAGGATAGGTTCTGTCTGATTAGAAGTGAGTTAGGTGTCATTGATCCATTCTCCTAGAACTCTCATAGTTTTAATTATACCTAAATCTTTTCGCTTAAAACCACTTGATTTAAGCCCCAAAAATCTGATTAAATTATTTCCTATTTTTCTAAAAATTTTTGGATTTTCTTAAAATTTTTTGGCCAAGTGTCGACACTTGGAAATTGTCAAGTGTCGACACCTGACCAAGTGTCGACACTTGACAAATACTAAGTGTCGACACTTGCAGGAAAAATCTATTTTTAACCGACAGACCGAGGGTTTTGTTTTTTGTCTTCCCCCATCACTCTCGAGCAACAGTGGTCCCCCATCGCTCCAAATCTTCCTTTTCCCGTTTACCCCAACAAGATTCAGGTATTTCCCTCCTTCTATTTTCACTTTATTCCCCTCATTTTCATTTTATTTTGACGTTTTCAAACCGTGCAACCTAGAATAGGATTTTTCCGAACCTTTTTTAGAATTTTAACCAGATTTTCACGTGTTTTAATGGATTTCTAAAGCTCCATTTGAGGGAATGGTGGTTTAAAGGTATTTTTCTCGGATTTCCCATGATTTTTGGCCGTTTTCATGTTTATTCCATCCGATTTTCAAAAAAAAAAAAAAAAAAACACTGTTGGATTGATTTTGGCCGAAATAATTTGGGTTTTTCATCTAAATCTAGTATTCTAAAACCATTTATTGCTTTATCATAGTTTTGAAAAAAAAATATTTATGATGTTTTTGCCACTTTGCTAAACTCCTAATTTATTTTAACCCAAATTCCATGGGTTTTGATATTTTGGCCTTACAAAAAGTATTTTCCAAAAGTTCAAATATGTTTTAATAAACAAAAATATTTTCTATAATTATCTGTACGGGGTATTGTCATTTAATCAAAGTATAAGTTGTAAAAATCTCACCTTTAAACTGATTGACAGTTTTTTCAAACTTTGTTTGGGGTATTTTACAACCCAAAAGTGTTTTAATTATAGTTTTCAAAACCTGTCTGAACACATTTTAAGAAATGAAGCTCTCCTTATCTCAGCCTGTAGCCAATCCTATAGTTCTAAGTCTGATTGAACCTATCTTCCTTCTTTCCTAGTCAGCTTGCTATAATGGGTCCCAGGAAGAGACTTGCAGTTAGGAAGAGACCTAGTCGTGGTGTAGAGAGGAGATCGAAGGCCAGATTTGACCCTACACAGGCTAGCAGTTCAGCCACACCGAGTTCCCCCCTGCAGAGAGGATGGCAGGGAAGTTAGTAGCCTCTGGGAGGAGAGTCGACCTGGAGTGTTTTGATAGGCACCATTTCAGCTTACGACAGGTGCTCACTGATGCAGGATTAGTACCATTCGGTACTATGCAAGAGAGGTACTATCCTCATCTAGTGAGAGAGTTCTATGGTGCGTTGGATTGTCGACAACTTCTTTGGACTATGACAGTGAGAGGTGTTCAGATTTCACCGACGGCGGAGCTATTGGGCAGAGTATGGGAGATCCCCCATAGGGGAATCTATGTTTTTTCGGTGGATGACAGAGAGGCTGCTTTTAGGTGTATCCTCGAGCGAGAGGATGTTCGCGGTATATCCATAGTTACCGCGAACCAGTTATCTCTGGAGATGCGCCTATTGCACCACATCACGGCACGTATACTTCTGCCGAAGACTGGGAGATTTGACTTCATCACTAAGAGAGAGTTGATGGTGATGACGAGTCTGATAGAGAGGAGGCAGATTGATCTTTCATCCTTGATGCTAGTTCAGATGCATGATGCTGCGACTTAGCACCGTCACTATTTACCTTACGGCATGGCACTGACCAGATTATTCAGAGCTTGTGGAGTATCACTGGAGGGGGAGATCCCCAAGGAGATACTACACACAGATATATATGATGAGAGGTCCTTGCACCGTATGAGATATAGACGTGTTGCAGGTCGATGGGTGCGCAGAGAGTCTGGCCAGGAGCCAGATGAGGAGGACAAGCTTCAAGAGGCAGAGGCAGGACCATCTGAGCCAGCAGTTTTTCCTCCCATTGATATCCCATCAACACAGGTAGAGCATTCGACTCCTGATACTTCAGCTCCTCTGCCACTTTCTACTGGACTATCCTTTGAGGAGCATGCCAGAGAGCAGTTCACTGAGATCAGGGATGAGTTGACTCAGCTACGCAGCGAGGTTGAGATTCTTCGAGCACATACTACCTCGGAGCATGCTGTGATCCGTAGATCTATGGAGGAGGGATTCTCTCGTATTGAGGATCTGTTGAGATCCCTTATACCTCCTGCAGCCCCTGCAGTTGTATCCTCTGATGATGATGATGATGATGATGATGATGATGATGATGATGATGGTGACGATCACCAGAGCGACCATGCTGATACTGTTGAGGGTGGTGATCGGGCAGATATGGATGAGGACAGAGCTACAGAGATTGTGGGCAATGATAGTGACAGTGATGGCAGTGCAGATGATTATGAGGTGGTCAGTCGCGATCCTCCCACTATCCCAGCTGCTCCTACTGACTTGGTTGATTCCACACCGGACTTTGTTATACCAGCTAATCTTCTTTCCCCCCCTTCCACTAGATCATCTAGGGTTGTACCCGCCTTTGGTCCTTCTGGCCGCACTAGGAGTCGTCGAGCTTTAGTACCTCCTAGGGCCTTAGCCACTAGATCTAGGATCAGTGCCTCATTTAGTCTTGAGATTCCATCTGATGAGGATTAGCCTCACAAATGTCTGTTATAGTTCATATGTTGTATGTTTCTGATATTTGTATGACTCTGATGATATCTGTATGTTTCAGTTCTTGCTGATAACTCAGCAAACTTTTGTACTGAAAACTTCTCTTATCTATTATATATATTTCAGTTTAGTGCTTATTATTTGTATTTGAATGGTTAAATTTAGCTTCTTCAGCTCTGATTCTCTTTGATCTTTTTGGCTCTGATACCTATCTTATTTGATTCTCTACCATCTTTTTGTCTCCATGCTCATTGTGAGGGGGAGGTTATTCCCCTTTCTAATGATTGACAAAAGGGGGAGAAATAGTATTGATTGCATAGATGCATAAATTCATAATTTTTTGTGGTTTCACCTTGTGAGAATCTTTGAAATTTACTTTAACGAGAAATATCTAATTAAGGGGGAGATTGATTCTTCCTAACTATGAAGTTTTTGCCTCTCATATGAACTTAAATTCATATTCATGAATTATAATAGTTAAAGTTTGAAATGTAATGCTTTTTTACTCAAGATTTTGTCATCATCAAAAAGGGAGAGATTGTTGGCTCCACCCAATGATTTTGATGAATAACAAAACATTGAGTGCATATTGTATACTAATGTGTATTTCAAGTTATGAGTTTTCAGGAAGAAAGCATCTTAAAATCTTAAAAACTTATGTTTCATGGCACGTCATGGCACGGAGCTTTTCTCACAAATCTGGACATCCTCTTCATGGAAAAAGGGGATCTAAATGATTAAATATTTTGTGTTTATGATTCATTTATGTTTCAAGATTTATATTTATGTTTTTGAGGTTAGTTTCACTTGAATATGAGCTTTTCAGTCTCAAGTGTCGATACCTGGAAAGTCAAGTGTCGACACTTCAGCATTTGGTACGAACAAAAATCCTTGGCATGCCAAGTGTCGACACCCAGAACCAAGTGTCGACACTTGGTGTCGACACTTAAGTTTCCAAGTATCGACTCAAGGCCTGAGAATTTTGAAAATACAGAACTTTGTCATTTGAGGATTTTTGTGTCAAATATCGACAACTGTGCATCAAGTGTCGATACTTGAAAGTTCAAGTGTCAACACCTAGAGATCAAGTGTCGACACCTGACAGCCAAGTGTCGACACCTGACAGCCAAGTGTCGACACTTGCAGCCTGACAGCTCTAACGGATCTATTTTTCTGACTTGCAGAACTTGCTTTTCAAGCTCCAAACGGCTATTTCCAAGTTTCCAACGGTTACAAACCATTTTTTGGATGGTTCTTGGTGTATTTAACCTCCACCAACCTCATTTTAAAGAGAAGGAAGTGTATTGAAGTGTATTCAAGTCTACTCAAAAGCCAAAAAGCCTATATTCTCTCAAATACTTCATATTAAAAGCCTCTTATAGTTTGATTCCTTGAAAAGCCTACAAGCTCATCATTACTTCATTCCAAAAGAGGCACTTTGAAGGATATTCTAAGAAAGAGTCAAGACAAAGCATCAACTTGAGCTTCAAAGATTCCATCATACTCTTGAAGAGAGTTTGTTTTAGTTTTAAAATTGTATATCTGTTTTTACATTGTGACTTCACCTTGCTTTCAAGGGTGTCTTGAAAGAAGGTTATTGTAGTTTGTTGGTAAGCCAAAGGGATAAAACCAACTAGGGTTAACTTGTGAGCCCGAAGACAAAACAAGTGTTAAGGTTTGTTGGTAAGCCTAAGTGATAAAACCAACTTAGATTTTGACTTGTAAGCCTTGTGAAAAATAAGTCAGCTGTAATCTTATTTGGATTATAGTGAAATTCCTAAGGGTGGCTTGGGGAGTGGATGTAGGTGCTAGGTTTGCACCAAACCACTATAAACCTTGTGTTTGTGTGTGATTGCTCTCTTCCTCTCTTGCTTTTTTATTATTGCTACTGCTTTAAATCTTTTGCATTGATCATTTTTCACTAGCACCACTAGTCCCTCTCTTTATTGTTTTAAATTTTCTAAAAGACCCAATTCACCCCCCCTCTTGGGCTCCATTTCTGGGCAACAATAATAATTTATTCACCATCGCTAATAATTTTTTAATTTTTTTAAAAATAAATTATTTTAAAAAATATTTTAATAATAAATAATTAAATTTGTTAAACTATATTAAATATAAAGTAACAATTAACTAGTATAATTATAAATAAAATTTTAAATAAAAAATATTATTAACAAATTTTTAAATATAAAAATTAAAATAAATAAAAAAACTTATTAATAATTTTTCTTGCTATGATGACTATCATAATGACACTAGCTGATCACTCAGACGTGGATCCTAAAGAGTGTTCACGGTCAAAATATGGATGGCATCTTGAATGCCTTTACTGGGCAAATACTCGAGTCATGATATCCTTGATGTATGCATTACTTCATATCTGGATTATCAAAGCCTGAGATGAAGATGCTGAAAAGTATCAAGCAACCGAAGGTTTGACGTTGTGACCGAATCTTATGACCTGACTCTAACTCATCCCTCTGACTCTTACTCATTATATTCATCAAATTAAAATGGTAAAAGATAAATATTTAAAATGATTCAAGAATTTTAAATAAAAAATATCTATAATCTTCCATACTCTATCTTCTAGAAGGACTCCAAGAAGAAAATAAAATTCTTAATGAAAAAGTGCTCGAGATCACAAGAGATTACCTCGAAATCATCAATCTTTTATGGTGGCCATTCTTAAGAGAAAGCTTTAAAATCGATCTTCTAGTATATGCCTATCTTACCTTGAGACATGGGAGTAGTGCCACTAACTATTGTAGTAACACTACTGGAACCTTATCACCAAAAGCCAGTTTAAACTAGACAAACTAGAAGATAGATATACCGAATTAGTTAGTGTAAAGTATCTTCAATTGTATTTAAGATACTGTAGTCTATTCTAACTCCATCATTTGACTAGCAATATTAGCAGTGAGGTAGCTCTCACACCAACCATACCAAATACCTAAGCTCCCACTCTAAGATGAACGTCCATCATCACATCTTAGCACCAAAACATCTTAGGATTGAATGGCAACTAGCTCATTATTGACTTCATTCACAATCAAAATTCTAATTTTTTTTCAGCTTTATGTATATCATTTTTATCATAGACTAGTCTAATATCACTAAGTATAATATTTGATTATTGATTAATTCATGTTTCAATATATATGAACTGTTAACTTTATTCAATTCATATGCATTAAAACATAAATTACTCCATCACCAAAAATTATCCTAGGTAATTTTAAACTAGCTCATGATTGTATAGATAATATAACTAAAGATGAAAAGAAATTAAAATCTTGATAGTTAATAAGTCAATAATGAACTAGTTGTCACTTGGTCCTAAGCTACTTTGATGCCAAGGATGCTCACCTTAGAATTGGAGATATCGAAATGACTGATATGACAACTACTCACTATTACTGTCGCCGACCAGATGATGGAGCTAGAATGGACTATAATATCTTAAGTACAATTAAAGATACCTTTTTGTTAACCAATTCAGCATATCTAACTTCTAATTTCTCCTATAAAAAATAGCCTTTAGTGATGAGATCCTATGACATCACTGCGACAATCGATGGTGCCACTCTTGTGTCTTAGGATTATTAGTAGACATGAACCAGAAGAACAATTTTAAAGCTTCCACTCAAGAATAGCCATTATAAGAGATCGACGGCTTTGAGATCTTCTCCTGCAATCTCAAGCACTTCCCACCAAAGATCTCATTTTCTTCTTATAATCCTCATTCTAGAAGTCGAGTACAATAAGGTTGCAAGGATTCTCTATCTTTAAATCCTTGAATAATTTTAAATACTTTCCTGATCAAGCATATTTCTAGATCAGGTTCAGGCCAAACCAAGTAAGGCCAAAAGGGATGCCTAGTCCCGTTAATATATCTAGGGTCCTGATCGGATCTGGGTGCAATATATCTAGGTTCCAACTCCAATTAAATCCATTGAGAGTTTTAAGATAAAGCAAGCAAAATAAAAGAAGATAAAATTGAACTTTCTCTCTCTGTCAGAGCTAAAGAAAATAATTGAAGAAGACGAAGAACAATAAGGAGACAATATCAATTGGAGATTCTAACTCGAATGTTAACTTCATTCATTATAAAAATTCTAACTCTTTCTTCATCTTTAGTTACATTATTTTCATCATACGCTAGCCTAACATCATCTAGTATAATCTTTGGCTATTTATTAATTCATTTTTAATGCTTACGAACTGTTAACTTTATTTAGTTTATATAAATTATAACATGAATTAATTCATAACCAGATATTACACTAGATGATGTTAAACTAGTCCTTGATCAGATAAATGATGTAACTAAAAATGAAAAAAGAGTTAAAATATCAATAATAACAAAGTCAATAGCAAGCTAGAATCTCCAATCCTTATCATCTTCTTATTTTTCTTCATCTTCAGCTCTTCTTTTCTTTAACTCTGATACAAAGAGGGAGCTCAATTTTTTTTCTATTATTTTTTATACTCTATCTTAAAGTTATCAACAAATTGGATTTGTATCAAAACTTAGATATATATCCAGGTCCAGACCTGACCTTATTGGATTCAGACCTGAACCCTCATGCTCTCCACCACCCCACTTATGAACGAGGACTCGAACCCCATTTCAGCAACTGAGTCATCATCCTCAAGTCCTTCATCTAATTAATTAATTAAATATCTAAATAATTAAATAAATAACTAATTAATTAATTAAAATAATATCTAATTAATTAAATCAATAAATAAGCATCTAATTAATAAAAAAAGCATCTACTTAATTGAATAATCATTAAATTAATTAATTAAATATCTAAATAAATAAATAAATAACTAATTAATTAATTAAGTAAATAAATAATTTTTTTAAATCAATTCTTTAATTAATTAATTAAATTTCATTAATATTAAAAAAAATAATTTTTAATGATGGCTCTGGCATCGTTGCTACTACTAGCGCTAATATATGTACCAAGGTTTGGAAAGAAGTGATTATTATTTCACTAATCTGGAATAGCAACCTGATCTTAGTGCTCATCACAAACCATCTTGATAAAATTTTCTATTATTAGGATAAAAATCTAACAAAATTTTATAAAAAATCACTCAAAAAAATTTTGAAAGTAATCAAAATTCGGATGGAAATAGAAACAAGTTCAAATGTCACAACTAATTCACTCGAAAAAATATAGTAATTTCTAGAAAAAAAATAATACCAAAATTAAAGTTTTAGATAAAATCAAATAAGAAGAAAAACTAAGATATGAAATACTATATAACATTCTTATAATTATGAGAAATAAAATAATAAAATAATAATCTATATTCTAGCTCAAGTTCTTCAGTTGGTATAGCGGTACCAGCTATAGATAGAGGCGCTCACTAAAGAGGAGGAGAGGGGGCCTCATGGCATGGTAAGCTTGGCATGGGAAGGGGGTTGCATGGTGCAGGGAGGGGACCAGAGGGCATAGTGTTGACTCCGTTATTGATTTTGATGATAAATAAAATACTTAAGTATAAGTTGAGTACTAACTATTTCTTTAAAGTATATTTTTATAAAAAAAATGTACTCATCATTCCAACAGTTTTTTATTGCTTGTCAAAGAAATGAAGAAGTCCCCTCCATGAATGAAAGATTAGTTTTAAATGGACTTAAGCACTTGAAGATTGCTTGAAATAACATAAAGAGTTCAGCACAATTTGGTTTCAACAGAGGTTCAATGGTTCTTGAAGAAATCTCAGCAAGTGTCGACTCAAAGTGTCGACTCACAACTCAAGTGTCGACTCATGATAATGGAAGTGTCCACTCAAGTTGGCACGTAGAAAGAATTTTAGATGGCACGGTTGAAGTGTCGACTCATGCCAGTCAAGGTGTCGACTCAAGGATCGGCTCATTGCCTGAGAAAATTTTGATATAGAACTTACTGAAATTGAAGACTTGCCTGAAGTGTCAACTCATGGATGTCAAGTGTTGACTCACCAAAAGAAGTGTCGACTCACCTGAGAATTCCAGAGAGCTTCAATGAAGAAATTTGAACTAGGTATCAACTCATGGAATGTAAGTGTCGACTCTAAGTGTCAACTCATAGCTTGAAGTATCGACACTTGGAGTTCTAGGAACAGTAACGACTAGTTTTTCAAATGCAGAACTTGACCCTCTTAGCTTCCAACGACTAGTTTTTCATGTCTAACGGCCATAAATCAACTTTGAGACATTGGAAAAGTATTTAAGTGATTGAAATCAAATCTAAATATAAGAGGATCAATAATAGAAAAGAAAAAGCAAGAGCATTCACTCCCATTCACTGAGAGCAACTACCTTCAAGCAAAAAGAAGTCTCCAAGCTTTCAAAACCTTCAAGAGCATTCAAGTTTAACATTCTTGAGCATTAATTGAGGCTTCATCAAGTTGAAGACAAGCGATTCCTCAAAGCTTCAAAGAGATATTTGCTTTTATTTAGAAAGCTTTTATCGTTGTTTTACTTCAAACTTTATATTTGTTGGAAATGTTATTGGTTAGCCTTGAAAATCAAGGAGGTTATTGGTTAGCCTTGAAAACTAAGGAGGTTGTCGGTGAGCCTTAAAATCAATTAGGTTCCTGGTTAGCCCGCAAAACCAAGGGAGGTTTTGACTCGTGAGCTTTATGAAAATAAGTCAGGTTTTGATTAGTGAGCTTGGAAAACTAATCGGCTATAATCGATAGAGATTATAGTGAATTCCCAAGTGGTCCTTGAGAAGTGGATGTAGGTGCATTGGAAAGCATCGAACCACTATACTTGGATTGTATTTGTGATTGTTTGTCTCTCTCTTTTACTGTTACTTTTATTGCTTTTAAATTTCCTCTGCATACTCTTTAAAAGCACATTATACTTGTATTTCATTGTACTTAGATTGTTTATTAAATTGGTTCACACACTTGCAATTAATTTTTAGAACCCCAATTCATCCCTCCTCTTGGGTTGCTTACTCGGCAACATATAATGAGGGGGCAACATGGCATTGCGAGCTTGGCACGAGGAGGAGGCCTCATGGAACGACGAGCTTGACACTTGGAGAGGGCCCGGATGACACATGGAGGGGGCTGGATGATGAGGAGATGCTGGATGGCATGAAGAGGGG
This sequence comes from Areca catechu, assembly GCA_021397845.1. NCBI lineage: Eukaryota > Viridiplantae > Streptophyta > Magnoliopsida > Arecales > Arecaceae > Areca > Areca catechu. The sequence continues at coordinate 193,265,338 of CM038039.1, forward strand.
CCAGATAGCATGGGGAGGAGGGTCGAACGATATGAAGAGGGGATCAGACGGTGCGAAGAGGGGGATGGATAGTGCGAGGAGGGGGTCGAATGGCGAGGAGAGGAGGGCCGGATTGCAAGGAGAGAAGGGCTGAACAGTGCGGGGAGAGGGCCGGATGGCATGGGGAGGGGGCCGGATGATGAGGGGAGGAGGGAATCGATGCAAGAAAGGGAGAGACAAAAATTTCTGGCCAATCTCCCACCTGGAAGAAAGTTATATCGATATTTTTAGCGATGACAAAATTACCGTCACTAAAAGTTATCGGTACAATATCAAAAATAGTGAACTTATTAGTGATAGCAAATTTCCATCGCTGATAAGCTATCATCTATGGCTAATAATTTTTTTTAAAAAAAAAAATTAAAAAATAAAAATTTAAAACATTAAAATTTAAACATTATTAGTGATGGCATATCCCGTCACTAATAAAATAACTCCATCACTAATTATTTTATAAAAAAATAAAATAATTTAAAATTTTAAAAAAAGTTAATGACAATAATCCTGTTGCTAAAATTAGAAATATCCATCGCTAATAAAATTTTAAAATATAAAAATATTATAAAACTTTAATATTATTCACAATGGAGTATGTCATCACTAATATTCTAGTTTACATCGCTAATAATAGTAACAACAAAAAGTTCTCATGTCGTCATTTGTTTTTGCTAAAATGTCTTATTAGCGATGACAAGCTTGCCGTCGCTAAAAACTTTTTTTCTTATAGTATAATTATGCATCAGCTAGATTAGCTATTTAGGATATATATTTAATAATCTTTTATTTGTACTAAAGCCAATTGATCATGGACTAGAATCCCATCTTCTCAAGATGAAGTTTGGTCTTGATCAGGTTCACTAGTTTAGTTAATGGGTTCACCACATCATATATGGAGACTACTATCTGTTTATGGTAAGATCATCGCCCTATATGCTTGGACTTCTAGTAAAACCTATACTCCTTGGTTAAGGCTATAGTACCACAACTATCGCAATAGAGTGATAATGACATCTTATGATTTTATACTCAGTTCTGTAATAACCTACTAGAACTAGAAAACCTTCCTAGCAATATGAAAAACGGTGATACATCAACTTCAATGGACTATGCAATGATTGGTTCTTTGGAACTCTTCCAATCTACCAATTCTCCATTGCACAATAATACATACCTTGATGCAGATTCTTTATCATCATTTGTGTATCCTTATACCCTTAACTTTCCTTATCTTAAGACCATGGACATATTCTTAGTACTTCTTAGGTACTTAGAATTGTTCTACATAGCTATCCAGTACTAAATGCGTGGATTCAACTTATGTCTACTCGTGACACTCACAACAAGGATAATTTTGGTCATAACGGGCATCTTTTAATATCTATCCTTATAGATCTTTATGCCAAGATGTTTTTTAAGGTCATTCAAAGGGAATTCTATTACAATTAAAACTTTTTAAGCACGCCATGAAATTGACAAGCCATGCATTTTATATTAACATATGATTATATAATTTCAAATTAGCGAGACTCTATTTAATAGTTTATTTTTCATTTCAAAATTGTTTCTAATTATGCATGTTATGAAGGGCCATGTATTTCATTAAAATGGGATATTTATTATATACCCTGGAAAAATAGGCTGGTGATGGTAGAAACAAATATAGTTTCTAGTTGGCATGCTCCAAGCACCGATAACCAACATTTTAAGAGGTCTTTATGCATGATGAAAACCGCCAATCATGGCCGACCGTGGTTGGGCCGAGACCTTGAAACCACCCGGTTACCATAATAGTAATGTAATAGTAGCTAATAGCTCTCACCTTGCTTCTGATCAATCCATGTTTTTTATTTATCAATATATTTATATTTTATGAATCTTTTATTTTACAATGTACTTGTATACTTTTTGTTTTATTAAATATTTATGATATATTCGAATGTTTTTTATTATATATATATATATATGTTATTTATCATTATATTTCCATGCTTTATCAAAAAAATTCATAACTATTTCAATTAATATATGAAATAATAACTGTAGTAAAAAAATCTACTAGTACTACACGAGGATACACCACCATGACATGAGTAGAAATTTTTATAAATGGAATTACGAAGAATCAAATCCGAATATCTGATGTTGCAATTAATAACAGGTAATCCATCCAGATTGTTGATAATTTAATAGAGCCCCATCATATTATTATGCTTGATATATTTTTTGGATGGCAATCTATCCTATCTAGTAATCTAGATTATCTCTCAATATGTGGATTATCTTTGAAAGGGATGGTAATCAAGATTATTACCTTTCAGTAATCTTTTAGATAATATTATTCTTCCATTCTCCATTCTTTTTATGATATAATATAATATAAAATATAATATAACATTATAATAATATAATATTGATATTGCAGGATCGCTGACATGGAGCCCTCCTCGGACCCAGTTGGCGGCCATGCTGGCAGGTGTTGCCACATCGGCCATTTTCTCTCGAGTTCCTTCGCCAGGCAGCTCCCTCGAGGTCAAGCCTGTCTCGGCCGAAGTCGAGCTCCCTCTCTTTGAACTCCTTCGCTGGGCGGCTCCTCGGAGGTCGAGCCCACCTCGGCCAAAGTCGAGCTCCCTCTCTTCGAGTTCCTTCGCCAGGCAACTCCTTCAAGGTCGAGCCCATCTCGATTGAAGTCGAGCTCCCTCTTTTCAAGTTCCTTCACCAGGCAACTTGACTCAACCTCGGCTGAAGTCGAGCTCCCTCTCTTCGAGTTCCTTCACCAGGCAGCTCTCCCAAGGTCGAGCCCTCCTCGACCCTCTCTTCGAACTCCTTCGCCGGGCGGCTCCCCCGAGATCGAGCGCACCTTAGCCGAAGTCAAGTTCCCCCTCCTCGAGCCAAGTGTCCGTCGAAGGAAGGGTCTGCCAGTTCGGCACTACCCCAATGGCTGAGGGCGACCATGACCCAGAAGCTTCCAAGACGGGGAAAGGTAAACGCCACTACATCTGTTGGTCTGCGGCACGCCACCCAAGGCCTAAAAAAGGGAAAGTGAACCGGCCTGTGGAGGGGGATCCCAGCGGAACACCAGGATCTCTCCCATCGCTATTTGCACCGGTTAGGAAAGGGTGTTCCAGTCGAAGCACTGCATTCCCCAGCCAATCATTTGTACCACCTGAAAGGAGAAAGCCATGCCAGGGGATTTAAACCTGGGGTGGCTACCCCTGGATCGAGGTCCTGCCAAATTTCCTCAAGTATGGAGACCGGTCGAGAAGTCAATCCACGACGTTAACTTCCTACCATGGAGGGAAGGAGATGCCGAGACACGACCAACGAGGTGCTAAGCCATCGAGCACCCCCATGGGGGAACTCGAGGTGGAAACGGGAAGATCCAGGTTCTAAAAAGATGTCCTAAGGGGCCTTCAGACAAGGTAAGAAAGAATTATCCAGAGGGAGAGCAAGCTTGAGAGAGCGCTCCGGGGCTCCCGGAGAACTCGTTGGAGGAGTCTCAATGGACACAACCATCACTACTCTAGCTCCCCATCTCTGCCACAACTCTCACTCTACTCTTTACTCACAAGCTCCTCCTCCAAGAGTGGAGACCTCACAGGGATCCACCGAGGAGGATCTGTTCTCCTAGATCACCCACTGACTTGATCATCAGAGTGCCCCCACCGGGATCCCCGACTCGAGTCTCTTCTCTTTTGCAGATCTGGGTATGCATGCCAGATTTTGGGTATTGAGGCTGATGTCCGGCGCCATGCTAGAGCTGTAGGCCATGGCGGTGTATGCAGCAACAGAATGGCATGCTAGAAAGGGGAATAGGACACAGTCCGACCCAAACCAATACCCTCACAAACAACTTTGTCCGAAGCATGGTGGTGACACGCGCGCAGGAGGTTTCCACCAGTCATGCGGGAGACTCTCCTCCCGAGGGTCAACATAGCCCGGAGAGGAAACTCCCCGCTCCACCACAACCGCCTCTAATAGATGTCCAGCTCGCCATGTTAGCCCAGCAGATGCAGATCCTAACTGTGGCGGTGAGACAGCTGCAGCACCAGCATCGGTCCTTGGCCACCCACTAGTAGCCAGGGACCCTAGCGGCCAAAGTCGCCACCCCCCACGATAACGTGTGCTCCTTCCAGGGAAGGCTGTCACAGCCGTGGGCAGTGACTGATCCTCGGAGAAGCCATCAGGCCCCGACGAAAAGATAGTGGACTGGGTCGGTTGACCGAGAGAGCCGGTCTCCAGCTTTCGAGTGTGCCGCTATTAAGCACCGCCAAAGCCGTTGAGGCAAAGCTCCCTGTAACGACCCTCCTCAGCAATCATCTTCATCTCCTCTGACAGCCTCGACGGAAGGTTCCACTGACTAGGCCATCAGGCACATGACAGAAAAGTGCCTAGAGGAACAAGAGCGTAAGCTGGTGGAACTGTCTTGCCAATTTGCAAATTTGTAGGGCTCCTCCCGTGAGCCAGCAGGCCATGATACCCGTCCCCCCTTCTCCCGAGAATTTCAAGAGGAGCCGATCCTGAGTCGATTCCGGATCACTCAGGTGGATCCCTACGACGGGACCACCGACCCCGTAGACCACCTAGAGAGCTACAAAGCTCTCATGAGAGTCCAAGGGACAACTGATGCTCTCCTTTACATCACCTTCCCAGCCACACTTCGGAAGGCCACTCGAGTCTGGTTCACCCGTCTCGAGCCTGAAAGCATCGACTCCTTTGCACAGCTAGAAAGGAGGTTCGTGGCCCACTTCGATGCTTGTTGGAAGGTGCCACGAGAAGTAGACAGTCTTTTCTCCATCAAGCAACAGGACCGCGAGTCTTTGCGGGACTATGTGACTTGTTTCAAGGTTGCTGCACTAGAAATATACAACCTAGATGAGCCCGTCGCCATGCTGGTGCTGAAGAGAGGGCTCAGGACCTCCCACCTGACCTACTCCCTGGACAAGAAGCCTTCGAAGACGTATTCCGACCTCCTCCTTCGAGTCCACAAATATATCCGTGCTGAGGAGGCGGACCGCACCAGGAGAGAGCTGGATGGGAAGCCACTGAAGAAGCAGCCTCCGGGGGAGGCATCCGGGATGCGGAGGCCCAGACTGACCCCAAACTTCTGACCGGGGTCGAAGTTGAAGAGAGACCCCATCTCAGAAGAAAGATACACTCCTCTCCTTGCCTCGAGGTTGAAAATCCACATGGAGATTGATGACGAGCTCTACCTGTGTCGCCCTCTCCTACTGAGGACATCTAACAGTCATGATAAGATGTAGTACTGCCAGTTTCACCACAACCATGGCTATGACACCGTGGAATGTCACCACCTCAAAAGAGAGATTGAAGATCTGATAAGGAGGGACTACCTCAAAAAGTTCGTGGGGGGCAAGACCCCGGTAGAACCTCAAGCGCTTGTGGCTCTTCCTCCTGTTCCCCCTGTCGACAACCGATCCACCGAGAAGCCTGTGGGTATGATATGATGGGAAATAGAGCACGCTTCTAAAAGGGCCCAAGAGGGAGAGAGGTCAGAGAATGTACTCCTATTTATGAGGGAGGAGGGAATTGGGAATGGAAATGTAAATAATGATGCTATGGTGGTCGAAATGATGATCGCCAAGCATCCTATAAAATAGATTATGGTCGATAATGAAATTTTGACTGATGTCCTTTTTTACGATGCCTTCTCTAAGATGAATTTATCCTCTGCTTGACTGAAGCCAGTGAACACCCTGCTCGTCAGTTTCACTAGGGACTCTGTGGGGGTTGAAAGAGAGATCACTCTCCCTGTCACTACCGGGTCACCACCTCGGCAAAGCACTATCATGATGACCTTCACAGTTGTTGGGCTTCTTTCGGCCCATAACATGATCCTTGGCCGCCCAGGACTCAATCTGCTCAATATGGTCATCTCCACAAAATGGCTGCTAGTGCAGTTTCCCACTCCCCATGGTGTAGGAGAGATGAGGGGGACACCTCAGTCGATCCAACACTATCTACAAGCCATCCCGGGAGCCAGAAGTGCTGAAAAGGACCCCAGCATCAATGACCTCGACCAATGAGCACAGGATTCCAGGGGCGGCCCAGTTGAGCACCGCTGACGTATCCCCTCACATGGACCCACCAAAGATGGTGCAGATCGGGGCCCAGCTGCCAGAAGAGGAGCGGGCCTGCCTGTTGAACTTCTTCCGGGCGAATGCAAATGTGTTTGCCTGGACTGCGGTGGACATGCCAGGGATTTCCCCTGACATTATTACTCACAAGCTGAATATCGATATGAGGTGCGGCCCGATTTGATAGAAGAAGAGATGCTTTACCCCGACAAGGCAATGGGCGGTCAATGAGGAGGTGGAGAAGCTCCTTATGGCCAGTTTTGTTCGCGAAGTGCAATACCCAAGCTGGCTCGCAAACGTGGTCATGGTCAAGAAAAATAATGAAAAATGGAGGATCTGTGTAGATTACACCGACCTCAATCGAGCCTGTCCGAAGGATAGCTTTCCCTTTCCGAAGATGGACCAATTGGTTGATGCCACCTCGAGGCATCGCTTACTCTCCTTTATGGATGCATCTTCGGGTACAATCAAATCCAGATGCACACAGAGGATGAGGAGCATACTACCTTCATTACAAACCGGGGGATATACTGCTATAAGATGATACCATTCGATCTTAAGAATGCTGGTGCCACATAGCAACGGCTGGTCAACAAAGTCTTCCAAGACTAGATCGACCGTAACATGCTGGTTTACATGGATGACATGCTCATCATAAGCAAACCAAAGTCGGACCACATTGTAGACTTGGTGGAAGCCTTCTAGAACCTTCGCCCATATCAGATGAAGCCTCTCTTCCTCCTGAACCGGGCTCGGTGGATGCACTGGAGGGCTCCTCGACGGACAACCAGCAAGAAGTCCCTGGGCGCCGGAGGGGCTCCGGCGGGGGATACTCTGATGCTTAAGTTAGTGGAGGGCTGGAGCAACAGAACGGGAGGAAGCTCGGAAGGAGAGTATGCAATGGGGAAGAAGAACGTTACTCTTCATGGAGGTCCCTCGGGCACCTTTTATAGGCACGGAGCGCTGCCAAATTCTATTGGGGAGCAGGCTGAAAAAACCCGAATATGCCTCCAGGAGAACAGGCGTGGCGACAAGATCGTGGATGGCGACGTGCCAGGCATGTCAAAGTAGTGGCCATGCACTGGAGTTTGTTATAACAGAATGTCAGAACTGTCGGAGAGGAAAGGTTCCTGGAAACCTCGGGCAATCTCTTCAGCAATGGGTCAGTTGGCTCCCTAGGAGCCGACCATGACGATAAAAAGGGCCATAGCATGGGCGGTGGGGCGCCTATCAGCCCTCAAAGCCCTCGGGTAGGCTCTTTGGGAAAGCCGGCCGGAGAGTCGGACTCCGTGCGGGGACCATCCGACCGGGCACCGGGGGCCAGTCCGACCGGGCGCCGGGGGCCAGTCCGACCGGGGACTAGCCGAATGGGCGCATCAGTTGCCCCCTGCTCCTGGGCGTTGAGGGGCCACATGGCATAAAAGGACAGGAGCATGATCGTGCGCACCTGCGGCGGGTTTCGGACCAAGGCGTCGGGTCGCTTCGAATCCGCCTTAAACGGTGCCTTGGATAGCTATCAACCGCTCATTAGGGCGCAAGTGGGGCAGTTAATGCAAGTCCGGCACCATGATAAGAGCTAGACTGTCCCACGTCGATTCAGGGTGAAGTGGAGCATCGCGCCATGTGGCAACATCTGGCCGGCCGGCGCTACCCTTTGGATTAGTCTAGCACCGCTGATCCGGCGCATACGTGGATCGCGATCCACGTGAGAGGGAGCTTCAGTCGCTTCGATTCTCGCAACACAGGTGGTTGCGGCTCCCGACAGGATGGCTGAGGCATGCCCGAGGTGGGTAATGACTTCTCCCCCCTCTCCCCCTCCCTCGAAGGCCTATAAAAGGAGGAGGAGGCAGAGCGAGGAGGCTTTTCCTGCTGCGCCTGCCCTTCGCGAGATCGAGTCCTCCCTTCCTTCCTTCACGAAAATCGGCACCTAGGAGTGCACCCCAGGTTAGTCCCTGCCATTCCTCTTCTCCTTCTAGCTTCCAATGGCGTCCAATAGTAGAGGTTCGTCCCATAGACCTAGGGACCCAGGGCCGAGCGTGGTATCCTCGACCATGACCCGGGAACGGGTCGAAAACCTCAGGGCGGTATTCGGTATCCCATCAACCCTGCACCTCACTCTTTCAGGCCGAGAGGGGAGGGCAAATAACTCATTAGGTCCAGGGACCCTTCCGATGTACGAGTCCCATCTTAAGGCCGGCCTTAGGTTCCCACTGCATCCCCTGTTTATAGCCATCTTCAACCACTATAGGGTAACCCCAGTGCAACTGACCCCGAACAGTATTCGAGTGATATGCTGCTTTATAATACTCTGTCATAGGACCGGGTCCGACCCCAGTCTGTCCCTCTTTGATAACTTCTTTTACCTGAAGAGGGATTTTAGGAGTCGAGAGTGGGTCCTATTCGTCCCTCGTCAAGGTCGAAAGATCTTGAAGTGCCTCCCATCGACCGTCCATGGGTGGAAGGCCAGGTTCTTCTTCGTCAGCAGCCTCGAACCTTGGGGGTTCGAGCCGTTATGGAGAGAGCCATGGGCGAGGGTCTGCGAGGGGAGGTCGGTATCAGCGGTCGACCTGGGCATGTTCAATGCGCTTAGTAGAGCCGGCCCGGTGGCGGCATTTGAGCTGTTGGGGGAAGAGACCCTTCATCAGGCAAGGATCAGCCCCCAAAGATTCTTAGGCAAGGGCCGACCCCTTTTCTTACAGTTCTCTTAATCTTTCCTCCTTCTCTCTCTGACTCTGGATGTTTGGTGACAGGAGGAAGAATGCAATGGATTGACAAGTCCAACATCATCCGACGGACGGCGCGGAAGCGTGCCACTCCAGAATCAGCCCCCTCGCCAGCCGTCGAGCGACAAAAGAAGAGGCGGGAGGAGGAGCAACCCGCCCCCGTCGTCGACATCGAGTCGGATGGGGACGACCTCCCTCTCAGTGAGCACAGGGCAAGGAATGTGGCGAGGGTGCCAGCCCCACCAGCAAGGTCGGCCCCCCATCAGGAGCAGGGGGAGCCGATGACGTCCGACGCGGCCACGGCGTCCACCGGTCTAGAGGGAGCGGTCAGTGCTGACAAGGGAAAGGGGCCAGCCGTAAAGGGAGCAGCCGACAGTGGGCCAGAGCAGTCGAACAAGGAGATCCGCTCGGAGGGGTTCTAATACTGGCAGGCACTCGATCACCCCCTAAGGGCATGGAGCTTGCTGAGGGGGGCAATGACCGACGCCGATTGGGAGGTGTCGATCCAGAGAAGCTTGGCCGACGTGACCATGGAGACGTACCGTGACTTCACGAGGGTAAGGACCTAACCCTCCTACTTCGTTATTTACTTATTTTCTCTCCTTGACATATAACACTAATCAAGCTGTATGTCTATAGGTTCTCCTTGGCATCTCCCTCATGGACGATGCTATCTGCCAATTGGTGCATGCCGCCAAGGCCTCTGCGAGGAGGGTTCAAGAGCTGGAGGCAGCCCAGGAGGTCATGGTGACATCGCTGAAGTCGTTTGGAGAGAGCCTAGTGGCAGCCCGGGCGGAGGTTGAGTCGGCAAGGGCGGCCCAGAAGGAGGCCGAAAGCAGGCTGGCCAACTGCAAGGCTAGCCATAAGAAGAAGAAGGCGAAGGCCCGCCTTCTTGCTCACCAGCTGGGCAAGGAGGAAAAGCGGTCGGCGGAGGCCAATGAGAGGGCTCGGGCTGAGCGTGCGGCGTCGACACAGCTGGAGGCTTGACTCAAGGAGTTCAGGGAGTTGTCCACAAAGCAGGTCCAGGAGGCCGTAGGGGCATACAAGGCCTCCAGCGCCTTCACCGAGGACGTGGAGGAGGTGATGGCTGATTTCTATAGGGAGGGCTATGACGACGCCCTGAAGAAGGTGGGCCTGCTGTTCCCGGAGCTGGACCTGGCGGGCACCGAGTTGCGGGACCAGTCCGAGGGAGAGGAGGCCGAAGCGGAGCCTCCAGCGGAGGGCGAGGTAGGAGCGGCTAGGGCCGAAGCTCTAGCGCCAGCCGACGCGGAAGCGATGGCCCCTCTGGAGGAAGCCCCGGCCACCATAGTCCCAGCTGACCCTCCAATTGTAGCCGATGGGGCCGAGGTTGTGGCCCCTGACGCATCTCCCGTGGACCGGACCTAAGGGGTTTGTAAAGGTCCGACCCACCTCTTTTGTAAATACCACTTTTTGAAATGAACGAGTAGACCTGTTTTTGGAACTTCTTCAATGTGTGTAAAGCATTTCTTTTTCAAAAATTCTTCTAAATACCCCCAGTTGGCTTTACGGCCTTACAGGGTCACGAGCTGCCTTAGAGCGGTCGACGGGCATGGGGCAAGTGCCCTTTTCCCAGAATTTCTCCAAGTTCCCCCGGCCAGCCCATCCGGGCCAGAAACTGGTAGGGTAGTTGAGAACAATAATTTGATTTGGGCCAGATACTTGGGCGCTTGCTCCTGGTCTTTACCCGGGAGTCGGCTCGTACTGTGGCTTGTCCTCCCAGTAGTTCCGCGGGAGCTATCTCGAGATAGTTGCCGACCATGGTCGGACTCTCGGAAGTGGGCTGCCATGGAGCCTCTATGATGTGGCGATGGCGGACACGAAGAAACCTGGGGTTATTTGGAAATGGGAAAACCTAAAGCATACTAAGGATCGTGGGAGGGCTAAGAAGCCTCTCGGGACTAGGATAGGACGACCTCGAAAATCCTAAAACAGCCAGACTCTTTTGATTTTCAGTTTTCTTGATGGAGGTGGCGAAGGAAAGATGGGGATGGGAGACAAGGGACTGGAACTCATGGACCTTGTGGCTCATCCTAATGAAGAGACCTCTCACCTCTAAGGCATTACGCCCTCCTCGATACTTGGAGGCGCTAGGATGAATCTCAAGGTCACGAGGGGAACAGAAAGAGACATGAAGATGGGAGAAATAGAATGGGATACCTGGGGCCTCACACCCCTCGACGTCCCGAAGGACGAAGGCAAGTTGGGGCCTCACACCCCTCGACATCCCGAAGGACGAAGGCAAGTTGGGGCCTCACACCCCTCGACGTCCTGAAGGACGAAGGCAAGTTGGGGCCTCACATCCCTCGACATCCCAAAGGACGAAGGCAAGTTGGGGCCTCACACCCCTCGACGTCCCAAAGGACGAAGGCAAACGGGCCTCAACCCAAAACCACACACAAGTGGAAAAAACACTCTAAAAATTCATTTTCATCAACTACTTTATTACAAGAGGAGTATGGGTATTTATAGATGCCCAAATCCCTTTTGAAATTCAAAAATAAAATTCCCTGAAATCCTCCCTTGATTTTGAATACAAATTCAAAATCAAAATTCCAAATTTCCCAAATTACATTTATTAAAAAATTACCAAATATATCCTATTTATTCGAAATTTGAAATCCCTCCCCGCTCTGAAAGTCGTGCAGCTCCAAAAATCGCACAACCTCCTTCCAACTGCTTTGAGAAGCATGTAGAGGTTTCTTGGGATGCTTTGAGAGGCGTGCAGGTCCTTCTTCTCGGTCGAGCAATAGGGAGGGCAAAAATCGAACTCCGGTCGGCAGGGGGGGGAGGCCGGCGGGCGGCGGGGATGGTGGCGGGCAGCAGGCCGGTGGCGGCGCAAGGCGGCACGGCGATGGCGTCACGTGGGTGCACGGGACCGACGGATGCCTCCCGCATTCGTTTGTCTTCCCACGGGCGTGGGCGGCGACGGACCGGGCCGGCGGTCGGGCGGGGGCCAGCGGGCGGCGGGGACGGTGGCGGGCAGCAGGCCGGTGGCGATGCAGGGCGGCACGGCGGTGGCGTCACGCGGGCGCACGGGACGGACGGATGCCTCCCGCAACCGTTTGTCTTCCCATGGGCGTGGGCGGCGAAGTACCGGGCCGGCGGCCGGGCGGGGGCCAGCGGGCGACGAAGATGGCGGTGGGTAGCAGGCCGGTGGCGGTGCAGGGCGGCACGGCGGTGGCGTCACGCGGGCGCACGGGACGGACGGACGCCTCCCGTGTCCGTTCGTCTTCCCACGGGCGTGGGCAGCGACGGACCGGGCCGGCAGCCGGGCGGGGGCCGGCGGGTGGTGGGGATGGCGGCGGGCAGCAGGCCAGTGGCGGTGCAGGGCAGCACGGCCGCAGGTAGGCAGATGGACTCCTCCTCCGTCCGTTCATCTTCCCACGGGCGTGGGTGGCGGCGGCAGTTTCTCCGGTGAGGGCAGGGGCCGGCGGGTGTCGGCGGCGGACAGGCGGGGACGGCTGGGGGTCGGACAGCCCGGATGGGGGGGGGGGGGAAGGGGTGGCGGCTAGGTTTTAGAAAAGAATACGAACTGGTGGGAGGAGGTTGATGATGAAATAAGCTGGGAATAAAACGGGGATAAACCTGGAATAAAATGGGAATAAAATGGATAGTTGGAATAGCAGGGATAAGAAAAATAAGACAAACTAGAAAAAAATTAAAAGAAAATCCAGATGTGTTTCGGGTCCCCCATCACTCTGCCGACCGGAGTCGGACTTTCGGAGTGGGCTGCCTTGGATCCTCTACCGATCGGAGTCGGATTTCGGAAGTGGGCTACCTTGGAGCCTCTGTCGACCAGAGTCGGACTTTCGAAAGTGGGCTGCCATGGAGCCTCTGTCGACTGGAGTCAGACTTTCGGAAGTGGGCTGCCTTGGAGCTTCTGCCGACCGGAGTCGAACTTTCGGAAGTGGGATGCCATGGAGCCTCTGCCGACTAGAGTCGAACTTTCGGAAGTGGGCTGCCTTGGAGCCTCTGCCGACCGGAGTCGGACTTTCGGAAGTGGGCTGCCTTGGAGCCTCTGCCGACCGGAGTCGGACTTTCGAAAGTGGGCTGCCTTGGAGCCTCTGCCGACCAGAGTCAGACTTTCGGAAGTGGGCTACCTTGGAGCCTCTGTCGACCGGAGTCGGACTTTCGGAAGTGGGCTAGAAAAAGTTGGAGAAGTTTGTAGACTTTATTGATAATATTTGCGAAGATTGTCTACAATCCACGGGCGTGCTATCTGTCGCCCATCCAGGTGTGCTAGGCGGTAAGTTCCAGCCCGGACTACCTCGATAACCCGATAGGGGCCTTCTCAATTGGGGGAGAGCTTCTCCTGATCGGTCAGCCTCAAGACCTCCACCTTCCATAGGACTAGATCCCCAACTTGGAAGGTGCGCGCTTTAACCCATGAGTTGTAATATCTTGCCATCCTTTGATGGTAGGTCGCCATCTTCATACTTGCCCGGAATCGGGTCTCATCTAGCAGATCTAGGTTAGCCCTTCGTTGATTCGAATTGGTCGGCTTGACGAATTGATCAACCTGCAATGATAGTAGAGAAACCTCCATAGGGATGACTGCCTCACTCCCATAAGTTAGGTTAAACGGAGTTTCTCCCGTTGCTGACTGTGCGGTCGTCCGATATGCCCAAAGCACTGAATGAAGTTCTTCCGCCCAAAGTCCCTTGGCTTCATTTAGCTAGGTCTTCAGCCAATGCAGGATCATTCTATTGGTAACCTCGGCCTCTCCATTGGACTGAGGGTGAGCGACCGACGTAAGCCGATGGGCGATGTGATATTGTTGACAGAAGTCCCGAAACTAGGAGTTGTCGAATTGCCTCCCGTTGTCAGTGATGATCGTCTTCAGAATCCCAAACCAAAAGATAATGCAGTTTCGGACAAAGTTTTCCACTTTGGTCTCGGTTATCTGCGCCAATGCCTCTGCTTCCACCTACTTAGTGAAGCAATCAATGGCCACGAGGAGGAATTTTCGCTGATCGAAGGCCGGGGGAAAAGGTCCCAGGATGTCCATCCCCCATTGGGCGAATGGCCAAGGCGTTGTGAGCGGGGTCAGCTAGCTGGCTGGCCTCCTTTGGATGCCGGAGAACCTTTGGCATGCATCGCACCTTCGTATGAAGTCTAAGGCAACCTTCTGAATCGTGGGCCAATAATACCCCTGGCGAATGATTTTGTAAGCCAGGGACCTTCCCCCAAGATGATCGCCACAGATGCCTTCATGCACCTCCCGGAGCGCATAGTCCGCATCGACCGACCCCAAGCATTTCAGCAAGGGTTGAGAAAATGAGCGCTTGTAAAGAGCCCCATCGAGGATGACGTACTTAGAGGCCGTTGAGCGAATGCACCTGGCCTCCACCGGGTCATCCAGAAGGGCTCCTCGTGCTAGGAATGCGCGGATTGGGTCCATCCACGAGGCCTCTTGCTCAACCTGGTGGATCTCCGTCGGCTCCTCTGTAATGCTTGGGTGCTGGAGATGTTCCACGAAGGTTCGGTCGGAGGTGCCGACCACAGCGGTGGCTAGCCGCGACAAAGCATCCGCCCAGGAGTTTTGTTGCCGGGGTATATGAAGAATCTCTAAGAATTTAAGTTATGACACCAAGTCCCGTACCTTATCTAAGTACTTGGCCAAAGACGGATCCCTCGCCTCAAACTCACCCTTCACCTGATTGATTACTAGCTGGGAGTTGGAGAAGGCGCGGGTCCTAGCAATACCCAGTTCGTTCACTATCTTCAACCCCGCAAGCAGAGCTTCATACTCCGCCTGATTGTTCGACACCTGGAACGCGAAATGCAGGGCGTACTCCAAACATTTCCCATCGGGGTCAACTAAGATTAAGCCTGCACCACACCCCGAGAGGTTGGAAGCTCCATCTACGTGTAGGGTCTAGGTGGCTCGGCCTCTCCCGCCAGGTCAGCTATGTACGTCTCGACTGTTGTGGGAGTCTGCTCCGCCCCCCAGGTGCACTCTGCAATGAAATCAGCTATCACTTGGGCCTTCAAAGACGACCGTGGCTGGAAGGAGATGTCAAACTCACCCAACCTGACGGCCCACTTGGCGAGCCATCTAGAGATATCGGGGCTTCGGAGGATCGCCCTGAGGGGTTGGTCCGTCAGCACGATGATAGGATGCGCTTGAAAATAAGGTCGGAGATGCTTTGCCACTATAACTAGCGAGTACACTAGCTTTTGCACCTTAGGATATCTGACCTCGGCATCATGGAGAACCTTGCTGATGTAGTACACTGGTCTTTGTTGGCCGCCTTCCTCCACCCTCACAAGAACGCGCTGACGGCCTCACTGGAAGCTGATAGGTACAAGTACAACACTTCCCCCTCCGTTGGTTTGGCCAGGAGCGGAGGGTTCCTCAAGTAGTCCTTCAAGGCTTCAAAGGCTGTTTGGCATTCATCAGTCCACTGGAAGCGGTCCGACCGGTGCAAGGTCTTGAAGAACGGGAGGGATCTCTCGACCGACCGGGAGATGAAGCGGCTGAGAGAGGCGATGCGCCCCATAAGCTCTTAAACCTGCTTTTTATTGGTCGGAGGGGTCATGTCAATGATGGCCTTGATCTTTTCGGGAATGACCTCGATGCCTCTTTGAGTAACTAGGAAGCCGAGAAACTTTCTGAAGGTCACCCCGAAGATGCACTTGGTGGGGTTCTGCTTCATCCTGTGGCGCCACAACGCATCAAAGGACTCCTGCAGGTCCCTGATGTGGTCAGTCCTATGGAGGCTTTTGACGATCATATTATTGACATATGCCTCCATGTTCCTCTCCAACTGATCTTTAAAGACTCGGTTGATCAACCTTTGGAAGGTGGCGCCCGCATTCTTTAGGCCAAAGGGCATCATCTTGTAATAATACAAGACCCTGTCTACGACAAAGGCCATCCTCTCCTCATCTTCGGGATGCATCCTGATCTGGTTATACCCAGAGAAAGCATCCAGGAAGCTCAAGAGCTGGTGACCGGCCGTCGCATCCACCAGCTGGTTGATTTTTGGCAAGGGGAAGCTATCTTTGGGACACGCCTTGTTGAGGTCTGTGTAGTCCACACAGATCCTCCACTTCCCACTAGCCTTCTTCACCATGACGACATTGGCCAGCCACTCCGGGTAATGAGACTCCCTGATGAAGCCAGCATCAAGAAGCTTCTTCACTTCCTCCTCAATGGCCCTCTACCTTTTGGCTATGAAGCTTTTCTTCTTTTGTCGGATAGGCCTGTAGGTAGGATCCACCCTGAGCTGATGGGTGACGATATCTGCAGGGATACCTGGCATGTCAGATGTTGACCAGGCGAAGACGTCCGCATTGTTCCTCAAGAAGTTGACCAGCTCCTGCCTAGCCCTCTCGTCCAGGGCGCTCCCTATTTGGAGGACCCTCGTAGGATCATCCTCCCTCAGGGGCACGAATACGATCTTCTCGATGGGTCGACCATGGCTGTCGGCTTCGTCCCTTGGGTCCAGCTGCTCGAGCGTGGGGCGCCCATTCAGCTGCTTATCGTGGATAGCTAGGCATTGCCGGGCCATTCTACGGTCTCCCCTCAGCTCCCCAATTTCGTCACGAGTTAGAAACTTGGCAAGCAGGTGGTAAGTGGATACAATGATCCGAAACTTATTGAGGGCCGGCCATCCCAAGATGGTGTTGTATGCCAAGGTCGTGTGGACGACCACAAAGTTGACGGAGAAGGTTCGCTGGTAAGGTTCCGTTCTGAGGGTCATGGGTAAGGCAATCTCCCCTTCAACCCCGATGGAATTCCCCCCAAAGCCGGTGAGTGGTGCACGGACTCCCGTAGTCTGGACTTGGACAGGTTCATCCAGATGAACGCATCATACAATAAAACCTCTGCACAACTTTCATTATCAATAAGGACGCGCTTTACATCATAATTGGCGATGACAGCCGACACAACCACAGGGTCATCACTCGGGAGAGGAGGCTCCAAGAGGTCCTCATTAGAAAAGCTAATTACATTGGATCCCCTGGGCCTCTTTATAATGTCCTGGTCCTCTTTCCGCCCCCCATTAGATCATCGGTGAAGCATGCCAACGCCTCCATCGGTTGGGCACTGATTGGGGAGCTCAGCCTCCCCCGGGGGGTCTCTAACAGTTAAAGTCCCGGCCTGATCCCGACGGGTTCGAACATACTTGTTCAAATATCCCCTATGGATGAGGTCCTTGATGGCATCCTTTAGCTGGAGGCACTCCTCCGTGTCGTGCCCATGGTCCCTGTGGAACCGGAAGTATTTATTCTTATTTCTGGAGGCAGGAGGTCCTCTCATCGGGCAAGGTCTTCGGAAGAAGGCCTCGTTCTCAATCTCCATCAGGATCTTCTCCCGCGGCAGGGAGAGGGGCGCATAGTTGTTGAACCGCTTGAGGTAGTCCCTCGGCTTGGGGCTCTGGCACCGGGTGGATCTGCCATCATTTTCGGGAGGTCGGACCATCGGGGCCTTATCACCCCACTTCTTCAGGGCCGACCACCCCTCGGCCAAGTGCCAGTTTGCCGCTTGCTCTTCCGCCAAGGCATACTTGTGTGCCTTGGCCAGCAGATTGGTGTAGCTTATAGGGAGCTTCTTGTCCAGGGAAAACGTGAACCTGGATGAGCGGAGCCCCCTCTTGAAGGCTGACATGGCCACCGCTTCATTTAAGTCGGGGATCTCCATAGCGGTCGAGTTGAAGTGGGCCGTGTAGTCCCGGAGGGTCTCTCCCTCCATTTGCTGGATGAGGAAGAGGTAGTTGGTGTTCTTCGGAGCCCGGCTGCAGGTCCTGAAATGAGAGAGAAAAAGGGTCTCGAGCTGAAAAAAAGAATGGATCGTACCTGAACGGATGGCGGAGAACCATATCCGCGCGGCCTTCTTTAGGGTCACTGGGAAGGCGATGCAATGGAGGGCGTCGGACGCTCCCTGCACCATCATGTGGGCTTTGTAGGTGCCCATGTGATCCAGGGGATTGGTGGTATCATCATAGAGGTCCACCTGTAGGATCTTGAAATGGCGGGGGATAGTCTTCCTCATAATCTCTGCGGAGAAAGGCGGGTGAGTGTCGTGCACCGGCCTTCCCTTGGCGTTCTGCTGCTCAACTATCTCGGTAATGTGCTCTTCCATGTGCATGATTTTGCCGCCATAATCGTGCGGATCGGTAGCAAGGTGTTGGCCACCAGGATGAGCAGAGTCAGCAAAAGAGGGGGAGGCTGACCTCGCCCTTTTTCCTTCGGCGCGGGTCCTCATGGACCCTTAGGGTTCTAGAACTACATGGGACGGGGGCGGAGGTGCCTCCGGTTGCTGGCTGATGCCGGCGACCGGCTGATGATTGACACAGGAAGCCGTAGGAGGCTACTGCTGGCAGTCCACCATCTCCTGGAAGCGCTGGACCGCCGAGGTAATGATGTGGCATGAAAATGCTTTTTATTGAGGATGAGTTAAAAGTTGAGCAATGAAAACCTAAACACATGAACTAGCTTTCAATCTAAGAGACTCAAGCAAGACCTAGAGAAAGATTTGGTAATTCTTAAACATATGCCACAATAATAGCCAGATTATCCTAAAAGAAGATTAAATCTAAGGCTAAAGGATTAAGAACCTAGAGGTTAACCTTCAATAGATCAGAAATGAAGAGATGAGGAAGATTTGTTACCAATGATGAGCTCTCTTTTTGAAGTGATACACCCATAGTAACATTCGAATAAACCAATCCTGGATGAGAAGATGATCATTCCGAGAAAATATGCCCCATCCATTCGTGCTCCTTTGGCAAGACGACGAGCTTTTGAACTCCGGATTAAAGAGAACCCTGCAAGGAAAGGATTAGAAATCGAATATTTGAAAAGATCAAAACACAAAGGAAAAGAGAAGATCATAAGAATTGTTCTTCTTATGGAGGCTCGAGAAACTCTCGTTGGAGAAGATGGGATCCATGGAAGGATGTCTCCTTGATGTCTTCTTCTTGGAAATGGAATTGACACTTGAAACTAGATGGAAGTTGTACGCCCAAAGAAGAAATGCTTCTTAAACTTCAAACTAGAACTTTATCTAAGCTATAAGAGAACATCACAAACAATCAAATAATGGCAAGACAAAGACCTTCTTCTTCATTTCATTTTATCCCCAAAAAAAATCCACTACATACAATGGGGTGTTGGATCTCCTTTTATAAGCTACCAAGCCCTTTGTCTAAAATTTAAAAGAGAGGAGAGATACATGGGATGGTTAAAAGATACATGGGATAGTTGAGAGATACATGGGATAGTTGAGAGATACATGGGATGGTTGGAGAGATATGGGGGGAAGTGGTTACATGAGGTGGAGGTTTAGTTTGGCCGCCCAAATTTGAATTTGACTCCTTCTTGGTCGCCCACTTCAATGGGTGAGGTGGCACATGTGGTGGCAATCCCATTAGGTGGTGTTGCTTGATGATGTGGATGATGATATGGCACCCTCTAAGCTTGGTGAAGTGGCATGATGATGTAGTAATCCCAAGAGAAGTTGAGAGGTAGTTGCTTGGTAATCTTTTGATGGTAGTTGATTGTTAGTTGCTCTGGTAGCTGACTGGTAGTTGTCCTCGTAGTTGTCTTGCTTGTATTATTCTAACAAGATAAAATTATTCTGCAAGCCGGGGTTGGATGTGCTGCATCAGGAGTCGATCCATAGTGAGTGAAGATCATTGTCGGTGTCCGCACCAAATCTCCTGGGGTGACGAGAATTCGACCCTGTCGAATATGGTCCAATCTGGCTTTGATATTGTTCAAATAAATCCGGGTCCATTTGTTGCAGGTCCTCTCCAGTGATCCAAGAGTTGTCAGATTCAGGTCACCCTTGCCAACAGACCAAATAACGATAGTAGTCCTTGTTCCTGGTGGTGACAATCTTATCATCCAGAATCTGTTCAATTTTCTCTCGTTTCTTTGGAAAGGTGGTTTGTGGACACTCTGGGACAAGTTCGCTCTCAAAAATAGGGTCAGGCCCAAAAGGCTCACTAGGTATCATCATTGGTTCCTTATACTCTATTAAGTCTGAAACATTGAAGGTTGGACTGATACCTAGGTCAGAAGGTAAATCCAATACATAAGCATTAGAGCTAATCTTCTTTATGACCTTGAATGGACCTGCTCCACGGGCATGTAATTTCTTAAAAGTCCCTGATGGGAATCTTTCAGGTTTGAGTTTAATCATTACATGATCCCCTTCATAGAATTCCTTGACTCTCTTTTATGAATTAGCCTTATGTTTATAGGATTCATTGCTCAAGTGAATTTTCTTGTTTATTTCATGATGTAAATCCTTAATATGCTGTGCATAGGATTCAGCAGACTCAGACACTCGTGCATTTATGGGTAGTGGGATCAGATCTAAAGGCTTCCTAGGTTTGTAACCATGGACTATTTCAAATGGACTTTTGCCCGTAGATCGACTAACCGAACTGTTATAAGCGAATTCAGCACGAGGCAATAACAAATCCCAGTTTCCTAGACTATCTCCCACTAGACATCTCAACAAATTCCCTAGACTTCTATTCACAACTTCGGTCTGTCCATCAGTCTGGGGGTGGTAGGCAGTTGAAAATTTCAGTCTGGTTCCTAATAGGTGCCAAAGGGTTTTCCAGAAGTAACTTGTAAAATGGACATCCCTATCAGAAATAATGATTTTTGGTAGCCCGTGTAGCTTGACTACTTGATCAAGAAAGAGCTTGGCTACCCTAGAGGCATCAGAAGTTTGGGAGCAGGGTAGGAAATGGGCCATCTTCGAAAACCGGTCGACAACTACAAAGATTGAATCATGTTTTCTGATGGTCTTGGGTAACCCTAGAACAAAGTCCATGCTAAGATCCTGCCATGGACACTCAGGTACAGGTAAAGGAGTGTATAACCCGGTATTCTGTTTCTGCTGTTTTGCAACAGCACATGTCCTACATCGGGCTACAAGGTTTGCTACCTGTCTCTTAAGGCCTGGCCAGTAGAATTGTTCCTTAACAGCTAAGATAGTCTTGTTTCGCCCAAAATGGCCAGCCAAACCTCCAGCATGTGTCTCCCAAACTAGAAAATCCCTTAAGAAGGTTTTTGGAACATAGAGCATATTTTCTCTAAAAAGATAACCATCTAGAAGGGTATAGTCACTATGATTGCTAGATGGTCCTAGATGTAAAGCCTGATAGATCTCTCCAAAATCCGGACAGGTTTTGTATTCCTCCTTAAGTCTCTCAAAACCTATGACTTCGGTGCTGACTGAATTTAATAGCAACGCTCTACGACTTAAGGTATCAGTAACCCTATTCTCAGTTCCCGCACGGTGCTTTAGGACGAAGATATAGGCTTGGATGAACTCTACCCACTTGGCATGCCTAGGGTTCAACTTTTTCTGGGAGCTAAGAAACCTAAGGGCTTCATGATCCGAGAATAAGACAAACTCTTGCGGTAGCAGATAGTGTCTCCAGTACCTTAAAGCCTGAACTACCGCATATAACTCCTTGTCATAGGTTGAGATTTCATCCTAGCCTCATTCAGCTTTTCACTAAAAAATGCCACTGGATGACTTTCTTGACTTAAGACTCCTCCAATTCCTACTCCAGAGGCATCACAAGCTACCTCAAAAATCTTTAAAAAATCGGGTAATCTTAAGATCGGTGCTTGTGTCATCCTGTCCTTAATGTTTAGGAAGGCCTTATCTGCAGCTTTTGTCCATTCAAAATTGCCTTTCCTAATGCAATCCGTAATAGGAACAATTATGGTGCTAAACCCTCTAATGAATCTTCTGTAAAATGTAGCAAGGCCATGAAAACTTCTTACTTCATGAATATTATTGGGTGTTGGCCAGTCTACAATTGCTCTAATCTTCTCAAGATTAGTAGATACTCCTTCAGGGGTTACGACAAATCCTAGAAAGATAACTCTAGTAGTCACAAAATCACATTTCTTCAAATTGGCATAGAGATTATCCTTCTTAAGTGCCAAACATACTTGCTTCAGATGGTTCAAATAATCATCTCTAGTCCTACTATAGATAAGGATGTCGTCAAAATACACAACGACAAACTTTCCGATAAAGGATCGTAGGACCTTGTTCATGATTCTCATAAAGGTGCTAGAGGCGTTTGATAGTCCAAAAGGCATGACTACCCATTCAAATAACCCATCCTTAGTCTTAAAGGCAGTCTTCCATTCATCCCCTGGTCTAATCCTAACTTGGTGATAGCCGCTCTTCAGGTCAATCTTAGAAAATATCGTCGCATCGACCAACATATCTAGCATGTCATCCAATCTGGGGATGGGAAACCTATATTTCACTGTGATCTTATTTATGGCATGACTATCGATACATATCCTCCACGTGCCATCTTTCTTAGGGGTGAGTAAGGCTGGGACTGCGCATGGGCTTAAACTCTCCCTAATGAATCCTTTCCTAAGAAGTTCTCCTACTTGTCGTTGAAATTCTTGATGTTTGGTAGGGTTCATTCTATAATGGGAAAGGTTCCGTAAGGTCGCTCCAGGGACTAAGTCTATTGCATGTTGGATGTCCCTAAGGGGTGGGAGTTGGTCGGGTAACTCATCGGGGAAAACATCCTTAAACTCATCTAGCACTTCAATGACTTCCTGAGGTTGTTCTTTTGGGGAGGGCTCTTGATGTTCTTTAGTTGTCAAAATCCAAACAGGTGAACCATTGCTAATCTCTTGCTCCAATTCTTTAGCAGTGATCACGTTTATCCCTTGTGTCTTTTTTCTCAATTGGCTAGATCCTCTTTTAATTGGGTCCTTAGGTGGAGAAGAATGGATTACAATCTTCTTCCCATTATGAGTAAACAAGCATGAATTAGAGCAACCATAGAGTATAACGTCATGATCGTATAACCATGGTCGTCCTAAAATGATACTACTAACTCCCATTGGAAGAACATCGCACCAAACTTTCTCTTGGTAAGACTGGAACTGGATGGTAACTATGCACCTAGACTTGATGGGAATAGAGGTTGAGTCTATCCAGGATACCTTATATGGATTAGGATGGGGTACAGTGGACAATCCTAGGTTTTTGACTGTGTTGGTGGATATGGCATTGACACAGCTACTACTATCTAAGATGACCTTGCATACTTTTTCGCCTATCTTGATGAAAGTCTGTAGGATACTAGTCCTACGCTAGTCTTCTTTGGTCTTTGGTTTGGGTGAGGATACACCTAACCACTCCTAAAAGATCATGATCTACCAGGGCTTCATCACCTTCATATTCTTCAGCCAAATTCTCATCCGCCTGGTATATTTCCTCTTCACACTCATCTTGGGGTTCTATGGCTTCCTCTTCTACTTCCCCTATGTGTAAGGATCGATTTGGACAGTTGCTAGCATAGTGACCTACCTTCTGACATTTGAAACATGCATTCGGATTTCTTTGGACTTCAGGTGATTTCCCTTTATCATCTCTTCCGGTCACAGGTGCATTAGGATTGGGTCAGTTGAATCTAGACTGACTGGGTCATATCTGCTGATTAGGTACACTAATCCTAGGGGCGTCGGGTCTACGATAAACTGGACTCCTGTGAAATCTCTCAGCATCTCTAGCTATCTGATAGGCCAGTTCTAGATCATGGACTTCCCTCATCAATAATTCCTTCTAGATTTCTTCCCTCAGTCCGGCTCTAAATCTAGACAGGGTTACCAACTCAGATTCATCAACATTGCACCTCATTACAAACTCATCAAATTTGGCAATGTACTCTGCGACACTCCTATTTCCTTGAGTAAGTCTTTGCCATTGATCTAGGAGTCTTTGGTGGTAGGACATAGGAAGGTATTTTTTCCTAAGCCTAAGTTTCATCGCTCTCCAAGTTACTATAGGCACATCACCTCTTTGCCTAGCTAATCGCTCAACATTTTCCCAATAGAGCCTAGCTTGTCTTACCAACTTTAGTTTCGCAAACTTACATTTTCTTTCCTCAGTCATGTCATACCAGTCAAAGTACTGGTCCATCTCTCCTTCCCAATTGATGTAAATTTTGGGATCTAAGATTCCATCAAATGTGGGTGCTTCCAACCTAACATTTTTTATGGCTCGATCATCTTGGTCTAACTGAATTGGAGTGGGTCTCCTGACATTTGGTTCATAAGTGGGCTCAAGATAGAGTCTCCTTGGATTAGGTTCATGGGCTTGCTCATGATTGGGCCCCCTAGGATTTGGTTCACAGAAATGGTCTTGCTGAGGTCTCCTAGGGTTGGGCTCATGGAGATGGTTTTGACGTGGGACCCTTCTAGGGTTGACTGGTGTTTCAAACTCAGGTTCAAGATCAGGTTCGGGTTCATTCTGGACTTCATGGTTTCCTCCAGGAGTTCTACATTATAATTGATCCAACCTAGTCATGATGTGGGCTAACTGATCATTTATGCTCTGGTTGGTCTGGGCTACATTCTGGTTGGTTTGGGCCAATTGCTCAGTCAAATTTTTGTTTAGTTGGGCCACTTGATCATTCAAGGCTTTAATCAGATTTCCAAGATTTTGGTCCATGGCTACACTTGACTGGGCTTGGACTGGTGAATATGATGTCCCTGCTCTAGTTGTCATGCATGCAAGTGGACTCAAACTCGGGCTAAGGTTTTCTAGACCTGTTAGCTCAAATAAATTGAGTTGGCTAGGTACAATCAAACCAACAACTACTCTTTTCCACTAGCTAGTCAGGAGGTGGGTCTGTGGGAGGTTTTCCCAGCTCTCGCTGGGACCTAATTAAAAATCACAAGAACCGCTTAGGCTTAACCACTTAACCTCGATCCTTGACACCAGCTTCAAATAATAGGTGAAGAATTGGTTGCACAAGCTTGTCCCAATTGACTTGAACTAGACCTAGAGTCCCAAACTAGTCGCCTAATCAAGGTGGCAAACTAGATTGTAGTAACTCTACACTTGGCCTAGTGTCAGAACAAGGGGAGTGTGAGATCCCTTCTTTGGCCTACCTAAGCCCGGTGGAATTGGCCCGGTAGACGGATCAGCACCCAAGCCCTTAGTTCCAATCCTAGTCACCAAGTAATAGGGCACACACAAGACTAGTTGACACAATGACTTGACACTAGCCAGGACTCGACCAATTGATGTCCCTAACCCACTAGGACAAATAAGGTTCTACTCAATTTTAATTAGGGGATTGGGTTCGATGCACAATGAGGGTTGTTGTTCTTGGGCTAAGGACAGGTGATCAATCCTGCCCCCATGTCATATTGGTGCCCTTAATTGAGTTAAGATGAATGCACACAACCATGCTGAAAATTAACTCTACTGAAATTTTAGATATAATAGTACTAAATCACAGTTCGGAAATTCTACAATTAACTAAAAATTCTAGAAAAATTATGTAAACTTCTATCAATTATAACAGATCTAGCAAAATAAGAATCACTAAATTCTGAGTTCTATGATGAGAAAAAAAATTCATTTATCAGACTATATATACATAGATTCAGAAAATTCCAACAAGTAAGACAATTGAGAAATTAATCTATGCTAACAATGGTAATGACCAAGATAGGACAACCTTACACTATAAGGATTCGCCTTTACAGTAGGAAAACCTAATTTCACCTTGGTATTTAATATGCAATTATGCAAACACTTAACAGGCTATGCAAGATATTAAAACTCTATGTGCAGAATTCCAGCAAATAATGAATTTCAGCATCTATGTAAATCCTACCCTAATCCAACCATGCTCTGATACCAAAATGATGCGGCATGAAAATGCTTTCTATTGAGGATGAGTTAAAAGTTGAGCAATGAAAACCTAAACACATGAACTAGCTTTCAATCTAAGAGACTCAAGCAAGACCTAGAGAAAGATTTGGTAATTCTTAAACATATGCCACGATAATAGCCAGATTATCCTAAAAGAAGATTAAATCTAAGGCTAAAGGATTAAGAACCTAGAGGTTAACCTTCAATAGATCAGAAATGAAGAGATGAGGAAGATTTGTTACCAATGATGAGCTCTCTTTTTGAAGTGATAGACCCGTAGTAACATTCGAATAAACCAATCCTGGATGAGAAGATGATCGTTCCGAGAAAATACGCCCCATCCATTCGTGCTCCTTTGGCAAGACGATAAGCTCTTGAACTCCGAATTAAAGAGAACCCTGTAAGGAAAGGATTAGAAATGGAATATTTGAAAAGATCAAAACACAAAGGAAAAGAGGAGATCATAAGAATTGTTCTTCTTATGGAGGCTCGAGAAACTCTTGTTGGGGAAGATGGGATCCATGGAAGGATGTCTCCTTGATGTCTTCTTCTTGAAAATGGAATTGACACTTGAAACTAGATGGAAGTTGTACGTCCAAAGAAGAAATGCTTCTCAAACTTCAAACTAGAACTTTATCTAAAGCTATAAGAGAACATCACAAACACTCAAATAATGGCAAGACAAAGACCTTCTTCTTCATTTCATTTTATCCCCAAAAAAAATCCACTACATACAATGGGGCATTGGATCTCCTTTTATAAGCTACCAAGCCCTTTGTTTAAAATTTAAAAGAGAGGATAGATACATGGGATGGTTGAAAGATACATGGGATGGTTGAAAGATACATGGGATAGTTGAGAGATACATGGGATTGTTGAGAGATATATGGGATGGTTAGAGAGATATGGGGGAAAGTGGTTACATGAGGTGGAGGTTTAGTTTGGTCGCCCAAATTTGAATTTGACTCCTTCTTGGTCGCCCACTTCAATGGGTGAGGTGGCACATGTGGTGGCAATCCCATTAGGTGGTGTTGCTTGATGATGTGGATGATGATGTGGCACCCTCTAAGCTTGGTGAAGTGGCATGATGATGTAGTAATCCCAAGAGAAGTTGAGAGGTAGTTGCTTGGTAGTCTTTTGATGGTAGTTGATTATTAGTTGCTCTGGTAGTTGACTGGTAGTTGTCCTGGTAGTTGTCTTGCTTGTATTATTCTAATAAGATAAAATTATTCTGGAAGCCGGGGTTGGATGTGCTGTATCAGGATGATGGGGTTTCAGGTGCACCGCAGCGGAAGTGTAATTTCAAAATGATGAAATTTGCACCGAAATCCCTTAGCCAAGATCTCCTTTTACTAATTAAAACATACATACTAACATTCAAACATAGATTGTTAGAATTAGAGTACCAACCTGCTATCGCTAATTCCAACAAAGTTGATGTTGAAGGGGCTGATTGAATTCACCAGGCGTCCAAGTGTCCGCCCTCCGATGGTGATCCACACAGAGCAGTGATCAAGACAACTCTATCTTCTTTTCAAAGGTTCCTTCTATTGAGTTCTTCTTCCTAGAACTCAATTGCTTGGACTATGGCTTGAATTCCTCCACACAAAGGCTTGCTTTCCTTTCCTTGACTCCTTCTTCTCCTTCCACCAAGACCTTGGCCCTTTAGACACCCTTGTCTTGAAGAAAAAGACCTTGTCCTAAGAGGACATAGGCTTGTCTTAAGTTGGAGGAGAAATTAAGACAATGATGTCTTAATGTATGAAAGAAAGGAAGAAATCAAAACTTCTTTCTTTCCTTTACCGTCGGAGACTTTTACTTTTATCTTGTTCAGTAGCAGAGTTTCGACAGAGGTTTACTCTGTAGAGGAAACAATGCAAGAGCAAGGAAAAATAAAAGAGTCTTCAGGAGAGGAAGAAAGAAAAAGATTACATAATGTTCTGATTTTTCCCGACCCTTTAAATAGAAATCAGATAGGCGCCTACACACCTCTCCGTAATTTCTTTCTCACGCCCTTTCCAATTTCTCACGCCCCATCCTCCCATCTCATGGCCTTCCAGATTAAATCCCACGGCTCTTCTTAAAGGAAAAACCGCGGTGTTTTAAAAGGAAGGAAGTCGCGACTTTTCATCTCCGAAGAGATGTTATTTCGCGCGCCCGGGAGGAGTTAGCGCTTTCTTTCTTTCTCAAAATCCCATCAGCCGTTGGATTCTCATCCAAAGGGGGAGAGAAGGTGCGCTAATCACTTAAGAAGGAGGCCGCCCAAATAAAAACATCGGAGAATTTTATTTGGGGCGCGCCAAGAGTCCATGCGCCATGGACTCTTCCTTAAGGCGCGCCAAGAGTCCATATGCGCATGGACTCTTGGTGTTTGGCGTGAAAAATAAAAGGGGCGGGTGGGGAGGCTAGCCAAGCTACATGGCTAGCCAATAGGGTTAGCCACATTCCCGTTTTTCTTAATTAGGGTCTAATTAGGTCCAATTAGAACCCAATTTGAACCAATCCGGAACCCTAATTCGAATCCGATCCGAATAGAAGCTAGGGCTTGCAACACCTGCTAGAGTGTTATCTTGCAAAGACGATTTAATTCTAAATTAAATTCTTGATCAATCCTCTTAAGTGTGTGACCCATTGGGTTCCACATCTAGCCAGCAGTGGGTTCGAATACAAGTTGACCTAATTTGATTAGAACTCTTTCTAATCGATTTAGGTCAAACCGGGCTTACCCGAATCGATCAATTAGGATTCTTCCTAACATGTGATCTTTGAACTTGATCAACCCACAAGACAAGATTGACGTCTAGCAACGTGTCATGTCTACCCGGAAGATATGGAAATGCTGGTGAAATACCAAAATTACCCTTCAGTAGAGAGTTACCGTACAATTAAATCTTTCGATCAGCCTGCACCCAAAATATAACTATGAATATGGATATATGTCAAATCCAATATTATATTTGTTTCTAGCTCAATCTTATAATGATGATTCGATTATCTTGATATTAGAAACCATCTCTAATATCTTTACTTTGATCAAAGATTCCCTGAATCATCATGCGATTGTTGACTAGCTGGATGCAATCTCCTCTTACTAAGAGTGATCGATTCCTTGTTGACCTACTCATTACCTTCATATTCAATTCACCATTCCCAGTATCAATCCTGTGCATGTCTCAGTGTCATGATTAGGATTGAACCAAAGGATGGGTTCATGTATATAAGGTACTTATGGCAGTCTCAGGTCAAAAGATTACTTGTACCACTCCCACTATGAGAACCTTCTATTGACATGTAGCTAAGACTCCATTAGATGTTCTCAAGTTGGGTCATATCAGTGAACTCATTCTCCAATGAGCACCCACATCCCAGTATTAGTGTCATACACAAGTGACTGTGAGAGCAGTCACCCTTTCCAGTATACCCGGGGTGTGCTAGTCTTATCGGAAAAACCCTGATCCCCTACTCAGGGTTCCTTTGACTAGGAATACTTTAGATTAAGGTTTTAAGATTTTAGGTCTCACTGGTATGATCTCATCATAACCCTAAAATCATAGCCCTAATCTATGGGGTTCATCATATAATAAACACAGCGTATGATGAAAAATAATGCCTTTATTTAGAAAATTATCAATTACAATGGTTTGGGAGATACAACAGAGATTGGTTTGTAGGGCATATCCCTTTCAATCTCCCACTTGCACTAAAGCCAATCGCCTTTGAATCTTAATCCCATACATTCTAGGTGGCGATCAAAATCTCGCTGTGGTAGAGCCTTAGTGAACGGGTCTGCTACATTGTTCTTTGTATCAACTCTATCTATGTAGACATCTTGTCTCTCTACTATTTCTCGGACAAGATGGAAGCGTCTCAGAATGTGCTTGGACTTATGATGAGCTCTTGGTTCCTTAGCTTGAGCAACGGCCCCAGTGTTGTCACAGTAAAGTGGCACTGGGTTTTCAATTTGAGGAACAACACCCAACTCTGTGATGAACTTCTTCATCCAGACTGCTTCCTTGGCGGCTTCACTAACAGCTATGTATTCTGCCTCTGTGGTTGAGTCAGCTACAGTCTGCTGCTTGGTACTCTTCCAACTCACTGCTCCACCATTTAGGGTAAAAACATATCCCGAAATGGATTTGCTATCATCAGGGTCTGATTGAAAACTAGAATCAGAATAAGCTTCTAGTTTAAGATCAGAACCACCATAAACCAAAAAAATATCCTTAGTCCTTCTTAGGTACTTAAGAATATTTTTAACTGCTTTCCAATGATCCTCTCCTGGATCAGCCTGAAACCTACTGACAATGCCTAAAGCATATGCCACATCAGGCCTGGTACATAACATGGCATACATTATGGATCCTATTGCCGAAGCATAGGGTATAGAATTCATTCTATCTCTTTCTTCAGGTGTCTTAGGAGACATCCTTTTAGAAAGATGTATGCCTTGACTCATAGGAAGATAACCTCTTTTACTTCCTTCCATGCTGAATCTTTTCAGCACTAAGTCAATGTACCTAGATTGGGATAAACCTAGCATCCTCTTAGATCTATCTCTATAGATCTTAATACCTAGTATATAGGATGCTTCTCCCAAATCTTTCATGGAAAACTGGTTTGATAGCCAAACCTTGACTGATTGCAACATTGGGATATCATTCCCAATGAGGAGTATGTCATCTACATACAGAACCAAGAAGACTATGGCACTCCCACTAGTCTTCTTATAAACACAGGGTTCATCCACATTTTTGATAAAACCAAATCTTTTAATAGTTTCATCAAAGCGGATGTTCCAACTCCTGGAAGCTTGCTTTAATCCATAAATGGATTTCTTCAGCTTGCATACTTGATTAGGTTTATTCTTTGAAATAAAACCTTCTGGCTGTGACATGTAGACTTCTTCCTCAAGGAAACCATTGAGGAATGCAGTTTTCACATCCATCTGCCATATCTCATAATCGTGGTATGCTGCTATAGCAAGTAAAATCCGAATTGATTTTAGCATGGCAACAGGTGAAAAAGTTTCATCATAATCAATTCCCTGTTTTTGTCTAAAACCTTTAGCCACTAATCTGGCTTTATAGGTTTCAACTTGGCCATCAGCCCCAATCTTTTTCTTATAGACCCATTTACACCCAATAGGATTAACACCCTCTGGTGCATCAACCAAAGACCATACTTGGTTTACATACATTGAGTCTACTTCAGATTCCATGGCTTCTTGCCATTTATCTGAGTCAGTACTCAAGATAGCTTCCGTATAGGTCAGAGGTTCATCATTTTGAATGACTTGAGCTTCATTATTTTCAATAATAAACCCATACCTCTCAGGTGCCCGTGGCACTCTGTCAGACCTACGAGGAGGAGTTTTGTGTTCTGGTTCTGTCCTAACTATATGTTCTAATGGTTGAGAATTGTCTATCTGTATTTCTTGCACTTCTCCAAGTTCAATTGTTCTACCATTGCCCTTTTCCAAAATGAACTCTTTTTCTAGAAAAGTGGCATGCCTGCTAACAAAAATCTTTTGTTCAGTAGGATGGTAGAATAGATATCCTCTACCTTCTTTAGGATATCCTACAAATAGACATTTATCCGCTCTAGGTTCCAACTTATGTCCAAAATTTCTTTTAACATAAGCTGGACATCCCCATACCTTAAAATATTTAAGATATGGTTTCTTTCCACTCCAAATTTCATATGGAGTACTAACAACGGATTTAGAAGGTACCTTGTTCAGAATATAAACAGCAGTTTCTAGGGCATGACCCCAGAAAGAAATGGGCAAATTTGTGAAGCACATCATGGATCGTACCATATCTAATAAGGTACGATTCCTCCTTTCAGCTATACCATTTAGCTGTGGTGTATAAGGAGGGGTCCATTCAGAAAGGATTCCATTAACTTTAAGATAGTCTAAAAACTTCGTGGATAAGTATTCTCCTCCTCGATCAGAACGAAGAACTTTAATACTTTTCCCGGTTTGTTTTTCGACCATACTTTGATACTCCTTAAATTTATCAAAGGCTTCAGATTTGTGTTTCATAAGATACACATATCCGAACCTAGATAAATCATCTGTAAAAGTGATAAAATATGAGTATCCTCCTCTGGCCTGAGTTGTCATTGGGCCACATACATCAGTATGTATAAGTCCTAATAACTCAGTTGACCTTTCCCCATGTCCAGTGAATGGAGTTTTTGTCATCTTACCCATGAGACATGATTCGCAAGTTCCTAATGATTCATACTCATAAGGATCAAGGAATTTTTCCTTGTATAACTTGCTAATCCTAGACTCATTAACATGACCAAGTCTATGATGCCAAAGTAAAGTATCATTAAAGTCTTTTCTTTTCCTTTTAGTATTGACATGAAAAATACTATCATTGGAAGAAAGAGTTAAGAGCCCATTGCTAAATATGCCAGAACAAATAATTTTATTAGATAACATTATTGAGCAACCAGTGCTCGTTACATCCATTACATATCCTTGTTTTAATAACAAAGGAATAGATATAATGTTCCTAATAATCTTTGGCATATAGTAACAATTCTCTAGCTCCAAGATCTTCCCTGAAGGCAACTTCAGAATATAGGTCCCTACAGCTTCTGCTTGGATGATATCACCACCAGCACCGTAGAGATTGAAGTCGCCTTCCTTCAATACTTTAAGCTTGTGGAGGTCCTGCAAAGATTTGCATATATGGTAACCACAAGCGGTATCCAATACCCAAGTATTTGATATAGACGAATTTAATGTCAATATAGTATGTATCTCATACATACCTTTTGGTGCGTCTGCCGCACCAGGCTTCACAGTTGCAAGGTAAGCCTTGCAATTCCTTTTCCAATGTCCCGCTTTGCCGCAAAAGAAACAGGTTGACTGTTTTGAGACCTTCTTTCCTTTCTTGTTCTTATTGATGCCACCCTTAGGGTTTAGTCTCCTGCTAAAACCCTTTTTGCCTGATTTCTTCTTATTGGTCTTATCAACAAGAAGAAGTGGAGCCTTTTCTTTCTTAACATGGCTCTCTACTGTTTTTAACATATTTAACAGCTCAGGCAAGGAAGTGTTCAGTTTGTTCATGTGATAATTCAAGACAAACTGAGAAAATGACTCTGGGAGTGATTGCAGGATTAAATCCTGATTCAGCTCCCCATCCATAATAAACCCTAATTGACCTAATCTGGTGATTAAGTCAATTACCTTCAGGACATGATCCTGAACGGATGTACCCTCTGTCATCCTAGCACGGAATAACTGCTTAGATATTTCGTATCTAGCAGTTCTGCTTTGTTCTCCATAAAGCTCCTTTAAATTGAGCATTATGGATTGAGTATTCATGCTTTCATGCTGCCTCTGTAACTCATTGGTCATAGAGGCCAGTATGATACACTTGACAGTGAGGGAGTCATTCTGCCACATTTTGTATGTGGCCATATCTTCCTGTGTGGCATCATCCCCTAGTGGATTAAGATTAGGGGTATCAAGAATATAAGAAAGTTTTTCTGAACTCAGTACAATCTTTAAGTTTCTCAACCAGTCCACATAGTTTGGACCAGTCAATTTGTTGGTATCTAAGATGCTTCTCAGTGATAATGAAGATGCCATTTATCTACATTTAATTAAGAACAATACATAAGCAAACAACCATGAAATGACTTACATAATTAAATTAGGTCTTCAATTTAATTATGTCTCCCACTATTTTATCAAAAATCATAGCCCTCACTATGATAATCGAGAAGAACCCTGATCGGTTTTCTTAGTGAGATCGAGATCCTTATAATTTATAAAAGATCTTGCAGACAACACAACAAATCTTTTATAAGTTCTAAGGTAGGAAACTCTTCCAATTATATCTCATATAATTCTCAAAAATAACTTGGCCTCTAGAACATTATAAGTCTTGCAGAAAACATAACAAACCATAATGTTCTAGTTAAGTCAAGACCCTTTCATTTCTATACAGTCAATATTCAAATATAATGCCCTTGTAGATAACACAACAAGGCATTATACTGAATATACTGTAAGCATATTTTGCACTAGACCAATATTATGTCAATCACCCTATTAGGTCTTGCAGATAACACAACAAACCTAATGTGGTTCATAACACAGTAATGATTCAGCATGAAGGAAGGCCAACATATAGCATTTTTTTAACACTAAGCATATAAGTCAAGATTTAAATATAATCAAATCGGCCAGGCAAGTGGAAGAGATGTGGGAGTCCCCCCGTTGCTTTCCTAGACACCAATAAAAATTGGCCAGGTCAGTCAACGGAACCAATTAAAAACCACGATTCTCTTTACCTTCCCAGAACCACCTTTCTAGACACCGAATGATCAATTGTTCATCATGACTAGTGATGCTTATTAGTTAAATATGCTATGACTTAATATGATTTTAAGAAGAGGGCTTTATAAAATTGCCAGCACATTCTTACATAAAAACATATCATAATGATATCACTCTGATAAACATATATGTGCTAAGTGTGTCATCATACTAGGACAACCATTTACCACATAATGGATCCACCATTATGCCAGGGCAACCTTATTTCAGTATGATGACTTCAAAACTAATCATATCTCTATAATAATTAGGGTTTGAGTGAAAAACCCTAATTAGTGGCATACATCAAAACATTAATTATCATATATGCATTCCTTAAATTATGCTAAGTGTATCAGCATTCAAGGGTTTAAAACCCTAATTTTGATACTACAACAAAAATGCATATCATATGTTTTAACTGTAATAAGGATGGCTCTGATACCACTGATGGGGTTTCAGGTGCACCGCAGCGGAAGTGTAATTTCAAAATGATGAAATTTGCACCGAAATCCCTTAGCCAAGATCTCCTTTTACTAATTAAAACATACATACTAACATTCAAACATAGATTATTAGAATTAGAGTACCAACCTGCTATCGCTAATTCCAACAAAGTTGATGTTGAAGGGGCTGATTGAATTCACCAGGCGTCCAAGTGTCCGCCCTCCGATGGTGATCCACACAGAGCAGTGATCAAGACAACTCTATCTTCTTTTCAAAGGTTCCTTCTATTGAGTTCTTCTTCCTAGAACTCAATTGCTTGGACTATGGCTTGAATTCCTCCACACAAAGGCTTGCTTTCCTTTCCTTGACTCCTTCTCCTCCTTCCACCAAGACCTTGGCCCTTTAGACACCCTTGTCTTGAAGAAAAAGACCTTGTCCTAAGAGGACATAGGCTTGTCTTAAGTTGGAGGAGAAATTAAGACAATGATGTCTTAATGTATGAAAGAAAGGAAGAAATCAAAACTTCTTTCTTTCCTTTACCGTCGGAGACTTTTACTTTTATCTTGTTCAGTAGCAGAGTTTCGACAGAGATTTACTCTGTAGAGGAAACAATGCAAGAGCAAGGAAAAATAAAAGAGTCTTCAGGAGAGGAAGAAAGAAAAAGATTACATAATGTTCTGATTTTTCCCAACCCTTTAAATAGAAATCAGATAGGCGCCTACACACCTCTCCGTAATTTCTTTCTCACGCCCTTTCCAATTTCTCACACCCCATCCTCCCATCTCATGGCCTTCCAGATTAAATCCCATGGCTCTTCTTAAAGGAAAAACCGCGGTGTTTTAAAAGGAAGCAAGTCGCGACTTTTCATCTCCGAAGAGATGTTATTTCGCGCGCCCGGGAGGAGTTAGCGCTTTCTTTCTTTCTCAAAATCCCATCAGCCGTTGGATTCTCATCCAAAGGGGGAGAGAAGGTGCGCTAATCACTTAAGAAGGAGGCCGCCCAAATAAAAACATCGGAGAATTTTATTTGGGGCGCGCCAAGAGTCCATGCGCCATGGACTCTTCCTTAAGGCGCGCCAAGAGTCCATATGCGCATGGACTCTTGGTGTTTGGCGTGAAAAATAAAAGGGGCGGGTGGGGAGGCTAGCCAAGCTACATGGCTAGCCAATAGGGTTAGCCACATTCCCGTTTTTCTTAATTAGGGTCTAATTAGGTCCAATTAGAACCCAATTTGAACCAATCCGGAACCCTAATTCGAATCCGATCCGAATAGAAGCTAGGGCTTGCAACACCTGCTAGAGTGTTATCTTGCAAAGACGATTTAATTCTAAATTAAATTCTTGATCAATCCTCTTAAGTGTGTGACCCATTGGGTTCCACATCTAGCCAGCAGTGGGTTCGAATACAAGTTGACCTAATTTGATTAGAACTCTTTCTAATCGATTTAGGTCAAACCGGGCTTACCCGAATCGATCAATTAGGATTCTTCCTAACATGTGATCTTTGAACTTGATCAACCCACAAGACAAGATTGACGTCTAGCAACGTGTCATGTCTACCCGGAAGATATGGAAATGCTGGTGAAATACCAAAATTACCCTTCAGTAGAGAGTTACCGTACAATTAAATCTTTCGATCAGCCTGCACCCAAAATATAACTATGGATATGGATATATGTCAAATCCAATATTATATTTGTTTCTAGCTCAATCTTATAATGATGATTCGATTATCTTGATATTAGAAACCATCTCTAATATCTTTACTTTGATCAAAGATTCCCTGAATCATCATGCGATTGTTGACTAGCTGGATGCAATCTCCTCTTACTAAGAGTGATCGATTCCTTGTTGACCTACTCATTACCTTCATATTCAATTCACCATTCCCAGTATCAATCCTGTGCATGTCTCAGTGTCATGATTAGGATTGAACCAAAGGATGGGTTCATGTACATAAGGTACTTATGGCAGTCTCAGGTCAAAAGATTACTTGTACCACTCCCACTATGAGAACCTTCTATTGACATGTAGCTAAGACTCCATTAGATGTTCTCAAGTTGGATCATATCAGTGAACTCATTCTCCAATGAGCACCCACATCCCAGTATTAGTGTCATACACAAGTGACTGTGAGAGCAGTCACCCTTTCCAGTATACCCGGGGTGTGCTAGTCTTATCGGAAAAACCCTGATCCCCTACTCAGGGTTCCTTTGACTAGGAATACTTTAGATTAAGGTTTTAAGATTTTAGGTCTCACTGGTATGATCTCATCATAACCCTAAAATCATAGCCCTAATCTATGGGGTTCATCATATAATAAACACAGCGTATGATGAAAAATAATGCCTTTATTTAGAAAATTATCAATTACAATGGTTTGGGAGATACAACAGAGATTGGTTTGTAGGGCATATCCCTTTCACAGGAGTCGATCCATAGTGAGTGAAGACCGTTGTCGGTGTCCGCACCATGTAAGCATCTCGATGCGGTTCACTAGTGTCTGGAACTGTTGCAGCCCAAGGGTGATGGTGGGTTCGACGGTGGCGGCGATATTGCTCTCCGCGGGGAGCGCACTGGGCCCTTGGTGGGAGCATCCTCCCCTCATGAAGACGCTCTGAGTTCTTCCTCTTGCCATAGCTAGATCCTTCCCATTTATCTCCCCTTTTAGAGTAAAGAGCGCAGCAAAGATTCAGCTCCCCCTCCTTCTAGTGCCAATCTGTTGCCTCTCTTCCTCCTGAACCGGGCTCGGTGGAGCGCTGGAGGGCTCCTTGACCGGACAACCTGCAAGAAGTCCCTGGGCGCTGGAGGGGCTCCGGCGGGGGACACTCCGATGCTTAAGTTAGAGAAGGGCTGGAGCAACAGAACGGGAGGAAGCTCGGAAGGAGAGTATGCAATGGAGAAGAAGAACATTATCCTTCACGGAGGTCTCCCGGGCACCTTTTATAGGCACAGAGCGCTGCCAAATTCTATTGGGGAGCAGGCTGGAAAAATCCAAATATGCCCCCAGGAGAACAGGCGTGGCGATGAGATCGTGGGTGGCGGTGTGCCAGGCGTGTTAGAGTAGTGGCCATGCACTGGAGTTTGCTATAACATAATGTCAGAACTGTCGGAGAGGAAAGGTTCCTGGAAACCTCGGGCGATCTCTTCAACAGTGGATCAGCTGGCTCCCTAGGAGACGACTATGACAATAAAAAGGGCCATCGCATGGGCGATAGGGCGCCTATCAGCACTCAAAGTCCCCGGGTTGGCTCTTTGGGAAAGCCGACCGGGGAGTCGGACTCCGCATGGGGACGAGCTAACTGGGCGCCGGGGGCCGGTCCGACCGGGGACTAGCCGAATGGGCGCATCATGCCGAGACCTTGAAACCACCCGGTGACCATAATAGTAATGTAATAGTAGCTAATAGCTCTCACCTTGCTTCTGATCAATCCATGTTTTTTATTTATCAATATATTTGTATTTTATGAATCTTTTATTTTATAACATACTTGTATACTTTTTGTTTTATTAAATATTTATGATATATTTGAATGTTTTTTATTATATATATATATATGTTATTTATCATTATATTCCATGCTTTATCAAAAAAGTTCATAACTATTTCAATATATATATATGAAATAATAATTATAGTAAGAAAATCTACTGGTACTACACGAGGATACACCACCATGACATGAGTAGAAGTTTTTATAAATGGACTTACGAAGAATCAAATCCGAATATCTGATGTTGTATTTAATAACAGGTAATCCATCCAGATTGTGATAATTTAATAGAGCCCCATCATATTATTATGTTTGATATATTTTTTGGATGGCAATCTACCCTATCTAGTAATCTAGATCATCTCTCAATATGTGGATTATCTTTGAAAGGGATGGTAATCAAGATTATCACCTTTCAGTAATCTTTTAGATAATATTATCCTTACATTCTTCATTCTTTTTATGATATAATATAATATAAAATATAATATAACATTATAATAATATAATATTGATGTGGCAGGATCGCTGACATGGAGCCCGTCTCGGACACAATTGGCGGCCGTGTTGGTAGGTGTTGCCACATCGGCCATTTTCTCTCGAGTTCCTTCGCCAGGCAGCTCCCTCAAGGTCAAGTCCATCTCGGCCAAAGTCGAGCTCCCTCTCTTCGAACTCCTTCGCTGGGTGGCTCCCTGGAGGTCGAGCCCACCTCGGCCAAAGCCGAGATCCCTCTCTTCGAGTTCCTTCACCAAGCGGCTCCCCCAAGGTCGAGCCCATCTCAATCGAAGTCGAGCTCCCTCTTTTCAAGTTCCTTCACCAGGCAACTTGACTCAACCTCGGCTGAAGTCGAGCTCCCTCTCTTCGAGTTCCTTCACCAGGCAGCTCTCCCTAGGTTGAGCCCTCCTTGACCCTCTCTTCGAACTCCTTCGCCGGGCGGCTCCCCGGAGGTCAAGCCCACCTCGGCTGAAGTCGAGTTCCTCCTCCTCGAGCCAAGTGTCCGTCGAAGGAAGGGTCTGCCAGTTCGGCACTACCCCAATGGCTGAGGGTGACCATGACCCAGAAGCTTCCAGGACGGGGAAAGGTAAACGCCACTACATCCGTTGGTCTGTGGCATGCCACCCAAGGCCTACAAAAGGGAAAGTGAACCGGCTTGTGGAGGGGGATCCCACCAGAACACTAGGATCTCTCCCATCGCTATTTGCACCTGTTAGGAAAGGGTGTTCCAGTCGAGGCACTGCATTCCCCAGCCGATCGTTTGTACGACCTGAAAGGAGAAAGCCATGCTAGGGGATTTAAACCTGGGGTGGCTGCCCCTAGATCGAGGTCTTGCCAAATTTTCTCAAGTATGGAGACCGGCCGAGAAGTCAATCCATGACATTAACTTCCTACCATGGAGGGAAGGAGATGCCGAGACACGAGCAATGAGGTGCTGAGCCATCGAGCACCCCCAGGGGGGAACCCGAGGTGGAAACGGGAAGATCCAGGTTCTAAAAAGATGTCCTAAGGGGCCTTCAGACAAGGTAAGAAAGAATTATCCAGAGGGAGAGCAAGCTTGAGAGAGCGCTCCGTGGCTCCCGGAGAACTCGTTGGAGGAGTGTCAATGGACACAGCCATCACTGCTCTAGCTCCCCATCTCTGCCACAACTCTCACTCTACTCTTTACTCACAAGCTCCTCCTCTAAGAGTGGAGACCTCATAGGGATCCACCAAGGAGGATCTGTTCTCTTAGATCACCCACTGACTTGATCATCGGAGTGCCCCCACCGGGATCCCCGGCTCGGGTCTCTTCTCTTTTGTAGGTCTGGGTATGCATGCCAGATTTTGGGTATGGAGGCTGACGTCCGGTGCCATGCTAGAGCTGCAGGCCATGGTGGTGTATGCAGCAACAGATTGGCATGCCAGAAAGGGGGGTAGGACACAATCCGACCCAAACCAATCCCCTCGCAAACAACTTTGTCTGAAGCATGGTGGTGACATGCGCGCGGGAGGTTTCCACCAGTCATGCAGGAGACTCTCCTCCCGAGGGTCAACATAGCTCGGAAAGGGAACTCCCCGCTCCACCACAACCACCTCTAATAGATGTCCAGCTCGCCTTGTTAGCCCAGCAGATGCAGATCCTGACTGTGGTGGTGAGACAGCTGCAGCACCAGCATCGGTCCCTGGCAACCCACCAGTAGCCAGGGACCCTAGCGGCCAAAACTGCCACCCCCCACGATAACGTGCGCTCCTTCCAAGGAAGGCCGTCGCATCCATGGGTAGTGAGTGATCCTCGGAGAAGCCATCAGTCCCAGCAAAAAGATAGTGGACTGGGTAGGTTGACCAAGAGAGCCGGTCTCCAACTTTCGAGCGTGCCGCTATTAAGCACCGCCGAAGCCATCGAGGCAAGGCTCCCCGTAACGACCCTCCTCAGCAATCATCTTCATCTCCTCCAACAGCCTCGACGGAAGGTTCCACCGACTAGGCCATCAGGCACATAGCAGAAAAGCGCCTAGAGGAACAAGTGCTTAAGCTGGTGGAACTGTCTTGCCAATTTGCAAATTTATAGGGCTCCTCCCGTGAGCTAGCGGGCCATGATAACCATCCCCCCTTCTCTCGAGAAATTCAAGAGGAGCTGATCTTGAGTCGATTTCGGATCACTCAGGTGGATCCCTACGACGGGACCACCGATCCCCTAGACCACCTGGAGAGCTACAAAGCTCTCATGAGAGTCCATGGGGCAACTGATTCTCTCATTTACATCACCTTCCCAGCTACACTTCGGAAGGTCGCTCGAGTCTGGTTCACCTGCCTTGAGCCTGAAAGCATCGACTCCTTTGCACAGCTAGAAAGAAGGTTCGTGGCCCACTTCGATGCTTGTCTGAAGGTGCCACGAGAAATATACAATCCTTTCTCCATCAAGCAACAGGATCGCGAGTCTTTACGGGACTATATGACCTGTTTCAAGGTTGCTGCACTGGAGATATACAACCTAGATGAGCCCATCGCCATGCTGGTGTTGAAGAGAGGGCTCAGGACCTCCTGCCTGACCTACTCCCTAGACAAGAAGCCTTCGAAGACATATTCCGACCTCCTCCTTCGAGTCCACAAATATATCCATGCTGAGGAGGTGGACCGCACCAGGAGAGAGCTAGACGAGAAGCCACTGAAG
This sequence comes from Areca catechu, assembly GCA_021397845.1. Lineage (NCBI taxonomy): Eukaryota > Viridiplantae > Streptophyta > Magnoliopsida > Arecales > Arecaceae > Areca > Areca catechu. The sequence continues at coordinate 193,306,334 of CM038039.1, forward strand.
AAGCAGCCTCCGGGGGAGGCATCCGGGATGCAGAGGCCCAGACTGATCCCAAACTTCTGACCGGGGTCGAAGTTGAAGAGAGACCCCATCCTAGAAGAAAGATACACTCCTCTCCTTGCCTCGAGGTCAAAAATCTACATGGAGATTGAGGACAAGCTCTACCTGTGTCACCCTCTCCCACTGAGGCCATCCAATAGTCACGATAAGATAAAGTGCTGCCAGTTCCACCGCAACCATGGCTATGACATCGAGGAATGTCACCACCTCAAAAGAGAGATTGAAGATCTGATAAGGAGGGGCTACCTCGAAAAGTTCGTGGGGGGCAAGACCCTGGTAGAACCTCAAGCACTTGTGGCTATTCCTCCTGTTCCCCCTGTCGACAACCGATCCATCGAGAAGCTTGTGGGTATGAAATGCTGGAAAATAGAGCATGCTTCTAAAAGGGCCTAGGAGGGAGAGAGGTCAGAGAATATACTCCTATTTATGAGGGAGGAGAGAATTGGGAATGGAAATGTAAATAATGATGCTGTGGTGGTCAACGGGCAGAAGAGATGCTTTACCCCGACAAGGCAACGGGCAGTCAATGAGGAGGTGGAGAAGCTCCTCATGGCCAGTTTTGTTCGCGAAGTGCAATACCCAAGCTGGCTGTCAAACGTGGTCATGGTTAAGAAAAACAATGAAAAATGGAGGATCTGTGTAGATTACACCGACCTCAATCGGGTCTGCCTGAAGGATAGCTTTCCCCTTTCAAAGATGGACCAATTGGTTGACACACCTCGAGGCATCGCTTACTCTCCTTTATGGATGCATCTTCGGGTATAATCAAATCCAGATGCACCCAGAGGATGAAGAGCATACTACCTTCATTACAGACCGGGGGATATACTGCTATAAGATGATACCATTCGGTCTTAAGAATGCTGGTGCCACATACCAATGACTGGTCAACAAAGTCTTCCAAGACTAGATCGACCGTAACACGCAGGTTTACATGGATGACATGCTTGTCATGAGCAAACCAAAGTCGGACCATGTTATAGACCTGGTGGAAGCCTTCTAGAATCTTCGCCCGTATCAGATGAAGCTGACCCAGTGAAGCGCACCTTCGGCATGGTAGCTAGAAAGTTCTTTGGTTTTATAGTTACCTAAAAGGGGATTGAAGCCAACCCAGAGAAGGTCCAGGCAATTGTTGACATGGAGCATCCCACCTTGAAGAAGCAAGTATAGCACCTCACGGGCTGGATTGCGGCCTTGAGTTGGTTCATCTCATGATCCGCCAACCGTAGCTTACCTTTCTTCAAGGCACTACACAAGGTGCATGACTTCACCTGGATGAAGAAATGCCGGGAAGCCTTCGAAGAGCTGAAGAAGTTCTTGGCATCACCACCGCTGCTCTCCAGGCCGAAAGATGGTGAGGAACTCCTGCTGTACTTGGCGATCACCCCAAGGGCCGTCAGTTTGGTCCTTGTTTGCACATATGGGGATGGAGTGCAAAGACCGGTATACTATGCTAGCAAGCACCTCCAAGATGCGGAGATCAAGTATACCCGCTCCAAGAAACTCATCTTTGCACTTATTATGTCTGCTCAATGTCTCAAACCATACTTCCAAGCGCACCTAATCATGGTCTTAACGGACCAACTGCTGAGGGCCATACTCAGCCAACCCGATACGTCCAGACGCCTGGCCAAGTGGGTGTTGAAGCTCAGTGAGTTTGACATCACCTACCGGCTGAGTGAAGGGAAAAAGCAAAGGAAAGCAGGCATGCAAGGCAGAATTATGGTATTTTAAAATGATTTTAAAATATACAGCAGAAGGCTCGGTAGATAGATCAAAACGATCTACCAATCTACCTGCAACAGGACCTAGTATAACAATGTAGCATGCTATAAAACATCAACAGCAAGAAAATATTCAATAGGTATAAAGGTACCTTACCGCTATACCTTAAAGATGGAGGTAGTGAAAAGCTCTCAAGTCACATACTCATCTGGCCTCTACAAGTTCACACCGGGGCTCGACTCTGATCAACTCCCTCGAAGTGCTAGCTCTTTGGGATCCTTCGAGCCGATCTTCTTCTTCTCGGAAGACAAGGTGGAGAGGTGGAGCCCTTCCTAACTGGCTTTCTTTCCAAGACTTAGCTTGAGTGCTAGGTATTCTCATACCCAATCCCAAATCCTTGCAAACCTTCTTTTTCTTTCTAATTCTTCAACCAAACAGCAGCCCCTAAAACAACCTTTATTTATAGAGGCAGCCATAAGAGGGAGAAAGAGGAAGGAGGAGTGATTGGGGGAGAAGGTCAAGGGCCATACCAAATGGGTCCAAGCTAAAAAGGCAAGTATGACCATCATACCATGAAAGCCTAGAGCCAAAAATGCCCATTATTCGAAATTCAAATTCAAAATTCGAAGTCAAAACCTTTCCATAATACTTTCTAGAATTTTTCTCGTCAGTCAAGTATTGACACTTCGAATTTAGCAAGTATCGACACTTTGAATTTAGCAAGTATCGACACTTCGAACATGGTCAATCACATTGACCTCTAGTGATGACAAACGATTCTCAATCGTCGATCAGCTTTTAGATCAGATAGAAATCCCTATGGTGTATGACCCCATAGGTTCGAACACTAAGCCGGTAGCACTGGAATACTTTCAGTACCAGTCAAAGTCCTTATCTAGCAATGATACCCAATGTTTGGATAGATCGAAGATTGCAGAGCAACTTACAAAAAGCTTTGGCATATGGTTATCGCATAATTCATCCCTTTGACCTAATAATGCTCAGGATGACCTAGGATTTGATTGCCAACCCTAATTTGGTTCATCCAAATTGTGTCTCAACTTTACAAGTTTTGTGACTCCTCACAAGAACTACCCTGGTCAAGGTTTTGCTAAATTGAGATACAACGAGTCATTCACTCCAAACTATTTGGAGGGGTCAATTCCATCTTGATCCACCACCGCTCCACAAGTACTTGACTGTACCCAGAAACCTTTCATCACTGGATTAGAAATCTAGATAGTCTGGTATCAAAGTATAGTGAGTTGCTTGCAAGCTACCATGGTGACCTCAGGTCTGAGGGACACATATATCCATATCCCTTTGCGAGCAACCCTTTAGCAGAAGGGAGCTCCGTAGATGGTCACGTTTAGTGAGATGTCACACATTTCACTTGTATGTCACATCAGTGTCACCACACTCCTTGGTTAAGAGGACAACCAATCAATGTGAGATAAAACAACTTATACTTGATACATCGTCGTCCTATAACAATGTATCCTTTGGTTGTGAACCAGTTTAAGAACTACTTGATATATCCTCTCTGTATCAAATATAATGTAGTTTAAAGGACTCCATCATACAAGAGTTTCTTTCAGGAAAATGCACATGTGATGAATAGCCAAAAGAATAACTTTTATTCATTAAAAAATCATATACAATTATAAAATTAGCATAACTATCTACAGCCTAGATGATTGGCTTTGGGATACAATTCCTAACACCGAGGTCATCCCAGAAGGTACAGGTATTGGCTGATTTCCTGGTCGAGTGTGCAATAATGGGCAAAGAGTCGTAAGAAACCCCCAGGAGCACCAAGCGGAGCATGAGATCGAAGAGGAGGTCTAGGTCCTTCATATGGAGGCGCATCCAACTTGGGAGGGAGCAGAGTAGGCCTTATCCTCACCAATGGCGACGGGGTCATGGCCGAGTGTGCACTCCACTTCGAGTTTGCGGCCACCAACAACCAGGTAGAGTATGATGCCCTCCTTGTAGGACTAAGAGTTTCCTGTAAACTAGGTGTACCCAACCTGAAGGCCTTCACCGACTCTCAACTAGTGGCCAGCCAAGTCTCAGGAGAATTCAAAGCTCAAGACCCTAAAATGTCAAAGTACTTGGAGCAAGTGCGCTCGAACACGGCAGATTTCCGACGCTTCAGCATCTCCCATATTCCTCAAGGTGAGAATGCTTGCACCGATGCCCTCTCCAGACTCGTGACCTTATCGGACTTATCGCTAGGGCACGCCCACATCGAGTACCTCCAGCTCCAAGTTACGAGGTACCCGTGGAAGTCCAGCAAGTCACCCCGAAACCCAATTGGATGGATTGATACATCAAATACATCACTGATGGTACCCTACCGGAGGATCCATAGAGGTCGGCCTCATCAAGAAGAAGGCTACGTGCTTTGTGCTGATGGACGGGGAACTTTATCACAGGTCCTACTCTTATCCCCTCTTAAAATACTTGAGACCCTCAGAGGTAGCCTTTGTACTCCAAGAGATACATGAATGCCTCTGCAGGAATCATGTCGGGGGTAGGGCGTTAGCATACAAAACCCTCCACCAGGGATATTATTGGGAGACCATGAGGGAGGATGCTACTGACTTCATGAAGAGGTGCGACCGCTGCCAGCGCCACTCCTACATACAGCACCAGCCGGCTATGCCACTCTCCCAACTTTCTACTCTATGGTCGTTTGTCCAGTGGGGGATGGACATCCTTGGTCCCTTTCCGCCTGTATCTGGGTAGTGCAGATTCCTGATAGTGGCCTCGACTACTTCACCAAGTGGGTTAAGGCCGAGCCACTTGCATGGATCACTGAAGCCAAGGTCAGCTAGTTCTTTTGGAAGTCCATCATCTATCACTTTGGACTCCCCCACACTATCATCACTAACAATGGATGCTAATTCAACAATTGGGAGTTTGAAGAATTCTGCACCGGCCTCGACATTTACCATCGCTTCACCTCAGTGGCTCATCCCCGGACCAATGGAGAGGCCAAGGTGACCAATCGAACCATCCTTCAAGGGCTTCGAGCTAGGCTAGATCAGGCCAAAGGCAGGTGGATCGAAGAACTCCCCAGTGTTCTTTGGGCCTACCACATAATGCCACGAACTGCCACAGATGAGATGCCTTTCAAACTCATCTTCGGTGCCGAAGTTGTGATCCCTGTAGAATTGGGTCTGGCCATGCTGCGGGTGGAACAGTATGATGAGACTGAAAATCCAGCTCGCCTCCTGCTCAACTTAGATCTCCTTGAAGAAACAAGGGACAAGGCTCAACTCTGGATGGCAGCCTATCGATAGTGGGTGGCCTGGTACTACAATTTTCGAGTAAGGCCAAAGACCTTCCGCCCGGGCGATCTGATACTGCGGTGGGCCGAAGCCTCCCAACCTCGAGAATGCGGCAAGCTCATCCCGAACTGGGAAGGCCCTTACAGGGTGGTCGAAGCCCTTCCCCATGGAGCCTACTACCTCACCGAATTTGATGGCGCCCGGTTCCCACAAACTTGGAATGCCAGCAATTTGAGGATGTACTACCAGTGATGTAAGGTTCCCTTTTATTAATAAAAAGAATTCTTTTCAGTGCAAAATTGTTTTTGCCTTGCTGGAATATCACTGCCCGACCCCAGGTCTGGTGATCCAAACCGAGAAACTCCAGAAGCCCCACACCTCGAAGCCGGGAAACTCTAGAAGCCCCACACCTCGAAGCCAGGAAACTCCAAAAGCCCCATACCTCGAAGCCAGAAAACTCCAGAAGCCCCGCACCTCAAAGCTAGGAACTCCTGAAGCCCCGCATCTCGAAGCCGGGAAACTATTGAAGTCCCGTACCTCGAAGCCAGGAAACTCCAAAAACCCCGTACCTCGAAGCCGGGAAACACTAGAAGCCCCGCACCTCGAAGCCGCGAGCTCCAAAAGCCCCACACTCAATCTACTAAAGTCCCAATTCGACGAGGAGACCTTCGGGACTTATCAACCAAGGCCCCCAGCTTGGTGGCATTTTTGGCTTCCAGAGACAGTATCCCTCTGAGCCACTAAGGCCCCTTCGAGCCACTTACCGGCTCCCAACTCTACCGAAAAGTTCCTAGAACATGTGACTAACTCTGAGAAGGTGCATGAAGGCTTGCAACCAGGCTTCCGACATAGCAGGGGTAGCTTGTGAAACTCCAGACTTCTTTTCCTAGCTGCCATTGCATTCAAAACTCTACCAAGGAGAACATGAAGCTTGATATCTCAAAGTAAAATACTACGGTAGAAACATGCACATAGGCAATTGCAATTACAAAAGAAAGAAAAAGCTGAGATAACTAAAGGTACTAGAATAGAGGAGTTCGGTGAAAAGAAGAAGAATTTCATTGAAGTTGAAATTGGAAAACTACATTATTAAGAGGACCCCTAATAGGCTGGGTGGTCCTGAAATAAAAGGAAAATACAAAGACCAAAAAGAAGACTAAAAGAAGGTCCTTATCCTACTACTCCGCCGGCTCCTTCCCGGGATGATGCTGGGGCATGCTGTTATACTCTCGAACCTCTACCGAAGGGGCCACCTCCACGACGGTTGCAGGCTTTGCCTCCTTGACGGCCGCAGGCTCTACCTCCTCGACGGCTGCAAGCTCTGACTCCTTTACTTCAGCTGCTGCCTCCTCTGAACCCTCACCTGAAGCTCCTAGGAGAGAGAGGTCATCCAGTTTCAACTCCGGGAGGAGTTCGGCCACTCAGGACTGGCAGAACTTGTAGCCCTTGATGAACGAGTCCGTAGCCACCTCCTGGACTTCGTCACCATACTTCGCCAAGGCCTTGAATTTAGGCACTACCTTGGCGGCCTCCTTCTTGGTGGCCTCCATCAAGGCCACCGCCCCAGCAGCCTTCTCTTTAGATGTCGACACCCATGCTTACATAGCATCCAGCTGGGCTTAGAGGGCTTGAGACCGCTCCTCCGCCTGGGCCACTTTAGTTTTGAATTCTTCCACTCGAGCCATCTCGGCCTTGAGCTCCTCAGCCCGGTGCTTGACCTGATCCTTCTCTCAAGCCAAGGATGCCTCAAGATCCCTGATCTGTCTCTTGGTGCCGGTTAGCTCAGCCTGGAGGGCCTTGCTCTTCTCCTCTACAACCTGGGCCCTATCATTCTTCTCCTTGGCCTCGGTCGCCAGCGCTACAATCACCTGCTCCTTTTGATTTTCCCTCTTGGCCCACTGGATGTAGTAGTCATGGATGAGAAAAAGATCTGTCCTGACCTACACCAAAGGAAATCTCAGCCATGCCAAAAAAAAAAAAGAGAGAGAAGAAGAAGAAAAGGAAGGGAAAAAGAAAAGTAAAGAGAAGCTCACCGTAAAAAGGCTGGGAAAGATGTCGAGGATGGCATCCGACAGTGGCCTGCCTCCCCTTTCATGTCGATCGCGCATCTGGATCACGAAGTCCATCATGCGCTCGGCCATCACTTGGTCCTGGATGACTAAAGAGTTTGGCATCACTTCGATCGATGCCCTTTGGATGATGGTTCGTGTTGGAGCCAGAGCCACCGCCACCTCCGGAGAAGGAGTCGTCGAAGGAGTTGCCAAAGGAGTCTCCACTGGTCATACCTTCACGATCGATGGTGTCGACTGCAGCCACTCCCTAGCTTCTTCTCTCCCCGTGTCCACCTCAATGACTTCTGAGGGGCGGACCCGGGCGACAACAACAGGACGGGTCCATGTTCCAGTACCAGACTCCTGGACCATGGGTCGAGCCTGCTGCCTCGAAGAATCACGGGCCGGTTTTGCCGCCCTCCTCTCTGGGTCAGAAATTGCGACAGGCCCAAGCCCTTTGCTGGGCTCAGCCCAAGCCCTCTTTGGCGGGGTCTCCCTGGGCCCTGCCGATGTGCTCCTCTTGTGGGTGGACTCTAGGAGCTGCTCCACCGAGAACTTCATGCCTGCAAGGAGAAGGAGATTGAGGTCAGCCCCACACAAAGAGAAAGAGTTCGCAGAAGAAAAAGAAGGGTTGCCCCGGACTCACCTAAATCCCGGCCCGAGCTGATCCCGGCATCGAATAAGTTCTGCTCTGATAGTAGAACCTCGAGGGAGGGGATCTAATCGGAAACAAGTTGGTCGTATACTTCCCGATCAGTAGCCTCGACCTAGGAGTTTCGGTTCGAAGTCCGGTTCGGATAGCTCCAGACCTAGTCAACCCCTTCGATAGAGGCAAGAAAATATTTATTCTTCCATCCTTTGATGGAAGAGGGGAGTTCAAATCTAATGCCCTTCAGTCGAGGAGATACTAACTACCACCCGTCCTCAGTCGGGTGGCATTTTTGGGTAAAGAAGGCCCTGAATAAGGAAAAATGGGCAACAATCCCATGGAAGTGACAAAAAATAATAAAACAGTTGATGGCCCTACTGGCATTAGGGGCCAACTGAGCAGGGACAAGGCGGTAGTTGCTGAGTACAGAGAGAAAGAAGGGATGAAAAGGCAAACGAAGACCCCCTATGAAGAACTCCTTATAGAGAGCGATCCGACCCGGACCACTAGAGGTTACCCGTTCCCCTAGTCCCGGGACCGAGAGCCGGACGGAGTCCGGGATCCCGTAAGTTTCCTGAATCCCAAAGAGGTCCTCTCTGGTCAATGTCGAAGCGACCCCAGAGGGCCCGATCGGATGGGAAGGTATGGAAGGGGCTGCAGGAGTAGGAAGAATGGGAAGGGGAGCCCTAGGTTCTCCTGTGACAATGCCAGTCGGCCGGGGACCCCTGCGGATGCACAAAGGAACCTCCTCCTCCTCATTGAAGGATGGAGTCCTCGATCGAGAAGGTCCTGCTTCATCAGGGTCACTAGAGGGACGATGGCCTCGACCCGAAGAAGCCATCTGGGACAGAAGCAAGGAAGAAAAGGAAGACGAAAGGAACGAAGCCTAAGGAAGCTCTAAGGGAGGACTCGATCTAGCCCGAAGAAGAAGGAGATAAGGGGAGACCAACCTGATTACCTTGGAGGTAAAGAATAGCCAGGGGAAGGAAGAGACTCTGATATGTCGGCAAGCACGAAGAATTTGAAAGAGATGATGATTTGGGGAAAGTTTCATCTCTTTTCAAAACGACCTGACAATGACTACGCATCCTTTTGGTACCTCCTATGTTGGATGGGTGCTGCATCGCGAGATCAGCTAGAAACGGTGCTTCAGTTTTCTAAAAACCATCTTGGGTCATGCAATGGTCATTATGCTTCCTTAGACTCACTGATGTGGCATCACCGCATTGGTCTCAAGGCTCGATTCGCAAGGTGGCGACGATCATGGCATTAATGGTACTAGATTTTTGCTTTTCTATGTCAGCTCCGCATTAACTCCCTTCGCCTTGAATGCAACATTCCATCAAGACTTGGGAGTGGGGGGCAAATGATGTGGCAGGATCACTGATATGGAGCCCTCCTCGGACCCAGCTGGTAGCTGCGCTGGCAAGTGTTGCCACTTCGACCATTTTCTCTCGAGTTCCTTCGCTGAGCGACTCCCTCGAGGTCAAGCCCGCCTCAGCCGAAGTCGAGCTCCTTCTCGTCGAGTTCCTTCGCCAGGCAGCTCCCTCGAAGTCGAGCCTGCCTCAGCCGAAGTCGAGTTCCCTCTCTTCGAGTTCCTTCCCAGGCAGCTCCCCCGAGGTCGAGCCCGCCTTGGTCGAAGTCAAGCTCCCTCTCTTTGAGTTCTTTCGTCAGGCAGCTCCCTCGAGGTCGAGCCCACCTCGGCCAAAGTGGAGCTCCCTCTCTTCGAGTTCCTTCGTCAGGCAGCTCCCACGAGGTCGAGCCCGCCATGGCCGAAGTCGAGCTCCCTCTCTTCGAGTTCCTAGTGTCTTCGAGTTCCTTCACTAGGAGCTCCCCCGAGGTTGAGCCCACCTCGATCGAAGTCGAGCTCCCTCTCTTCAAACTCCTTCGCCGGGCAGCTCCCCCGAGGTTGAGCTCGCCTCGACCGAAGTCGAGTTACCCCTCCTCAAGCCAAGTGTCCGTCAGCGGAAGGGTCTGCTAGTTTGGCACTACCCCAATGGTTGAGGGCGACCACGACCCAGAAGCTTCCAGGACGGGGAGAGGTAAATGCCACTACATTCGTTGGGTGGCGGCATGCCACCCAAGGCCTACAAAAGGGGAGTGCGCCGGCTTGCGGAGGGGGATCCCGCTGGAACACCAGGATCTCTCCGACTGCTATTTGCACCAGTTAGGAAAGGGTGTTCCAATCGAGGCACTGCATTCCCCAACCGATTGTTTGCACCACCCGAAAGGAGAAAGCCATGCCAGGGGATTTAAACCTGGGGTGGCTAACCCCGGATCGAGGTCCAACCAAATTTTCTCAAGTATTGCGACCGGTCGAGAAGTTAGAATCCACGACGTTAACTCCCTACCATGGAGGGAAGGAGACGCCGAGACACGACCAACGAGGTGCTGAGCCATCGAGCACCCCCAGGGGGGAACCCGAGGCAGAAACGGGAAGATCCAAGTTCTAAAAAGATGTCCTAAGGGGCCTTCAGACAAGGTAAGAAAGAATTAGCCAGAGGGAGAGCAAGTCTGAGAGAGCGCTCGGGGGCACCCGGAGAACTCGTCGGAGGAGTCTCAATGGATACAGCCATCATTGCTCTAGCTCCCCATCACTGCCACAACTCTCACTCTACTCTTTACTCACAAGCTCCTCCTCCAAGAGTGGAGACCTTACAGGGATCCATCGAGGAGGATCAGTTCTCCTAGATCACCCACTGACTTGATCATTGGAGTGCTCCCGCCGGAATCCCAGCTCGAGTCTCTTCTCTTTTGCAGGTCCGGGTATGCGTGCCAGATTCCGGGTACGGAGGCTGACGTCCGGCGCTATCCAAGAGCTGCAGGCCACGACGATGTAGACGGCAACAAATATAATATAATATTGATATTATATAATATATTATTCTATATTATGTTATATTATATAATATTATTATAGTATATAATATAATATTGATATCTTTTATTAATGTAATATAATATAATATATTAAATATAATGTAATATATTTATATTAAATATATTGATGTATAATATAAATATATTATATTAAACTTAATAATGTAATATATAAAATTAATATGTTATTTAATATATTTAAATAATATATTAAATATATTATCTATTTAATATATATTTTTTATATTAAATTTATTTAGTAATAAAATAATTTTCAATTTTAATATAAAATATAAAATATTTTATTTTTGAATATATTTTATAATATAAAATATTAAAAAATATATATTTTATAAATAAAATATAAACTTAATTTAAAAGTATTTTTAAAATTTAATTTAATTTTATATAATATTTTCTGTATATATCAAATATAATAATTTATATTATCTATAATTCATTAGTGATAATTTATATTTATTTTTAAAATTATCTAATAATGTACCAAATGCTGTGATCGCGGGAAAGTGCAAGTTCACCAGCCCGGTCATCCATCAATTTTTTTAAAATATTTTTTATATTTTAAAAAAATATAAAATCCAAGGTTCGAGGCTTGAGCTTGTGGGTTACTCGATTAAATCCAGGATTTATTCCTGGGGCATGTGACTGGGGCAAGGGGAGCACTTTATTCTGGCAGCTTAGTGGGGTCAGGCTGACGTACTCACCTTCGGGTGGGGAGGGTATGCGAAAAAATTATGGTCCGAATTGAACATGGCCTGGCGGGGCGGGGGTCAGGGAGGGGCAGCTACAGACCTGTCAAAGTGGGCCAAAGCCCATGGGCCAGCCCATTTAGCCCTGTAAATGGGCCGGGTCGGGCTGAAAAAAAGTGGCCCATTTATGTAACCGGGCTTTTTAGCCCGGCCCTTATAGCCCATGAGCTGAAGTGGGTTAGGGCCGGGCCAGCCCATCGTCCGTCCAAAAGGCAAATCCTTCTGGCCTGACCTGTTGCACGAGCCACCGCTCGCAGTCACCCGCAAGGCATCCCATCGCCCACCGATGGCTGTTTCCCCAACCAGGTTGGCCACCGCCTCTCCTCTGCCGGTGAAAAAAAACACCGCCTGACGCCCTTCTCCCCTGCCATGCCGTCATTTCCTCGCCCTCCATCCCCAATCTTGTCGCCACTGTATCGCCCAAGGCCGACCGCACGAATCCGCCTGATGCTTCACCTCCGCCGCCGAACGCCGTCCCCTCCCACGGTCGCGCCTCCCTCTTATCGAGCCACCATCGTCTTCACCATCGCACCACCCAAGACCGAGCGATTCCATCTTCGCCTCGTGCCGCCGTCTTCCTCCCTGCTGCCGTCACCAACCGCCACCGCCGACTACGCCCATCTCTTCCGTTCGCTATCACCATAACGGAACCGTCGTAGCAGCCGACGCCCCTCCGCCCAGAGTCGTCTCCAGCCGTCGCTTCCCCAGGCCGAGCCCCCCCTCCCCAGCGCCGTCACTCGCGAAGCCTGCCGGAAGTCCCTCAATTCCGACCTTCCTCCGTCCGTGGAAAAGAAGTACCTCCGTTCCTGAAGTCCCTCCATTCCGGCCTTCCGCAGTCTGCACGACCACACCCCCGGCCCTTCCCCGAGGCCCGAACCCCCCACGGTGATTGTGGGCTGGCCCGATCCTAGCCCACAGCCCATATAGGACCAGGCCGGGCCGGGCCGAGATTTTTGGGTCCATTTTTGCGAGTGGGCCTAACCCGGTCCGACCCATATAATTCAGTCCATATGGGTTAGGGCCAGACCGGCCCATTTTGACAGGTCTAGCTACAGCGCGGGTTTTCCATCTTCCAATGCCTATTGTTTCATCCAAAAAAATATATATATATATTTTATATTTTATTTTATTATTATTTTTTTTATTGGAGTCCGTCAAAATATTATCCAACAATCGCGCGGCGGTTTCGACTCTGGCCTCTGTCAAGCGTTAAAACCTTGGTTCCAAACCTCCTCGTTTCTCTACTCGGGTTGCGGACACCCAAGACCTACTGAGAGCAACTTGGAGAGGAGAGATGTCGTCTCTTTCTCCGCCCTTCCGCTTTTCTTCTGCTACTCGGCCCTCTTCCTCTCGTACTTCATCTCCGAGACCGTACCCTGTCCTTTTGCTCCAGAGATCCATGGTAAGTCTCTCCAATTCCTTCAATCTCCGGCAATCAAATCCTCCATACCCTTCGTTTGTTTTTAGTAATCCCGTCGATGTCTCCTTCCATTCTTTTCATTCGTTTTTCTTTCACTGAAATATTTCTCTTTTTACACGCGTAACAGGTTTCATGGCCGGTGCCATTTCAATCACCGAGAACCATACGAAATTGGTTTTCTCAGTCGAGTAGTCGTAGAGTCCTCGTTCCTGCCGCGTTCAGTTCAACCTCTGGGAACTCTGATGGCCGTGGAAGGTTATATTCGGATGCATTAATTGCTGCGCAGAAGCTGTTTGATGCTTTTCCTCAGCCAGTCAAGATCTTTCCATGGAGCAGAGCGCTGGTCATTTTTCAAAATCTCATCTTTGAGCTTGCTCGGGCCATCGCAAAGTATCTCTGCGTTCCTCTTCTGGCTGTCACGTCTCTGAGCGAGATGTCTTACTGCGCTCATGAAAGAAAGATGGGTCTGATACCAATCCCATTTCTCATTGGGCTTGTTCTTGCTGGGGTCTTAAAAGATGCGGCAGTTGAGCTTTCTTCAGGCCTCAAGGTTCTTCAACTTATATCATGTTGCTGTGTATCTATGTGAATTGTGTGAACTTCATTTTGGATTTTTAGTGTATTAATGGGATGTGATTTCTGTTATCAGGAAGGTGGGTTCCCTTGGCATTTGCTTCTGATTACGATCTTCTTTACATTGCTCAAATTACCCGGTCCATACTACCCATACTGGGGGCGTTTGTTGATTCCTCACTTTGCTAATGGTGGACTTTGGAGGACTGTTTGGCTTGCTTTAATGTGGTATAGAACGCCTCACGTGGAACCTGGAGTTGCATCGAGGAACCCGTAGTTTGTTCTCAATTTTGTAGAGAAGATCAGTTGCCTCTTCTGTGTGAAACGTGTGGACAGGCATCCAAATTAATGAAAGGTTACCTATTTCTCTTTCCTTTTTCCCCACCTCAGATAGAAGTGAATTTTGAATGGCCCATGCTAGCTGGATTGTTTGGGATGTTATGGAAACATATTTATTTTCACCACCATGATGTTCTGTCATGATTGCAACATAGTGTGTGGGTTTATGAATTTGACATCTTTCTTTGCTAACCAGTAAAAGATCAATGGATCCTTAAAATGCAGGTAAAGGACTGTTTGCCTAGCTATTGATTTAAGTTATTTTCACCATGCATGCTAGTCTTGTGATTTTGATACTTAGTGATGTAAGTATAAAGAAAATAGGTGTCAAACACTGGAATTGCCTTAAGTTTTGGGGGAAAACTGTGGAATTGCCTTATGAAACTTATTGTAAGAAAGTTTCTAAACATTCTTCAAGCAAATTTCTATTGCACAAACTGATTTTTCCAATGTTTTCTCAACCTATTCACTAGAACTTGCTAGCCTTTAGATATGGTATACATGTAGGTTGATTGGTGTTTTGCTCCAAGCAACATATGCAGATGTTTGCATAAATGTTCATTCCATAGTTTATGAACACTAATAATTCTTGGAATGATAGACAGCAAGAACATGAAATCAATCTAATGAAAGAGACTTGAAAGTTTCTGTCTTGACTCTCGAGTAGGGCAATAATAGTTGATAGTGCTAAGTCAATTTTATATGCAAGAGGAGAGTACTGGAATACTATGTTTTCAAATATCATTTATGAAAAAGTTCTATTCCTCTGTGAAACTCAACTATAGTTGATCCTTTGGCCATCTAGGACTTGGCCAGTGAGTTGGCTTCCAGTTGCTCACTCCTATTAGTTATGCATTAAAGGAATGGTTAAAAAAAAAAAAAGGAGACTCACAGGCTGACAACAGAAACTGCATATATTTAAAAAGATCATTTATTGCCTCACTAATGTTGCTTGAGCTTGATGTGGTGGGGGAGTTCCAATTGGTGGGGCTCAGCTTGTTTCTATTTTCTACCAGACAGACTGCTTATTATGGAAAAGGCATTATTTTATCAAGGAATTTCATTGGTGAAAAACCAAGGGCATAATAGCTAAGTAGTCTAGTCTATAGAAAGTACTATTTAGTTATGTTAGATGTATGCCCTAAAAGCCAAGTTGACATGACATATTGTATTATTTTTAGAATATGTTTTTGTACTTGATTTATTAAAATTAATAAAATAGATATTTTTTATTCAATTTATATGTGATATGTTTATGAATCGTCTAAAAGGTTGATGGATAATGACATATATTCTCAAGAGTTGAGAATTTGAGATGTGTGTCATTATAGATTAACTCCTAAATACTTCTGATCGTTGGATCATTATGAGGATGGTGATTGATCCGTCAAGATCGATGCATGGATCACTTTTCTTTCGGGTAGACGAGTCTCAGGTTTACAGTGTAGGGATACTGGAGCGAGAATGCAAGTGATTATTAGAGAATAACGGTACTGAGCGTGACCAAAAATAAGAAGTCACATGAATGTCTACTCACTCGTCGTGACTATCTTGATTCTGTAGTTGTATAAGTAATTCTTTAACCTGTAGTGTCTTGGCCACTCATAATGGTGTTGCTGTAAATTGGCTGTACATAAACATGGTTCCTAGCCATTCGAAATTTGTGGTGTTTGTGATTATGGTAGGTTCACTATAGGAATAGGGTATGCACTTATAGGGGATCTATCAGTCTTAGTAGTTGAGAAGTAGTCCTATGCAATCTAAGAGGTCGAGTTCTTAAGTCTATGACCATAGCAGCATGATAATAAAAAAGTGCTTTTATAGAATTCATGATTGGGCTCAAGCTGATTAAATCTTGTATATGATGGATGTTTAGGGTTCAACGAGTTTGCATGACCTGTATTCTGTTTGGACTCTCGATAGAGAAACTTGATCACTCGGTAACTACATTTATGAATTCTTCCTTCTATTCTATTAGGTTATCACTACATATTGCTAGGTATCACTGGTGGATTATGAAAATTTATTAGAATTATTTTTGGATCAACGATTCTTGTTAGGGTTGAGCTGGATCATTCCAGTCATCGGATGAGTTTCGATAATACTATGATAGAGATCATGGTATGTCTGACTACCAGTTAAAATAAAATTTGAGAGATTATACATAAAACGAGCTTGACCTGATTAAAAGCTTGGATCATAATTAAATTATCAATTGGATTAATGATTTGGATCAATTTGTAAGAATTACAAATTTAAAAACTGCTAATTATTAGCATAAGAAACTTAATTGTAAGTGTTGCAATATAATTGGACTTAATTAAATTATGGATCAAGTCCTAATTAATTTAAATAAGATTTAATTTAATTGAGCTTGACTTAATTTAAATATAATTGAGTTTAATAATCCAAGTTGAACTTGGATTTCAATCCTAATTGAATTAGAATTGATAGCCTTTTTGAATTTGATTCGAATTGGGCTCAAATTATATTCGGATTGAACCAAATTAAATCCAATTAAACATGGATATCTAAACCTAATTGGATTGGATTTTCAACCTCTCATTTGGTCGACCAAATTGAAGAGGGGGTGCAAGATTTGGCACCCCCTCTTTTGCGTGCATGAGAAATCAAGTGGAGGTGCAAGTTGGTGCCTCCCCTCTCTTAATAGGATTCTATCTTCATAAGAACCATCCAAATTGATTTTGATTTCAAATAGGATTAGTTTGGGTTGTTCTTATCAGGAGGTTGGCATGAGATTGGATGGTTTGTGCGACAAAGTAAAAGGAGGAAGCGAAGTGGCCGACTGATCTGATTTTCATCGAGAAAAAAAAGTTCTGCCGCATCACTTCTCCTCTACCACCCCTTCTCCTTTCTTCTTCTGATATTCCACATGCCAAACATCAGAGAGAGAGAGTTCGGAGAGAGGAAGAGAAGAAGAAGATTTCTCTTCTCTTCTAGGCATTCTTGAAACCTTCCCGACGATCTGCAGCTGCTTCCAAGCCAAGATCGTGCTTGCAAGGTGCTAGCACACCAGTGGTACTCGAGATTTGATCAGCGTCATGTCCAGTGTGGATACTAGCAGGAGCCGGGTATGTGTGCAGCTCCAATAGAAATCTCGAAAATCTGCTGGATTCGACCTGATTGAGGAAGAAGAAGGATTGTGCTCTAGGTAAGTTAGATCTTCCTTCTTTTATTTTTCTATTATCAGATCTGAATGTTTCATCATGTTTAGATTCTATCCTAGGTGGTTTAATGATTAGATCAGCATGTTTATATGAAAAATGTTTTTATATTTGCTTCTGCAGCATGATTAGAGTAATCTTTGCTAGGGTTTTAGAAATCTGAATTCTCAGCATGCCTGTCACCTAGGAACTCTAACAAGTTATTGAGCTCACTATACTTCGATGCAATCCTTAAGGTCTTCAAGAGGTTGTTGATGGTGGGTTTCCTCACTCTTAGTCTAATCTTTATGAAGCAAAGATCCATATTATTTGATTGACAAATAGAGAATTCATAGATAATAGTCATTGGTGGTTATGTTTTTGACCTGTCATCACAAAGATGATTATTATCTAAATTTGATAAATCAAATTGCCTTGGTATTTTCCATGAGATTGTTTACCACTCATTGTTGGACACAAATACTTGGCATGGAGTGATATAATGTTTTTTGTGCTGAAAAATAGAAGCATTAGTTTTCCTCCAAAAAAATCAAGCATAAAATTATGCTATTATCCTTATGCTAGTTTGCATCTCGATTCTATAATTGGAGCTCCTGAAGTTTTTTTTGGATTCTTTAAGATTCTTAGATAGGATGATTCCCTTATCCATGTTTTCCTTTTTTTGGTTGGTTTGGTCTCTGAATGGTTCTTTTGATGGTGTTCTCAAGGGGATTGATTAAGGAATTTCAATGCTTGAGGTTTTCAAGGATGTTGTAATTTAAAAATCACCATTATATGGTCAATACCCCCTCTGCCCTCCCCCCACCCAAAAAAGGGGCGCCCATTCACTCAAATTAGATGGTGGTTTTTCTTGTATTTTTTAAGGATTTTGCATTAATTAAGCCTTCAGATTAACATTTTATATTTTGCCATGGAGAGTGTTTACATGAAGGGAGTTTCATTTGCAAATATATAACATTCAAATATATGATGAACATGTTACTTAAGGAGTGGGTGGTTAGTTATCAAATCTTGAAATGACTTACCTCTTATTGGTCATCAAATCTTGAGATGACTTACCTCTTATTGGGTTCAAGAATTCTTATGGTGGGTGTTCCAAAAAAAAAAAAGAAGTCTCCTTTAGTTATATTATTGCAATTAAGGATGTGTATGATGGAACGGTTGATAGTGTGAGGACAACTTGTGGTAATACTAGCAAGTTTTCAATCGTAATTGGCTAATATCAAAGGATTTTAGTTTTGGTGGATGAAACCAAGGTTGGTCTTAATTATAAGTTGAAACTATAGAGAAGTGTATTAGAATCTAAGGGTTTCAGGTTAAATAGGACTAAGACAGAATACATAGAATATAGTTCTAGTAAAATTAAAACCGGAGATGAAGGTGGATGAAAAATTAAGGATCATGAAGCTTGTAAGAGTGATTTTCTAGTTTCAGTATTTGGGATCGAATATTCATATGGGAAGATTGAAGAGGATGTTATCCACATAATAAAAGTAAGATAAAATGAAAAAGTGCACTTTGAATATTTTGTAATCATAATAAGTTGAAGGAAAAATTTTGTAGGATAGCTATATGATCATCATGCTTTACAGAGTAGAATGTTGGGCAGTCAAAAAATAATGTCTGCACAAGATGAGTGGGGCCAAAATGTGTATGTTTGAGATGACTGTATGGTAATACAAGAAAATGTGGAATAAGAAATAAAGTCATTATAAAAAGGTAGAGGTAGCACCAATTGAGAACAAATTAAAAGGACAACTTAAATGATTTATTTTATACAACATAAAACGAGAGATACACCTACACGAAGGAGTGATCTGATACGTTTAGAAGGAAAAAGAGGTAGAGGTAGACCGAAATTACGTGACATGAAGAGTAAAGTACTTGATATCACTACATCCTTTGGAGAGTATTGCTCTAAATAGAGCCTGATGGGGAAAAGGATTCATGTATAGCCAACCCCAGCTAGTTTAGGATTAAGGCTTAGTCGAGTTGGGTTCAAGAATTATCCTATCAATTCAACTCTCACCAGCATGCAATGTGAGCGCATTTAATAAGAACTAGACCTTCACATGTGCTATATATGTGATTGTGAAAACCAAGAGTCATGTTAAAGAGAGAGCCCAAGAGTTGTAGCACGGAGCTTTTTATTTTTTATTTTTATTTTTATTTTTTTGAGAGAGAGCTCCCTAAGAAAGGGCAGCTACATGTGAAATCAACCAATATGGAGCTTTTTCCTTTTAATAAAGAGAAAGCAAGTGCCTCTTGGAAAACGGAACTGTTTGTATGTGCATCTAACGTGGTATATAGTATTAGTTGAACTTAGGATCTATGGCATCAAGAAAAGAGGGTGTGTGCTGTGCCTTCATTATCAGGCAAAATGTTAGAATAAGTGGAGTCCAAATGTAAGGTAGAGTTGAAATATGAGAGTCTACATTGTAACAGTAGATATGCCGATGTTTTAAGGGATGGTGGGGTTGAAGGTGCCTGCAGAAAAGCATCTGATTTGGTAGCTTCATGTGGGCAAAAACAGTGGTGAGTACCATGAAACTAGGTTCGGTAGATGCTTATTATTGATAAGACGGCTAGCATAGGGCATGGAAATGAGCTTGCAGAGAGATAGAATTAGGTTAACATGGGCAAGGTTGGATATGATGGCCATACTTCCAGATCATTCAGGTTGGGCAAAGAGTATATGCGTGTTAAAGATTATATTTTGTGGATTTACTGTGGCACAGAGATAAATTGTATTTTGTAAATACCTTCTTTTAGTGAATCTGTCTATGTTTCTATGAGAATAATTCTGACTCCAAGGCTATATTATGGACACCATTGTGTGATATTGTGCAATGGGTAATACAAATGCCAACATAGTTTCCCATTAAAATTTTGAAGAGAAAAGATGTGCTAAACTTCCATTGACATCTCTGAAAACAAGTGAAACAACTTACATATGGCTTGTATAGCACAGCTCTTTTTGCAATTTTTGGAACAACTGCTTGCTGATTGGTAAGGTGATATTCATCAATGTTAGGGCATCTGCTGTTGGTTCAATAGGTGGGATATCCTTGATTTGTTGGTTACTTTTTAATCTTGAATGTCCGATTGGGTCCTTTCAAATATATTAATGGACCGAACCATTCTTTAGCTCAAAAGTTTTTCATCCTCAAGGTCGGGATTTTCTGTGTTTCCTTTGCTGTCAAGGCATGCTTTAATTTATCTGCTACAAGCTGTATCCAAGACATTGTACTTTTCATAGAATTCCAAGTATGAAATCATGATTTTGAAGAAGTCAAGCCGGTTAATGTTCAAGTGTTCAACTTATGTTTCAATACCTATTCTTGGCATACCTGCTCTTAGTTGTTCTGCTTGACCAGGTACATCGGGCACCTATGATTACTCTCTTTGTCAAATTCTTTTGCTCTGGTCTGCAGCTTCATCCATAGATTCTTTCAGAGGTAGTTCTAATAATTCATTTGACAAAGGGGTTGCACTTCATTATCTGTGTCAGAAGGCAGACTGGGCTAAATCTTTTAGCAAGTTAAAAATGTTCCCTACTCATTTCTGAAAAGCAATCCTGATGTTTTCCCCTCTTTTTCACGATCGTAAACTCCAGACAAAATTTGTATTAGATCTTTCAATATGTCTGGTTATATAACTATGAACATTTGCGTCTTGGAGATAATGCTTTCATTGGAAAGTGCTGAACCCACTTGTTAGCTGAAGTATATTAAGCTGAAGGATCAATAACGAGGTCAAGCAATGACCAGAAAAAATATACTCCATTACATTACTGCTGGCTGGTATGGGCACATATTTGTGATGTGTTCTTCCATCTGCATGTAAGTAAGAAGATATTAGAATGAAACCCACACCATTTCCTACCATGTTTTTGAAGATCCGAAATCAAAGCATGCAGTTTTCTTATAATCTGGGAGAAAAGAGAACTCATCATTACAAGGTACAAAGGTGTTTATGCTCTTCAGAAACTTGATTGCAATTTAACATAAGGACACGAGAATCAAATGGCAATCCTTCCATCAGGCTCTCCCTGTGTCCCAAATAATGGATCAACTAGATCTTGCTTTACCACAGGAGCAAGACAAGAAATCCTTTGTAATACCTGCCAGTGCCACCTCAGTTTAAAAACAATAAATAAACAAAAGAGAGTCATCCAGTTAGATTCACAAAATGGATTCAAAATTCCAAATTAAAATATTTTTTATAGAATATATATACATATATAATGTACATAGTATATCTAATTTAAATTTATTTCTATGCTGTATAAAATGCAGGGTCCTCAGAGGTATTACATTAGAATCTATGTTTAGAATATGGCTTTACGGTTGATTTTGTCGTATATTTGTCTGCCTCTTTCTCATTATCATAGCTAGAGTCAAAGATTGTCGGTATAATACTTTATTCAAAGATTGATGTTAGCTCGAGAAGTAGGCATAATTATTTTTTTAAAATATTGGACAGAGTCTTCTCGACTTAAAGGTATGCATCAGTAACCTATCCTGTCAAAAGGGTTGTTTCTAATCTTTCTTCTCATTGGTTTCCATGTCTGAACGGGAAGCACTCGGTTTTCTTCAAATCCCTTGGGCCACATAGAGAGTAATGACTTCAGAAGCATCCAAACAAGTACACATCTCACCTCAAATCATGAAACGTCAAGCCCAAATTTGCTCCGAGTGTTCCCTAACGCTGCTTCGCATTGGTAAATATAATAAGAGCGCACCAAGCTACGATGAAGTCTACTTGCCGTGCGTGATGGGTCCACCAAAATGGGCAAAAGTAGATCATGCACAGCTTGGGAACGTGGATGGAGCTTTCCAAAGGGCCATTCTCGCCCGTGTAACGCTTGGACCTTCTCGCTAGGAGGCCTAGTGCTTGTTGCCCACAAATTTGCACCTTAGTTAGCAATACTTAATTTAAAAATGAAGGAACCATAAGTTCATACCATCCTTTCATCTGGATTAATTAATCATTTATACATGCAAGAGACTGTGTTTAATAATCATGAACTCTGTGCTTGACTCGCTTTAACATTGAATTTGCATTATCTAGAGTTCAGAAAGAGCCAAGCATGAAATTAATACATGTCATGGAACAAAATTATGATCCGGGTGAGTAGATATGCAACAAAATTAAAGAATAGCATAATTGATATCACCAAATGTTTGCCTAGGGGAATGGCGTGTTCCACTTGATATTTGAAGAGGATGGATAGTGTTTTTGTGGCTTGTGATGTGTTTATTAATAAATTTATGAACTTGGAAAAAGCATTAATAATTTTGGCAGATTGATGCAGATTGCTGTGGTTTAAATGCGAAGTTGCAACCAATGAATTGGACTGTGCAGTTGTTGGTCCTATGCCTCAAGCTGCGTTCATGTCCATTGGGGTTCATATGGCTTGGTGACCAAAGGAGGCCTTAAAACAGAACAAAAGGGGTCAAAAAAAACAAAACAAAACAACGGCATGCGAGACTATTTTGACGGATGTAGTGACATTTGCTTGGCATTGTTAGGAATGGATCCGAATGCATCAAAAGAATGTTGATAGTTGCAATAGATCACAATAAATTGCTAGGAACTACCATCCAGAAATTGCTAGGAATCATTAGAGATGACGTCATTACAAATAATAAAACGATTTGTGCCTTTGATTCATATCAAAGAGAAGATGGATAACATAAAAGTATGAGAAGATGCCTAATTCCTTGTTCAAGGAGTGAATAAATTGATCATAACATTTTCAAGAATGAACTACAGTCCCACATAGTAAAAGAAAGGAGAAGGGATTGTATATCAGTCTGGCAAAAAAATTAATAGCTTAACCTGCTAATCTCTTTTCTTTTTCTTTTTTTTTTTTCTGGTAAAGAAAAGGGCTAGTTTAATACAAGACGCTTAGATTTTCGCAGCCTTTCCACACCTATAGGTAAGTACGGCAACCCGATACTACTAAGATGCTGGCTGGTAGAATAGGGATAAAAAGGGAGAATCCTGACATCTCATCCAACCCAACCCATCACGAGTCCTAGAGAATAGTTTCTGGATTTAATCGAGTTGCGCGTGGATCATGCCTCGAACCCGCGATCGATTGGATGTGAGACAAGGTCTCTACCAACTGAACTACTGCCTTGGTAGTAAATCTCTTATTTTTGACTTTCTGTCTTCCCAACAAGTGGTATCAGAGTTAATAATGATGATATTGGACATGACTTTCAAAGTGACAAAGCATGCCAAAATAAGTGGTTCTCGGGATGATAACATGCGTGTTGGCAAAGCTAAGTCATGATCGCTACAGTATGTTGTTAATTGATAGGGCAAGTGAACTCAAAAGTAGAAGATTTTAGATTTCAGTACATGCTCGATGTAGCAAGTGGACTTGATGTAGCATGGCTTGAGTCAGAGCATAGGCTTATACCTGGGAGTGGCTCTTGAAAGAGGTTGTTTGTGATATAATAAGTGAACCTAAGTGTAATCAAAGTACGTGGGAGCACATGATGATATACCCAGGAGGGTGCAACATACAAATGAAAGTTGTGAGGATGTGAGCAGTGTTTAGCATGCATGAAGATGTCATTATTGGAAATCTAAAGTATCCTAACATAAGAAAGTTTAAAAAGACAATAATGGAGTTAATATATCAGGCCCCAAACTGGAATAATTTAAATTTTTATATTTTGATTCCAATTCCGTATCTCTTCAAGATGCATTTCCTTATATGAGGTGACGACAACTAGGAGGCATTTTTCTTTTTTAAGATTTTAAAAAGAAAAAGAAAATAAAAAGACAAACAGCAGGCCCAAGCACAGCAATTGGAAAGAGGGAAAAAAAAAAAAAAAAAAAAGAAAGGTTATACTCATCATGGAATGTAAAACATGTGAAAAGTTTTCACATCATATTCATGTGTAGCCACTTAAATGATCAAAACTCTCTCTCCCGTGACATCACAGTGGCCCAGCTGATTACTTATTGATTAAATTCGTTCTCTTCATCATGGAATATGGATCATTAGTAATCAAGATACTCTACTAGTGCATGGAACGTACTAAAGCCCATTATGTATGGACCAATGTCATGAATCATGATAGATGTGATGTCACAACCTAGAAATCATCATATCCATGAACTTTTGTTCCCCCACTTCCATCCGTCCATGATGCCGTCATTCAAGGAATTAGGTAGGTAACTAGAGAGATTATTAAAGTGGGAATATAATGGGAATTTTGCAAGACTAGAGGACGGTAATTCGGGGGGTTTTACGCCGAGGGCTGCCGTGGGGGCCTCGGTCATCTCAGCCTGAGGGGGGGGGGGGGGGGGGGTGGGCCCACGGAAACGCTTTATTCCCTCATGGAACGTAGAGCCAACGACCACTTTTGGACTGTTTTTGAAAATTCCCATGTAGGCTGTCTTCACTGAAACGTGTCATTCGCCGTCTATCAATCACCTCGTCTCGGATACTTCTTGTTCTAGGTTCGGACTGCCCCGGGACTGACCGGCTATAGCCTATAGGGTATTCTTAGGCTGTGATGCTTATAGACGAGGTTTGGTAATGGGTTGGGGCTAACATGCCATCTACCAACCAACATTTCAAATGGGATCGGTTGAGATCTAAATCAGGGTGCATCTTCAGTTTGGTTTTGTTTTGTTTTTTTTTTTTTTTTTCAAATTTTCAAGGAAGAATTCTCTGCTGGCCCATTGTTAATTTATTGAGATAATAAATATATACATTGGAAAGTAATATAGACAAAATCAAATCAAAGTAACTGGTATATAACTTTTGATAATATTTTTTTTAATAAATCAGATATATTAAATTAAACTAAACATGAATAGGTGTATCTATAAAATTTAGAGAATAAAAATATTTAAAAATTAAATAAAATATCAATAAAAAAAAAATCTATAATGCTGAGCTCGTATGGTTTACTATTTTACCATCTAATCAGCTGCATTATTAATTTCTTTGTAAATATGTGCGATCTTAAAAGGACAATGTGCACCATCAACCCGTAATGTATTTGTACTAACTAGCTCTTTCGATCGAGATAATCGCTACTGTCAATTTCTAATTTCATATAAACTTTTGGTTATCCATTGCTATGAGTTATTGCCCCACTTAATTGCACCATTTGTTGGGTCTATATATAAATATAAACAAGATACTACACTTTATTCGATCGTTTTGCTTTTCAAGACTTGCTAGTGACAGATTAATTAGAGTCACTTTCCACTATTTCTTTACAAATATATATAAGTCGAACCATTTAACATCATTGATTATAATAAACTTAATTCGAAGAATTTCAAGGTTAGCTTACAATGTACCGAGTAGATAAGCTTTACTATTAGTTCTTCATTATCTCATTATTCTATGCTTACAACAACCAGGATCATTGGGCAATGAGACCAACCGATATAGATTATTAGAATTAAGAACATGCTAAGAGCATGATGTCACATTCCAAGGGAAGATTCTTGGTGCATCTCATTTCTTTTATGGTCTTAGTTCAGAAAGCCCAATGCGGATTCGCAAAATCAGAGAAGCTAGCAATTGAAATGGATCGATTAAACAAAGTTTCAACGAGATCTTCCTGCAAGAATGTTATGGGGTTTGTTTCCTTAGCCACAAGGACACCTTTAATCTAGCCTCGGTCGCTGTGCTCGTGTCGAAGCACGAATCTTGATCATAGGGGTCCTGGTAAAGATGAGTATTCTCTCTGCCAATATCCATCATTGCTCGATCTTTTGCTAGCTAAATTTTTTTCTCCATCCTGCCCAATAGTTGCCGTAGCATATGCCTGTTTGTGGCCTAGGCCATGATTCGCGGCCATCCTGTCAGGAGAACCGATCCATTGGAGTTGTTTTCACCAATTATCTATTCTGCCCATCCTGACTGAGGTGGACCCTCACTAGAAGGAGGGGGAGCTCACAAGCCTCCATATTATTCCTTTCAAGAGGGAGCTCGCATGCACCCCACCAGTTTTAGCACAAGGCGTGGGCCACACTATAATCAACCAATATCATTGCTTTTTAATGAATAGGGGAGAGAGAGATAGAGATAGATACTATAAAGGTCATCATTTGGTCAGGACCATCTAAATGGAAGGGATAGGAGTAGTACTCCTTATCAATCGAATGCTATAGTAACTCTACTTGATATGCAGGAGAATAGATGACAAAGGCTTCATGATGGGCCAAGCTTAATTAATTACCAAGAACCACTGTACAGTGCTGCAATAATGCCAATCAAACTAAGTTTTGGATTGCTCTAGCTTGGTTAATTATAGGAAAGTGGGATTCAAAAATCAAACTCAGCGTGGGCTTAATTGAGCTTGTTTGTCAGAGCTCTTATTTAATTATATTTTGGAATCCCATAATATGGAGCCCTGGCTCGTTTACGAGAGCTTTGTTTGCTTCCCAATGAAACCGGTTCAAATAAGCCAAGTCCAAATATTCTCATGGACAGGGTTTTCTTCATTTGCAGTCCTGTGTAAAGGCTTCCTCCACCACCCCCGAAGCATCCATCTTTCTGCTTCTTGGACAGGATCTCAATTGGCATTCTTCATTTGAACCTTTTCTTTCCTCCTTGAATAAAGGAGAAAACTACGAAAGGATTAAATGATGTGGAAGAAAAGGGTTAAAGAGACAACACCAACCCCCAAGCCTCTCCTCTGCTAAGTCTACAGTCCACGCACACCAACACGACACTCCCAACCATACATTTGTGTGCATGGAATGACTCCAAACCCGAGGAAAGGTGACGCTGCTGGCTGGTCAGGGGGCAAGCCCGTGGTTCTACCCACCCACCACTAGAATATATATATAACTTTTATGCTTGTTAGATATATATGTTTTTCATGTTATGTCATGTCATGAACGGGCACTGACATGCATGCATGGCCACCTTGTCTCTCCAGCCAGCTTATACGGACCCAAATACCCATTCAATCCAAACAACTGGAAACACTGTCTCCTTAAAAGCCCCGGTTTAATATAACAAAAAAAATAAAAGGAGAGAAGAAGAAGAAGAAGAAGAAGAAGAAGAAGAAGAAGAAGTAGAACGGAAGAGGGAAGAGGGAATCTTTCCCTCTGTCTCTCTCCTGATGTCAGTCGTAGAGTAAGTGGCACGGAATAAAGAAATTAAGAAAGAGAAAGAAAGAAGGAAAGAAAGAAAGGGCAGCCGAGAGAGAGAGAGAGGGAGAGAGAGAGCGCGCCCAGTTCCCAAGGAGAAGGGGGCCTTTGCCTTGGCCCCTCTCTCTCTCTCTCTCTCTCTCTCTCTCTCTCTCTCTCTTTTTCACTTTTGACGGAGACCGGGGATTGACGGGGTTGCCCGGCCTTGTGCCACTCTCTCTCTCTCTCTCTTTCTCTCTTTTTCTCTTTTGACGGAGACCGGGGATTGACGGGGTTGCCCGGCCTTGTGGACGAAAGCAAACACTGTTAACACTGTGGGTGGGCAGAGTTACGTGGGGAGGGGAGTGGTGGGGATTAAGGGGTCGTTGTCGAACGGCCAATGTCGCGCCGGGGCGGTCGGCTGGGGCGGACGCTGGCGCTGTCCTTTGCTCCGGACGGCACGCGCGCTCAGAGAGAGGAGGAGAGAGCACGGAGAGGGCCGTACAGATGGCCACAGGAGAGGGTCGGCGTTGGAAACGGACAGGATCTACAGGGTTGTGCGTCTGCCATGTGTTTGGCTGTTCAGGGATTGCGGTGTACAGGCGTTGGATTCTTGGTGGAGCCCACTTGGGCTTCTGGTTCGAAAAATCTGGTTCTGTGAAGTGGTGGACCGGTCAAGGTTTAGAATAACGGCTGTTAAATGTCATATAACCGTTTCAGTGACCTCCTGCTGCATTATTATAATGGACATGACCGTTATAAGTTTAATATAACCATTAGAAACTGTTATATCATGGAAGCAACTATTATTTTACTTATTCTGAAAAATATAATTTTACTTCTAGATAATTGATCGAGTCTATGGTGGAACCTGAGAAATGACAGAGAAAAAGTACTGATGAGGATTTTTGTTTGATGATGTAAATTAATGATAAGTGCAACTGCAAACAATTAAGCAATATTCTATGACCTTGTGGGGCTAATAAACCAGGTATTGTAATGGGTTCGCTCAAACTGCATCCGTTTTTATTTACAGCTTGGATTAAAAAAACTAAGTTTTGCTTATTCCAACCGGCTAATTTGAATTATGTTTGAACAAGTGATTTGTATCGCAAGTGCAGCAAGCTGCAGGAGCTAGCATAACATCTTTAATTACTATGGGCATCCAATGGTTCCCACTAGGTAATCCTGCTTCAGTTCATAAGAAGCTAGTAGGCTAATCATAAAACTTTTGAGACAGAAGGCTACGTACATCTGTTATACAGGAGACACCTAAAATAATGTAGTAGATTTATTTCTCTTCATCAACTCCCAAGTCTAATGTCTACTCAAATTGTTTCTCCAGAATTTTTCTCGCCTGTAACGATCTTAATTACGATATCATCTCCAGGCTCCTACCATATTAATTAAGTAATCTGGGCTAGTTTGTTCCTGTGTCCATGTTTAAACCCATACATTTCAGGATCACAATTCATAAATTACTATGTGAATCGGGTTTGATTGGAGCAGGATGAGAAAACTCTGATGTATAAAATTTGTATAATTCAGTACCAATACTCTTTCTTATTTATAATAAATTTCTCTCTCTCTCTCTCTCTCTCTCTCTCTCTCTCTCTCTCTCTCTCTCTCTCTCTCTCTCTGTGTGTGTGTGTGTGTGTGTGTGTGTGTGTGTGTGTGTGTGTGAACAAGAAGAGATTCGCTTGCATCAAGATGTATGAGATCAACAATATAGTATTATTCCAGAACATATTTAGAAGAAAAAAAAGAGAGATATAGTGCAGCTAGAAATTGTTTAGGTCAATTTCATGAAGATTTATCCGTTGCTTACGAAGCAAAATAGATATGTTCCACATGCTTGGTGGCAATGGCTCCAGATCTTGTTGCCTATCTACGCTAGCTTGCATACATTAGAATATTGCATATTTTGGCACTTGATATTTTTATGTGAAATAGGTGTTGCTTATTTGCTTCAGCAAAGCAAAATCCATTTGCTGTAGACTACCTAGCATAAACAATTTCTTTTTAGATATTCAAATGCTGTGGAAGATTCAAGCAGCCTTTGTCTTCAATTATCAATATCTGATAAAAGATCATAAGATGACAGTGATGAATTAAGCATAAAAAGAAAATGCACTAAAAGGAGTGCGCAACAGAGGTAGTCTAAGTTTCTGGATTATAGTACTTTGTTCAACTGTTCAAGCCTTTTAAGGAGCTTTCCCATTGACAGCAGAAGCCGACAGGCGCATTTGCAACGCACGACGAAATGCACAGAGAGGGAGGGTGGAGGCTAAATCTTTGCCGTAAGTTCCGTCAGTGGGTTCACCTCCTGCCCTTTAATTATGCACGCATTATTATATGAATCAATAACATATTTCATTAATGATGTTAGATAGACAGAGGAGTAGATAGACGCGTAGGGGACATTCTCCTTTACACGTATTTCCACGTGATGAGCATCGCTTCCCCGAGCCATAATCATTGTCTTTGAAGTTTCAAGAGGAGAGAGAGAGAGAGAGAGACCTCTAATTCTAAGTCCTACCCTCCTGTTCTATTCCCACTATTCCTACTTCCCACACCCAAGTTGCTAATTTACTATATGTTATTGTATTCATTCGGAACCACAATTAACCTATAAGCTCTCTTTAGTTATATAATAGCTTAATGATGCTGTTTTAACTATCCTAATAGCCTATTGCTAGACAAGACATGGCGTTCACATCTGTCCCCGCTCTCGAGACTATGACAGGATGCCCACTCTCTCCTCAACTTTTCTCCGAAATCCAACACGAATGTTTGCTGATTTATTATGCTTCTTTAGGCTTATCAACAAGCAGCTAGTTGGTCCCTTCCCTTCTCCATTTCTCGCTAATTCGTTCTCGAGAAAATTTTCTTAGTTAGTTTTTGTGAGACCTAGGCCAAGAGAAGGCCAGGCTCGTGTTCGGACTGAAATCGGCAACTGGGTTGCCAACTTCAGTTCGAATAAAGCCCGGCACCGAACGCTCGGATTTTCTGGCGGAGATTTTGGAGAGCCGGTCGACGCCGCCGGAGGGGGGATAAGGATCTTCCTCGAGTTTTAAGGGCTCCTCACATGTCTCTACTCCAGCCAGACCTCTTCTTCCTCCGGTGGACGCTGAAGCCAACATCGATTTTGTCGGACGATTTCCTCGTATGCCCCGGTCAAGTTGAAGGCCGTCTTCCTCTGGTGGCCACCAAAGTTTGACGTCGACCTCACTGGTAAGTACCCTATCCTTTAATTTCCACTCGAGTGTGCAGTGGCGGTCAGCGAGAACCCGTCTCCTCTTGAGCGTGGGCTCGAGTTGGGATGATCGGCCGGGGTGGAGGGGGGAACGGACTTCGTTTTGGGTTCCGGTTGGTGGTCGGACAGCCACCGGGGACGCCGCCGGTCCCTCTCTTCCCTTCTGGTGGTCCATTCCGTGCGGTCGACCACGGGGGTCGCCGCCGTTCCATCGCTCGGCCGGGGGGGGGGGGGAATGGACTTCGTTTTGGGTTCTCGGCGGGTGGCCGGACAGCCGTCGAAGGGACTGCCAGTCCCTTCCTTTCCTTCCGGCGACCTTTCCCGGGCAATCGATCGCGATGATCGTCGCCATTTTTTTTCCTTCCGGTTTCCGTGGAGGGGGGAGGGGCTTGCTCGGCTTGTTAACAGAGAAGGATCGACTCTATTAACAGGTGTTGGGCCGGGTTTTGTGTTGGGCCAGGCTTTGTTGGCCCAGACTTTGTTGGGCCGGGTTTTTCTATCTGTGATGGGCCTGGCCTGCTTCTGGGATGGGCCGGCCCATTGATGGTACAATTTAGAAATAATTATATATATATAATAATGATAATAATTTTAATAATAATAAATAAAAGGAAGGAAGGGAAAAGATCTGTTGTACAAGATTGTTCCAGGGAAATTTAGTTTTTATTTAATTTCTTTTTGATTCAGGATCATCGTTGACTTTGGAAGACCCGGTTTAGTGTTGGACTGTACTAGTTGATGGATGCTCTTCGGTAAGTTATCTTGACATCTGATATGTATGCCAATATGTATATATTTATAACTTAGTAGATATATGTAATATATCTGCATTTGATTGCATTGGATTGCGTGCATCATATTGGTGTGGGTACTGTGTTGGAGTGAGTACATTGTATTGGTGTGGGTACATTGTGGGATTGCTTTGGATTGCGTGCATCGTGGTGATGTGGATGCATTGTGCTGGTGTGAGTACATTGTGTTGGTGTGGGTACATTGTGGGATTGCTTTGGATTGCGTGCATCATGGTGATGTGGATGCATTGTGCTGGTGTGAGTACATTGTGTTGGTGTGGGTACATTGTGGGATTGCTTTGGATTGCGTGCATTGTGTTGATGTGGATGCATTGTGTTGGTGTGAGTGCTCTCTAGTCTGACTATGATCATATGAGAACCTAGTCTCCTTTTGGGCCTCCAGCAGGGCTATTGCTGGCACATGACCGTTAAGCGGTATGTGACACAGGAGCTAGATGTCTTATTTTAGCCATGTGTGGCGGGCACATACAGAGGATGCATGTTTCTCGTATGATACTCAGAGTTAGTTTTCCTTTTGGGTCTCCAGCAGGGCTATTGCTGGCACATGACTGTTGAGCGGTATGTGACACAGGATCTAGTCTCTTTCGGGGCGAGCCATGGGCCGATCGTGGCCATAGTCTGAGGGACTAGGAGAGTTAAGTAAATGGTTGGCCATCCATAGTCGTGTCGTGTCTGTGTCGGTCGCATTAAGTGTACATATTTGCATCAGGTCGTGGGTTATATTATTATATTGCTGGACATCTTGTTGTATGAAGTGTCATGTTTGTTGTTATTAGTGGCATATTGGTGTATGTATATTGGAGATGTTGATAACTTACTGAGCCTGTGTAGCTCACCCCTGTTTTCTTATATTTTTGTTTCAGATATCGAAGATCATTTGGACTTTGGAACCAGTCAGTGAGGAGCTAGGATTTAGGTGTTAATCCCTGAGTTTATATTTTATTTGTATTTTATTTTATGTTAATCTTTATGGAAAGTTGTTCCCTATCATTGTTTGGATGTTGAATTAAAAGTTAGGCTTGGCATGATCTCTAGGGGATACCTAGGATTGTGCGGCCGGTCACGTAGCCGATCCTTGATCTGGATTCGGGCCATGACAGTTTTGCTACAATAAAAGATCACAACCACAATTGTGAGCTAAGAGAGCATCTCGGCTTCTCCATTAAATATTCTTTCAAAAGTAATACAATAATGGTTATGCACTCCTGCTTAGTCCTGATTCATTTATCAGTTTTATCTCCTAGCCTTGTGGGAAAATACACTTCATCCATCCAAATAATTTTTTTTGCTTTTTGGGGAAACTGATAACAGAACATAAGTGCCATGTCAAAGATATTAAGGTTCAGTGCTCGCTTCGTAGACAAAGAAACCAAACCAGTGACATTAAGAAAGTTCTAGTTCAAAAATACGGCCAAGAGTTTCATTGTTTCTGCATGCATTTATATGTAGGAACGTATTTACATACATACATTCATACATACATGCATATTTATATGTAATGGGAAGTGAGAATTCGGAAGCATCCTAATTTATCTTCAGATGTAGTAGTCCTTCACAGGTGCGATGGGAAATATATCATTTGTAAGTATGTGGGTTCAACACCCTAACGGGTTGTTGCACATTGGAAGACAAAACCAAGCTGTTGTGAATGTAATGAATATGTGTGGTGATGATGACATAACTCATTTACAAAGGTGCCAAGATGATCCAAATTGCACCGACCATGGGAAAATTGTAGCATAACGTTGGCAATCCGAAGGCACCGATCAATGCATCACACAATTAATAAATGAACCACAGGCCCAAATTTGCTGTGTCGAGTTATTGTCAATAGCCCATTTGATGACTTCTTCCGTAAACATAATTAATAAATGCTCGGTTGTAAAACTGTTTTTTTCTTTTTATTTGATGGGACGGTGATTTGGGTTCACCTTCAGATGATGCATCATTCTTTCGGGATCAATTCCCAGTATATCCACGGGAGTTCAAGCAAAAATATCAATAATTTTTTACGATAAAAGTGTTAGCCACAATTTTGTCTTTATCTAGTCTTGAACCTATCTGAACAATATGTTGGGGATCTCCGTCATGTAGAGAGATGGTACAAGATTTTTTGCAAGCTTTCCTTTTTCTTTGGTTAGCTCGCCTCTGATGTTCGGCCTTTCGACAGAGGGGCCATCCGGAGAACTGGCTTGTCCACTTTGATGGGCCATCAAATAGTATTATTTTGCTAAAACTTAGTTTCCGCGTACTTTGCCTATTTTCTAAGTATGGGAAACCTTATTAGTAAGTAATAGATAGACACTATTGCCCGTAGGGCATTTAATCCCGGTCGATCGAATATAACATTGTAGATCAAAGGAGCTTTTATAACTTTAAAGGTAAGATGTACTTGGAAATATCAGGGAGTACTTCCTGCTATCATGAGCAAAATAATAATACCCTTAATAGGGATCAGTTTTTTTGAGAATCCAATTATTGATAAATCTACTTTTCTTTGTCGTTGTAGGAGGATGTTTATTTTTAAGAAAGTATCATAAAATAAAATGTCTATCGAACTTCCAGTATTTATAAATACATGATGAACATTACAGTTATCGATATTAAGAGTTATAAGAACGGGATCATGGTGGAGATATTGGATCCCGCTTGCATTGGCTAAAGTAAAAGTTATGGCTTCGACATGATTTCCTTTGGGCTGCTAGTTTTGGCTTCTTTCTCCGGTCCTCCAGTAATCATGTTGACATCATTTCTATGGATCGATTCGTGATCTCTTCCACTCTTGGTGATGGTTTGGATAAACGTGTGACAGGGATATCATATATTTTTCTTCGATCTCAAAGGAACCAGTTTAACCGGTCATGATAGATGAGTTTCTCTATTTCATCCTGAAGTTGTATACATTTCTCTATATCGTAGCTGTGGTCTTGGTGATAAAGATAATATTTTTGATGTGTACTATCATTGCTTCTGGATCGATCATGATAAGAGCATTTTGTCTCTGGCCAATCCATGATGCGATCCATTCCATTGACTGCAATATCGAATTCCTTGACGTTTGAAGAAGCTTTGTCATGTTCCCTCAATTCTGATTGATCAGGGGACTTAATCACATGATACTTCTGAGTTCCTTCAACGCAAATTAACCACCATTTTCTTGATAGATTCCATCTAATGTGGTCCACTACTATTACTTCAGGGTCCATCTCACCTTTCCTTCTCACCAAGATATGAATAGTATGTCTCTTATTTGGCTACACTATTATGTGATGATATATAGTCTTTTATGGCTGCAGTTTGAGAGAATCATTTCGGAGCAGGTATGGACTAAGATAATTAGGTAAGAAGTTAGCACAAAATAACTGCAGAAGAGAAGGTCATTACCCGCAAAAGTGGTGATCTAAGGCAAAAATTTACTCCAATATAGATATCTCCCAAATAAGTTTCCAGTTCCCAAAACCGCTTTGGCTAATCAGACAAAGCGGTTTCTTTCTCTTTCTTTCTCTCTTTTTCGCCTATAAAAAGCTAACATAACTCCATTCCTCCACTCCTTTACTCCCTCCTCAACATACCAGCAAACACCCAATCAACAAGCCCCACCACATCTGATTACTTCCCAAAGGCCATTCCTGTACGTTTCAACCTCCCCCACACACCAAACTACACTAAAAACACCCACTTTCCCTGGCCTTTCTCCCCACTCAAATCTCCTCATCTTTTCTTCTTTTCCATCCTTTGTTGTGCCTTACACTCCTTTTCTCTTGTCCTAGCCTTGATTTTAGGAGGCCGGGAACAAAATGATTCAAGAGTTGTTGGGTGGAATGGTGGAGGAGAGGAAGATCTCCATCCCAGGAAGTCTTCTAATTGATCCATCCTCTTCCTCCTCTTCCTCAACTTCCATTTCATCCACCTCCCTATCTCCTGCCTCATCCTCGCCATCGAACACCTCGGAGCAACAGCAGAACCTGAGGTGCCCCCGGTGCGACTCCTCCAACACCAAATTCTGCTACTACAACAACTACAACCTCACCCAGCCCCGCCACTTCTGCAAGACCTGCCGCCGCTACTGGACCAAGGGCGGCGCTCTCCGCAATGTCCCCATCGGCGGTGGATGCCGCAAGGCCAAGGCTGCCCCACCCATCTCAGCTGCAGCCAGCAAGTCAGGTGCCACCAAGGCGAAGTCTTCATCACCTGACCTCTTGGCAAGGTCAGGCATCGTTGGAGGGCTTGAACATGATCTCCCCTCGAGCCCCTTATTTTGGGCTTCTCCACATACTTCACACTTGATGGCCTTGCTCAGGGCCACCACTGTCCAAAACCCTAACCCTAATCCTGCTTCAAGCTCCACACTCAATTCTGTAAGAATTAAGGAAGATGGAGCCATGATAGGCACACACATGGCGGCCGACACGGTCGGTGCATTACACTCACAAAGCCTGAGCTTGGACCCTTTAGGTCAGTTCCCAGTTGCGCCATGTGGTTCATTGTGGAGGAATAGCAACCAGTATGCATATCAGCAACAGCAACAGACACAGACGCAGCAGCTGCAACAACATAGCAACACGTTGCTGGGCGAAGTACCGACCTCCGGCATCCAAGAGCTGTATCAAAGGTTCAGATCAACCGCAAATTACTGCAATGACCAGCTGCAGGCAGTCATGAGCAATGCAGGTTGTTTGGATTCTTCTACTTCTTCCGCTACTACTGCTATGACAACAACGTCGTCGACCGTGGGTACTAGTACTGCCGCTTCGATCTTGGAGACGATCCCTCTCTCTGGAGGTGAATTCACTTACTGGAACCCAGCACTTACATGGTCTGATCTGCCCACAACTAATGGTGCATTTCCTTAAGGATGCTTCTTCTTCTCATACCTAAGTTGGATTAGTTCATGCTTATGTTCATGGGGTTGTTTTGACATTTGTGTTATGAGTTATAAACATGGAGTAGTAGCAGAACTTTTTGCTGTTGGTTGTGCTTTTCAGTGGTTTTATGTGTGTTTTCGTTTGTGGAAATGTACTGATTATCAAGATGAATGAAGTTAAAGACAGTATTTTCCTTACACTCTTCCTTTTAGTGTTTTGGTTTGAGATAGAAAGAAGTCATGTACTACATGGCACTTATTTGCATTAGATATGTTGTGCAGACAGAGAGACTTTTGAGTAGGGTTTTATTTGTCTTGAGTGAAGTAAAGGGAAGATGATGGGAGGAGGTAGTGCTTGGAGATTCCGTCCTGTTGTTGAGCAGTGTGAAAGTGGAGGGCCAAAGGGGCAAGAGCAGCCTTTGGAAGGAGTGTGGCCTAAAACAGCAGGTGGATTCGATTCTCCACCCACCCAAAATTGCAGCCTTATGCTAGTGTTTGTGTTTGGGCTTGTGTTTGCGTGCGTGTATGAGAGAGAGTGAGTGAGAGAGAGAGAGAGAGAGAGAGAGAGAGAGAGAGAGAGAGAGAGAGAGAGAGAGAGAGAGAGATGGAGGGAGGGAGTGAGGTTGCTGTCTACCAACAATCACTTCATGACTCCCTCCTCGAAACTTGAAGCCATATTCTTTCCTCTTAATTCCCAAAGCTCCACCAGGCGACATGGCATCGAGAAGCATGCATTGCATATGTCCGGGATTTCCATGACGGCATGGAATTGAGCTTGGTCGTATCAATCACGGATTTTCTCTAGTCTTATGTTATTTCCCTTTTTCCCTAATGTAAGCAATTTTAATCACATTAAATGCTGGTCTTTTTCTTTAACCATTGTCTTATGCCATCTAAGGATGTGTCTTTTACTTTTGTTACCCTTTCCAGACTTGGTACATGTCACAAACAAAGGAGTTTTTCTTTGCTAATTGGTCCAACCAATGGAGCACCCAACACATGGTTGTCCTTGTTTAAGTCTTTTAGTTAATGCTTGGTAGCATTTCTTTTCCAGGTTCGAGGCCAAGTACATTACATTATACTAATCCAATGCCTAAAACCTTCTTATGATCTGACTGCAATATAATGGTGATACCAGCAAAAGCATTTGCCTGGACTGGACAAAAGTAGAGATATTGGAAGATGAAACGAGAGATATTGGAGATTTTCTCCTATGACAATTTGCTGACCTGCCTTAGCTGTCAGGATATTTTTCTAGATAAATCGGATATGGTACGAGCTCCGAGACCAGGTCAGAGTTGCAGAACCGACTCCAAGGACATCCTTGTCGGAACCAGAATCTAGTGGATGATGCCAACCAAATATATGCGCGAAACACATTTGCACAAATCTGTAGAAATTAAGAGAGAAGACTTCATCAGGGCACCAGCAGCCACTTCATCTGCTCGCACATTACAGAGAGCTAGCAAATACTGCGATGCTAGCGACTAATCGGGGTTAAGCCTAGTAGTTATGCACCTCATGCTGGATTTCTAAGGTTTGTCTTCTGATGTTTGTCCAGATTTTGATTTTATTTGGCTCCAAAGACTGTGTAAGAATAAGGAAATAAAGAAATTGAAACGTGAGATAAATATTGGTTGGGTAATGAAGATTTTCTTATAATGATCAGGCTAAGCTAATTTCAACTCATGGCATTTCAAGTTGGGCTAAAGCCTATATATAAGGTATGTTGTGCAAGGAGTGATAGGCAGAATCTTCAGAGGTGAAGGTCTGGCCCAAGCCAACTAGATCACGCTATACAAACATTTTGGACGGAGACTTGAAGCAGTGTAATAGGATGAAAAATCCATTAGACTTCCTTTATGATCTGGTCGTTTTTTGTTCCTATTAGATTTTAGCAGATGATCTCTTATATGGTGTGATATCCCGATCCGACTACTCAAACCGGGCATACAGTAGATGGTCGCATCTCCTTAAAATTTGACTTCATAGGCCATGCATGTAAGGCATCTCTTTTCATTTATATATTACATAATTCCAACTTAGACAGTAATATAATATTCTAATTAATCCAAACAAATAATCCATAATTATTTAATAATTATTAATTTTTTCTGAGAAATATTTATTACAAGTTTCTTAATTCTTAAAATTCACAGTGCTCAGTTCCAAGTGCCATATGCTTTTTAGATTTGCTAAAAAATGAAAAGAGGGAGAGCTTTACAAGCTTAGTAAATTACCAATATTTTTGAGAAACCAAATGTAAACTATTTTTTTTCCATATATAGCAATTTGACAATAATATGATACATGAACCAATATAATTTTTATTTTTTAAAAACATGCCATGTATGTTAGTAAAATACAAAACTTTTCCAGTTTTTGATGACTACAGACACAATCAATCTTGTGACAAGGTTTTAAAAAAAAAATAGTATCTAAACACATAACATACAATCCATCAGTGATACCAGTGATTAGTCCCACCGGCTAAGCTTAAAAGAAAATTAACTTTGATTCAAATGACTATGATTAGTCCCATGACGAGGAAAAGAGATTACTAATAGAAATAAATATATGATGTGTCAGCATGTATCAACGATCATCTCTAACAAACTAGGTCTAGGAGAAACTAGTGTTTAATATGTGGCCAATGATCGGTTCCATTAACTAGACCCAGATTATAGTCTAAGTAGAGAGTTTTCTTCATTATTTTACAAAACTAGTTTTTCAAAAATAATTATACTTATTTTCACAATAATATTAATTCAAACTTCCATTTCTTATTTCTAAAAGGCGAATAAATAGTTTTTTTATTCAAAAATTTATGCAAAGGTAAACATACATAATCTCCTTTTTTTTCAAATATCATTGAACATTAAAATAGAGGAATCAATTAATTTCAAATTTATAATTTGGCAATAACATCTTATACTTGATTCATAATTTTGAATAGCATTTTCATGGGAGTATGCCTAATACAAATATTTTATGGGTGGAAAGTGGCACATCGCCCAATGGTCATAGGTTAGGATCTTTTTCATTAAGATGAATCAAATTATTGAGAAAAGCCAATCATAGGATCCAATAGTGAAAAGTAAAACAATTTAGACAGAGAAAGTAGAGAGAGAAAAATCAAACAAGATAAACAAGAAAGATATAAGAGAGAAAATCTCTCTTTTTTTTTCTTTGCAAAATAGGGGATTCCCTTTTTTTTTTTTTTCTCATAATGGAGAAGCCTCCCATGGCTGGGATCATCATGGCTGATGGTGGCTGGGGCCATGGCAATGCTAAAATTCTGAAATCGGAGGTCGACGACGAAGATGGCTGGAGAAAAGAAAAAGAAAATTGAGCGAGAATCAAGGAAAAACAACGGAGTAGAGCATCCTTTTTCTCGAATAAATCTGACAATTTGCTGGCTGAATTGTAGTTTCCATAGGCTTAGAAAGATGGGGAAGAGGATTAACTATAGAAGGATGCTCCACTCTAGAGAGATGCTCCGAGTGACCTCCCGGGAGAAGCAACCCAAGATATTTAAGAAGGAAGAAAGCCACCAGTTCGTATGGCGTTACCGCTGAGCCGGTTGTCTCCCATGATGGCTACTGCCCTCAGCAGACAAATCATTCCAGTTCACATCCTCAAAGTTCCAAGCTGCTGTTCAAAACCGGGAAGTTCATCAAACCACCCCGTCCTTCCTCCGTCGGAAAATAGGTTCTTGTCCACAAAAGGACTCGTAGGTGGCAAAACAAGCGGAAAAGAAGTCCACCGAATGTCACACTCAAGCCATTCATCAAATCAGTAGCACGCGATCGGAGCTTCTATGATGACCCAAACCCCTTCTGTTCTTCAATTCTCGATGAGAAAAACTCGAGTGGCGCAACCGGTGCCTATCGACCATCCCTTACTGGCGCCAACTTTGTGCCTTTGGGAAGGCTCCACTTAGCCTCTTACTCATCACCTCTCTCATGTCAACCTCGCTGGCTCCCTTCTGATGTCCACTAAACGCCTCCCAGAGGGCCTCATCTCCACTCCACGTGTCGTTCATGCCTGCCTCTCATACCACGCGTCTGGAAGGTATTCTAGGTCCTCCTCCCACCCTACCATTTACTCAAGTATCACCCATTATCCAGTATCCGAAAGCTAGGGCAGATCCTGGACAGCACCTTCCGCCTAGGACATTTGCGGAAGTGGTCACCAATCCCTCAGTAGTCAGAGCTCACCCTGCCGTTGTAGTATTAAAACCACTTCCGACGGCTACCTCAGCTCGAGGTAAGTTATCGTTCCACTACTCTAATCCCCACATCCAACCCTTTAAAAAGGGCTGCTACTTTCATTGCGATGAACACGGCCACTCTAAGCAAGATTGTACGAATCCAGTTAAGTGCTTCGCCTGCCGCTGCTTTGGACATTCCTTCCAAAGCTGCAAAAGTCTCAACTCCAACAAAGAGCCACCTTCAACTTTCACTCCCGTTCTTTAAACTGATACACCCCCCTTCCACCATGGAACCCGAGACCTATGAAGTAAGCCTACCAGACCATCCAGTACTAGAGATTCCTCCTCCCTCTCCAACTACAGTACCATTTAGAGCGAAGGCTTTCATTCAGAACTCTTGCAGATGCAGAGCCAAGGCTTTCATTCAGAACTCTTGCAGTCTTAGTGTAATACCCAA
Organism: Areca catechu; assembly: GCA_021397845.1. Lineage (NCBI taxonomy): Eukaryota > Viridiplantae > Streptophyta > Magnoliopsida > Arecales > Arecaceae > Areca > Areca catechu. The sequence goes on from CM038039.1 coordinate 193,347,006, forward strand.
AAAAGGAGAAAAATTTAAAATAAAAGGGGGAAGAGGGAGTCTTTCTATTCTTCGATTCCATCGGGAAGAAGGAGGAGGGGCCGGCCAAAACCCTACCCCCTCCTAAACTTTAAAAAGAGCTCCCCTCCTCCCTCTCTTCATCATCCTCCCAAGCCGCTTACCACTGGCAGTGGAGAGCTGCGATTTTCACAGGTTCGGCCACAAATCTTTGGAAGCTTTCGCCGATTGGCCAGGAGGGCCTCACTGGGGCTGAGGTGAGTAAATTTCTGGTCTCTCCTTCCTTTCTCTATGATTTCCGGCGATGTAGGTCACTGCCGATGGACATTGGACTGGGACGGAGACTGAGCTATCATGGACCGCCAACGGCCCTGTTCGGCTAAGCAAAGGAAGAGGAGAGTGTGAGGGAAGAGGGGAAGAAGAGAGGAGAAGAAGAGAAGAGGAAGGGAAGAGAAGAAAAGAGAAGAGAAAAAAAGGAGGGGAGAACCCTATTATGGAGAAGGAGAAGAAAGGGCAAGAAAAAAAAAGGAGAGAAGAAAAAAAAAGAAAAAAAAGAGAAGGAAAGAGAAAAAGAAAAAAAAGAAAGAAAAGAAAAAAAAAGAAGGCCACAGAGAAGATGAGAGAGAGGAGAGAGAAAGAAAAAGAGAGGAGAAAGAAAGAGGAGAGAGAAAGAAGATAGAAAAAGATAAAAGAAATAAATATTAAAAAAGGAGATCAGCAAGCTTCTCTCTCTTGGAATTTATGAAGTAAGGGTATCAGCGGGTGGATCAATGATAAAATTCAGATAAAAATTTTTGGATTATAAGTGCTATAGAATTATTTATTTATATTAAAAATTATTAGTATAGGAAAATAGCCTTTTGAGCAAAAGGGTTGACTTCTATCTTGATTTTGATGAATAACAAAATATTTGAGTATATTTGAGTACTAACTATGTGTTAAAAGTATGTTTATCAGAATAAGGTACTCATCAAAGTTATATTGTGTTGAAGAGTTCAAATGCTTGTCATCTCGTTGAAGAAGTCACTTATGTTGATGGATTTTCAAGTTATATGGACCTTGGCATATAAGAATGACTTTGAATAACTCAAGTTTTGAATTTGTACAAGTTTCAGCAATGTTTCAGTCAAGTATCGATTCATGAAAACGAAGTGTCGACTCAAGGTGTCGACTCACAGAAGCTTGAGCTGATATGCAGAAAGAATTTCAGCCGGCACGCTCAAGTATCGACTCATGAATTATCAAGTATCAACTCATGGTCAACCAAGTATCAACTCATGGTCAACCAAGTATCAACTCAAGGCCTAAGACCAAAAAGAAGATAGAACTTGTTGATTTCAAGGATTTGCTCAAGGTCAACTCATGAAGATGAAGTGTCTACTCAATTATCGACTCACTAAAAGAAGTATCAACGTACCAGTGAATTCTAGAGAGCTTCAAACAACTTTTTTGACTCAAGTATCGACTCATGGTCTGAAGTGTCGACACTTGTAGGTCTGAGTGAACAGTAACGGCTAATTTTTTTTGAAGTACAGAACTTTTCTAATTTGTGTCAACGGCTATTTTCTCCTCTCCAATGGCTATAAACTATCCTTGAGGCTTGGAAAGGTATTTAAAGCCCACCAAACACAAGAGAAAAGTATTCATTGTAATTCATTCAAACATTCATTAAAGAACCAATACTTTTGAGTGAAGTTGAGCCTTTAAGCATTCAAGTTTTAAAGAGAGCATTCAAGTCTAATTCATTCAAGCATTGATTGAGACTTCAGCAACTTGGAGACAAGTTTCTCAATACCAATCAAGAGCTTCATTGAGTTTATTTGCTTTTTAAGAAAGTTTATTGTATTCTTACCTTGTATCTGAATTATTTTGTTGTTTCTAGTTTCAAGTGGATTGAAACTAGTGCTTGGATTGTTGGTGGGCCTTGAGTTAAAACCAACTAGATTGTTGATAAGCCTTGTGTGAAAACCAACTAGGTTGTTGGTAAGCCTTGTGTGAAAACCAACTAGGTTGTTGGTAAGCCTTATGTTGAAAACCAACTAGATTTTTGGTTAGTCTTGTGAAAATCAAGGAATTTTGATTAATGAGCCCGGAAAACTAATCTACTGTAATCAACGTTGGATTATAGTGAAATATCCAAGAAAAGTTTAGGAAGTGGATATAAGGTATTTTGGGATACATCGAGCCAATATAAAATTTTGTGTTTGTGATTGCCTTTTCATTCTTTGTATATTTACTTTACTACTTCTGTTGCATATCATTATTTGGCACACAACCACTTTAAAAACATACACTAGCACCTGATTTAATTTCTTGCAAAAAGCTTTTAAACCCAATTCACCCCTCTCTTGGGTTGCTTTAGTTGGATAACAAGTTGTATCAGAGCCTTGTACTCAGCGAGTAGGTCTAACCGTCTTGAGTTAAAGATCTATATATAGCAGCCCCAATAGGTACTAGTGTTATTGAGGGTCAAGCCTCAAATAGACCACCATTTTTCAATGGCATAAATTATACATATTGAAAAACTCGCATGCGAATTTATATGCATTCTATTGATTATAATCTTTGGAAAGTAGTAGTTAAAGGTTCACATGTTCCTTCAGTTTTGGTTAATAGCATTCCTGATCCCAAGCTTGAAGAAGATTGGGATAAAAACAATATTAAGCAATCTGAGCTTAATGCCAAAGTAATAACTTGCTTTATTGCGTATTAGATCTCAGTGAATTCAATAGAAATATGCCTGTGCACACATATAAAATATTTAGAATGGAACCAAATGAATCCATCACTGATATGTACACAATATTTACTAATATTGTTAATGGAATGAGAAGTCTTAGCAAAGCCATATCTAATGCTGATTTGGTTAACAAAATTCTCAGATCTTTACCATCTTAATGGGATTCAAAGGTGACTGCAATCCAAGAAGCAAAGGATATTGAGACCCTACCTTTAGAACAGTTTGTTGGTTCACTCATGACTTATGAATTGAACCAAAGCAAAAAGTAATGGATGCGGATATAAAGAAGAAGACAATTGCCCTCAAATCTACCACACCAATGGAACCTTTAAGTAAGAAGTCGAAAGAAAGTGAAAATGAAGATGAGGAGGCTCTAGTGGCTAGAAAATTTAAAAAAATTATGAGAAAGAAGAAGTACTCATAAAAAAAGAAGCCATACAAAGGAGAGCCTAATAAAGATAAAGGCAAGGACAAAGAAAAAGAAAAAAAGAAAGAGAAGGACCAACTCATTTGTTTTGAATGCAAGAAGCCTGGCCATTACAAGTTCGATTGTTCTCACTTTCAGAAGATCAAAAAGAAGTACAAGAAGAAGGCAATGATGGCTACTTTGAGCAAGAGTGAAGATTTTAGCTTGGAGCAAGAAGAGAAAGAAATTATCAATCTTTGTCTCATGGCATATGAAAATGAGGTACAATCTAAATCTGAATTTATTTTTGAAGAGCTTAGAGATATTTTTAATGAACTTGTGCATGAATATAAATTATTAAAAATTAAGCAACAAAAATTAAAGAAGCAAGCTGATTCTTTTTCTTTTGAAAATAACAATCTTGGAAATAAAAACAACAAATTAAAAGCCAAGATTGCTATTTTGGAAAAGAAAAGGAATGCTCTCTCGAAAGAAATAGAAATTCTAAAAAGATCCAAGACTTTTGTTTCAAATAATGAGCTTATAAATAAAAACAAAGATTTTAAGATAGAGAATAAAAAGTTCAAAGAAGAGCTTGATAAAGTCAAGCCATTTATTGAAAAATTCACGTTCAGTTTTGAAAAACTGAATTTACTATTGAATAATCAACGTGCAGTTTTCAATAAAGCTGGCTTGGGGTCTAAAACTCAAAAATAATAAAAATACTTCAAAAACTATTTTGTTCATGTATTTTCTAGTATTACATATTTTTATTGTGAAAAATTTAGACATAAAGCATATCAATACAATCTAAGAAAAGTAAATAAATCTAGAAAAGTTTGGGTTTCAAAAGGAACCATAGCTACTAACCCTAAAGGATCCAAGATGGCTTTGGTACCTAAAGCATCAACTTGATCTTTTTTGCAGGTGTTTCTTGCAACTAAGGAGAAAAGAAGAATGTGGTATCTTGATAGTGGTTGCTCAAGACATATTATTGCCGATCTCGCCGTCGCGCCCGTGCCTCGGATCCGTCGATCCTACCAGACCGCCTTGCTCCTGGGGCCTCCTGGTCGGAGCGAACCTGCAAGAGAGGGTCAGAAGACCCTGGTCGGGGATCCCGGCGAGGGAGCTCCGACGATCAAGTTAGTAGATGGCGAGAAGGAACAGATTCTCCACGACGGGCCCCCGAAGGAGTCCTAGACTCAAAGAATTTTCTAGCAAGAAGGGTGCTGTAGGGACCAGAAACCCGGCCGGGCCTCCTTGCCGAGCTCACGCCAAGCGATCCTCTCTCGGGACCCTCGATCTTACTCTCGGAGCGGGGCTTTTTGGCCACTGTTTCTTACTTGTCCCAGCTTACCTAGTCGCCTCCAATTTCCTTCCTTTTATCTCCTCCCGCTGCCTACCTGTCTTCTGCTCTTGGGAGGCTCCCCTCTCCATCCTTTTCTCTTTCCCTTTTTGGTTTTGAGGGCCAGGCGGCTTTCCGACCTCGTTCACCGAGCCCAGCGGGGAAAGGGTAAAGAAAAAAGGGGGTGGCGCCGGCAGGGCGGCCGGTCAGACCTCGGGCCCAATGAGGGTGCTCTCCTTCCTAAGTGCCAGCGCTGTCCGTTGACGGGCCCTGTTTTGTCAGAACCGCGCCTCTCGACTGCAGGATCTGTCAGACCGACGTAAGTGGTGTTTCGCGTGCCGTCGCCATCTGTACGGGGCGCCGTCTGTGGTGCGCACGGCTCGAGGGCCAACCTCGGAACCTGTGCCTCCGCTCTTTGGGACCTTCTCTGTACGGGCGGCTTGACCTCGGCCGAGGTGGACCCCTCCCGGGTGGACACCTGGCGAGGCGGCAGAAGGGTGCCCGGCTTCGGCCGAGGTGGACCCGTCTCCGGGGGCCACCTGGCGAAGGAGCGAGGGAGCAGCCGACCTCGGCCGAGGTGGACCCCTCCTGGGTGGACACCTGGCGAGGTGGCAGAAGGGCGCCCGGCTTCGGCCGAGGTGGACCCGTCTCCGGGAGCCACCTGGCGTAGGAGCGAGGGAGTAGCCGACCTCGGCCGAGGTGGACCCCTCCTGGGTGGACACCTGGCGAGGTGGCAGAAGGGCGCCCGGCATCGGCCGAGGTGGACCCGTCCCCGGGGGCCACCTGGCGAAGGAGCGGGGGAGCAGCCGACCTCGGTCGAGGTGGACCCCTCCTGGGTGGACACCTGGCGAGGCGGTAGGAGGGCGCTCGGCTTCGGTCGAGGTGGGCTCGTCTCCGGGGGCCACCTGGCGAAGGAGCGAAGGGGCCCGGCTCGACCTCGGCCTTGGTGGGACCGTCTATGGGCGCCAGCTGGCGAGGGAGCGGGGGAGCAGCCGACCTCGGCCGAGGTGGACCCCTCCTGGGTGGACACCTGGCGAGGTGGCAGGAGGAGCCTTGGACCGAACTCGACTTCGACGAGGGCGGTAACGTCTCGGGATATCACCTGGCGAGGTAGCCTGGGGGGGCAAGGGCCGAGCTCGACCTCGGTAGCGTGGGAGCCGAGGCTGACTCGACCGAAGAAACCTCCACGTGGCTCGATCATACCTGACGGAATCTGAGCCCGGCCACGTCATCGTTACGGCCGTAACAGTTGCCCCCCAGCCCGCCGTTCCGTTGGGGCGTCGTAGAACGGAACATCGGGATTAAATGCAAATATGACGTGGGGAGGCGAAGATCTTGCATCATAATTGCCGCGATCCTCGTCGCCGCTTCTCGGTGCACCCGAAGTCCTATAGGAAGCCGCCACGCGTCGTCCACTTGCCCATAATAAATGCGTCGCTTCGAGGCAGAAGCCGTTTCCCTGCTAACGAGGCGTCGGTGTCGGGCGTGCATCCACGTGGCGATCATCCAGTGGCTCGGGGCAGAATGGCGGGTACGCCTGCTGTCGACTGAGTTTGAAAAGGAGGGGACTTTCTGAAATGAGGCCTTTTCCCTTGCTTCGTGGGTGGTTTGCGATAGGCTAATTTCCACTGCCCCGCGTTCGTGCAGTGCATTTTCGGTGAGTGCCTCCATTTTCTCCCTAGTTCCCCTCTTCTTCTTCTTCTCTGAATCTTCCTTGCTTTCTTCTTTGCCATGGCGCACCGTCGCTATGTTTCCTCTAATTCGGACGAGGCCGGTCCTTCGCGGCCGAGGACTCCGTCTTCTTCCTCCTCGGAGGAGGAAGTGATCCTAGAGGAGACCCGCAGGCGACTGCAACCTGGGGGTATCACCATTGGCATCCCCAGGGGTGTCCGATATCCTCCTGTCGCTCCTGCTCTTCCGCTTCTTTCCCTTCCTGCTCCACATCTTCTTTCTGCCGGTCCCTCCGGTCATGCTTCCACAATGACCGAAGGCGACCTTTCTTTGCTCCGGGAGGCCTACGGCATCCCGGGATCGATCCGTCTGTTTGTTCCGCGGCCCGGGGATCGCGTCACCATGAGTGGCCCCGGCCGCATAGCCTTCTACGAAGACTTCCTTCTCGAGGGTCTTCGGTTTCCTCTGCAGCCCTTCTTCCTTTCTTTCCTTAGCCACTTCCGCCTCGTTCCGGCCCAGTTGGCTCCCAACGCCATCCGGGACATCTTTTCTTTTATTGTTTTCTGCCACTTCCACGGGTTTGTTGCCCGTTTCTCCCTCTTCAGGGCTCTGTTTACCCTGAAGAGGTACTCCACTGACGACGGCTGGTGGTACATCTCGTCCCGGCCCAGGTGTCTCCGATTCGACCTCCCTTCTTCTATCAAGAGCTGGAAGAACCGGTTTTTCTTTGCCTCGGTCGAGGATGTCGACTGGGCCTGGAGCGAACCGGACCGGTCTCTGAACTGGAACTCCCAGGTCGAGTCGGCGGACCAAGAGGCCTACTCCCTGCTCCTGAGCGATGTGGTCCCGGTGCTTGAGGTTCTGCTCTCGGAGCAGAATCTGTTTAAGGCCGGGATCAGTCCCATCCGCAAGCTGGGTGAGACTCAGTCCTCCCTTGACTTCTGTCTTCTTTCTCCTCTTTGGCCGAGCTGGCTGACCTTCTTTTCTTTTGTGTTGCAGGGATGAAATTCTCGCTAGAGAACCTTCTGGAGGGGCGGCCCAGAGGGACGTCGCCGAGGTGGATGAGCCCGCGGCGAAGAGGGCTCGCACAAAGGCGGGCCAGGAGGCCATGCCGGCGACCGTACCCAGCCCGGCGGCCATGGCTCCCCCGCCTAGACTGCCTCGGGGTGGGGCCATTGATGCGCCCGCCGTCAGACCCGGCGGAGCTGCCGACGAGGGGGCTCCACCACCAGCAACTCCGCCCAGCGCTGGCCCCGTCGTTGCCGCGGCTTCGACAGCGCAGCCCGCGATCTCCGCCGCACCATCGACGGTGATTCTTGCTAGAGGGGCAGTCACCGCCGCAGCCGACCTGACGGCTCCATCACCGGTGCTCACCAACCGCTGCTCCGTGATCCGCGATAAGGGGCTTGCGGAGAAAGTGATGGAGTATGGCTCCACCGCGTGGGATCGCCGATCTCGAGGCGGTAAGGACTATGCCGATGCCCTGCTCGGGATCATCCCGCAGCTCTTCACGGTAAGTCCGAACTCAGGCTCCTCTGTCTTCTTTGGCCTCGGTTAGCTTTTACACTAACCCGATCGCTTTGCTGTGCAGATTGGGAACGACGTGCTCCTGCTGAGGAACTTCCTTGCGGGGTACGCGAAGAAAGACGCCGAGAAAGAAGAGAAGCTTGGCAAGCTCGCGGCTGACGTCAAAGAGCTTATGGAGAAGGGGGTCGAGCTGCGAGCGAGCAACCAGACCCTCCAGGCGAACTTGGCGCGCGTCGAGGGGCGAAACAAGGACTTGGAGTCCTCTCTGTCTGAGGAGACGGACTCCAACCAGCGTCGCGCGGAAGAGGACGCGACCGAGAAGGCTCGCCTTCGGGCCCATTCCCAGTGGCTGGAGTGCCAGCTGGAAGAGGCCAGACGGGAGGCGAGTGCGGCGAAGGAGCGGAGCACCTACATCAACGGGCTCCTAGAGGCTGCGAAGCGGGAGGCGCAGGAAGCCATCCCGAAATTCCGGGCCTCCGACGAGTACATCTCGGAGGTCCGGGAGGCAGCCGTGGACTCCTTCCTGAAGGGGTTCCGGATGTGCCGAGAGAAGGTGGGGTCCCTCTACCCCGAGCTTGACCTCAGTGGGGTGGTGCTCGGAGGTAGGAGGCAAGGACTCGACCGAAAGGCTTCCGGCATGGTCGAGGCCACAGCTGCGCCCCCGGCGAGTGACACGGCTGAAGCCCCGGTGCAACCCCCTGAGCCAGCAGCCGTCGACGGCGAGGGAGTGGAACCTGCAACTCAGGCTGAGGCCCCCGCCACTGTGCCGAACTGAACCGTTTATCTTCTTCCTTCTCTTTGTTGTTGTTGTTTTTTCTCTTCTCTTCCTTTTTTTTTGGAGACTCTCGGCCTGTCAGGATTCTCAGCTTGTACTTCTCCTTCTCGGATCAATGAAAACATAATTTGTCCATGTCTCGAATTTGCTTTCTTTCCCACTCTCCCATCTCCTCTTTTTCCTTCTTGAGATGTTGATGTGGAATGCCGGAACGAGGGTGGACCTGGTCCCGTCTGTCGCTCAGAACAAAGGTTGGGATGTTCCGGACTGCGCGGCATCAGAGTAGGCCTTGAGCGGGTCCATCTTTGGGAATGCCTTTGTGCTCGCGTGGGGGAACTGGGTTCTGCCCCGCCTTCCAGACCGAAGCCTGGGAATTTCGGACTGAACCCCGGGGCCGCAGGCTTTCTCAAGCCTTGCCGGCTTGCCGAGCTGTTCTCCGTGCTCGCATGGGCGAACTGGGTTCTGCCCTGCCTTCCAGGCCGAAGCCCGGGACTTCCGGACTGAACCCCGGGGCCGCAGGCTTTCTCAAGCCTTGCGCGGCTTGCCGAGCTGTTCTCCGTGCTCGCGTGGGCGAACTGGGTTCTGTCCCGCCTTCCAGGCCGAAGCCCGGGGCTTCCGGACTGAACCCCGGGGCTGCAGGCTTTCTCAAGCCTTGCGCGGCTTGCCGAGCTGTTCTCCGTGCTCGCGTGGGCGAACTGGGTTCTGCCCCGGCTTCCGGACTGAACCCCGGGGCCGCAGGCTTTCTCAAGCCTTGTGCGGCTTGCCGAGCTGTTCTCCATGCTCGCGTGGGCGAACTGGGTTCTGCCCCGCCTTCCAGGTCGAAGCCCGGGACTTCCGGACTGAACCCCGGGGCCGCAGGCTTTCTCAAGCCTTGCGCGGCTTGCTGAGCTGTTTTCCGTGCTCGCGTGGGCGAACTGGGTTCTGCCCCGCCTTCCAGGCCGAAGCCCGGGACTTCCGGACTGAACCCCGGGGCCGTAGGCTTTCTCAAGCCTTGCGCGGCTTGCCGAGCTGTTCTCCGTGCTCGCGTGGGCGAACTGGGTTCTGCCCCGCCTTCCAGACTAAGGTCCAGGACTTCTCGCTTCCTTCGGCCATCGGCCACGATCGGGCGTGCCGAACCCAGGGCCATACGCCGGTTTCCCTACGAGGTGAGAAAAGAGCGTTTGAAGCAAAGAAACTTTATTGCAGGAGTGGGGAACCTTACATTACTGATAATACATTCTTAGGTTCGAGGCGTTCCACGTCCGGGGAAACCTGGCCCCTCCCAATTCCTCCAGGTAGTAGGCGCCGTGGGGGAGGGCTTCTGCTACCCGGTACGGGCCTTCCCAGTTTGGTGAGAGCTTGCCGCATTCCCGTGGCTGAGAAGCTTCGGCGCGCCGGAGGACCAGATCTCCAGGACGAAAAAACTTCGGCCGCACTCGGGAGTTGTAATACTTGGCCACCCGCTGCCTATACGCCACCATCCGAACTCGGGCCTTGTCCCTCATCTCTTCAAGAAGGTCAAGGTTGAGCATCATTCTAGTGGGGTTCTCTGTCTCGTCATATTGCTCCACACGCAGTGTGGGTAGGCTGAGCTCGATCGGGATGACCGCTTCGGCTCCAAAGATGAGGTTGAACGGGGTCTCGTCGGTCGCCGTCCTCGGGGTGGTATGGTATGCCCAAAGGATGCTGGGGAGCTCCTCGGCCCATCTGCCCTTGGCCTGGTCCAGCCACGTGCGGAGGCCCTACAAAATGGTCCTGTTCGTGACTTCGGCCTCTCCATTGGTCTGAGGGTGCGCCACCGAGGTGAAGCGATGCCTGATGCCGAGGTCGCCGCAGAACACTTCAAACTCCCGGCAGTCGAACTGGCGCCCGTTATCAGTAACCATGGTATGGGGGAGGCCGATGCGGCAAACGATCGACTTCCAGAAGAACTTGACGACGTTTGCATCGGTGATCCGTGCCAAGGGTTCGGCCTTGACCCACTTCGTGAAGTAGTCGATGGCCACGATCAAGAACTTCCGCTGTCCAGACACCGGCGAGAATGGGCCCAAAAGGTCCATCCCCCATTGGACGAATGACCACGGAGCTGAAAGCTGGGAGATTGGGTTGGAGGGCTGCCGTTGCACCATGGCGTGACGCTGGCACCGATCGCACCTCTTCACGAAATCAGCGGCGTCTTCTTTCATCGTCTCCCAAAAGTAGCCCTGACGAAGGGTTTTGTAGGCCAGTGCTCTGCCCCCGACGTGGTTCCCACAGACGCCCTCGTGAATCTCCTGGAGCACGAGTCTGGCTTCGGCGGGTCCTACGCATTTGAGGAGGGGGTAGGAGTAGGATCTTCGATACAATTGCCCATCCATCAGGATGAATCGCACGGCTTTCTTTCTGATGAGGCGGGCCGCCTCGCGGTCCTCTGGCAAGGTGCCGCTAGTTATGTATTCGACGTACTTGTCCATCCAGCTGGGCTCACGGCTGACCTGGTGGACCTCCACTGGGGTCTCATAGCTTGGGGCCTTAAGGTGCTCCACGTGAGCGCGACCCAGCATCGTGTCCGGCAGGGTCGCCAGTCGGGAAAGTGTGTTCGCACGGGCGTTCTCCCTGCGGGGGATGTGGAAGATGTTGAAGCGCCGGAAACCGGCCGTGCCCATCCTAACGAGCTCCAAGTACTTCGCCATTTGGGGGTCGTGTGCGGCATACTCCCCGGAGACCTGTCCTGCCACGAGCTGGGAGTCAGTGAAGGCCTTAAGGTTAGTCACGCCCAGCTCGCGGGAGACCCTCAGCCCAGCGAGGAGTGCCTCGTATTCCACCTGATTATTTATCGTGGCGAACTGGAAACAGAGCGCACATTCGGCGACGATCCCGTCGCCGTTGGCAAGAATGAGTCTGGCTCCACTCCTGCCAGAGTTCGAGGCTCCATCTATGTGGAGGATCCATGCATCCTCTCTGGGCCCCTCGGTGCCCGCTCTCAGCTGCTGGCGCAGGGGATCCTCCTCGGGCTCCTTGCCTAAACCCGCGCATTCGACCAAGAAGTCGGCCAGCACCTGAGCTTTCATGGCCGACCTGGGCCTATACGTGATGTCGAACTCGCTGAGCTTTAGTGCCCACTTCGCCAATCGCCCCGAGGTGTCGGGTCGGTTGAGCACCGCTTTCAGTGGCTGATCCGTCAGGACAGCGATGGGATGCGCTTGGAAATAGGGCCTGAGACGTTGAGCAGACACTATTAGCGCAAAAACGAGCTTCTCGAGTCGAGAATACTTGAGCTCCGCATCACGGAGAAGTTTGCTGGTATAGTATACCGGCCGCTGGACTCCTTGGTCGTCGGTCCGAACCAGGACCGAACTGACGGCTTCCGGGGTGACCGCCAGGTAGAGGATGAGTTCCTCCCCCTCCTCGGGCCGGGAAAGCAGTGGTGGCGATGCGAGCATCTTCTTCAGCTCTTCAAAGGCCTCCTGGCATTCCACGGTCCAGGCGAAGTCGTTCATCTTTCTCAGCACCTTGAAAAAGGAACGGCAGCGATCTGCCGACCTGGAGATAAAGCGGATGAGGGTCGCAACCCGGCCAGTGAGTTGCTGCACTTGCTTCTTGGAGGCGGGCTGCTCCATGTCCAGGATGGCCTGGACCTTCTCCGAGTTGGCTTCAATTCCTCTTTGGGTCACTATGAATCCTAGGAACTTCCCGGCGGAGATGCCGAAGGTGCACTTCGCAGGGTTCAGCTTCATCTGATGACGCCGGAGGTTGCCGAACGTCTCCGCCAGGTCAGCTACGTGGTCCGAATCGGGTTTGCTCATTACCAGCATATCGTCCACGTACACCTGCATGTTGCGGCCGATCTGGTCCTTGAAGATCCTATTGACCAGATGCTGGTACGTGGCCCCAACGTTCTTGAGGCCAAATGGCATCATCCTGTAGCAAAAAGTTTTGCGGTCGGTTATGAAGGCGGTGTGCTCCTCGTCCTCCGGGCTCATTCGGATCTGGTTGTATCCGGAGAAAGCATCCATGAATGACAGGAGGCGATGTCCCGAGGTGGTGTCGACCAGCTGGTCATCTTTGGAAGAGGGAAGCTGTCCTTTGGGCAAGCTCGGTTGAGGTCGGTGTAGTCCACACAGATCCTCCACTTACCACTGCTCTTTCTTACCATAACCACGTTCGCTAGCCAACTGGGATACTGGACTTCCCGCACAAAGCCGGCGGCGAGGAGTTTCTCCACCTCCTCGTTGATGGCCTTCTGTCTCTCCATGGCAAAGCTCCTCTTCTTCTGGTGGACCGGGTGGCAGCTCGGATCCACGTTTAGCCTATGCGTGATGACCTCGGGCAGAATGCCCGGCATGTCGGCCGTCGACCAGGTGAACACGTCTGCGTTCGCGCGGAGGAATCCAGCAGGCGGGCCCATTCTTCTTCTGGGAGTTGCGCCCCGACCTGCACCGTCTTCAGCGGGTCCGAACCAAGGGGATAAGTCATCAGGCGTTCTACGGGCCCCTCCTGGGTTCCTTCTCCCTTAGGTCGAGGTCGTCAACATCGGGGCCGAGCTCCGCGCCCCGGGTGCCCGGGACCGTCTGGAGGCAATGCGGGATCTGCTGGGTCGTCCCCTTCATCACCCCGAGCCCGGAAGGCGTGGGGAACTACACCAACAACCTTTTCGTGGAAATCGTGGCGTCCAGTTGGTTGAGCCCGGGACGCCCGAGAATGGCGTTGTAAGGCGAAGGGAGCCTGACGACGGTAAACGTCATCAGGACGGTCGTCTCTTGAGGTGGGGATCCGGCGGTGACCGGGAGAGTGATCTCCCCTTCGACCCCCATGGAGTCCCCGGTAAACCCTACCAGGGGGGTATGCACCGGTCTCAGCTGATTGTGGGACAAATTCATCCGAGAGAAAGCATCGTAAAAAAGCACGTCAGCCGAGCTTCCACTATCCACCATAATTCGATGTACAGGATGCTTCGCGATGGTCATCTCGACCACCACGGCATCGTTGTTTACATTCTCATTATCCTTCCCCTCCTCAGGAGGGATTACATTCTCCGGGTTCCCGACTTCCCGGGCTCTCTTCACCGCTCGCCCGACCCCAAATGAGATCATGCCCACGGGCTTCTCCGTCGGGTGGTTATCGATTGCAGGAACTGGTGGTAAGGCCGCAAGCGGCTGCCCCTCTGGGGGACCTCGTTCCTGACGAACTTCCTAAGGTAGCCCCTCTTGATCAGCTCCTCAATCTCCCGCTTCAGGTTGCGACACTCCTCCGTGTCATGACCGTGCTCGCGGTGGAACTGGCAGTACTTCGATTTGTCCCGGATACCCCTCGGGTTCTGAGGAGGAGGTCGGCGGAGGTAATGCTCGCCCTCAATTTCCATGAGGATCTTTGTCCGAGGTGCAAGGAGAGGGGTGAACCTCCGCTCCGGAATGGCCTCGCCCTTCGGCCTTGGATTCGGGCGAGGGTCGGCAGGTGGCCCGGGCTTCCGAGCTCCAGAAAGATCCCTCGGGGGCGACCTCTTCGGAGTCCTCCCGTCCAGCTCTCGGCGGGTGCGGTCAGCCTCCTCCACTCGGATGTACTTGTGGGCACGGAGGAGGAGCTCGGAGTATGTCCTGAGAGGCTTCTTGTCCAGGGAGTAGGTCAAGCGGGACGTCTTGAGTCCGCGCTTCAAAGCCAGCATAGCGACGGGCTCATCCAGGCTGTAGATTTTCAGGGCTGCGGTCTTGAACCAGGTGATGTAGTCCCGTAGCAGCTCCTGGTCCTGCTGGCGGATGGAGAAAAGGCTATCCACCTCTCTTGGCACCTTCCGACAAGCGTCGAAGTGCGCCACAAACTTTCCTTCCAGTTGGTGGAAGGAGCAAATGGATCCGGGCTCGAGGCGGGTGAACCAGACTCGAGCGGCCTTCCGGAGGGTAGTGGGGAAGGCGATGCACAAAAGAGCATCAATGGCCCCCTGGACCCTCATGAGAGCCTTGTAGCTCTCCAGATGGTCCAGAGGGTCGGTGGTCCCATCGTAGGGATCCACCTGTGGCATGCGGAACCACCTCGGGATCGGCTCCGCCTGGATTTCTTCAGAGAAGGGGGGACGGGAGTCGTAGCCTGCCGGGTCTGTCGATGAGTTCTGCAGGTCGGCAAATCGGCGTGCGAACTCTGCCAACTTGCGCTCGTGCTCCTCCAGGCGCCGCTCGGCCTGACGCCTAATGGCCTCGTCGGTGGAGTCTTCAACCGAGGCCGCTGGCGAAGGGGGCGCCGATCGGTCTCGGCGCGAAGTCACACCTCGGCGTCGCTTGCTGCGATGCACCGTTTCGGCTTCATCGACTCTCGTGATCCGCCAAACCGGAGTAGTTTCTTTTTGCGGGAGCTTGGTGGCTCCTGCGGGGGTCGGAGACCGCCCTCGGGTGGGATGGCCTGCCCTGAATGGAGCGCAGGCTCCCACGCGACCCCGCGGCCCGAGCCGCGGGGGTCCCCGGCTGTGGCTGCGTCACCAGGGACCGCTGCTGATGTTGAAGCTGCCGGACCGCCGAGGTCAAGGTCTGCAGCTGTTGGATGACGGCCGCGAGGGGCCCGTCTGCCAAGGTCGGCGGTAATGGAAGAGGAGGTGGAGCTGGGAGCTCCCTCTCCGGGCTGTGGGCCCCTTGAGGGGAGGGAACCTCCCCCACACGGCTGGTGGATGCCTCGCGCCCACGAGTGACCACCATTGTCGGAGAGCGCGGTACCTACAGAAAGCTGGCCCCCGCTAGGGGATGTTGTCCTGCCCCCCTACCTGGCACGCCAATCTGTTGCCGATCTCGCCGTCGCGCCCGTGCCTCGGATCCGTCGATCCTACCAAACCACCTTGCTCCTGGGGCCTCCTGGCCGGAGCGAACCTGCAAGAGAGGGTCAGAAGATCCTGGCCGGAGATCCCAGTGAGGGAGCTCCGACGATCAAGTTAGTAGACGGCTAGAAGGAATAGATTCTCCAAGACGGGCCCCCGAAGGAGTCCCGGACTTAGAGAATTTTCTAGCAAGAAGGGTGCTGTAGGGACCAAAAACCCGGCCAGGCCTCCTTGCTGAGCTCACACCAAGCGATCCCCTCTCGGGACCCTCGATCTTACTCTCGGAGCGGGGCTTTTTGGCCACTGTTTCTTACTTGTCCCAGCTTACCTGGTCGCCTCCAATTTCTTTCCTTTTATCTCCTCCCGCTGCCTGCCTGTCTTCTGCTCTTGGGAGGCTCCCCTCTCCATCATTTTCTCTTTCCCTTTTTGGTTTTGAGGGCCAGGCGACTTTCCGACTTCGTTCGCCAAGCCCAGCGGGGAAAGGGTAAAGAAAAAAGGGGGTGGCGCCAGCAGGGCGACCGGTCAGACCTCGGGCCCAGTGAGGGCGCTCTCCTTCCTAAGTGCCGGCGCTGTCCGTTGACGGGCCCTATTTTGTCAGAACCGCGCCTCTCGACTGCAGGATCTGTCGGACCGTCGTAAGTGGTGTTTCGCGTGCCGCCGCCATCTATACGGGGCACCGTCTGTGGTGCGCACGGCTCGAGGGCCAACCTCGGAACCTGTGCCTCCGCTCTTTGGGACCTTCTCTGTACGGGCGGCTTGACCTCGACCGAGGTGGACCCCTCCCGGGTGGACACCTGGCGAGGTGGCAGAAGGGTGCCCGGCTTCGGCCGAGGTGGACCCGTCTCCGGGGGCCACCTGGCGAAGGAGCGAGGGAGCAGCCGACCTCGGCCGAGGTGGACCAGTCTCCGGGGGCCACCTGGCGAAGGAGCGAGGGAGCAGCCGATCTCGGTCGAGGTGGACCCCTCCTGGGTGGACACCTGGCGAGGTGGCAGAAGGGCGCCCGGCCTCGACCGAGGTGGACTCGTCCCCGGGGGCCACCTGGCGAAGGAGCTGGGGAGCAGCCGACCTCGGCCGAGGTGGAACCCTCCTGGGTGGACACCTGGCGAGGCGGCAAGAGGGCGCTCGGCTTCGGTCGAGGTGGGCTCGTCTCCGGGGGCCACCTGGCGAAGGAGCGAAGGGGCCCGGCTCGACCTCGGCCTTGGTGGGACCGTCTGTGGGCGCCACCTGGCGAGGGAGCGGGGGAGCAGCTGACCTCGGCCGAGGTGGACCCCTCCTGGGTGGACACCTGGCGAGGTGGTAGGAGGAGCCTTGGACCGAACTCGACTTCGACGAGGGCGGTAACGTCTCGGGATATCACCTGGCAAGGCAGCCTGGGGGGGCAAGGGCCGAGCTCGACCTCGGTAGCGTGGGAGCCAAGGCTGACTCGGCCGAAGAAACCTCCACGTGGCTCGATCATACCTGACGGAATCTGAACCCGGCCACGTCATCGTTACGGCCGTAACACATATGATGGGAGATGTGAAGCAATTGATCTCTCTTGAAGCTTTGAATTGGGGGAATGTGATTTTTGAAGACAATGAAAAAGGCAAAATCATTGGTATTGGTAAAGTTTACATCTCTCCATCCACTTTTATTGATAATGTATTATTATTAGAAGGATTAAAGCATAATTTACTTAGCATTAGTCAATTTTGTGATAAAGGTTTTAAAGTTATTTTTGAATCATCTCTTTGCATGGTATCTACTCTTGATGATAATGGGCTGAAATTCATTGAACATAGGCATGGCAACATCTACCTAGTTGATCTTGATAATTTACCTATACAAGATGGTGAATGCCTAGTTACAATGAATGCCACAATCAATGAGACTAGCTAGTTATGGCATCGTAGATTAGGTCATGCAAGCATGCATTTACTTTTCAAATTATGCAAAAAAAATTTAGTTAAAGATTTACCAAAACTTAGATTTGAAAAAGATAAAATTTGTGAAGCTTATCAATTTGGTAAACAAGCAAGAACCTCTTTTAAATCTAAAGTAATTATTTTAACTACTAGGCCACTAGGACTACTCCATATAGATTTTCTTGGGCCAACTAGGACTGCAAGCCTAGGAGACAAGAGATATGTATTAGTTATAGTTGATGATTTCTTTCGTTTTACTTGAATTTTATTTTTAGCTCATAAAGAAGAATCTTTTTTGGCTTTCATAAAGTTTTATAAAAAAGTTTCAAATAAAAAAGGTATTTCTATTATTTGTATTCGAAGTGATTATGGAACCGAATTTGAAAATCATGATTTTGAAAAATTTTGCAACGAAAAAGGTATTAAACATAATTTTTTTGCACCTATAATACCTCAACAAAATGGGATAGTAGAAAGAAAAAATAAAATTTTAGAAGAAATGGCATGCACCATGCTTTGTAAAAATGACCTTCCTAGATATTTTTGGACCGAAGCTGTTAACACTGCATGTTATATTTTAAACTGAGTTTTAATTCAACCAATTTTAAAGAAAACACCTTATGAACTTTGGAAAGAAAAAAATAGACCCTTAAGTATTTTCGTGTATTTGGTTGTCGATGTTTCATATTAAACAATGGCAAAGATAATTTAAATAAATTTGATGCTAAGTTAGATAAATGTATCTTCTTAGGATACTCCACATATAGCAAGGCATACAGGGTTTTCAACAAAAGAACACTTGTAGTAGAAGAATCTATACATGTTGTGTTTGAAGAGTCTACTAACAAGTTCTCTAGAAAAGAAGATACTTCTGATAATGTTGCAGGTATTCAAAAACTCGAAAAGCTGATTATAAATAATCCTCCTTCTAAAGAAAGTGAGGAAGATCAAAACAAGGAGAATGAAGAAGAAGTCATAAGATCTTCACCAAAGGACCTATCTAAAGAGTGGAGATATGCTCATGGACATCCTAAGAAATTAATCTTAGATGATTCATTAAAAGGGATAAGAACTAAATCTTCTCTCAGAAATAAATGTGATTATCTTGCATTTGTATCTCAAATTGAACCTAAAAGCATAGAAGAAGCTGAAAAAGATCCAAATTGGTTAAATGCTATGCAAGAAGAATTAAATCAATTTGAAAGAAATAAAGTTTGAACATTAATAGAAAGACCATCCAATTCTTCAATAATAGGTACTAAATGGGTATATAGAAATAAATTGGATGAAAATGAAATAGTAATTAGAAATAAGGCTAGGCTAGTTGCTAAAGGCTACAATCAAGAGAAAGGAATTAATTTTGATGAAATTTTTGCTCCTGTTGCTAGACTTGAAGTAATTAGACTATTATTGGTATTTGTATATTTTATAAATTTTAAATTATTTTAAATGGATGTTAAAAGTGCCTTTTTAAATGGATACATAGCTAAAAAAGTATACGTAGAACAACCACCAAGTTTTGAAAATCATGCATATCCTGATCATGTTTTCAAACTGCATAAAGCACTTTATGGTTTAAAACATATCCCTCGTGCATGGTATGAAAGATTAAGCAAATTTTTAATTGATAATGACTATACTAGGGGTCATGTAGTACTACCTTGTTTTTTAAAAAAAAGGCTGATGATCTCTTAGTAGTACAAATCTATGTTGATGATATTATCTTTGGTACCACTAATGAATCTCTTTATCAAGAATTTGCTAAGCTCATGCAGGGTGAGTTCGAGATGAGCATGATGGAAGAGTTAAGCTACTTCCTCGGACTCCAGATCAAACAAACTCATGAAGGGATATTCATCAACCAAGCTAAATACACAAAAAAGATTCTGAAAAAGTTTGGGATGGAGAAGACTAAATCTATTGGTATACCTATGAGCCCTTCATGTAAGCTTAACAAGGATGAATATGGTAAGAAAGTAGATCAAAAATTTTATAGAGGTATCATTGGATTATTATTGTACTTAATAGCTAGTAGGCCAGATATCATGTTTAGTGTATGCATGTGTGCAAGATATCAGTCTGAACCTCAAGAATCACATTTATTGGCTGTTAAACGCATACTTAGTTATTTATCTGGCACTGTTGATATTAGATTATGGTACTCTAAGAACTCAGCAAAAGATTTAATTGAGTCAACTTGGATTCAAACTGAGTTGACTTGGATTCTGTCCAAGCTGACTCAAGTTCTAATTATGAGTTTGACTTGGATGAAAATGAAATCGACTTGGATACTATGCCATCTAAATTTTGTATGCTAAATGAGATTTTTGAGATTTGATTGAGTTTACTCCTTCCCATCCATTTTTCAAGATAGCTTTCTTCCCTGGTTTCCTTGAACTTTCATTCATTGTATAAGTTTCCAAAACCTTGTTTCATTTAATCTCTATTTTGACCAATTAGATTCATTCTCTTAAAGCTTTAGGGTTTCCTGAAATACTTTCTTTATCAAACAATTAGTTCTATTATATATTCAAATATCTTTCTATTCATCAAAATCAAATCTTGGGTCAACAATATATTAATTATTTGTAAACTTTCTTGCAGACAGAATAAGTTTAAGGTCCAGCTACAAGGCATGATTGATAATGCAAAGAACATATAAAATACAAAATGTTAAGTGGGCTTTCATAGCATCCTAAAAGTCTAAGATCTAGACATAATTAATGGGCTATCACAGTAAAGAGAATAGAAAAAATATAACTCCATATAGGGGGGTTGATAATGTAGCCTGGTACAAACATGTATGGTGTTTACCTTCTATAATGTGAATTGAACTAAAATATAAACCAAATTATCTGTATATAATAATAATGTGAAAGCTCTAAAATATAAACCAAATAATTAAAGCATAGAATATGAAAGAATACATACTCTTTGTTTATAACACATTATAATTAATGAGCTGCCTACCGTGCCACCACTAATGTAAATATATAGATGCACCATAAAAAGCCTCCAATTATTCTTACACTCAATCTCGACCACACCATAAGCCACAGGAAATAATTATTGTTTTCCTTATTTGAAACTGCACAAAATAGTACACCACTAAAAGGATCTTCAGATAACACATATCTAATTTTTAGAAAGGTATACACCCTTCTAAATAATCCTTCTTCATTGTCTCAAAGTATATAATTTTTTTTTAAAATATTAAAAGCCCTTTGGATTGCACATACCTCTTATATAATTGAATCTTAACCAACATATTAGGGCTCATTGCCCGAAGTAGTTCAACATACCTAGGTTGCTTAGAATATGATTCACTATATTCCCCTCAACCCCTTTTAGTGTCTTTTTTTTTTTTTTTTTTGCTCTATACAACTGCATGTGATACTCAACACCATACTTTTTAGCCAAGATTTTATATATTAACCCGTAACTTATACATGGATCAGCTTTTAAAAGATTCTCCAATACTATAGCTATCCATTTAGAGTTTGTATTACTGTTCTTTATAGGCTTCATACATGTATGCTATCCTTGTAATGTTTTTATCAAGAAGGTTCTACTATCATATGTAATGGATGCATGATTCTTTAATTACATTCTTGACTTAAGTAGTAGACTCTCTTATATTCATGATAAATTGGATCCATAAAATCATAATTTCTTATGCAATTTATGTGAAACCCAAACACTGGGCCGAAGTCGGAAAGCCCAGCTGACTTCAGCCCGGTTACAGAAAAAACAAACAGGATAGAGATGTTGAAGAGGAGTCCCAAACAGGGAAGGCTTCCTCATCCTTATCCGGCCGTTGTTTTCACCAGTGAAGATGAGGAGAGGTCGTGAGGGGAGGGGGATGAGGTCGGTGATGTGTCGAGGTGGGGGAGAACTCCGATCGGAGTGCAGTTTGTGTCCCAAACGGCATGGAGGGAAAATCGTCGGGTATTTTCTTTAAATCCCCCACACCACCGCCCCGTCGAGCCTTCACGCATATTCTACCTCTTCGACAAGCGACTAGGAGCTCTCCAACACTGGCCAGTGAGTCCTTTCCCCTTTTTCCATTTTTAGGGAGGATTTTGGGATGGATTTATTTGGGTTTTCATTCGGTTACTTGGGGCCGTTCATCGCCAGTGGCTGTGCCACCAGTTTTCTTTCGATCCGTTGGGGTCTTCCCGGCAACCTCCTCCTATGGTCGCCGCCGACAACCATGGAGGGTTTCTTGGTTTGGTCGAGTGGAAGAGAGGGGAGCGGTTCGATGGAGATGATGGAGAGAAGAGAACAGGGAAAGAAAGGAAGAAAGAAAGAAAAAAAGGAGGGGGAAGTTTGGTTTCGGTCCAGGGAAAAAAAAGAAGAAAAAAAAAGAAAGAGGAGAGAGAAGATAAGGAGAGAGAAAGTGGAGAGAGAAGATGAAGAGAGAGAAAGAGGAGGAAAAAAATATAAATGTTGAAAGGGGGATCAAAAGGTTTTATTCTGGAAATTCGTGAGATTAGGATTTACAGGTGAATCGTAGAAGGAATTTGGATAAAAGGTTTGGATTTACAATTATCCTAGGATTATTGATTAAAAAAAAAAACTGTTATTGTACCTGTAGGGAGGCAGCCTTCTGAGTAGAAAGGCTTTATGCGGTTCCGGGTATTGACCAGTATCAGTTGTTTCTTGTGAGGTAAGGATTCTAGAAATAATCACCAGTTCTATACATTATTTTATGTTTTGATCCGAGAATATATATATATATATATTTACATGCATGGTTGTTTTCGGATAGCATGACTTGATTTCCCGAGATATAGAATGAGTTTGTTATTATTGTTATTTGTGTTTTATTTAATATACCATGTTTATCAAGTGATCTTTGAATGTGTTGGATCGTGATATCGATCGTTGAAAGGTGACATATTTTGGCTATATGAGATGAAATGATAAAGCGTTAAGTGAAAATGGTGTTTGGACTAGCCATGCCATGGTGGTACCATGGTTTTTCAGTGTGCTAGTCATAGGCTAGAGTGTGACAAATTATGTGCCAGTCACAGGCGGGATTGTGACAACTTTGTGTGCTAGTCACAGGCAGGAGTGTGACAACAGTGTGCCAGTCACAGGCTGGAGTGTGACAATAGTGTGCCAGTCACAGGCTGGAGTGTGACCATGGCTAGTCCAGAATCCTAAAGATAAATGTTAATTAATTGAAACTCTAAAAAAAATCATAACGTTGTCAAGGTTTTGACATACGTGATATTTGATGTGATATACTAGTATGTTTTTATTTTTCTAGAATTATATTATTACTGGTGTGATCATATGGAAACTTTATTGGACTGTAAAGCTCACAACCCTATTTTTTTTCTTCCATAGAGTTGTGCAGATATTCGGGCTTGGTGATGAATGATATTTTATTGAGGTAAGTGACTCTTGTATCCTAGGCCTTGCATGATCTCTAGGATAAAACCTAGGGTTTGTACGGCCGGTCGCGTAGCCAATTCCGGTGCTGGATTCGGGACGTGACAGAGTGGTATCAGAGCAAAGGTTTAAGATCAAGTGATCTAGTTAGTGAGAGTGTGGTAGAATTAGGATTTTGATTGAATATTCCAGAGTAATTATCGATACTGAGAATTTATTTAATTCCCTTTGATAGGTGAATATTATAGTTTTAAGGATTTTACTAAGTATAGAAGGCTTACTTGAATAAAATGTTGGATTTAAACTCCCCTAGCTTAGATTTTTTGGAAGATTGTCATTGAGACTAGACAATGGATATATGGAGGTATATTTTGAGCTATATTATAGATTTGATTTAATTTAGAAATCTAATATAATTACAGTCTATGATATAGGTGATTAAGAATTAGTATGATGATTATTAAAACATGACTAAATGATATCGAAGCTTAGATTATGATCATTTGGGATGGTGATACAAGTGGTTAGAATAATAATAACATGATGGTTATTAGGATATGACAATAATAGTGTCAAAGCTTAGATTATGATGACTTGGGACTATGGCATAAGTGATTATAATTGATATGAGTGACATCGGAATTAAGATCATAATTGTTTGAGACTAAGACATAGGTGATTTGGAAATCACATGGTGGTTATTAGGACATGACAGAATGATATCAAAACTTAAATTATGATTACTTGGAACTATGATATAAGTAGTTAGGACATGACATGAGTAATATTGAAATTTGGATCATGATCATTATGGCTTATGACTTAGTATCATGATCAGTCAGGACATGATAAAAGTTACAAGAATGAATTTGAAGTTGGATTTCTGATCTTTAGGTATTATGCCTAAGATCTGGCATAACATTAGTGCCAAAGAGGATAATAATTTTTACCTGTAATGTAAGTAATGGGATTGATCTAGGATGAATGTAAAGGACTGGATGACTTGTATTCTTTGATTATGATAAGTAAGCATATTATAAATATTCGAAGCTAGATAAGATGCGAGAAATGGATTTGATCTATCTTTAGAAGTTTGGCCTGAAAAATATGGTGTGTTGAATATGGATAATCAATTACTAATTGAATGGTGTGGGGGGGTCCTAAACTTGATATGAATGGAGAATCATGATAAGAAATCATTTGAAGGATATTGTAGAGTTGGATAAGATGCATCTTTGCTTTTGATAAGTGAGTGGACCCAACCATCAAGATTACAGGCCTGAAAATATAGTATATTAATGAGTTATGTCGAATATATATGTTCAATTATCAATTGAATGATTTTGAAATATTGAACCTAATGTAGATGTGGATTATGATAATATATTAGTTATGTTGTTAATTATCGGATTGTTGATTTGTGGGACTGTTGTAAGAAGATGTTTAGAGTATAAGTTATGGAAGAGTTTAATGATATTAGAGAGGATATGTTTTTGATGAATCTGTATGATTGAATATATATAAGGGGAAATGTGTTTAGGATGATGTATAGCTTTGGTGGATTAGGTTATATCATGTCGACATGGCATGTATATTCTAATGGAATCTTGATAGTCTAAATTTGCAGTTTTGATTAGATTACTGAATCTGTATGTAGATTATTAATGAAATTATGTAATAGAAAAATGGGTTTGGCATAATGTATAGATTTGCAATTAGTGGAGTAAATGATATTATGACATGCACATCTTGGTAGAATCCTTGATGGTGTAGGTTAGTGGTTTGTGATTGAATTACTGGATCTATTAAATAACTATTGGAGATTATTGGTTATGTTAAACACCAAGTCAAATTAAGACTATAGGAAGATCTTCGTTATCATGATACTGGATTATAGTAAGAAGACAAATTGGTATTGGAAGATTTAAGTTACTCTGCTACTGATATTGTATTGAGCAAAGAGATTGGTGTTAAGAAATTTATATGGGTTTAGTCTATGAAAGACAACATTTTTGATGGTTTGATAATTGATGTTAAGAATTATGTAGTAAGATCATTCTATGAGCGATAACATGGTTGATTCTTACATAAGAGCATTGATTGGAAGTCTTGTTAATCTTTTCGAGAGAAAGGTTGATCTAGATTATATAATAGAATTGTCAAGGAAAGTATGAATAATTCAGACTTGGGTTAGAGTTATTGAAGTCATAAAAGGATGGTGCAATTTATGAAGGACTTTCTATATAAAAACTGGGTCAGGATAAACCTTGATATGATATGCCTGAGGTGTGAATTGAGATAAAGGGACTCAGTAGCTTTATTTTAATAATGTGAGATTTGCTTCGTACCAAAATATGAAAAGTTTTTGGATGGATACATTTAGTGAACCTAGATGGTTTAGTGAGTATTTATCAGAGTGCGCAGTGGAAGCGTAGTGGTCTGAGTTATCCTGAAATCAATTAAGAATATCAACTCTAACTTTAGAAGTGTTATGATGGGAGCACTGATTTGAATTTCAGTAACAAGATTTATGTGATAAGTGGAAGGATAATATTATTGATCCTTAGACTAGTTTATAGGTGTGGCTATGAAATGTTTCATCAATAGATTCCGTAGTATAGAGGACTCTAGTAAAAATTTAGGACATCTCTAAATCTAGATTAAGGAAGTATTGATTTTTATCCCGCTAGGATTGGAAATATTTGTGATACCAAGCACCTTTAGTTATGACATTATGATTTCTCTATTTAAGGAGTGCTCGAGGTTTTCCTAAAGATAAGGATAAAAGATTGATTGTAAAGTCATGGAGAGGTGTAAGAGAAGAAAGGATGTATAGACCATAGCAAGTGTCTGGTTGTTGATTAAAAATAGATTGGATCGATTATAATTTTTAGTAGAGTTAATCAAGAGAAATAAATTAAGAGACAAAGAATTGTGTATTAAATTCGAGGTTGAGGCGCTAATATTTATTTAAAAAAAATTGAAGGAATTTGCAATGTAGATAAATGGTGATGATCAAAATGAAAATGTTATATCATATTGCTATGAAAAGGTCGTATGAGAAAGCATTCTAAAAGAGAAATTATCTGAAAGCTCGAAGATGATATTAAGGTTGAATATTTCTAATCATGATGTTCTTGTGAAGTTAATTAAGGATAATTAATTATAGTGACATCGAAAAATAAGTATTTTTTTTAAGAGCTTGAGAAAATTTGATATGTATTGTAAATGGAAAGGAAAGGATCAAGTTTTGAGTGATATGTGATATCGTTATGATTCAGATTTGAGAAATAAGTGCCCTACGAGAAAGACAAAATTGGGAGTTTGAGAATGACTTGATGGTTGGTTATTTTTAAGTTTAAAATCTCAATTAAGCTAATTTCGAGGACGAAATTATTTTAACGGGGGGAGAATGTGAAACCCAAACACTGGGTTGAAGTCGGCAAGCCCAGCCGACTTCAACCCAGTTACAGCAAAAAAAAATGGGACAGAGATGTCGAAGAGGATTCCCAAACAGGGGAGGCTTCCTCATCCTTATTCGACCGTTGTCATCACCGGTGAAGATGAGGAGAGGTCGTGAGGGGAGGGGGATGAGGTCGGGGATGTGTCAGGGTGGGGGAGAACTCCGATCGGAGTGGAGTTTGTGTCCCAAACTGATGCAGAACGAAAGAGATGATGCGATGCGGAAGTAAATTAAAATTAATATTTTTTTTTATATATATTTTCAGAAGTCGGCTTTGACTCAAAGGAAAGATAAACTAATGTTGAAAGAAACTAAGAAATGACAAAGAGCACAATTAAAAGGAGTGGATTATTAGAGTAACTCAGAAGTAGGATCGCTGGGGATTGAGAAACCCCCATATCTAGGGTTTGCTCTGAGTTTCAACGAAACAGACAAAGTGAGAAGGGAAGGTTCTTGTTACCTAGCAGTGATATCTCTCGTTGCTTCAATTGGAGGACACTCTCGAGCAGATTGTAGGATCCTTGGAGACGGAGTATCTTCGCAATGGATCCTCGGATTGTAGTCTTATAGCAAGGTTGGCCTCCTTCTCGAACTCGGGATCTGGAAGAAGAAGAACAAAAGAAGAACCAGAAACTCAAAGAAAGACACTGACCTGAGGACTTAATGAAGATTGTTGGATGTAGAAGTTCCGGAGATCTTGATACTGATCTGACTCTCCTTTTGAACTGGCTCTGTAGTTGAAACAGTTGATCTGAACCTGGATGCTGGTGACCGGCTTCGATGTGGAAGAGAGGGGCCGTGGGATGAAGATGGAAAATTAGGATTTGGTGGTGGTGGAGTAGAGATGGGTGGGCTAAGCTAGGGTTTTGGGGTTGGAGATCTCACACCTCCTCAAGGTTCCTATGG
This sequence comes from Areca catechu, assembly GCA_021397845.1. Lineage (NCBI taxonomy): Eukaryota > Viridiplantae > Streptophyta > Magnoliopsida > Arecales > Arecaceae > Areca > Areca catechu. The sequence goes on from CM038039.1 coordinate 193,373,894, forward strand.
AACCCGGAATTACTCCCTCATGGAGCTCAACACTTGAATACAAGTGCGGAAGAGAGAAACACAAAGTTTCTCACAAAGAAATTGATTTCATTCATCATTTAATTCAAGAGTTACATAGAGTTGAATATATAGACATAACAAAGAAATAAAATTTCATACACTTCCCATGTGGGACTAATAGGACTAACCCACACTTTAGGCATCAAATTCTCTTCCCAAAACTCCTTCCATGAGTGGGCATCCCATAAACTCCAAGAAAACTTGAAAATCAGCTCCAAATGGCAGGTTATGGGGGTGTCTCCTAGTATCTCTCCATGAATCAAGGATTTTTCCTTCATGGTTTGGCTCTTTTGGACACCTCCTAGTCTTGCTCCACAAGTTTAGGCTTCTTCCCTTCATGGCTTTGGCACTTTAGGAAACTTTTGGGTGCCTCCTTGATTTTCTTCCCAAGACATGATCTCTTCCCTTTTATAACTTGGATTTTTATGGAACATTGTGGGGCACCTCCTTGATCCTCTCTTCAAGAAAAATTCTTGCCATCCTGGCTAGGGTTTATTTGGAAAGAAGTTGGCTCCTCCTTGGATTGAGGTATCTTGATAGATTTCTCCCCCAAGTGGCGCATGAAAGAAGGGACCTGCTTTCTTGTGGTGTGGGGACCAAGGCACACTGGATGGAGATGTGGCACCTCCTGAACTCTGGTGTGTGGCTGGGAGTGTGGCGCCCACATGCTTGGGCCTGAGAGAAAAAATTGGGCACCCTGGACCTTGACTTGATTTAAAAAAAATGGCACCAACCTGGAGAAGACCTAGACCTCTACTAGGACTTGTACTGAGTCAACATGACTCAACAAAATTTAAATTGTAGGGAAATACAGACTCAAGACTTAAATTGAGTTGACCAAGTCAACCCTAATTACAAAACCAGAAAATCCTAATTCTTCGGGCAAGGTCAATCAGACATCCAGATGGAGCCTTGAAGTCTTCTTCTGAGTCTGGTGCCCGCACCAATTCTCCCGGGGTGGGAGGAACTCGACCCTATCAAGTAAGGCTCAAGTTGGCTCTGGTATCTCTCCAAGAGGTCTGGACCAAATCTTGTAGTTCTTCTCGGGAGATCCAAGAGTTATCAGAGTCTGGCCTTCCTTGCCAGCGGACCAGGTATCTTTGGTATCCTCGATTATGAGTAGAGATAACCTGATCATCCAGGATCTTTTTAATCTGCTCTTTCCTCACAGGCCAGTTAGTTGGTGGACACACAGGATCGGGGTCACTCTTAATAACAGGATTAGGTTCAAAAGGCTCACTAGGAATCACAGCTGGCTCCCTATTCTCTACTAGGTCTGTAATGTTGAAAGTAGAGCTATTGCCTAGTTCTGGAGGCAACTCGAGCACATAGGCATTGGATCCTACTCTCTTCACTACTCTAAATGGTCCAGCTCCTCTAGCATGTAACTTTCTAACGGTTCCAGGAGAAAACCGCTCAGGTCTTAACCTAATCATTACATAGTCTCTCTCAACAAAAGTTTTGACTCGTCTTTGAGAATCAGCCAACTTCTTATAAGTTTCATTACTTAAAGTTATTTTGGCATGAATTTCTTTATGCAAGTCCTTTACATGCTATGCAAGTGCATCAAGAGACTTGTGTGTATGGGCTAATAGTGAAATCAGATCAAGTGGTGTGTGAGGCTTGTATCCATGAACAATTTCAAAGGAACTCTAGCCTATAGACCTATTGATCGAAACATTGAATGCAATTTCAGCCCTGGACAAAATACAAATCCCAATTCCTGGTGCTCTCAATCAAACCAAAATATGAGTCAAAGCCTAGTAAAGGGTCAAGAAAAACTAAACTAGACTGACGACGCATTCCTAAAGAATGGACTTTATTCCAAAGGAACCCTAGGTCTAAACCTAACAAACTACGGCTCTCTAGGTTTGACCTTGGATCGGAGGATGGCATGCAGAGCATGAAAACTTATCATGGGTGCCTAGTAGGTGCCATAAGGTCTTCCAGAAGTAGGTGGCAAACCTAATAGGTTCTGACACGTGGTTCACTCTAAAGACTTCGACAAAGTATACTTGGGTGGTGTAAGAAGCATTGGAAGTCCTAGAGAAAGGGAGGAAATATGAGGTGGAGTCTCGAATTACCTGTTGACTAAAGGTGGTGACCTGAAGGTTTGAATGGTGATCTATGAGTGTCAACTGATCATCCTTACGAAAGGAAAAGTTTGCTACTCCCAGGAATGGATCAAGAGATGGTTCGGGAAGTAGCCTAGGACATGTGATTGCAATGGTTAAAGTTTGTTCTCTAAGCAAATAATGATCCATTTTCTCAAGAACTGGATTGAAGAATGATTCATGGAAGGGCCTATGGATGATGACCTCAAGACTTGAAATTTGACATATGGGTGCGGAAAGGTATACTCTATAGAAGGGTAGGTCAGTCATACGAAGGAAGGGGTCTGGGGTCATAAGGAGGACTTCTACAGGACTGGGTGAATCAATCCGCTCAAGAGAAGGATGTTCAACTGAGATTACGGGAGAGACCTTAGTGGCTGGGCATGGGACAAGGTCCAATTGTAAGAGGCTTGATTCAGTCATCCTAAGGAGAGGATCTACCATAGGGTGGGCAAACTTAAACAGTTCAGTACAAAGATCTTCAATTGGTACTTGGGGAATGACTGTCATTAGAGGGTACGAACTGATAGCTCGGGCTAATACTATGAGTTCTTCCTGGGGGTATTTGACTAAAGGAACCCGATTCTCATAAATCTCTTGAATTTCTGAACTAGGTTGATGGGAAGAAGAAATGAAAAAAAATGCTTTATGAGATGAAGGAATGAGACTAAATATTCTAAAGGAGATTAGTTAAAGATCAATCTAATTAATTTCTTAAGCATATGGCTAATCGAACTATAATGACTAGGAATTTAATGAACACAACTCAATATGATTAAACGCAAATCTAGAGTGGACTAAACAGAATAATAATGATCTACCATAGTAAATTAACCATCTAAATTAAGCTAGTCCTACTTTTTTAATAATCCAAACCCTAAGAAGTTAGGGATTACCTGACCTTGATCAATCCAAAGGATTTCTCTCAAGGTAAGTTCTAGGATGACCAAAATACACCACTTGGTGGCTCACTCAGCATTCTGGGTTCTGGCAAGAAGTTCCTTCTTCTAAAGTCTGGATTCCGGAGGCCCTGTCACAAAGAAACCTGGGATTAGAAACAAGCTAAAGAACTCAAGTTAAAGAAGGGAAGAATGATGGGTTGAAGGATGGATGAAGGCTTCTTCTTCTTGAGGGAATCGACTCCTTTCTGATTCCTAGGGTTGGAGAACCGGCTCCTTGCTTGATCACTTGATTCTTGGCTTGATTTCTTCTTGAACTTTGATGCGAACTTGATCTTCTTTGAGAGATGCAATGGAAAGAAAGTGTTTGAAGTGGAGAAAAGAGGAGGAAGAGGAAGAGAGAAACAAGGTCACATAGACCTAAAAGAAACCTAGGCACAAAGCCAAAGAGGGGCACATAGCCAAGACCTTCACATAGAAGAAAGAGCTTTTTTTTTATTCATTTATCAATCTCCCACATTTCTCATGCCCAAGGCTTTTTTAAAGACTTACATTTGAATTCAAACTAACCTAATTTGGTGGAGGATATCATGGGGAAGTTACATGGAATAAGGAGAGAATTGTGGGAATAGGTTTGATATGATTTGGAGGAGTGGTCCCCCCTCACTTTGGCCGACCACCCTTGCTTTGGAGAGCTTTGGTCGGCCAAGCATGAATTTAAATTCAAATGACATGCTAAGGCTTGACTTGGTTGACCATCTTCAAAAGCTTGGACTTGGTGATTTGACCTCCTTCTTGATTTTGACAATTTGACCATCTCCATGACTTTGGACTTTGACTAATTGACTTTCTTCAAGAATTGGCTCCTTGGGACTTGATTAAGAGTCAGCTCCTTTAGTGGTGAGGTGTCTGATGAGGTGGCAAGAGTCGGCTCCAAGGTGGTGGTGATGTGCCTTCAAGAGTCGGCTCTAGGGTGGTGATGTGTTGAAGTGGTACTTTGAAGCCCGAGTTGCTTCTTGATAAGTCTTCAAAAGTGAGTTGACTGGATTGACTGACCCAACAGCGGACTAACCTGTCCTTGATTACATTTATTTTGAAATAAAATATTGACATGATTTGTTACTCCAACCATAAGGACTTTTGGATGGGTTGAAGTCTTTTTGTTAACCTGGTGCCCACACCAATTCTCCCAGGGTGGGAGGAACTCGACCCTGTCGAGTGATATGTTTCTATTATATCCGGGTCGATTTGTTGCAGGTCCTCTCGGGTGATCCAGGAGTCTTCAGATTCAGGACGTCCTTGCCATCGAATCAGATAGCGTTGGTAGCCCTTATTTCTAGTGGTGATAATCTGGTCATCCAAGATTCTTTCAACACTCTCTCTTTGCTCAGGAATATTTGGTGGTGGACACTCATTTGGGACATCACTCTCAAAGGATACACTAGGACCAAAAAGCTCATCAGGTATTGGTACAGGTTCCTTGTATTCTTTGAGGTCAGAAATATTAAAAGTAGAACTAATGCCATAACTAGATGGTAAATCTACTACATAAGCATTAGATCCAATTCTCTTTATTATTCTGAAGGGTCCGGCTCCCCGGGCATGGAGTTTCTTCATTGTTCCGGGTGGAAACCTCTCTGGTTTGAGTTTAATCATTACTAAATCCCCTTCATTAAATTCTTTAAGCCGTTTATGTAGATTAGCCGTATGCTTATAAAATTCATTGCTTGTTTGAATCTTTTGGCTAATCTCCTTATACAAGTCCTTAAGATGCTGTGCATATGATTCGGCGGATTCCGACACCCGTGCATGTGCTGGTAATGGGACTAGATCTAAAGGTCTCTTAGGTTTATATCCATGGACCACTTCAAATGGACTCTTCCCAATAGATCTATTGACTGAGCTATTATAAGCAAACTCAGCACGAGGAAGTAAAAGATCCCAGTTCCCTAAGTTTTCTCCAACTAAACACCTCAATAGATTACCTAAGCTTCGGTTTACAACCTCGGTTTGGCCATCAGTTTGAGGGTGATAGGCTGTAGAGAATTTCAGTTTGGTACCTAACATGTGCCAGAGGGTTTTCCAGAAGTAACTGGTGAACTTGACATCTCTATCTGACACAATGGTTCTAGGTAAACCATGAAGCTTAACGATATGATCCAAGAAAAGTTTGGCCACTTTTGACGCATCTAAAGTCTGAGAACACGGAATAAAGTGCGCCATCTTAGAAAATCGATCGACAACCACAAAGATAGAATCATGTTTCTTGGGAGTTCTAGGGAGACCTGTCACGAAATCCATACTAATGTCTTGCCACGGACCCTCAGGGACAGGTAAAGGTGTGTACAAACCAGTGTTTTGTTTTTGGTGCTTTGCTACCGCACAGGTTCGACACTGGGCTACTATCTGGGCAACATTCTTCTTAAGACTAGGCCAGAAAAATTGATCCTCCATAGCCAAGATGGTTTTGTTTCTACCAAAATGTCCAGCTAATCCTCCAGCATGGACTTCCCAGATCAGAAATTCCCTAACAGAAGTTTTGGGAATGCACAGCCTATTTTCCTTGAAAAGGTATCCATCTAATAGAATGTAATCGCTATGTTCACTAGACGGACCTTGTTGGAGGAAGTGATAGATATGACCAAAGTCAGGGCATGTAGAATACTCACTCTTCAACCTATCAAATCCTACTATCTCAGTCCTCACAGTATTCATCAACATAGATCGACGGCTTAATGCATCAGCAACTCGATTCTCAGTACCGGCACGATGTTTCAGAACGAACGTGTACCCTTGTATGAACTCTACCCATTTCCCGTGCCTAGGGTTCAACTTCTTCTGAGAACTAAGGAACCTAAGAGCTTCATGATCAGAAAATAAAACAAATTCCTGCGGTAAAAGGTAGTGACGCCAATAGCGTAAAGCTTGTACTACCGCATATAGCTCCTTATCATAGGTTGAATACCTTAGTCTCGCATCATTCAACTTCTCACTAAAGAATGCTACTGGGTGATTCTCTTGACTTAAAACTCCTCCAATTCCAACCCCAGAAGCATCACAAGCGACCTCAAATAATTTGGAAAAATCCGGAAGCCTTAAAACAGGTGCTTGTGTCATTATCTCTTTAATCATTAGGAAAGCTTTATCAGCCGCTCTAGTCCATTCAAAATTTCCTTTCCTAATGCAATCAGTGATGGGTGCCACTATCGTACTGAATCCCCTAATAAACCTCCTATAGAAAGTGGTTAGACCATGGAAACTACGTACTTCATGGATGTTCTTGGATACAGGCCATTCTACTATGGATTTGACTTTCTCTGGGTCAGCTGACACTCCTTCAGAAGTAACTACAAATCCTAGAAAGATGACTCTATGTGTGAGGAAGTCACACTTTTTGATATTGGCATAGAGGCTATCTTTTCTAAGAACTTGACAAACTTGGCTCAGGTGATCTAAGTGGTCTGCCTTGGTTTGGCTATATATAAGGATATCATCAAAATAGACCACAACAAATTTTCCTATGAAGGCTTTCAACACCTGATTCATGATCCTCATAAATGTGCTGGGTGCGTTGGAAAGACCGAATGGCATGACTAACCACTCATATAATCCATCTTTAGTCTTGAAAGCGGTCTTCCATTCATCCCCAGGTCTAACTCTAACCTGATGATAGCCACTCTTTAAATCAATTTTGGAGAAAATTGTTGCTCCGGCTATCATATCTAACATGTCGTCAAGTCGTGGGATCGGGAACCTATACTTTACCGTAATCTTATTGATGGCTCGGCTATCTACACACATCCGCCAAGTACCATCCTTCTTAGGGGTTAACAATGCGGGGACTGCGCAAGGACTTAGACTTTCCTTAATAAACCCCTTCCTAAGTAATTCCCCAATCTGTTTCTGCATTTCCTGATGTTCAGCTGGGTTCATCCTATAGTGAGGCAAATTAGGTAAAGTTGCCCCAGGGACTAAATCTATGACATGCTGTATGTCCCTTAAAGGTGGAAGGCTATCGGGAAGATCTTCGGGAAATACGTCCTTATACTCTTCTAATAATTGGACCACCTCTGGAGGGTGTTCTATAGGTGTGTGGTCCTTAACCTCTTTTGCTGCTACCACCCAAATAGGTGCTCCCTCTTGGATATCTTGTTCTATTTCTTTTGCACCTATCAGATTTAATCCAGTTTTCTTTTCCTTCAAGCTACTGGTTCCTCTCCTGACATTGTCCTTAGGCTCTTTTGGATGAATGACAATTCTCTTGCCATTAAAATTGAAAGCACAGGAGTTTGACCGACCAAAGATGGTCACATCATGATCAAACAGCCATGGCCTGCCTAAGATGATGCTACTTACTCCCATAGGAAGCACATCACACCAGACCTTATCTTGATAGGATTGAATTTGGATTTGGACTTGGCACCGTAGCTTGATTGGAATAGATGTAGAGTCTATCCAGGATACCTTATATGGATTGGGATGTGGTACAACGGATAACCCTAAACTCTTTGCTGCACTAGTGGAAATGGCGTTGACACAGCTTCCACTATCTATCACAATCTTACAGACCTTTTCCTTAATTTTGACAAATGTTTGTAGGATGTTAGTCCTACGCCAGTCTTCTTGTTCTTTGGTCTGTGTCATGATACACCTAACGACTCCTAGTAAATCTGATGAGTCCAAATTTTCCTCAACTCCCTCATACTCATCAGCTAAGCAATCTTCTGCTTCATACACTTCTTCGTCACCATTCTCTAAATGCTCTAAGCCTTCTTCCTCTACTTCACCAATGTGTAAAGCTCTAGAGGGACACTGACTCATATAATGACCCGGTTGACGGCACTTATAACATACTTGACTTGTCCTACCTTGACTTTCAGGCCCTTTTCCTTTATCTTCTCTAGATGGGGTGGCTGAATTGGGCCTAGGAATTGGATTTGAGCTGGACCTAGGCTTAGCTGTGGGAGTAGGAACCGAACTGGGTCTACTAGCAAGTGGACTGAACCTAGAGGGCTCTGGTTTCCCAAAAGTAGATCTCCTCTGAAATCTCTCATAGTCCATGGCAACCTGATATGCCTGCTCTAAATCATGGACTTCCCTCAAAAATAATTCCCCCTTGATGTCTTCATTCAGCCCTGATCTAAACCTAGACAAAGTGGCTGCCTCCGACTCGACCACGTTGCACCGCATGACAAACTCGTCAAATTTGGTGACATACTCAGAGACGGTTTTGTTTCCTTGTGTTAACCGTTGCCACTGATCTAGTAATCTCTCTTGATAAGACATGGGTAGGTATTTTTCTCTAAGTTTTCTCTTCATATCTCTCCATGTGCTTACCGGTACATCTCCCCTCTGTCTAATCGTGCGCTCTACATTTCCCCAATGTAGTCTAGCCTGTCGAACCAGCCTGATCTTAGCGAATTTGAATCTCCTCTCCTCTGACATGTCATACCAATCAAAATACTGGTCCATGTCAGCCTCCCAATCTATATACACCTTAGGATCTAAGCTTCCTTCAAAAGTTGGTGCATCTAGACGGATGTTCCTTAAGGCCCGGTCATCCTGATCGAAATTTTCATGGTGATGCCTTCTTTGATTAAAGTCAGGGGTGTGATCATCAAAATCGTGTTGTGGCCTTCTATGGGTTGGGTCAGGAGTGCGTTCTTGTCGTTGGGCTCTGGGATGGTCTGGAGGTAATCTGGGAGATGGTGGTTCAGTTGGAGTTAACCTAGCTTCCTCTAGGACCCCTATTCTATCCTCGACCCGATCAAGCTTAGCATTCATTGTAGCCATTTGCTCTATCATAGACTTCATGAGACTCTCCATATTAGGGTCCATGGACGAACTTGGTTGATCTTGTGAACGGTGGAATGGTGTTCCTGATCTAGTGGTCATGAAAATGATGCACTCGAACGACTATGGCTCCTAGACCTAGAGCACAAGTTAAGAACCCAATTGAAAGACTAACTAACCAGTAGTAACTTATGTCACTTGGCCAGGTAGGTGGAAGGGGAGCTGGAGATCCCTGAATACCAACCTTAGACACCAATCAGAGATTGGCCAGGTAGGTGGATCAAACCACAAGCCCTTACACACCAATCCTAGACACCAAGTTAATAAGCACACACTAACTAGCTAATACAATCAACTTGATTTCTAATTCGAACCCGACCTGTTGGTGTCCCTAACCCACTAGGGTATTAGGTCTAATTGATTTTAATTAAGGATTGGGTTCGAATGATGAAGGGAGGTGTTTTTTTGGGCTAAGGACAGGTAATTACTTCCTGACCTTATGTTAATTTCATGCCCTTAGATAGCTTAATCATGAAATGAATGCATGACTAAATTACTGATGCAGAGTGGTGTGTTGCAGTTCGAAAGTGATGTTGGAAGGTGCAGTAAAAAACGTCAAAAAAATTTGAAAAAAATTAATGAGAACTCCTAACTTATAGATGTCATACCAGGTGAAGCAGAATTTCAAAATAAAATCTAGACTGTTCTAGGCAGATCCTGAATAAAGGCACTAAAAGCTCAAGAACAGAACAGAAAACCTAATGACACTATCGGACTGCAGGAATTTTCATTTTTTTTGTAATTTTTTTCTGAAGCTGAAATTTTAAACGGTGATAAACAACTTAAAATGGAACAAGAAAAAAAATATGTCAAAGAAAAATGCACTACTTGCCTTTGGAGCTGCAGGCGGATTACAGTCAGCCTACACCTAATTACAGCAAGCAGGGGAAAATCAGACTTACATAGAATTCTTCTATGTAGTCCAAAGCAATGACCAAGATAGGACAACCTTACACTATAAGGATCCACCTTATAGTAGGACAACCTGATTTCATCTTGGTTTTGCAATGCAAGGGTTGGCTATAATCTTATAGCACCAAAGATAAATCGATGCAAACCCTAAACACAGATATGCCCTAATCAACCTGCTCTGATACCAAAGATGATGGGAAGAAGAAATGAAAAAAAATGCTTTATGAGATGAAGGAATGAGACTAAATATTCTAAAGGAGATTAGTTAAAGATCAATCTAATTAATTTCTTAAGCATATGGCTAATCGAACTATAATGACTAGGAATTTAATGAACACAACTCAATATGATTAAACGCAAATCTAGAGTGGACTAAACAGAATAATAATGATCTACCATAGTAAATTAACCATCTAAATTAAGCTAGTCCTACTTTTTTAATAATCCAAACCCTAAGAAGTTAGGGATTACCTGACCTTGATCAATCCAAAGGATTTCTCTCAAGGTAAGTTCTAGGATGACCAAAATACACCACTTGGTGGCTCACTCAGCATTCTGGGTTCTGGCAAGAAGTTCCTTCTTCTAAAGTCTGGATTCCGGAGGCCCTGTCACAAAGAAACCTGGGATTAGAAACAAGCTAAAGAACTCAAGTTAAAGAAGGGAAGAATGATGGGTTGAAGGATGGATGAAGGCTTCTTCTTCTTGAGGGAATCGACTCCTTTCTGATTCCTAGGGTTGGAGAACCGGCTCCTTGCTTGATCACTTGATTCTTGGCTTGATTTCTTCTTGAACTTTGATGCGAACTTGATCTTCTTTGAGAGATGCAATGGAAAGAAAGTGTTTGAAGTGGAGAAAAGAGGAGGAAGAGGAAGAGAGAAACAAGGTCACATAGACCTAAAAGAAACCTAGGCACAAAGCCAAAGAGGGGCACATAGCCAAGACCTTCACATAGAAGAAAGAGCTTTTTTTTTATTCATTTATCAATCTCCCACATTTCTCATGCCCAAGGCTTTTTAAAGACTTACATTTGAATTCAAACTAACCTAATTTGGTGGAGGATATCATGGGGAAGTTACATGGAATAAGGAGAGAATTGTGGGAATAGGTTTGATATGATTTGGAGGAGTGGTCCCCCCTCACTTTGGCCGACCACCCTTGCTTTGGAGAGCTTTGGTCGGCCAAGCATGAATTTAAATTCAAATGACATGCTAAGGCTTGACTTGGTTGACCATCTTCAAAAGCTTGGACTTGGTGATTTGACCTCCTTCTTGATTTTGACAATTTGACCATCTCCATGACTTTGGACTTTGACTAATTGACTTTCTTCAAGAATTGGCTCCTTGGGACTTGATTAAGAGTCAGCTCCTTTAGTGGTGAGGTGTCTGATGAGGTGGCAAGAGTCGGCTCCAAGGTGGTGGTGATGTGCCTTCAAGAGTCGGCTCTAGGGTGGTGATGTGTTGAAGTGGTACTTTGAAGCCCGAGTTGCTTCTTGATAAGTCTTCAAAAGTGAGTTGACTGGATTGACTGACCCAACAGCGGACTAACCTGTCCTTGATTACATTTATTTTGAAATAAAATATTGACATGATTTGTTACTCCAACCATAAGGACTTTTGGATGGGTTGAAGTCTTTTTGTTAACCTGGTGCCCACACCATAGGTCCTACCACTTCGTTGCTCTCCAAGGTCTCTTCAGGTAAGGAACTAATAGTATCGATGTCACATTCTTCAAGTTTTTCCCCCTCATATTCATCAACTAGACTCAAGCCATCATCATATACTTCCTCGATGCCATCTTTAATGGGTTTCGGATCAGTGGTAATCGGGTCAACTGATTCTGGGCTTATCATACCTAACCTTTCTTCCTCATTGGTAGGCTTGGGTTCTCCCTCATTAACATCATCCTTAGGATTCTTACCACTTAGTTGTGCACAAGCCAGTCCTATGCATGGGCACTGACTAGATTTATGGCCTCTTTCTCCACAAAACCAACATTCTTGCGATATAGGAACCTGGGTCACACTGGGTTTCAAGCTAGTAGAGACCTTACTTGGGCATGGGTGTGGATCTAAATGGTTTGATCTAGAAGACTTGGGTTGTTGAGTGACTGGTCTAGAATATTGTAAGGACCTCTCATAGACACGATCCACACTATAGATATCATGGTTAGGCTTCCTAAGGTTATGCTCGGGATCACGGTATAAGGTCCTCCTAGGCTCCTGGCATGGGTGAGGTTGGGGCCTATTAAATTTTGGATCAGGGGTCCAATTTTGATGTCTACGTTTCTCAACTACTTGGACTCGATCCCTAAGCAGGGTAAAATTCTCATTCATATCCTGACTCAATTTGTTCATACTTTCAGTAAGAGCTCTAACCATGGCCTCTAAATCAGGTTGGGTCTGACCAGGTTGGTAGGGTACTCCATTCCGGGTAGACATGATGTAGTGCGGGCACCAGAATCAGAAGAAGACTTCAGGGCTCCATCTGGATCTCTGATTGACCTTGCCCGAAGAATTAAGATTTTCTGGTTTTGTAATAAGGGTTGACTTGGTCAACTCAATTTTAGTCTTGAGTCTGTATTTCCCTGCAATTTAAATTTTGTTGAGTCATGTTGACTCAGTACAAGTCCTAGTAGTGGTCTAGATCTTCTCCAGGTTGGTGCCACTTTTTTTTTCAGTCAAGTCAAGGTCCAGGGTGCCACATTTTCTCTCCCAGGCCGAAGCAAGTGAGCGCCACACTCCCAGCCACACGCCAGAGTCCAGGAGGCGCCACATCTCCATCCAGTGTCTTTGGTCCCTACACCACAAGAAGTAAGTTACTTTTTTTTCTTGCACCACTTGGGAGAGAAATCCATCAAGATACCTCAATCCAAGGAGGAGCCAATTTCTTTCCAAATAAACCCAAGCCAGGATGGCAAGAATTTTTCTTGAAGAGAGGATCAAGGAGGTGCCCCACAATGTTCCATAAAAATCCAAGTTATAAAAGGGAAGAGAGCATGTCTTATGGAGGAATTCAAGGAGGTTCCGAAAAGTTTCCAAAAGTGCCAAAGCCATGAAAGGAAGAAGCCTAAACTTGTGGAGCAAGACTAGGAGGTGTCCAAATGAGCCAAACCATGAAGGAAAAATCCTTGATTCATGGAGAGATACTAGGAGACACCCCCATAACCTGTCATTTGGAGCTGATTTTCAAGTTTTCTTGGAGTTTTTGGGCTGCCCACTCATGGAAGGAGTCTTGGGAAGAGAATTTGATGCCTAAAGTATGGTTTAGTCCTATTAGTCCCACATGGGAAATGTATAAAATTTTATTTCTTTGTTATATCTATATATTCAACTCTATGTAACTCTTGAATTTAATGATGAATGAAATCAATTTCTTTGTGAGCAACTTTGTGTTTCTCTCTTTCGCACTTGTATTCAGGTGTTGAGCTCCGTGAGGGAGTAAATCCGGGTTCCCTAGGAACCTTGAGGAGGTGTGAGATCTCCAACCTCAAAACCCTAGGTTAGCCACTTCAACTCCAAAACCCTAGCCGCCCATCATCCTCTTCATTCCACCAAAACCCTAGCCAACCCCATCTCTCATGGCCCTTCTCTCCAAGTGGAGGCCGACCACCAGCATCCAGGTCCAGTTCGGCTGCTTCGAATACGGAGCAAATCCCAGAGGAAGCCAGATCAGCATCCAAGAGATTCAGGACTTCAGCAACATCAATTTTCAAGTTCTTCTGTCTGGTAAATCCTTCCTTGAGTATCTGGTTCCATAAATTGTTCCTCTTCTTTCCCAGATCTTGAGTTCAGGAGAAGCCAACTCTGCCAAAGGACCAGTATTGGAGGATCCATTGCGAAGATATCTGAATCCGGGGATCCAACAATCTGCTCAAGAGAGTCCTTCCACTAAACTCTGTGATGATCAATGCCTGGTCTGTAACCCTTCTCTTCTCTTTACTTCTGTCCTGTTGAAAGTTCAGAGCGAAACCCTAGGTCTGGGAGTTTCTCAACCCCCAGCGATCCTTTACTTCTGAACTACTCTGATAACCTAGTTTCTTTAAATTGTGCTTTCAATTATTACATAGTTTCTTTCAATTTAGTTTAACTTTCCTTTGAGTCAAAGCCGACTTTTGAAAATATAAAATAAAATTTTTTTTTTATTTTTTTACTTTCGCGTTGCATCATCTCTTTTGTTCTGCATCATTTTGGTATCAGAGCCCTGTCTAGGGTTCTTGCTTGTTTGATTATTTTTTCATTCCTTTTTACTTTTGCTGCCTGGAGTAGACTCCCCTGGCCGTCTGGTCCTAGGAATAAGCGAGACGCAAGCCTCCTCCTCCCATTCCACGGGGGTTCCTAGGGCGTGTAGGGGTGCCGCTGGGTTATAACTTCTAGACAGGGATTGTAAACGGGATGCACGTTCTATTTTCTGCCAGTAACTACACTGTTATTCGAATTATTTCTCCCTGAAGAAAATTTCAAATTAAGTAATTTTTATTTTGATGGAACTAGTATAATTGAAAGTAATTTACATAAAATTTTCATGATTTATTAATTTCTATAAATTTTCTGAGATCAATTTTACTGCTGTTCTGCTTTTTATTTTCTGCAAGCTGTTTTTTTTATTTGAGTGTGCATAAATTGAATCTATCTTAAGGGCACCGAAGTTGCAATATAAGGGGAGGATTGAGACCCTCTCCTTAGCCCAAAACCACCTCCCGTGTATTCGAACCTAAGCCTTTAATCTTAAAATTAATTAGACCTAATTTGCCCTGGTGGGCTAGGGACACCAACTGGTCGGGTCTAGGCTAGTGTTGAGTCAGTTTGTCTAGTTACTCTGTATGTACTTTGTACTCAGTGTCTAGAATGGTTGATACAGAACGGAAGCTCTGATACCAAAAATGATGCAGAACGGAAGCTCTGATACCAGAAAATCCTTGATTCATGGAGAGATACTAGGAGACACCCCCATAACCTGCCATTTGGAGCTGATTTTCAAGTTTTCTTGGAGTTTTTGTGCTGCCCACTCATGGAAGGAGTCTTGGGAAGAGAATTTAATGCCTAAAGTGTGGGTTAGTCCTATTAGTCCCATATGGAAAATGTATAAAATTTTATTTCTTTGTTATGTCTATATATTCAACTCTATGTAACTCTTGAATTTAAAAATCTGATGAATGAAACCAACTTTTTTTAGTGAGCAAACTCTGTGTTTTCTCTCTTCTGCACTTGCATCCAGGTGTTGAGCTCCATGAGGGAGTAAATCCGGGTTCCCCAGGAACCTTGAGGAGGTGTGAGATCTCCAAAACCCCCAAACCCTAGGTTAGCCACTTCCAATCCAAACCCTAGCCGCCCTTCATCCTCTTCATTCCACCAAACCCTAGCCTACCCCATCTCTCACGGCCCCTCTCTCCAAGTAGAGGCCGACCCCCAGCATCCAGGTCCAGTTCGGCTACTTCGAAGACAGAGCAAACCCCAGAGGAAGTCAGATCAGTATCCAGGAGAATCAGGATTTCAGCAACATCAGCTTTCAAGTTCTTCTATCTGGTAAATCCTTCCTTGAGTATCTGGTTCCATAACTTGTTCGTCTTCTTTCCCAGATCTTGAGTTCAGAAGAAGCCAACTCTGCCAAAGGGCCAGTATTGGAGGATCCATTGCGAAGATATCTGAATCCGGGGATCCAACAATCTGCTCAAGAGAGTCCTTCCACTAAACTCTGTGAAGATCACTGCCTGGTCTGTAACCCTTCTCTTCTCTTTACTTCTGTCCTGTTGAAAGTTCAGAGCGAAACCCTAGGTCTGGAAGTTTCTCAACCCCCAGCGATCCTTTACTTCTGAGCTACTCTGATAACCTAGTTTCTTTAAATTGTGCTTTCAATTATTACATAGTTTCTTTAAATTTAGTTTAACTTTCCTTTGAGTCAAAGCCGACTTCTGAAAATATAAAAAAAAAAATAAAAAAAAAGAAAGAATTAGTCTTAATTTACTTCCGCATCGCATCATCTCTTTCATTCTGCATCAATTTCGGTATCAGAGCTTCCGTTCTGCATCATTTTTGGTATCAGAGCTTCCGTTCTACATCATTTTTGGTATCAGAGCCCAGTCTAGGGTTTTCGTTTTGCTTGCTTGTTTTAAGTCTCTCTCCTTTTTACTTTGTCTGCTCGAAGTAGACTCCCCAGGACGTCCGGTCCTAGGAACGAAGTGAGGTGCAAACCTCCTCTTCCCATTCCATGGGGTGTTCCTAGGGCATGTAGGGGATCCGTTGGGTTACAACTTCATAGCAGGAATTGTAAACGGGGGAAGCACCCTGTTTTCAGTCCGTAACTACCCTGTTACAGAAATTGTTTCTCAGTGCAGGTAACTCCGAATTGCATGATTTTTATTTTGTTGGAACCATATAATTGAAGATATTTTACATAATTTTCCTGTAATTTATTGGTTTTCGTGAAATTTCTGAGAGTTAAATAACTGCAACTCTATTTTTATGTTCTGTAATCAATTATCTTGAGTGAACATCTCCTAACTCATCCTAAGGGCATTTGAGCATCTAAGATAAGGGGAGGAGTTGATAACCTCTCCTTAGCCCACAACCACCACCCCCTCATTCGATCCTAAGCTTAACTTTAAAATTTATTAGACTTAATTTGCCCTAGTGGGCTAGGGACATCAACAAGTCGGGTCAAGGCTAGTGTTGAGTCAGTTTGTCTAGTTACTCTGTGTGTGCTTTGTACTCAGTGTCTAGAATGGTGGTTCAGGGACTACGTCCCGAAGGGCTTGTGTGCTGGTCCGCCTACCTGGCCAATCACTGATTGGTGTCTAGGATTGGCAATTAGGGACCTAACACTCCCCTTACACCTGCCTGGCTGAGTCCCGAGTTACTACAGGCTAGCTTGCCACTCTGATTGGGCATCTAGTTTGGACTCTAGGTCTAGTGAGCCAGTAGTTGCTTTAGTCTAGTCACATTCTGTGTGTTTGCTTGCATCATCATATATACCCGGAATGGAGTATCCTACCAACCTGGTCAAACCCAACCTGATTTAGAGGCCATGGTTAGAGCTCTTACTGAAAGTATGAACAAATTGAGTCAGGATATGACTGCTACTGTTACCCAGTGTAAAGAACAAGTCCATGAGAATTTTACCCAGCTTAGGGATCGAGTCCAAGTACTTGAGAAACGTAGACATCAAAATTGGACCCCTAATCCAAAATTTAATAGGCCCCAACCTCATCCATGCTAGGAGCCTAGGAGGACCTTATACCGTGATCCCGAGCATAACCTTAGGAATCCTAACCATGATATCTATAGTGTGGATTGTGTCTATGAGTGGTCCTTACAATATTCTAGACCAGTCACTCAACAACCCATGTCTTCTAGATCAAACCATTTAGATCCACACCCATGCCCAAGTAAGGTCTCTACTAGCTTGAAACCCAGTGTGACCCAGGTTCCTATATCACAAGAATGTTTGTTTTATGGAGAAAGAGGCCATAAATCTAGTCAGTGCCCATGCATAGGACTGGCTTGTGCACAGCTAAGTGGTAAGAATCCTAAGGATGACATTAATGAGGGAGAACCCAAGCCTACCAATGAGGAAGAAAGGTTAGGTATGACAAGCCTAGAATCAGTTGACCCGATTACCACTGACCCGAAACCCATTGAAGATGGCATCGAGGAAGTATATGATGCTGACTTGAGTCTAGTTGATGAATATGAGGGGGAAGAACTTGAAGAATGTGACATCGATACTATTGGTTCCTTACCTGAGGAGACCTTGGAGAGCAACCAAGTGGTAGGACCTAGTTCAGAAATTCAAGAGATTTGTGAGAATCAGGTTCCTTTAGTCAAATACCCCCAGGAAGAACTCATAGTGTTAGCCCGAGCTATCAGTTCCTACCCTCTAATGACAGTCATTTCCCAAGTACCAATTGAAGATCTTTGCACTGAACTGTTTAAGTTTGCCCACCCTATGGTAGATCCTCTCCTTAGGATGACTGAATCAAGCCTCTTACAATTGGACCTTGTCCCATGCCCAGCCACTAAGGTCTCTCCCGTAATCTCAGTTGAACATCCTTGTCTTGGGCGGATTGATTCACCCAGTCCTGTAGAAGTCCTCCTTATGGCCCCAGACCCCTTCCTTCGCATGACTGACCTACCCTTCTATAGAGTATACCTTTCCGCACCCATAGGTCAAATTTCAAGTCTTGAGGTCATCATCCATAGGCCCTCCCATGAATCATTCTCTAATCCAGTTCTTGAGAAAGTGGATCATTATTTGCTTAGAGAACAAACCTTAACTATTGCAATCACATGTCCTAGGCTACTTCCCGAACCATCTCTTGATCCATTCCTGGGAGTAGCAAACTTTTCCTTTCGTAAGGATGACCAGTTGACACTCATAGATCACCATTCAAACCTTCAAGTCACCACCTTTAGTCAACAGGTAATTCGAGACTCCACCTCATATCTCCTCCCTTTCTCTAGGACTTCCAATGCTTCTTACACCATCCAAGTATACTTTGTCGAAGCCTTTAGAGTGAACCACGTGTCAGAACCTATTAGGTTTGCCACCTACTTCTGGAAGAACTTATGGTACCTACTAGGCATCCATAATAAGTTTTCATGCTCTGCATGCCCTCCTCCGACCCAAGGTCAAACCTAGAGAGCCTTAGTTTGTTAGGTTTAGACTTAGGGTTCCTTTGTAATAAAGTCCATTCTTTAGGAATGCGTCGCCAGTCTAGTTTAGTTTTCTTGACCCTTTACTAGGCTTTGGCTCAGATTTTGGTTTGATTGAGAGCACCAGGAATTGGGATTTGTATTTTGTCCAGGGCTGAAATTGCATTCAATGTTTCGATCAATAGGTCTATAGGTAGAGTCCCTTTGAAATTGTTCATGGATACAAGCCTCACACACCACTTGATCTGATTTCACTATTAGCCCACACACACAAGTCTCTTGATGCACTTGCATAGCATGCAAAGGACTTGCATAAAGAAATTCATGCCAAAATAACTTTAAGTAATGAAACTTATAAGAAGTTGGCTGATTCTCAAAGACGAGTCAAAACTTTTGTTGAGAGAGACTATGTAATGATTAGGTTAAGGCCTGAGCGGTTTTCTCCTGGAACCGTTAGAAAGTTACATGTTAGAGGAGCTGGACCATTTAGAGTGGTGAAGAGAGTATGATCCAATGCTTATGTGCTCGAGTTACCTCCAGAACTAGGCATTAGCTCCACTTTCAACATTACAGACCTAGTAGAGTATAGGGAGCCAACTGTGATTCCCAGCGAGCCTTTTGAACCTAATCCTGTTATTCAGAGTGATCCCGATCCTGTGTATCCACAAACAAACTGGCCTGTGAGGAAAGAGCAGATTGAAAAGATCCTGGATGATCAGGTAATCTCTACTCGTAATCGAGGATACCAAAGATACCTGGTCTGCTAGCAAGGAAGGCCAGACTCTGATGACTCTTGGATCTCCCGAGAAGAACTACAAGATTTGGATCCAGACCTCTTGGAGAGATACCAGAGCCAACTTGAGCCTTACTCGACAAGGTCGAGTTCCTCCCACCCTGGGAGAATTGGTACGGGCACCAGACTCAGAAGAAGGCTTCAGGGTTCCATCTAGATCTCTGATTGACCTTGCCCGAAGAATTAGGGTTTTCTGGTTTTGTAATAAGGGTTGACCTGATCAACTCAATTTTGAGTCTGTAATTTTGTCATTTCAATTTTTCTTGGGTCATGTTGACTCAGTCCAAGTCCAAGGCCTAGGTAGGTGTCATTCCCTTTGCCATAGGGCACCACATTTTCCAGCTAAAAGTGGGTGCCACACTCCCTGCCACATCTCCATCCAGTGTACCTTGGTCCCCACGTCTCAAGTAAGCAGGTTCTTTTTTCTTGCACCACTTGGGAGAGAAATCCATCAAGATACCTCAATCCAAGGAGGAGACAACTTCTTTCCAGATAAACCCAAGCCAGGATAGCAAGAGTTTTTCTTGAAGAGAGGATCAAGGAGGTGCCCTACAATGTTCCATAAAAATCCAAGTTATAAAAGGGAAGAGAGCATGTCTTGGGGAGAAAATCAAGGAGGCACCCAAAAGTTTCCAAAAGTGCCAAAGCCATGAAAGGAAGAAGCCTAAACTTGTGGAGCAAGACTAGGAGGTGTCTAAATGAGCCAAACCATGAAGGAAAAATCCTTGATTCATGGAGAGATACTAGGAGACACCCCCATAACCTGCCATTTGGAGCTGATTTTCAAATTTTCTTGGAGTTTTTGGGCTGCCCACTCATGGAAGGAGTCTTGGGAAGAGAATTTGATGCCTAAAGTGTGGGTTAGTCCTATTAGTCCCATATGACAAATGTATAAAATTTTATTTCTTTGTTATGTCTATATATATTCAACTCTATGTAACTCTTGAATTTAAAAATCTGATAAATGAAACCAACTTTTTTTAGTGAGCAAACTCTGTGTTTTCTCTCTTCCGCACTTGCATCCAGGTGTTGAGCTCCGTGAGGGAGTAAATCCGGGTTCCCCAGGAACCTTGAGGAGGTGTGAGATCTCCAAAACCCCCAAACCCTAGGTTAGCCACTTCCAATCCAAACCCTAGCCGCCCTTCATCCTCTTCATTCCACCAAACCCTAGCCTACCCCATCTCTCACGGCCCCTCTCTCCAAGTAGAGGCCGACCCCCAGCATCCAGGTCCAGTTCGGCTACTTCGAAGACAGAGCAAACCCCAGAGGAAGTCAGATCAGCATCCAGGAGAATCAGGATTTCAGCAACATCAGCTTTCAAGTTCTTCTATCTGGTAAATCCTTCCTTGAGTATCTGGTTCCATAACTTGTTCGTCTTCTTTCCCATATCTTGAGTTCAGAAGAAGCCAACTCTGCCAAAGGGCCAGTATTGGAGGATCCATTGCGAAGATATCTGAATCCGGGGATCCAACAATCTGCTCAAGAGAGTCCTTCCACTAAACTCTGTGAAGATCACTGCCTGGTCTGTAACCCTTCTCTTCTCTTTACTTCTATCCTGTTGAAAGTTCAGAGCGAAACCCTAGGTCTAGGAGTTTCTCAACCCCGAGCGATCCTTTACTTCTGAACTACTTTGATAACCTAGTTTTTTTAAATTGTGCTTTCAATTATTACATAGTTTCTCTAAATTTAGTTTAACTTTCCTTTGAGTCAAAGCCGACTTCTGAAAATATAAAAAAAAAATAAAAAAAAGAAAGAATTAGTCTTAATTTACTTCCGCATCGCATCATCTCTTTCATTCTGCATCAATGGTGGTTCAGGGATTCTATCCCGAAGGGCTTGTGTGCTGGTCCGCCTACCTGGCCAATCACTGATTGGTGTCTAGGATTGGCAGTTAGGGACCTAACACTCCCCTTACACCTGCCGGCTGAGTCCCGAGTTACTACAGGCTAGCTTGCCACTCTGATTGGGCATCTAGTTTGGGCTCTAGGTCTAGTTAGCCCGTAGTCGTTTCAGTCGAGTCTCATTTGGTGTGCTTGCTTGCATCATCATGTCCACCTGGAACGGAGTACCCTACCAACCTGGTCAAACCCAACCTGATTTAGAGGCCATGATTAGAACTCTTACCAAAAGTATGACCAAATTGAGTCAGGATATGACTGATACTGTTGCCCAGTTTAGAGACCGAGCTCAGGTACTTGAGGAGCCTAGGCACCGAAATTGGACCCCTGACTCAGAATTTGGTAGACCCCAACCTCACCCACACCCAGAGCCTAGGAGACCTTTATACAGGGATCCTGAACCTAATCATTGGAGGTTTGATCTAAGAGCCTATGACCATGATCTTGCCCCTGAGTCTAGCCCTAGGAGCCTATACCCATACTTGGTTGACTTAGAGAAGGGACCCGTTAGGAACACCGAACCTTATGCACCCACTTTTGATGGAAGACAAGAGACATATATTAAGTGGGAAGAACAAATGGATCGGTATTTTGAGTGCACTAATATATCGAAATTAGGACAAGTTAGGTTGGCCAAAACCAAGTTCACCAAACATGCTAGGTCGCATTGGTATGCTATTGAGCGTGAGTGTTATCAAAGAAAAGAGGAAATATATACTTGGAGAGATATGAGAAGTAAGTTGAGAGATAGGTACCTAGGTAGATCCTATGAGAAAAGACTTTTAGACCAATGGTACCAATTGCGACAAGGTAATAGGCATGTGTCAAAATATATCGAGGACTTCCAGTGGTATGACATGAAATGCAATACCATTGAGACCGAAGCTCAGATCACATCGAGGTTTAGGGTTGGGTTACACCCAGACATTTATAGGAAGCTATGCCTTGAAAAGACCAATAAGTTAGACCGAGCCTACCAAGAAGCCCAAGACTATAAGTGGTCTTTAAGATATAACCAATCAAGTACTTTGGACTTAAATCCAACCTCTATCAACTTGAGTCAAGTTCCGATTGATCCGACATCCGTAGTGAACCAGACTTTTGTTTATCAATTCCCACTTGTGTCACCTCTTGACTAGAAGGATAACACTGAGAAGGAGTTAGGCATGGCCATCCCAAAATTAGTTGACCCGACCAGAGCCGTACTTAAAGAGGAATCAAAGGAGAATAGATCAGAACCTTTCAGTGAGATTGAGGAAGAAATATATGAGCCTGACATAAGTTTGATAGATGAATATGAAGAAGAAGAATTTGAGGATATCTCTCCCGATAATTCAATTAACCAACTCCTACCTAATGGGGTTATTGAGGGGACCCCTGCCACTCAAGGAATCCAGGAGCTAACCCTAAGAGAAGACCCTTTTGAGGAAGTTCAGGAAGAGGAAATTACACCAAATGAAAGTTTAAGAGAGAATACCCCTGAACTCATTGAGGAATCCAGAGAAGACACCCCTGAGTCAAATCTGGTAGAGAAGTGTGAAGAAGGAAGGGGTTCACAAGAATTGCCCATTGAGAAGGTCCAAGAACAAGAAAAAGACAGTAGCTTAGAGGACTTTCTAGATAAACATTCCAAAGACCTTCCTGATAACCTTCCACCTTCTAGGAGCACCCAGCCTATCCTAGAACTTGCACTTGTAGACCCTCCTAGAGCAAATCATGAGGTTTGGATGAGTGCACCTATAGAACAATGTCCTCATTTTAAGGTCGTCCTGAATAACCAAGGTTTGTTTCTTGTTTCCGATAAGCCACCTCAAAACTCTGATTCTTATTTCCTACCCTTTCCTGAATCTTCTCATGTTTCTAGAGCTATGGGATTACACTTTACTGAGATCTCTAGGTTGCAAGACTCCTTGGAACCTATTAGATTTGCCACCTACTTCTGGAAGACCTTATGGCACCTACTAGGCATCCATAATAAGTTTTCATGCTCTGCATGCCCTCTTCCAACCCAAAGTCAAACCTAGAGAGCCTTAGTTTGTTTGGTTTAGACCTAGGGTTCCTTTGGAATAAAGTCCATTCTTTAGGAGTGCGTCGTCAGTCTAGTTTAGTTTTTCTTGACCCTTTACTAGGCTTTGGCTCAGATTTTGGTTTGATTGAGAGCACCAGGAATTGGGATTTGTATTTTGTCCAGGGCTGAAATTGCATTCAATGTTTCGATCAATAGGTCTATAGGCTAGAGTCCATTTGAAATTGTGCATGGTTACAAACCTCACACACCTCTTGACCTAGCTCCTTTACCAGTCCACACACGAGTCTCCGAGTCTGCTGAAGTTTTTGCACAGCATATAAAAGACTTGCATAAAGAACTTCATGCCAAAATAAATTTAAGTAATGAAACTTATAAGAAGTTGGCTGATTCTCAAAGGCTAGTCAAAACTTTTGTTGAGGAAGACTATGTAATGATTAGGTTAAGGCCTGAACGGTTTCCTCCTGGAACCGTTAGAAAGTTACATGCTAGAGGAGCTAGACCATTTAGAGTGGTGAAGAGAGTAGGGTCCAATGCCTATGTGCTCGAGTTGCCTTCAGAACTAGGCATTAGCTCCACTTTCAACATTACAGACCTAGTAGAGTACAGGGAGCTAGCTGTGATTCCCAGTGAGCCTTTTGAACCTAATCCTGTTATTGAGAATGATCCCGACCCTGTGTGTCCACCAACAAACTGGCCTGTGAGGAAAGAGCAGATTGAAAAGATCCTGGATGATCAGGTTATCTCTACTCGTAATCGAGGATACCAAAGATACCTGGTCCGCTAGCAAGGAAGGCCAGATTCTGATGACTCTTGGATCTCCCAAGAAGAATTACAAGAATTGGATCCAGACCTCTTGGAGAGATGCCAGAGCCAGCTTGATCCATACTCGACAGGGTCGAGTTCCTCCCACCCCAGGAAAATTGGTGCGGGCACCAGAATCAGAAGAAGACTTCAGGGCTCCATCTGGATCTCTGATTGACCTTGCCCGAAGAATTACGATTTTCTAGTTTTGTAATAAGGGTTGACTTGGTCAACTCAATTTTAGTCTTGAGTCTGTATTTTCCTGCAATTTAAATTTTGTTGAGTCATGTTGACTCAGTACAAGTCCTAGTAGTGGTCTAGATCTTCTCCAGGTTGGTGCCACTTTTTTTTTCAGTCAAGTCAAGGTCCAGGGTGCCACATTTTCTCTCCCAGGCCCAAGCAAGTGGGCGCCACACTCCCAGCCACATGCCAGAGTCCAGGAGGCGCCACATCTCCATCTAGTGTCTTTGGTCCCTACACCACAAGAAGTAAGTTCCTTTTTTTTCTTGCACCACTTGGAAGAGAAATCCATCAAGATACCTCAATCCAAGGAGGAGCCAATTTCTTTCTAAATAAACCCAAGCCAGGATGGCAAGAATTTTTCTTGAAGAGAGGATCAAAGAGGTGCCCCATAATGTTCCATAAAAATCCAAGTTATAAAAGGGAAGAGAGCATGTCTTGGGGAGGAATTCAAGGAGGTTCCCAAAAGTTTCCAAAAGTGCCAAAGCCATGAAAGGAAGAAGCCTAAACTTGTGGAGCAAGACTAGGAGGTGTCCAAATGAGCCAAACCATGAAGGAAAAATCCTTGATTCACGGAGAGATACTAGGAGACACCCCCATAACCTGCCATTTGGAGCTGATTTTCAAGTTTTCTTAGAGTTTTTGGGCTGCCCACTCATGGAAGGAGTCTTGGGAAGAGAATTTGATGCCTAAAGTGTGATTTAGTCCTATTAGTCCCACATGGAAAATGTATAAAATTTTATTTCTTTGTTATGTCTATATATTCAACTCTATGTAACTCTTGAATTAAATGATGAATGAAATCAATTTCTTTATGAGTAACTTTGTGTTTCTCTCTTCCGCACTTGTATTCAGGTGTTGAGCTCCGTGAGGGAGTAAATCCGGGTTCCCTAGGAATCTTGAGGAGGTGTGAGATCTCCAATCCCAAAACCCTAGGTTAGCCACTTCAACTCCAAAACCCTAGCCGCCCATCATCCTCTTCATTCCACCAAAACCCTAGCCTACCCCATCTCTCACGGCCCTTCTCTCCAAGTGGAGGCCGACCACCAGCATCCAGGTCCAGTTCGGCTGCTTCGAATACGGAGCAAATCCCAGAGGAAGCCAGATCAGCATCCAAGAGAATAAGGACTTCAGCAACATCAACTTTCAAGTTCTTCTATCTAGTAAATCCTTCCTTGAGTATCTGGTTCCATAAATTGTTCCTCTTCTTTCCCAGATCTTGAGTTCAGGAGAAGCCAACTTTGCCAAAGGACCAGTATTGGAGGATCCATTGCGAAGATATCTGAATCCGGGGATCCAACAATCTGCTCAAGAGAATCCTTCCACTAAACTCTGTGAAGATCACTGCCTGGTCTGTAACCCTTCTCTTCTCTTTACTTCTGTCCTGTTGAAAGTTCAGAGCGAAACCCTAGGTCTGGGAGTTTTTCAACCCCCAGCGATCCTTTACTTCTGAACTACTCTGATAACCTAGTTTCTTTAAATTGTGCTTTCAATTATTACATAGTTTTTTTCAATTTAGTTTAACTTTCTTTTGAGTCAAAGCCGACTTTTGAAAATATAAAATTAAAAAAAAAAATTTTTTTTTACTTCCGCATTGCATCATCTCTTTTGTTCTACATCATGATGATGCAAGCAAACACACCAAATGAGACTCGACTAAAATGACTACGGGCAAACTAGACCTAGAGCCCAAACTAGATGCCCAATCAGAGTGGCAAGCTAGCATGTAGTAACTCGGGACTCAGCCAGGCAGGTGTAAGGGGAGTGTTAGGTCCCTAAATGCCAATCCTAGACACCAATCAGAGATTGGCCAGGTAGGCAAAACAGCACACAAGCCCTTCGGGATAGAATCCCTGAACCACCGTTCTAGATACTAAGTACAAAGCACACATAGAGTAACTAGACAAACTGACTCAACACTAGCCTAGACCTGACTTGTTAGTGTCCCTAGGCCACTAGGACAAATTAAGTCTAATAAATTTTAAAATTAGTCTTAGGATCGAATGAATGGGTGGTGGTTTTGGGCTAAGGAGAGGTTATCAACTCCTTCCCTTATCTTAGATGCTCAATTGCCCTTAAGATGAATTAGGAGATGATCACTCAAAAAAAATTGAAATGCAGAAACACAGAAACAGAGTTGCTGTAATTTAACTCTCAGAAATTTCACAGAAACCAATAAATCATAATAAAATTATGAAAAATAGATTCAATTATATTGGTTCCAGCAAAATAAAAATCATGCAATTTGGAGTTACCTTCAATGAGAAACAATTCCTGCAACAGAGTAGTTACAGACTGAAAATAGAATGCTTCCCCCGTTTACAATTCCTGCTACGAAGTTGTAACCCAGCGGATCCCCTACACGCCCTGGGAACACCCCGTGGAATGGGAAGAGGAGGCTTGTACCTCGCTTCGATTCTAGGACCGGACGTCCTCGGGAGTCTACTTCGAGCAGACAAAGTAAAAAAGAGAGACACTCAAAACATGCAAGCAAGTCAGAAATCCTAGACAGGGCTCTGATACCAAAATTGATGCAGAACAAAAGAGATGATGTGATGCGGAAGTAAATTAAAATTAATATTTTTTTTTATATATATTTTTAGAAGTCGGCTTTGACTCAAAGGAAAGATAAACTAATATTGAAATAAACTAAGAAATGACAGAGAGCACAATTAAAAGGAGTGGATTATCAGAGTAACTCAGAAGTAGGATCGCTGGGAATTGAGAAACCCCCATATCTAGGGTTTGCTCTGAGTTTCAACGAAACAGACAAAGTGAGAAGGGAAGGTTCTTGTTACTTAGCAGTGATATCTCTCGTTGCTTCAATTGGAGGACACTCTCGAGCATATTGTAGGATCCTTGGAGACGGGGTATCTTCGCAATGGATCCTCGGATTGTAGTCCTATAGCAAGGTTGGCCTACTTCTCGAACTCGGGATCTGGAAGAAGAAGAACAAAAGAAGAACCAGAAACTCAAAGAAAGACACTGACCTGAGGACTTAATGAAGATTGTTGGATGTAGAAGTTCCGGAGATCTTGATACTGATCTGACTCTCCTTTTGAACTGGCTCTGTAGTTGAAACAGTTGATCTGAACCTGGATGCTGGTGACCGGCTTCGATGTGGAAGAGAGGGGCCGTGGGATGAAGATGGAAAATTAGGGTTTGGTGGTGGTGGAGTAGAGATGGGTGGGCTAAGCTAGGGTTTTGGGGTTGGAGATCTCACACCTCCTCAAGGTTCCTGTGGAACCCAGAATTACTCCCTCACGGAGCTCAACACTTGAATACAAGTGCAGAAGAGAGAAACACAAAGTTGCTCACAAAGAAATTGATTTCATTCATCATTTAATTCAAGAGTTACATAGAGTTGAATATATAGACATAACAAAGAAATAAAATTTCATACACTTCCCATGTGGGACTAATAGGACTAACCCACACTATAGGCATCAAAATCTCTTCCCAAGACTCCTTCCATGAGTGGGCAGCTCAAAAACTCCAAGAAAACTTGAAAATCAGCTCCAAATGGCAGGTTATGGGGGTGTCTCCTAGTATCTCTCCATGAATCAAGGATTTTTCCTTCATGGTTTGGCTCATTTGGACACCTCCTAGTCTTGGTCCACAAGTTTAGGCTTCTTCCTTTCATGGCTTTGGCACTTTAGGAAACTTTTGGGTGCCTCCTTGATTTTCTCCCCAAGACATGCTCTCTTCCCTTTTATAACTTAGATTTTTATGGAACATTGTGGGGCACCTCCTTGATCCTCTCTTCAAGAAAAATTCTTGCCATCCTGGCTTGGGTTTATTTGGAAAGAAGTTGGCTCCTCCTTGGATTGAGGTATCTTGATAGATTTCTCCCCCAAGTGGCGCATGAAAGAAGGGACCTGCTTTCTTGTGGTGTGGGGACCAAGGCACACTGGATGGAGATGTGGCACCTCCTGGACTCTGGCGTGTGGCTGGGAGTGTGGCGCCCACATGCTTGGGCCTAGGAGAAAAAATTGGGCACCCTGGACCTTGACTTGATTTTAAAAAAATGGCACCAACCTGGAGAAGACCTAGACCACTACTAGGACTTGTACTGAGTCAACATGACTCAACAAAATTTAAATTGTAGGGAAATACAGACTCAAGACTAAAATTGAGTTGACCAAGTTAACCCTAATTACAAAACCAAAAAATCCTAATTCTTCGGGCAAGGTCAATCAAACATCCAGATGGAGCCCTGAAGTCTTCTTCTGAGTCTTGTTACCGCACCACAAAAGCGTGGGGGAAACTGTCGGGTATTTCCTTTAAATCCCCCACACCACCGCCCTGTCGAGCCTTCATGCATATTCTCCCTCTCCGATGAGCGACTAGGAGCTCTCCAACGCCTGCCAGTGAGTCCTTTCCCATTTTCCCAATTTTAGGAAGGATTTTGGGATGGATTTATTTGGGTTTTCGTTCGGTTACTTGCGGTCGTTCATCGCCGGTGGTCGTGCCACCAGTTTTCTTTCGATCTGTTGGGGTCTTCCCGGCAACCTCCTCCTATGGTCGCCACCGGCAACCGTGGAGGGGTTCTCAGTTTGGTCGAGCGGATAGAGATGGGAGGGGTTCGATGGAGACGATGGAGAGAAGAGAACAGGGAAAGTAAGGAAGAAAGAAAGAAAAAAAAATGAGGGGGATGTTTGGTTTCAGTCCAGGGAAAAAAAAAAGAAGAAAAAAAAAAAGAGGACAGCAAAAGTGGAGAGAGAAGATGAAGAGAGAGAAAGAGGAGGAAAAAAATATAAATGTTGAAAGGGGGATCGAAAGGTTTTATTCTGGAAATTCGTGAGATTAGGATTTACGGATGAATCGTAGAAGGAATTTGGGTAAAAGGTTTGGATTTACAATTATCCTAGGATTATTGATTAAAAAAAAAATTTGTTATTGTACCTGTAGGGAGGCAGCCTTCTGAGCAGAAGGGCTTTATGCGGGTTCTGGGTATGGACCAATATCAGTTGTCTCTATAAGGTAAGGATTCTAGACATGATCACCAGTTCTATACATTATTTTATGTTTTGATCCGAGCATATATATATATATATATTTACATGCATGGTTGTTTTCGGATAACATGACTTGATTTTCCGAGATACAGAATGAGTTTGTTGTTATTGTTATTTGTGTTTTATTTAATATATAATGTTTATCAAGTGATCTTTGAATGTGTTGGATCGTGATATCGATCGTTGAAAGGTGACATGTTTTGGCTATATGAGATGAAATGATAAAGCGTTAAGTGAAAATGGTGTTTGGACTAGCCATGCCATGGCGGTATCATGGTTTTTTAGTGTGCCAGTCACAGGCTGGAGTGTAACAAATTGTGTGCCAGTCACAGGCGGGAGTGTGACAACTTTGTGTGCCAGTCACAGACTGGAGTGTGACAACAGTGTGCCAGTCACAGACTGGAGTGTGACAACAGTGTGCCAGTCATGGACTGGAGTGTGATAATAGTGTGCTAGTCACAAGCTAGAGTGTGACCGTAGCTAGTCCAGAACCCTAAAGATAAATGTTAATTAATCAAAACTCTAAAAAAAAATCATAACGTTGTCAAGGTTTTGATATACGTGATATTTGATGTGATATACTAGTATGTTTTTATTTTTCTAGAATTATATTATTACTAGTGTGATCATATGGAAACCTTACTGGGCTGTAAAGCTCACAACCCTATTTTTTTTCTTCCACAGAGTTGTGCAGATATTCGGGCTTGGTGATGAATAATATTTTATTGAGGTAAGTGACTCTTGTATCCTAGGCCTTGCATGATCTATAGGATAAAATCTAGAATTTGTGCGGCCGGTCGCGTAGCCGATTCCGGTGCTGGATTCGGGACGTGACAATTTAATTGGAATCAAGATGACCATTTACATGATTAACTTAGATAACATTATAAAGTATACACCTTAATGGTGTTAATCAGATCTATTTTAGATCACTTTGTTAAGATTCTTCGGGAGCTTAACCCAGAATCACAAAAATAGGCTACATCCATGTTTTCAAAATAATTCAAGAATCTTTTCCAAATTTTCGAAGTTCTAATTTTTCAAATTCATGATTGTTATAACGGGAATTGGCTATTACTCCAATGTTACTATCAAGTCCAGGTCATTAACAGCTTGAATGGTCTATGGCACGAGCCCCAATACTTGTGGGCCCTAAAAAATTTCTATTTGGTACCTTCCTCTGAGTTGGAGATCTAGACAATTGACCAACAACAACAATTTTTAGAGTGTTAGATACATCCTATAGAATGGTCGAGGTGACAAATTCAGTCTTAGTGAGTATTTTATGATATCAAAAGTTCAGCTAAAAATGTTGCTCGGGGAATGGTTTTTGAGCATCATATAGAAAGCAGTATTCCCAAACTTTGTAGAATGAACGGTAAATCACATCCAATATCACTCTTGTTTTTATCTTATAGTTGATGGTGGATCAACTTATTCTTATGGACATCCACATAAAAGGCAGCATGAGGGTACAAACACACAAACAAAACCCAATTTCTTTCTCTTTATTCTTATGGACATAAACAAGCCAAAAGAAACACAAAAGAGTCAGCACTTAACATGCTGCCTTCCGACGTAACAAGATATTAGGAGGAATATTATATTAGTGAGTATGGTTTTTATTAGAATTGTATAGAATATTAGAAAGTATATTATCTAAAATATTTTATATAATCTTTAAAATTGTTACAAATAAACTGTAAATTTTTGGGATTGCTAGAATATTATATATGATTTTTGATATTACTAGAATATTCTATGTGATCTTTGGGATTGGCAGAATCATTCCATAATCTCCTCATTACCTACCTGGTTTTCTTTTCTTCACCTTTATATATTGATGTATGTATTACAATGAAATACAAGAGAAAAATCTTCTTCACTTGCTTGTCTCCTTCTCTCTCTTGTATTTTTTACAAGGTATAAGAGCAGGTCATCATCGATTCGAGTTTGTTCCTTCAATTAGCTCTTGCAGCAAGTTATTGCTGAAATACCTTCTTTGTACATAATTGGAGACAAATAATTACCATATCTCATTTTCATCAACATGTCTGACCAAATCAATCAGAGTACCATAATCGAATATATGATAGATGGTTCATCAACGACTTTAAGTACTGCGCGTGACCTAACATTTCCCTATTTCATCTCACCTTCGAAGAATCCTAGGAATGCCCTTGTGACATCTCTGCTCAAGGGACCGAACTACCCAGCATGAAGAAGAGCCATGATCACTGATCTTCAATCTAAACGAAAAGCATAGTTCATTGATGGGATACTTACACGACCTGCAGATGAATCATAGGACTGTTTTCTATGGGATACATGCAATTCAATAGTGATGTCATGGATCTACAACTATGTTGTACCAGAAATCTATGATAGCATCTCTTTCTTTGAAAGTACTCGAGATATTTAGGTTGATCTTGAGAAAGATATTCTTAAGGCAATGCTCCTCGCATTCATAAGTTAAAAAGTCAAATCTAGAGTCTCAAGTAAGGCAATAATATGACTATTGCCACTTATTATGCCTATCTTTGAGGCTTGTGGGAGGAACTTGTAGCTTATTCCAAGGTACCAACTTACTCTTGTAGAGCCACAACAGAGATCCAAATTGAGAAAGAAGAAAAGAGACTGCATCAATTTCTTTTCGGCCTCAATGACTCCTACAATATGTTGCGAGATCAGCTGCTGTTCATGGAGCCATTGCTAACCGTCAACAAGGCATGTGCCTTATTGATTCGAGGTGGATAGCAAAGGGAAGTTGTAGGAGTTTAAATTCAATCGGAAGCCACAGCTCTTGCTGCTAAGGCCGTAACACAAAGGGCAAACAAGGAGATTGACTTTAAGGAGAAGAATAAAAAATATTCTTGATACGACAGGCGGGACATACCCACGATAGATGCTTCAAGTTAGCCAAGTACCCACTTGCATGGCAATCCAAGGGTCGACTTAGGAGTAGAGGAAATGGGACATGGACTGGTAGTGAGCACCAAGGAGAGGCTACTGTAAATGCTACAACCCCATTGACAAAAAGCAGAATCTCTATAATATCCAGTCTTTCTTCCATATAATATTAACTACTTATTTTTCTCTTTGGGCAATATAAGGCTCAAAGTGCCATAAATTTTGTTGGTAAGGCCTTCCTTGATTCTTATCATCAATCTTGGATCCTTGATAGTGGTACTTTAAAATACTTAACTTTTTATAAGTCCTTTCTTCATGATATTAAATTCCTTGATAATTCATTCTTTGTTATTCTACCTAATGGAGTCAATATGCCATGCATTCATATGGTGATGTTGTCTTGACCAATGATATTACTTTACACCATACCTTATATGTTCTTAATTTTATATGCAATCTTGTTTTAGTAAGCAAACTTGATCGAAACTATAATTGTATTGTTCTTTTCTTTCCCACATTTTGTGCTTTACAGGACCTTGCCACGGGAAAGCTGATTGAATTGGGTAAACTCCAGGATGGTCTTTACTGCTTCAAAGGCTTGATAATAAACCCTACATGGATAAATAAAGTCAATACTTTGGTTGATCTCTAGCATACTCGGTTAGGACATTGCTCTTACAAGTATTTAAAACATATTCCTTTTCTTTCAAGTACTCCTTTTGATTCCATGAATAATTATTATGATATTTGCTATCATGCCAAATAGACAAAAAAGTCATTTTTCTTAATCATTAATAAATCAGCTTCATCATTTGATTTAGTACATTTTGGTATATGGGAGCCATATTGCATCTCATCATGCATGGGTGCTCATTTATTTTTTATTATTATTGATGATTGCACAAGGGCTATTAGGATTTATCTATTACAAAGAAAATCTAAGGCATGTCAATGCTTTATTAATTTTAATGTTATTGTTGAAAATTATTTTAATGCTTGTTGCCACCAAGATCGTCGTGGCCCGTAGCTGCTGTCAACGCCGAAGTGTGCTTCCTCCGCTGCATGGCGGCCCTATGGTTCGGGACCTGCAAAACAGGGATTAGTGATCCGGGATGGGGATTCCGGTAGGGGCATTCTGATGGTCAAGTCAGTGACGATCCAAGGGAACAGATCCTCCTGGTCGAGCCCCTCTTGAAGGACTCCATACTAGGAGGGGTGAGTAGTATGAGAGTGGGGTGCAAGTGCGTCAGGAGAATGGTGGCCGAGCTAGAGAGATTTTCTATGTGGCCTTTTCTCCTTCCCTTGCTTGGGTTTTTGGTGGTGCCTTGCCCTCAGGTTGAGCTTGCACTTGTGTTTGTGTTTGCATATCTCCCACCTTCGGGGATGTCGAATGTTCTTTGTAGCCAAGGTGACTGTTGGGCGGCTGCCTCGGGACCTTCGCTGGGCTGGCAGGCGCGTGCGGCGATGTCCCGTGCCATGAACAGGATGTCGTTCCTGATTCGTGCTAAGGAAAGCTGTCATGTGCTCTGACATTCCTCCTTGTCGCCCCATTTTAGGAAGCCTGGCGGTGCCTCGATCGGGGGGCCACCTTTTCTAGGATTTGAATCTCCTGATTGACTTCCTCTTCCGAGTGGTTCAGGTGGTTGGTGAAGATTATGGCACCTCGATCGGAGGACTCCTCCCCTTTTTGGTGCAAGTGGGAGCCGCGGGCAGTTATTGCAGCCTGGTGGGCGTCCTGCTGTCTCTTTACTCGTCGATGTCTTTGCTTGAGCTGGAGGCCGAACAGAGGAGGTAGGGCTCGATCTGGTGGAGGGCAAAGTGTGGCCTCGGCCTAGAGGGCTTGACCTAGGAGAGACTCTATGTGGCGGAGGAAGGCTGAGCTTGACTCTGGACCACAGGGCTCGATATCAAGGGTCTCGATCTGGAGGAGGGCAAAGCACGGCCCCGATCCAGAGGGCTCGACCTCGGAGAGACTCCACGTGGTGGAGGAGGGCTGAGCTCGACTCCGTACCACGGGGCTCGATCTCGAGGGGCTCGATCTGGTGGAGGGCAGAGTGCAGTCCCAGCCCAGAGGGCTCAACCTCGGAGAGACTCTACGTGGTGGAGGAGGGCTAAGCTCGACTCCGTACCACAGGGCTCGATCTCGAGGGGCTCAATCTAGGGGATGCCGCTCGGCTCCGGCCTAAGCATCCCGAGTTGGCGGGCCAGACCTGGCAGAGGACGGAGCTCGGCTTTGGCGGGCAGCCTCGTTATCCTGAGGGAGCTCAGCCCAGCAAAGGAGCACGAGTAGAGTATCTGACATGGCATCTGACAGCTACTCCACATTAGCGATCATGCCATATCATTTGCCCCCCACTCTCGAGGCTCATTAGTGTGCGGCACCTAGGTCGAAGGGAGTAATTGCATCACTGACGTGGAAAGGTGAAGATCCAGAACAATTATGGCCATGATCGCCGGTGCTTCACAAGACGGTTTTCGAGGCCATTGCGGGGGTGCCATGTGGCTACGTCCGAGGAGTAGTTATTACTGGCACGGAACCCAGAGTGGCAAGGATGCCTTTCTCACTGATGGCTGGCACATGGCATGAATCCGTTGGTGGAGAGGTTGTAACGGTACGGATGTATTGGGTCGCTTCGAAATGAAAAGAAGTTTTTATCCAAAACATCTATTCTTTCAAATTCTTAGTGCCTGCTGTAGTACCCAGGCTTCCCCTTTTTCCTGATTGCCTCAGTCCCCCTAAGGAACCAGGTTAGTCTTCCTTCTCTTCTTCTTCTTCCCATCATAGTAGGATTCCTCTTCTGAGTCTAGGGCCTTCCCCCAGCCGACTTTGTCCCTTCTGCTCCTTGGGTTCCTTGCTTCTTCTTCTTTTGAAGATGTCTCATTTTGGTCTGGGCTTCTATCCTTCCACCAATCCGAATGAAGCCGGTCCTTCTGAGCCGAGGATGCCATCTTCTTCCTCTGATGAGGAGGGGGGTGGGGCGTGCTTCGAGTTCAGTAGGAGGCATCCTCCTAGCCCCATATCCATTAGAGAACCATGGGCCGGTCCTTCCCATCCTTCTTGTCTTCCTCCCCCATCCGAACCTGTCTCCGAGTCGTCTGGTCAACAGGTCCCAGTGGGATCACTTCGACGATTTCTGTTATGGAGCTGGGGACCATCCGGGATGTCTACAACATCCCGCACTCCATTCGGCTTCTGATCCCCCGACCAGGGGATAGGGTCACTTCGAGTAGCCCAGGACAGATCGCCTTTTATGAGGAGACCTTTTTGGGAGGGCTCCGGTTCTCCTTTCATCCCTTCTTCATGTCTGTGCTGAGCAACTACCATCTGGTTCCCGCTAAGCTAGTCCCGAACGCCATCAGGACCATCTTCTCCTTCATCGTACTCTACCACTCCCACGGGCTTGTTGCCTGATTTTTCTTGTTTAGGGCGTTCTTCACCCTAAAGCGCCACCCCACCGAGGATGAGTGGTGGTCCTTGTCTTCTCGCCTGAGGGGCATTAAACTTGAGCTCTTTTCTTCCATCAAGGGATGGAAGAGCAAATTCTTCTTTGCCACAGTCGAGGGGGTTGACTGGGTCTGGAGTGATCCGAATTAGTCCCCCAACCAAGTCTCTGCGATCGATGCGACTGACCAGGATGACTACGAGTAGCTCCGCACTGCTCAGATTCCTTCCCTTGAGGTCCTGCTATCAGAGCAGAACCTTTTCGATGCCAGGGTCAACCCAACGAGAGGGTTGGGTGAGTCCAGCTCAGGTCTTTCTTTCCTTTGTGCTTTTATACTAACCTTTCCGAGCTCTAACCATTATGTGATCTGTGTGCAGGAATGATCTTCACGGAGAATGACTTGCTGACGATCACCAGGAAGAGGCCGCCAGCCGAGCTAGCCGATGAGCCTCCATCGAGATGGGTCCGGGGGGAGAGTGCGTTGGCGGCCGCTCCCGCCCCGCCGGTCGCCCCGAGTAGGAGGGAGGCCGAAGCTGCCCCTGCACCAGTGGAGAGGTCGATGTTCGTGACCCTAGGGCCAAGTCAGCGGGCAGTCCAGGAAGTCCCTGAGCGGCCCAGGCAACAGGGAGCGGCCCCTATCCCGGAGCCTGAAGTGGTCGTCCGGGCCAGGGCCGCAGTTGTCGCCGCCGCCGTGTCCCCCAACTCCTCGAGCCCGGTTGTAACTGAGGTCAAGGAGGAGGTTCGATCTTGGGCTGGGCCTGTGACTGAGGCACCACCTGAGAAGGTGCCGGATCCATAGCTCACTCCCGGGGGCTCCGTTACTGGTGGATCGAACGACCCTACTCCCGGTGAGAGTAGGAGGGAGGAGGCGCAGCGCCGACTTCCATTCAAGCTGGGACCCGAGAGCTCTCTTCTCCGGAACCATGTACTGGCCGAGCGCATGATGGGTTTCTCGATCCAGCCATGCGATCGGCAGGGGATGGCTAGTCAGTGGCTGGGGGATGTGATCAACAGCATCTTTCCCCAGCTATTTTTGGTAAGCGATCCCACCCCTTTTACTTCTTTCTTTTTCTCTCTCTCTTTTTGACTAATATTTCACATGATGCAGATTGGTGCCGAGGTCCTCTTCATAAAGGACTGCTTCCGAAACTAGCAAAAGGATGACCGGTAACGGGCAATCGAGGTCGAGTCGCTGAAGACTGACATGAAGGAGAGGACCGACACGAATGGGGTGCTCGATCATAAGGTCAAGGACCTCGAGAAGAAGCTCGCCAGTTCAGAGGGGCGAGCAAAGGAGCTCCAGAAGGGCCTCGACCAAGAGCAAGGCCGATCGAAGAAGAAAGCCGAGGAGCTCGCTAATGCTGAAAGAAGGCTGGGGCTATTTAACATTAAGGTAGTCCAGCAGAGGGAGATTGCTCGATCCCTTCAGAT
Source organism: Areca catechu (assembly GCA_021397845.1). NCBI lineage: Eukaryota > Viridiplantae > Streptophyta > Magnoliopsida > Arecales > Arecaceae > Areca > Areca catechu. Next base: position 193,410,942 of record CM038039.1, read on the forward strand.
CGAACTGGCAGCGGTGAAGGAGAAATTGGTCATGGCTGAGAGGGTGACAGAGGAGTCGGCTAAGTCGATGGAGGTGGCTAGGGGGGAAGCCGCCGAGGCAAGGAGGGATGCTGAAGAGGTTGTGGCTAGGTACAGAGCCTCGGAGGAGTTCATCGTCGAGATTCATCAAATGATGCCGGACTCCTTCTTCAAAGGCTTCATGTACCTATGCGGTCAAGTTGAGGGGTTCATTCTTGATGAGGGCCGCAGCCGCCTCAGTTACCCTCAAGCCTCGGACATGGAGTCGGGCCCGAAGGTGGACGTCAAGGGAGCTGCTATTCCCAAAACTTCTTCGCTAGCCGAAGTCGGTGTTGGGCCACCTGAGGTCGGAGCTGCCCAATTGGAGGTCCCTGAGAATGAGACCTCATAGCCTCATGGCCCTATTAGGGGGCCAGCTAGAGTGGAGTAGCCTTCCATCTTGTCTTTCTCCCCTTCTGTATTTGATCTGGGTCGCCCGGTATGTCGGGGGCCCAAAGATGCTTGTAAACAACTTTTATTAATGAAGTGAAAATTTTCTTGCTACCTGTTCCCGAGCATCACTTGACTCTTCCCTCTTCTCTCTTATCCTTCTTCTTCTCTTTTTTTTTTTTTTTGAAGTACGCAACAAGATCAGAGAGAAGGGTTCCGCCTTGTCTGGGGCTTCACTTGACTCTTCCCTCTTCTCTCTTATCCTTCTTCTTCTCTTTTTTTTTTTTTTGAAGTACGCAACAAGATCAGAGAGAAGGGTTCCGCCTTGTCTGGGGCTTGGTCTTTAGGCTCCAATGTTGATGAAGTGAGCTCAGGATTTTGGCAGTTTGGGAGCAGCTGGGCTCCAAGATTTGCTGGCCGGAGAGCTGGGCCCCGGTCCAGGTTGCCCGAGAGCTGGGCTCGGGTTTTGGTGTCTTGGAGCTAGGCTTGAAGACTTCTTGGTCGAAGAGCTGGGCCCTAGTCCAAGAGTTGCCTGAAAGCTGGGCTCAGGTCTTGGTATTTTGGAGCTAGGCTTGAAGACTTATTGGCCAGAGAGCTGGGCCCCGGTCCAAGGGTTGCCCGAGAGCTGGGCTCAGGTCTTGTCTTGGAGCTAGGCTCGAAGACTTGTCATCCAGAGAGTTGGGCCTCGGGTCTTGTTCTCCTGAGAGCTGGGCTCAGGTCTTGTCTTGAAGCTGGGCTCGAAGACTTATCATCCGAAGAGCTGGGCCCCGGGTCTTGTTCTCCTAAGAGCTGGGCTCAGGTCTTGGTGTCTCGGAGCTAGGCTCGAAGACTTCTTGACCGAAGAGCTGGGCTCCGGAGTTGATGATGTCTCGGAGCTGGGCTCGAAGACTTGTTGGCCGGAGAGCTAGGCTTCGGAGATGGGGGCATCTCGGAGCCGAGCTCGAAGACATCCTTGCCGGAAAGCTGGGCCCCAGAGGTGGTGTCTTGGAGCTGGGCTTGAAGACTTATTGGTCGGAGAGCTGGGCTCCAGCATTGGTGTCTTGGAGCTGGGCTAGAAGACTTGGTGGTCTGAGAGCTGGGCTGCGGTGCTGGTGTCTCAGAGCTGGGCTCGAAGACTTATTGGCCAGAAAGATGGGCTCCGGAGTTGATGATGTCTCGGAGCTGGGGTTGAAGACTTGTTGCCAGAGAGCTGGGCTCTGAAATTGGTGTCTTGGAGCTGGGCTCGAAGACTTGTTGGCTGAAGAGCTGGGCTCCAGAGTTGGTGTCTTGGAGCTGGGCTCGAAGACTTGTTAGTTAGAGAGCTAGGCTCCAGAGTTGGTGATGTCTTGGAGCTGGGCTCGGAGACTTGTTGGCCAGAGAGTTGGGCTCTAGAGTTGGTGTCTTGAAGCTAGGCTCGAAGACTTGTTGGCCAGAGAGCTAGGCTCCAGAGTTGGTGATGTCTCAGAGCTAGGCTCAAAGACTTATTGGCTGGAGAGCTGGGCTCTGGAGTTGGTGATGTCTCGGAGCTGGGCTCGAAGACTTGTTGGCCGGAGAGCTAGGCTCCGGAGTTGGGGGCATCTCGGAGCCGGGCTCGAAGACATCTTTGCCAGAGAGCTGGGCCCTGAAGATGCTGTCTTGGAGCTAGGCTCAAAGACTTGTTGGTCGGATAGTTGGGCTCTCGAGTTGGTGTCTTGGAGCTAGGCTCGAAGACTTGTTGGCCGGAGAGCTGGGCTCCGGAGTTGGTGATGTCTCAGAGTTGGGCTCGGAGACTTGTTGGCCGTAGAGCTGGGCTCCAGAGTTGGTGTCTTGGAGCTAGGCTCGAAGACTTGTTGGCCGGAGAGCTGGGCTCCAGAGTTGGTGTCTTGGAGCTGGGCTCAAGTGGTGTGTGAGGCTTGTATCCATGAACAATTTCAAAGGGACTCTAGCCTATAGACCTATTGATCGAAACATTGAATGCAATTTCAGCCCTGGACAAAATACAAATCCCAATTCTTGGTGCTCTCAATCAAATCAAAATATGAGCCAAAGCCTAGTAAAGGGTCAAGAAAAACTAAACTAGACTGACGACGCATTCCTAAAGAATGGACTTTATTCCAAAGGAACCCTAGGTCTAAACCTAACAAACTACGACTCTCTAGGTTTGACCTTGGGTCGGAGGATGGAATGCAGAGCATGAAAACTTATCATGGGTGCCTAGTAGGTGCCATAAGGTATTCCAGAAGTAGGTAGCAAACCTAATAGGTTCTGACACGTGGTTCACTCTAAAGACTTCGACAAAGTATACTTGGATGGTGTAAGAAGCATTGAAAGTCCTAGAGAAAGGGAGGAAATATGAGGTGGAGTTTCGAATTACTTGCTGACTAAAGGTGGTGACCTGAAAGTTTGAATGGTGATCTATGAGTGTCAACTGGTCATCCTTACGAAAGGAAAAGTTTGCTACTCCCAGGAATGGATCAAGAGATGGTTCGGGGAGTAGCCTAAGATATGTAATTGCAACAGTTAAGGTTTGTTCTCTAAGCAAATAATGATCCACTTTCTCAAGAAATGGATTAGAGAATGATTCATGGAAGGGCCTATGGATGATGACCTCAAGACTTGAAATTTGACCTATGGGTGCGGAAAGGTATACTCAATAGAAGGGTAGGTCAGTCATGCGAAGGAAGGGGTCTGGGGCTATAAGGAGGACTTCTACAGGACTGGGTGAATCAATCCGCTCAAGACAAGGATGTTCAACTGAGATTACTGGAGAGACCTTAGTAGCTGGGCATGGGACAAGGTCCAATTGTAAGAGGATTGATTCAGTCATCCTAAGGAGAGGATCTACCATAGGGTGGGCAAACTTAAACAGTTCAGTGCAAAAATCTTCAATTGGTACTTGGGGAATGACTGTCATTAGAGGGTACGAACTAATAGCTCGGGCTAACACTATGAGTTCTTCCTGGGGGTATTTGACTAAAGGAAACTGATTCTCACAAATCTCTTGAATTTCTGAACTAGGTCCTACCACTTGGTTACTCTCCAAGGTCTCCTCAGGTAAGGAACCAATAGTATCGATGTCACATTCTTCAAGTTCTTCTCCCTCATATTCATCAACTAGACTCAAGCCAGCATCATATACTTCCTCGATGCCATCTTCAATGGGTTTCGGGTCAGTGGTAATTGGGTCAACTGATTCTGGGCTTGTCATACCTAACCTTTCTTCCTCATTGGTAGGCTTGGGTTCTCCCTCATTAATGTCATCCTTAGGAATCTTACCACTTAGCTGTGCACAAGCCAGTCCTATGCATGGGCACTGACTAGATTTATGGCCTCTTTCTCCACAAAACCAACATTCTTGCGATATAGGAACCTGGGTCACACTAGGTTTCAAGCTAGTAGAGACCTTACTTGGGCATGGGTGTGGATCTAAATGGTTTGATCTAGAAGACTTGGGTTGTTGAGTGACTGGTCTAGAATATTGTAAGGACCTCTTATAGACATGATCCATACTATAGATATCATGGTTAGGCTTCCTAGGGTTATGCTCGGGATCACGGTATAAGGTCCTCCTAGGCTCCTGGTGTGGGTGAGGTTGAGGCACATTAAAATTTGGATCAGGAGTCCAATTCTGATGTCTAGGTTCCTCAAGTACTTGGACTTGATCCCTAAGCTAGGTAAGATCCTCACGAACTGGATTTCTAAACTGGGCAACAGTATCAGTCATATCCTGACTCAATTTGGTCTTACTTTCGGTAAGAGTTCTAATCATAGCCTCTAAATCAGGTTGGGTTTGACCAGGTTGGTAGGGTACTCCGTTCTGGGTAGACATGATGATGCAAGCAAGCACACCAAATGAGACTCGACTGAAACGACTACGGGCTAACTAGACCTAGAGCCCAAACTAGATGCCCAATCTGAGTGTCAAGCTAGCCTGTAGTAACTCGGGACTCAGCCAGACAGGTGTAAGGGGAGTGTTAGGTCCCTAATTGCCAATCCTAGACACCAATCAGTGATTGGCCAGGTAGGCGGACCAGCACACAAGCCCTTCGGGATAGAATCCCTGAACCACCAATCTAGACACTGAGTACAAAGCACACAGAGTAACTAGACAAACTGACTCACACTAGCCTAGACCCGACCAGTTGGTGTCCCTAGCCCACTAGGGCAAATTAGGTCTAATTAATTTTATGATTAAAGTCTTAGATTCGAATGCACGGGAGGTGGTTTTGGGCTAAGGAGAGGGTCTCAATCCTCCCCTTATGTTGCAACTTCGGTGCCCTTAAGATAGGTTCAATTTATGCACACTCAAATAAAACACAGCTTGCAGAAAATAAAAATCAGAACAGCAGTAAAATTTATCTCAGAAAATCTACAGAAATTAATAAATCATGAAAATTTTATATAAATTACTTTCAATTATACTGGTTCAGCAAATTAAGAATTATTTAATTTAGAATTTTTTGCAGGGAGAAACAATTCGAATAACAGGGTAGTTACTGGCAGAAAATAGAACGTGTATCCCGTTTACAATCCCTGCCTAGAAGTTATAACCCAGCGGCACCCCAACACGCCCTAGGAACCCCCGTTGAATGGGAGGAGGAGGCTTGCATCTCGCTTGTTCCTAGGACCGGACGGCCATGGGATCTACTCCAGGCAGCAAAAGTAACAAGGAACGAAAAAAAAATAATCAAACAAGCAAGAACCCTAGACAGGGCTCTGATACCAAAAATGATGCAGAACGAATGCTCTGATACCAAAAATGATGCAGAATGAATACTCTGATATCAAAAATGATGCAGAATGAATATGTGGAATGTGGAAGCAAATTAAAATTAATGTATTTTTTTTTTTATATATTTTCAGAAGTCGGCTTTGACTCAAAGGAAAGATAAACTAATGTTGAAAGAAACTAAGAAATGACAGAAAGCACAATTAAAAGGAGTGAATTATCAGAGTAACTCAGAATTAGGATCGATGGAGATTGAGAAATCCCCAGATCTAGGGTTTGCTCTGAGTTTTCAACGAAACAGACAAAGTGAGAAGGGAATGTTCTTATTACCTAGCAGTGATATCTCTCCATTTGGTGAAAAAAGACTCTCTCGAGCAGATTATTGGATCCCGGGAGTCAAGGTATCTTCGCAATGGATCCTCTGATAATGGTCCTTGGCAAAGTTGGCCTCTTCTTGAACCCTGGATCCTGGAGAGAAGAAGAACAATGTTAGGAACAAGAGACTCAGGGAAGAGAGTTACCAGGGTAGAAGAAAGGATGGGATCTGAAGGTCTTCAGCTGATCTGGAACTCCTAGGCTGCGGATTTGGGACTTCTTCTCCTGGATCTGCTGGATGGACTCTAAAGCAGTGGTAGCTGACTTGAAGATGGCTGGACTGGGGTCCTGGTGGTCGGCCACCCTTTGGAAGAATAACCTTGGAGATGGTATAGAGGCTAGGGTTTGGTGGTGGTGGAGTAGAGATTGGTGGACTAAGCTAGGGTTTTGGGGTTGGAGATCTCACACCTCCTCAAGGTTTCTAGGGAACCCGGATTTACTCCCTCACGGAGCTCAACACTCAGAATAAGTGCGGAAGAACAAGACTTTGCTCAAAAACAAGGGATTTCATTCATAAGATTTCATAAGATAAGTTCAAGTTACAAAAAGGGGTCTAATATATAGACCTATAAGAAAAATCAAAACCATACAAGTTCCCATGTGAGACTAATAGGACTAATCTACACTTTAGGCATCAAATTCTCTTCCCTTGGCCAACCAAGACTCCTTCCATGAGTGAGCGGCCCAAAAACTCCAAGAAAACTTGAAAATCAGCTCCAAATGGCAGGTTATGGGGGTGTCTCCTAGTATCTCTCCATGAATCAAGGATTTTTCCCTCATGGTTTGGCTCTTTTGGACACCTCCTAGTCTTGCTCCATAAGTTTAGGCTTCTTCTTTTCTTGGCTTTGGCACTTTAGGAAACTTTTGGGTGCCTCCTTGATTTTCTCCCAAAGACATGCTCTCTTCCCTTTTATAACTTAGATTTTTATGGAACATTGTGGGGCACCTCCTTGATCCTCTCTTCAAGAAAAATTCTTGCCATCCTGGCTTGGGTTTATCTGGAAAGAAGTTGGCTCCTCCTTGGATTGAGGTATCTTGATGGATTTCTCCCCCAAGTGGTGCAAGAAAAAGGGGAACTTACTTCTTATGGTGTGGGGACCAAAGACACTGGATGGAGATGTGGCAGAGAGTGTGGCATCCACTTATAGCTGGACCATGGAAGAAAAAATGTGGCACCCTATGGCAAAGGGAATGGTGCCAACCTGGACCTGGACTTGGACTGAGACAACATGACTCAATAAAAATTGAAATGACAAATTTACAGACTCAAAATTGGATTGATCAGGTCAATCCTTATTACAAACCCTAATTTTCTCGGACAAGGTCAATCAGAGATCCAGATGGAACCCTGAAGTCTTCTTCTAATTCTGGTGCCCGCACCAAGGGGCCCTCCCAGTTTGGCGAGAGCTTGCCACACTCCCGAGGTTGAGATGCTTCAGCTCGGCATAGCACCAAGTCCCCTAGCCTGAAGACTTTCGGCCTCACCCGTGCGTTGTAGTACCGGGCCACCTGTTGCCGATATACCGCCATTCGGAGCCGGGCTTTGTCCCTTATTTTTTCGAGGAGATCTAAGTTGAGCAGCAGGTGTACCGAGTTTCATGCCTCGTCATACTGTTGTACTCATAGCGTGGGCACGCCGAGCTCAACCGGGATGACTGCCTCAATCTCGAAGATAAGGTTGAAGGGCGTCTCATCAGTTGTTGTCCTGGGCATTGTGTGGTAGGCCCACAGAATGCTCAGAAGTTCTTCCACCCATCTGCCTTTGGCTTGATCCAACCTGGTTCTGAGCCCTTGGAGGATGGTCCGATTAGTCACCTCGGCTTCCCCATTTGTCTAGGGATGAGCTACCGAGGTGAAGCGATGTTGAATGCTGTGCTCCATGCAGAAACCTTCGAACTCCCAGTTAATGAATTATTGCCCGTTGTCGATGATGATGCAGTGAGGGAGTTCGAAATGGTAGATAACGGACTTCTAGAAGAATTGACGGACATTGGCTTTGGTGATCCGAGCTAGCGGTTCCGCTATGACCCACTTGGTAAAGTAGTCGATCGCCACTAGCAGGAATCTTCGCTGTCCAGGTGCAGGGGGAATGGTCCTAGGATGTCCATTCCCCACTGAGCAAAGGGCCAAGGAGATGAGAGCTGGGAGATCGATGCTACCGGCTAGCGCTGTATGTGGGCGTGACGCTGGCATTTATTGCACCTTCTGACAAAGTCGGTGGCATCTTCTCTCATGGTCTCCCAGAAGTACCCCAGGCGAAGTGCTTTATTAGCCAGTGTTCTCCCTCCCACATGGTTCCCACAGAGGCCTTCGTGTATCTCTTGGAGCACGAAGGTTGCCTCTGCGGGCTTGAGGCATTTCAAGAGCGGGTAGGAATGAGACCAGCGGTAGAGCTGGCCTTCCATTAGAACGAACCGGGAGGCCTTCTTCTTGATGAGGCTTGCTTCCATGCGGTCCTCTGGCAAGGTGCCGTCAGTGATGTACTTGACGTACCTATCCATCCAGCTCGGCTCGTGGGTGACTTGATATACCTCCTCTGAGCTTTCATCGCTTGGATTATCGAGATACTCGATGTAGGCGCGCCCCAGTGATGAGTCCGGAAGGGTCGCGAGCCTCGACAGTGCATCTGCGTGCGCGTTTTCCCCTCGGGGGACATAGGAGATGGTAAAGCATCGAAAGCCTACCATGCTGGAGCGGACTCGATCCAGGTACTTCATCATCTTGGGGTCTCTGGTCTCATATTCCCCGAAGACTTGCCAAGTAACCAGTTGGGAGTCAGTAAAGACTTTCAAGTTCTTCATGCCTAGCTCGTGAGAGACTTTTATACCCATGAGGAGCGTCTCGTACTCCGCCTGGTTATTTGTCATGGCGAACTTGAAGCGGAGAGCGCACTCCGTCACCACCCCATCGCTATTGGTGAGGATGAGGCCTGCTCCGCTTCCGCCGAAGTTGGATGCACCATCCACATGGAGGATCCAAGGATCCTCCTCTGGTCCAGGCTTCGTTTGGAGCTCCGTTATTGTCTACTCTGGCTCCTCCATGAGCCCGATGCATTCGACCACGAAGTCGGCTAAGACTTGGGCCTTCTAGGAAGACCTTGGCCATATGCTATGTTGAACTTGCTGAGGAGCAGGGACCACTTTGCTAGTCTCCCGGAGGTCTCAGGGCAACTAAGTATGGCCTTCAGTGGCTGGTATGTCATGACCATGATCGGGTGTGCTTGGAAATAGGGCCTGAGATGCTTAGCAGACATTATTAATACAAAAATGAGTTTCTCGGAGTGAGTATACCTGATCTCCGCATCATGGAGGATTTTGCTGGTATAGTACACCAGCTTCTCGGATCTGTCCTCGTCTGCGTGGATGAGAACCGAGCTGACGGCTCCAGGTGTAACTACCAAATAGAGTAGGAGCTCCTCCCCTTCTTCTGGTCTGGAACGTAGTGGGGGAAAAGCCAGGAACTCTTTCATCTCCTCGAAGGTCGTCCTGCATTCCTCCATCCAGGTGAAGTCGTGCATTTTGCGCAATGCCTTGAAAAAAGGAAGGCAGCGATCGACCGACCTTGAGATGAATCGGCTCAGGGTGGCAATACACCCCCGTCAAGTACTGGACTTGCTTCTTGGATATCGGGTGCTCCATGTCGACGATCTCTGGGACCTTCTCCGGGTTCGCTTCAACTCCTCTTTGGGTGACCATGAAGCCAAGGAATTTTCCTGCTGCCATACCGAAGGCGCACTTCACCGGGTTCAGCTTCATCTGGTGTTGTCGAAGGTTGTAGAAGGCTTTGATAAGGTTGGTGATATGATCTAAGCTCGGCTTGCTCATGACAAGCATGTCATCCATGTACACTTGCATGTTCTGGTCAATCTGGTCTTTGAAGACCTTATTAATCAGGCGCTCGTACATGGTGCCAGCATTCTTCAGACCAAATGGCATCATCCTGTAGTAGTACGTCCCTCGATCGATGAAGGTGGTATGCTCCTCGTCCTCAAGGTGCATCCGGATATGATTGTATCCGAAAAATGCATCAATGAAGGAGAGCAGCCTGTGTCCCAAAGTGGCGTCCACCAGCTGATCAATCTTTGGCAGAGCGAAGCTATCATTCGGGCATGCCTTGTTGAGGTGATGCGGCACGCATATGATTAATGTTTTGAATATGGTGTTTGTAGAGCAATGAAACCTAATTATACTTAGCATTGTACTCATCTTAATAAGATTTAAGGATTATATGAAAAGGGACTATTACATGATTAGACACAACTCTAAAACTAAGAAGGAAGAAGATCTAGATAATAGGGGCTAATGATTGAGGACTTACCTTGATGAGTTTTCCAACCTTCCTATGATTCAAAACTTGAAACTACTGATGCTCTGGACTGGAGAACTTGGATAACAGTGATCAGAACCCTGGACTTGGGCTTCAACTTGTTGGTTCATTGTCAAAGTGAACCCTGTTCATAACTCAAGGACTTCGAAGGACCCTGCAATGAAGATCAAAGTTAAGGTTGAAGGATGCAAACATATAGAAGGGATGGGAGAACTTGTGAACAAAGAAAAGATAGTTGAGAAGATCTGGCCGACTCCAATGCCTTTGCCTTGAGCTTGGATGATGAATTGCTAGGGAAGAGAGTGGCTTTGGGCGTGGAAGAAGAAGATAGGAAAAATTTCACACATAAAACTCAAGACAACTTCACTTCAAACTTCATTCATTTCCAAAATCAATCTCTTTTACAATGGGAGTCCAAGGCTTTTAATAGCCTCACAAAGCTAGCTTTTGAAATTTAAAACTCCCCAAATCGAGGAGGATTACAAGGGGGGTTGGAGGATTTGGTGGAGAGTTTGGAGGGATGTGGGGGGGGTTGGAGGATTTGGTGGAGGACTTGGAGGGATGTGGCCAACCTCCTTGAATTTGAATCTTCCTTGTTGGCGCCCAAAGGGTGATGAGGTGGCTGGTGAAGTTGCACCTGATGACGTGCCATGGTGAGGTGGTCTTCTACTTGGATAAGAATGACATGTGGTGCCCAATGGTCCTAGTTGATGGTCCTTTTCTCTTGCTTGGTTGATGTGTCTTCTCTTCTTCATGTGGTCAAATTCTGGGGTCTAGAATTTGAGTCTTGTTGCTGGCTTTCATGGCTTTAAGACTTGATTAGACTTAACTCAACTGAATTAGACTTAACTCAACTAAACTGACTAGACTGACCTAGACTTTAAAACTTGAAATGGACTTACAAGAAATAAAATTTTAAAAGTAATTACAGGACTCAATAAACACTCTTGATTTGAAACTCAAAATTAATTACAGGACTCTTGAAAAGGAAATGACTCTTCAAAATAAAATATTTTTGAACTAAAGGATACAAGGTAACCTAATTATCTTCGATCCAAATTGGGATAAGGCTAACCTTGTTGGAGTGAAGTTTCTTTCGGCTTCTGGTGTCCACACCAATTCTCCTGGGGTGGGCAGAACTCGACCCAGTCGAGTATGGTTCAGTTTTGCCCTGGTAATGCTCGAACAAGTCTGGGTTAAGTCTTTGCAGGTCCTCTCGAGTAATCCAAGAGTTGTCGGACTCAGGTCGACCTTGCCATTGAACCAGGTATCGCTGATAGTCCTTATTCCTGGTAGTAATGATCTTGTCATCCAGGATTCTCTCAATCCTCTCTCTCTGCTCAGGTAAGGTTGGTGGTGGACACTCGGAAATATGTTCACTCTCAATGAAAGTTTCTGGCTCAAAAGGCTCACTAGGTATTAGTAGTGGTTCTTTGTATTCTACTAGGTCTGAAACATTGAAGGTTGTACTAATACCCATATCAGGTGGAAGTTCCAAAACATATGCATTAGGCCCTATTTTCTTTAAGATCTTAAAAGGTCCTGCTCCGCGGGCATGCAGCTTCTTTATGGTTCCAGGGGAAAACCGTTCAGGGTTGAGCCTAATCATCGCATAATCCCCTTCACAGAATTCTTTAGCCCTCTTATGTGAGTCAGCTAAGTGTTTATAAGTTTCATTGCTCAGGTTGATCTTATTACTGATTTCTTTATACAGATTTGTGACATGCTGTGCAAAAGATTCAGCAGACTCAGAAACTTACACAAGCACTTACGAAATGCAGACTGAACTAGGCATCTTTATTGAGAGGAATTTTTTTGGACTCTCTAGGGCCTAAACCTAACAGATTAATGACTCTCTAGGTTTGACCCTGGTCTGGTATGCACATGAGAATTTACCATGGGTTCCTAGCAAATGCCATAAGGTTTTCCAAAAGTAGGTAGCAAAAGGAATAGGCTTTAAAGGCTCATGCAACCTAGTAATCTCATCAAAATGAAACTTAATGGCTCTAAAATTAGGATAAGACTTAAGGAAAGGCAGGAAATAGGAATCCGAGTCTTGGGATAATTTAGGAGAATCTTGAAACAGACTTTGGTTACTCATGATGACCTTAAGATTTGAATATTGATCTACAGGCGGGATGCTTCTAGGTAGTTGAAGGTCATCAGGAAAGTCTTCTAAAATAATGATTGGGTTCTTCTCAGGTACCTGAAGGAGTTCTTGTGTCGAAGCTAAAGTATTGGGTTCTTCCTGAGGGCATTGTCTTACGGGAACCAAGTCCTCACTAAATTTTGGTTGTTCTGATGTTTCAGAACTAGGCTCAATAATCTTTTCTTTACCAAAGGTTTCCTCAGGTAAGGTATTAAAGTTGTTCTCTTCACAGTCTTCCCCTTCATATTCATCTATTAAACTTATGTTACTCTCATACACATATTTACTAGGTTCAGACTTGCCTTCTTCCTTCCCTAGCCCTTCAGTTTGAGGATACCCTAAGTCTTGAGTATTCATGAACTCAACTTGTACTTCAGGGTTCTTACTCCTATCATTCATATGAGCTAATGGGAAAGTAGGAGTTGGTTGGTCTAAGAAAAATTGTTTAGCCAGCATTTGGTTCAATTGGGCCATTAGATCATTTAGGCCTTTCAGCATGGTTTCAAGATTCGGGTCCATGGCTACACTGGACTGGGCTTGGATTGGTGAATATGGTGTCCCTGCTCTAGTTGTCATGCATGCAAATGGACTCAAGCTCGAGCTAATGTTTCCTAGACCTAGAGCACAAATTAGAAGTCTAATTAAGTGAACCAACTAGCTAGTAGTACTTATGGGACTTAGCCAGGTAGGTGGAGGGGAGTGAAGGTCCCTGATTGCCAACCTTAGACACCAATCTGAGATTGGCCAGGTAGGCGGACCAAATCACAAGCCCTGATGCACCAATCCTAGACACCAAGCCAGTAAGCACACACCAATTAGCTGACACAGTTAACTTGACCCTAACCTGAACCCAATTTGTTGGTGTCCCTAACCCACTAGGGCAATTAACGTTCTACTCAATTTTAATTAATGGGCTGGGATCGATATGCTGGTTGGTGATTTTTGGGCTAGGGACAGGTGATGAAATCCTGACCCTATGTCAAATTGATGCCCTTAATTTGATTTCTTATGAGATGAATGAAATGCAAAGGTGCTGCGGAAGTGTGTTGCAGTTTGAAAGTGGTGTAGAAAACATGATGAAAAAAATGTCCAAAAATTCTGAAAAATTCATAGAGGATTCCTAACTTATATGTTTCAATGAAGATAAAAGAAAATTTAAAACTAAAATCTATACTACTCTAAGCAGATCCTACAAATGAAGATAAATAAAAAGGACAGAACAGAACCCTAATGACAGTGTCGAACTGCAGAAATTTTCAATTTTTTTATAATTTTTTCTGATAATGAAATTTAATATGGTGATAACTGACTTAAAAAGGAAAAAAAAAAAATATTTTAATAAAAAATTGGTGACTTTTATTTGGAGCTGCAGACGGATTACAGTAAATAGATACAAATTTTCAGAAAACAGAACCTAATCAAACAAGTGCAATGGCTTACCCAAACTTCAATCTAAAAAACTCACGTCTGGCCAGGGGCTCATTATTCCCATGGGTCGTGACAGTGTACTGGAGTACACCCGCTCAGGAGGCGTGAATTTTAGATCTTGCTTGGATTTAAAGAAAACTATTCTACCCTAATGCAACCATGCTCTGATACCAAGATGATGCGGCACGCATATGATTAATGTTTTGAATATGGTGTTTGTAGAGCAATGAAACCTAATTATACTTAGCATTGTACTCATCTTAATAAGATTTAAGGATTATATGAAAAGGGACTATTACATGATTAGACACAACTCTAAAACTAAGAAGGAAGAAGATCTAGACAATAGGGGCTAATGATTGAGGACTTACCTTGATGAGTTTTCCAACCTTCCTATGATTCAAAACTTGAAACTACTGATGCTCTGGACTGGAGAACTTGGATAACAGTGATCAGAACCCTGGACTTGGGCTTCAACTTGTTGGTTCATTGTCAAAGTGAACCCTGTTCACAACTCAAGGACTTCGAAGGACCCTGCAATGAAGATCAAAGTTAAGGTTGAAGGATGCAAACATATAGAAGGGATGGGAGAACTTGTGAACAAAGAAAAGATAGTTGAGAAGATCTGGCCGACTCCAATGCCTTTGCCTTGAGCTTGGATGATGAATTGCTAGGGAAGAGAGTGGCTTTGGGCGTGGAAGAAGAAGATAGGAAAAATTTCACACATAAAACTCAAGACAACTTCACTTCAAACTTCATTCATTTCCAAAATCAATCTCTTTTACAATGGGAGTCCAAGGCTTTTAATAGCCTCACAAAGCTAGCTTTTGAAATTTAAAACTCCCCAAATCGAGGAGGATTACAAGGGGGTTGGAGGATTTGGTGGAGAGTTTGGAGGGATGTGGGGGGGGTTGGAGGATTTGGTGGAGGACTTGGAGGGATGTGGCCAACCTCCTTGAATTTGAATCTTCCTTGTTGGCGCCCAAAGGGTGATGAGGTGGCTGGTGAAGTTGCACCTGATGACGTGCCATGGTGAGGTGGTCTTTTACTTGGATAAGAATGACATGTGGTGCCCAATGGTCCTAGTTGATGGTCCTTTTCTCTTGCTTGGTTGATGTGTCTTCTCTTCTTCATGTGGTCAAATCTGGGGTCTAGAATTTGAGTCTTGTTGCTGGCTTTCATGGCTTTAAGACTTGATTAGACTTAACTCAACTGAATTAGACTTAACTCAACTAAACTGACTAGACTGACCTAGACTTTAAAACTTGAAATGGACTTACAAGAAATGAAATTTTAAAAGTAATTACAGGACTCAATAAACACTCTTGATTTGAAACTCAAAATTAATTACAGGACTCTTGAAAAGGAAATGACTCTTCAAAATAAAATATTTTTGAACTAAAGGATACAAGGTAACCTAATTATCTTCGATCCAAATTGGGATAAGGCTAACCTTGTTGGAGTGAAGTTTCTTTCGGCTTCTGGTGTCCACACCAATTACCATTTGATGCAGGACAGAGATTGGACTGGATCACTGGCGAGCATGAAAGTCACCAGAGATTAGGATTTGCAAAGGAGGAAAGAAGAGGGTGCAGGGTAAAGAAAAATACTGGGGTTCACATAGATTCCCCAAGAAGAACAAGCACATAGCAAAGGGGCTCACACAGATGCCCTAGAAGAACAAGCACATAGCAAAGGGGCTCACATAGATGCCCTGGGCTCACACAGATGCCCAAAATCAGGGATCACAGAGAAACCCTGGGAAGATGAAGAAGGGATCACATAGATACCCTATGATCACACAGATCCTTCACACAGAACAATAAAAATTTTATTCATCCATCCTCCTATTACAAAAGGCTGAGGGTGATATTTATAGATTTTCTAACCCTCATTTGAATTTGAATACAAGATAAAAAGATAAGAACGAATCAAATTCAAATATAAGATAGGATAAGATAAGCCTATCCATATCTCAATCCTAACCAACAAAATCCTAATTTAAATTTCAAATATAAGATAAATCCTAAATTTATTCTTCAAATTTATTTGCTGCTCCGAAATTCATGCTGCTCCGAGATTCATGCAGGCTGATGTCCCCATCATTCTCCTGCGGTGGGATGAACTCGACTCCGTCGAATCAGGCTGAGCGAGGTTGATGGAACTGAAACCAATCAAAAAGGACTCCGATGCTGAGCGAGGTTGATGATGGTGGCGGCCATGGCGGAGGAACGCGGCTAGCCAACGGAGAGCACTGAGGCGATCCGGTGGAGCATTCGATCTGAAGCTTGAGGGCGACGATGAATCAGGTGTTGGGGCTCGCCGACTGTAGGCAGGGGAGATGTCATTGATGGAGAGAAGAAGACGATCGCCGGTGGGCTCGGAGGTGATCCCTCCGATGAGGTCGGCGGACCAGAGTCTTTCACGGAGTGGCTGGGAGCTGGGGTTGAGGACGGCTGGGGGGAGAATGATCCGACATCGATGTTGGGAAGGATCCGTGGACGAGATTTGAAACAGGGAAGAAAGAGAATAGTGGGCTGGTGATGAAGCAGAAAAATCCTAATCCTTTAGCTCTGATACCATTTGATGCAGGACAGAGATTGGACTGGATCGCTGGCGAGCATGAAAGTCACCAGAGATTAGGATTTGCAAAGGAGGAAAGAAGAGGGTGCAGGGTAAAGAAAAATACTGGGGTTCACATAGATTCCCCAAGAAGAACAAGCACATAGCAAAGGGGCTCACACAGATGCCCTAGAAGAACAAGCACATAGCAAAGGGGCTCACATAGATGCCCTGGGCTCACACAGATGCCAAAATCAGGGATCACAGAGAAACCCTGGGAAGATGAAGAAGGGATCACATAGATACCCTATGATCACACAGATCCTTCACACAGAACAATAAAAATTTATTCATCCATCCTCCTATTACAAAAGGCTGAGGGTGATATTTATAGATTTTCCAACCCTCATTTGAATTTGAATACAAGATAAAAAGATAAGAACGAATCAAATTCAAATATAAGATAGGATAAGATAAGCCTATCCATATCTCAATCCTAACCAACAAAATCCTAATTTAAATTTCAAATATAAGATAAATCCTAAATTTATTCTTCAAATTTATTTGCTGCTCCGAAATTCATGCTGCTCCGAGATTCATGCAGGCTGATGTCCCCATCATGAGGTCGGTGTAGTCTACACAAATCCTCCATTTGCCATTATTCTTTTTCACTATTACCACGTTCGCCAACCAGCTCAGATATTGCACCTCCCGAATGAAACCGGCAGCGATGAGTTTGTCCACTTCCTCGTTGATAGCCGCTTGTCTCTCCGGGGCGAAGCTCCTCTTCTTCTAACGAACTAGCCTATGCTTCGAGTCAATGCTCAACTTATGGGTGATGATGTCGGGGGGAATACCTGGCTTGTCTATCGCTGTCAAGGCAAACACATCTGTGTTTGTTCACAGGAACTCCAACAGCTGAGCCCTCTCCTCCTCGGGTAGCTGGGCTCCAAACTGCATCGTCTTCGCAGGGTCATCCCCGAGCGACTAAAAGAGTAAGCACTCGATCGGGCCTCCCCTGGGATCTTGATCTCTTTGGTCGAGGTCGTCCACCTTGGGGTCGCCCTCGAGGGCCTTGGCCCTAGAAAGGGTTTGGAAACAGTGCTGCACCGGCTGGGGTGCTCCCCTCATTTTCTTGACACCGTAAGGAGTTGGGAACTGTACAAGTAGCCTCTTGGTGAAAATGACGGCATCGAGTAGGTTGAGTCTGGGTTGGCCCAGAATCACGTTGTAGGCTGAAGAAAGCCTGATAACCGTAAAAGTCATCATGACGGTGCTCTGTCGAGGTGGGATCCCGGCAGTGACTGGGAGAGTAACTTCTCCCTCCACCCTTACAGAAGCACCTGTGAAACTAACAAGGGGTGTGTGCACAGGTTTAAGTTGAGCATGAGAAAGATTCATCCTAGAGAAAGCATCGTAGAAAAGCACATCCATGGAGCTTCCACTATCAACCATGATGCATTTTACAGGATGCTTCGCGATCGTCATCTCAATGACCATGGCATCATTATTTATATTTTTTCCCCCATCTTCCCCTTCCCCTATAAAGGAGAGTACATTTTTAGAATGCCCTTCCCCTTGGGTCCTCTTGAGCGCATGTCCGGCTCCCCAGCATATCATCCCTACCGGCTTCTCGGTAGGGCGGTTGTCAACTGCTGGAACTGGCGGGAGAGCAACGAGCGCCTGGGGTTCTGCTTGAGGTCTGCCCCCCACAAACCTTCAGAGGTAGCCTCTCTTGATGAGCTCTTCGATTTTTCACTTGAGGTTGCGGCATTCCTCGGTGTCGTGGTTGTGGTCACGATGGAAGCGGTAGTATTTTATTTTGTAGCGACCAGAGGATGGCTTCATCGGAGGCGGGCGTCTCAGATATTTCTCGCCCTCGATCTCCATGAGAATCTTCATCCTCGGGGCAAGGAGGTTGGTGTTACTCTTCTCAGGAACAGGAGCGCCTCTCGACCTTGGTCCTTGCCTGGAGCTCCGAGTTAAGGGTTCCGGCTTCCGCACCCCAGACGTCTCGGCGGGGGTTGGCTTCTTTAGTGGCCTCCCGTCGAGCTCTCGCCTCGTACGATCCGCCTCCTCGGCGTGGATGTACTTCTGAGCTCGGAGTAGGTCTTCGGGAGATTATTGTCGAGCGAGTAGGTCAGGCGGGAGGTCCTGAGCCCTCGCTTCAGAGTCAGCATCGCAACCGGCTCCTCAAGATTGTAGATCTCCAATGCAACAGCCTTGAAATGGGCTACATAGTCCTGTAGTGGCTCGCGGTCCTGTTGCCTAATGGAGAAGAGGCTGTCTGTCTCTCGTGGCATCTTTCGATAGGTGTCGAAGTGGGCCACGAACTTCTGCCCCAACTGGACGAAGGAATTAATGCTCTTCGGCTCCAAGCGGGCGAACCACACCTGGGCTGCCTTCCAGAGAGTAGCAAGAAAGGTGATGTAAAGGAGTGCTCGGTGGCCCCTGGACCCTCATGAGGGCTCGGTACCTTTCGAGGTGGTCTAGGGGGTTGGTGGTCCTATCGTAAGGATCCACCTGCGGCATACGGAATCGACCTGGGATTGACTCTTCTTGGATCTCCTGGAAGAAAGGAGGATGGGCATCATAGCCCACTGGCTCGCTAGTGGAGCCCGGTAGATTGGCGAATCGACGGGATAATTCCACTAGCATGCGGTCATGCTCCTCCAGGCACTTTTCCACCATGTGCCTGATGGCTTCGTCAGTAGACCCCTCCACCGAGGGAGATGGAGAAGGTGACATGGGTGCATAGCACCCATGGCGGAGGGTTCTACTTTTCCTACCTCAGCAGGGCTTGGACACCTCCCGCTCAAGATTCAGTGAGTGGCTCTCCCTATCGGCAGACCCGGCTCGTTGTCTTTTCACCGGAGTTTGGTGGCTACCCCAGTTGTCAGTAATGGCCCGCAGCTGCGAAGGCCTTCCTTGGAAGGAATGCAGGCTGTCGCGAGGTGCTGCAGCATTGATCGCGAGAGTCCCTGGCTGCTGATGAGTGGCCAAGGACCGGTGCTGATGTTGAAGCAGGCGCACTGCTGTGGCAAGGATCTACATCTGTTAGGTGAGTGCAGCCAACTAGGATTCTGATGGAGGTGGTTGAGCTGGAGCGGACGGCTCCACCTTTGGGTTGTGTGGGTTTCCCCAGGAGGGAGAATCGCCCGTACGGCTGGTGGAGACCTCTCTCGTCCTTATCGTCACCATCCTTCCGTCAGACTGCTTGTAAAGGGGGTTAAAGGAGGATCAAAGATCGTTCTCGTCCCCCTTCCTAGCGCACCAATCTATTGCCGCCAAGATCGTCGTGGCCCGAAGCTGCTGTCAACGCCGGAGTGTGCTTCCTCCGCTGCTTGGTGGCCCTGTGGTTTTGGACTTGCAAAACAGGGATTTGTGACCCGGGCCGGGGATTTCGGTGGGGACACTCCAACGGTCAAGTCAGTGATGATCTAGGGGAACAGATCCTCCTGGTCGAGCCCCTCTTGAAGGACTCCACACTAGGAGGGGTGAGTAGTGTGAGAGTGGGGTGCAAGTGCGTCAGGAGAATGGTGGCCGAGCTAGAGGGATTCTCTATGTGGCCTTTTCTCCTTCCCTTGCTTGGGTTTTTTGGTGGTGCCTTGCCCTCTAGTTCAGCTTGCACTTGTGTTTGTGTTTGCATACCTCCCCCTTTCGGGGGTGTCGAACATTCTTTGTAGCCAAGGTGACCATTGGGTGCCTGTCTCGAGATCTTTGCTGGGTTGGCAGGTGCATGCGGCGGTGTCCCGTGTCATGGACGGGACGTCTTTCCTGATTCGTGCTAAGGGAAGATGTCATGTGTTCTGACATTCCTCCTTGTCACCCCGTTCCGGGAAGCCTGGCAGTGCCTTGATCGGGGGGCCGCCTAATGCGGGACCTATTTGCATGCAATAATTTTTTTTTGTATGTTTTTTAATTAAGTTGGATGATTAATCCCGAAGAGCAAATTAAGAAATGATGTAGAAGGTTCTATATAAAAATAAGAGGCTACAGCATGCATAACGGGACCTAAAGAGTAAAAGAAAGAGGACTGCCGAGGCTGAGAAATCTCGGTTGGGCTCGTTCATCTTCAATAAAACTACTGGTGGCAGAGAGGGTGTACCTGGTAACATCTGATGTACCTGCTAAAGATTGCAACGAAGAGATCACTCATCCTCGACGGATGCTACCTGGATCAAACCAGAGACCCATGGATTCCCGGCTTTCTGCTTGGTGGTCCGATGGAGACCTGGCTGGAGCGTTGGATTCGTCAGAGTCGAGGGACCTGCAAACAACCTATCAGGGGTTAGAAAACTCAAGGAAGAAGAAGAAAATAAGAGAAAACAGCAAAGGGAAAGGAAGTTTTGGAGTGGGCGGCCAAGGTTTGGAAGACAGGCTGGCAGCAGGAATCTGTTGCAACACCGGGAAGAAGAAGACACCAATAAACCCCTTAAGCACATAGCAGAGTAGAGCACAGCAATTGTAGAAAATTCAATTATCATTCATATATCAAAGTTTTTCTCATACAAGAGACTAGAGTCCTTTAAATAGACCCATAGCCTTGGGCCCCAAGTAAGGATACAAAAGTAATTATATAGGAGTCTTATTCCCACCCAAACCCTAACTAGAAAACAAAGAAACATTAGGTAAAAAAAATTCCTAAAAGTTCTCCCTCTCTCCTTGCTTTGGTCGGCCAAGAGGGTGACTCTAAGTGCCCGACCAAGGGGTGGTCACCATAAGCTCTTGGCACCCTAGCTCCCTCCTGGGTCTGGGCTGGCCCAATTTGCTTCCAGCTGGTCCAAGGCTTCAGGGTTTCTGATTTCTCCTCTTGGGGTCTTCAAATCTTCAAGCTCGGTTGGACTTGGGCTACACTTCCATGTCTTCAATCATGTTGTACTTGGTCTTCACTTGTATGATATGGTCTTGAGTCTTCAATGTGCTTGGATAGGACTCAAAAAAATAAAATTAGCTCAACATGAGCTGACTAGCACTGGACTGGACTAGCTCAACATAAGATGACTAATACATGACTCAAATAAAGATAACTTAAATGAACTAAGCTTTATTACAATGGACTTGAATGTAGCTAAGTAATCCATAGAGGGTTGAGAAGCCTCTATCTTATTCTGGTGCCTCTGGCGTCCCCACCAATTCTCTCGAGATGGGAGGAACTCGACCCTGTCGAGTGAAAATCAAGCTGGCTCATATATCTCTCGAGGAGGTCTGGGTTGAGGCGTTGCAAGTCCTCTTAAGAAATTTATTAATCGTCCAACTCTGGCTGGCCTTGCCATCGGACCAAGAAGCGTTGATAACTACAACCCCAGGTCGTTAAGGCTTGATCGTCCAGGATACACTCGATCCATTCTCCTCTCTTAGGCCAATTAATTGGTGGACACTCTAGGTTAGGGTCACTCACAATGGAAGGAGTAGGTCCAAATGCCTCACTAGGTATCACTATCGGTTCCCTATACTCAATCAGGTCTGCGATATTGAAGGTAGAACTAATGCCCAAATCCGGAGATAAATCTAACATATAGGCATTTGGTCCAACCCTCTCTATCACTTTAAAAGGTCCGGCCCTGCGAGCATGAAGCTTCCTTTAGGCCTAAGCCTAACCAAGATAGAATCCACTACATCAAATTTCTTGGCCCTTCTTCGAGAATTTGCCAGTTTCTTTTAAAATTAGTGCAGGTGGTGAATGTGCTGGGCACATGCAGACTCCTAACAAATGATGGAAAGGACTCATACTTATACCTAACAGACTCGACTATGCATTCCTATCGAATGAGATTTTATTAGGTATGAACTACAACTGGGCATGGGGCATGAGTCATGGTTGATGGATGACATGCAGAAGAAAATTTGCTAGTAACTCCTAATAGATGCCAGAGGGTCTGCCAAAAGTAGGTAGCAAATGGGATGGGCTCTATGGATTCTTGCAACCTAGTAACCTTAACAAAATGTAACCTAATAGTTCTAGACACATGAGAAGACTCAGGAAATGATAGAAAATAGGAAGGGGATTCAGGGATTGGTTCTGGGCTAAAGAGACTAACCTTAATGTATGAGCATTGGGTTATGTCTCTAGGCAAGAAAAGGTCCATGCTATGGAAGGATGGGTCAACAATTTCGGGTTAGAGGTCCTCAATGGGAACTATAGGAGGGGGCTCATCTTGGGGGTACTGATTCAAAGAGATCAGGTCCTTAATAAATTCTTCTGGTTCTTGTATTTTAGGACTAAACTCTATAATTTGGCTCTCCTCCATGGTTTCCTCAGGTAAGGTTCTAGCAGCAGTATCTAAGTTCTCATTCCCTAATTGTTCTTCCACTACAGGTTCCTTTACTTGACTTAACTTATAGGTGGCCTCTTTAGATTTTTCAATGGGCTCAGGAGTTTCTTTCTCTAAATTTTCAAGGGGCTCATCCTCCTCAAAGTCTTCTCCTTCATATTTGTCTACTAAACTAGGATCAACCTCATACACTTCTACATTAGGCTCATTAATGGGTTATGGGGTCTTTTCCTTGCAACCTAATGGGACAGGAGTAGTAGGCTGGTCTAAAGGAAGTCGGCTAGGTTTGGACTTAGGTTCAAGGGAATTAACCTTATTAGACTTAGATTGATTGATCATGAGTTTCCTCTGATATAACTCGAATTTCCTAGCTAGGTGATAGGCTTCCTCTAGGTCCTAAATTCGCCAATGAAATAGCTCCCATTGGATATCCCTATGCAGGCCATCCTGAAATCTAGCCATGATCTTAGACTTAGGTTCGACTGTGTTACATTTCCTACTAAACTCGTTAAATTGGTCAATGTACTCAAACATAGTCATGTTCCCTTGTTTCAATTTGTTCCATTGGCCTAAAAGTTTGTATTCATAAGATTCACCTAGGTACTCCTCTCTCAATTTACTTCTCATGGCTTTCCAGGTATGTATTCCATTTCTCTATTGATAACATTCATCCTCAGTACGTTTCTAATGTTGCTTGGCATATCTGATTAACCCATGTGTAGCCAAACTAATCTTTTCTAACTCTGACATCCCAGTATACTCAAAGTGCTGATCCATCATATCCTCCCATTTAGTATACACCTTAGGATCTGGTCTTCCATCAAACAGGGGTACATAAGGTTGGGTGCTCCTAATGGTCGTTCATCTTGGTTCAGGTAATCATAATTGGGTCTCCTATGGTTAGGTTCTAAGGATGGATCATGGTATGGGGTTCTCCTAGGGTTAGGCTCCCTATATGGGTCAGAGTATTGCGTTCTCCTAGGATTGGACTCCCTATATAGATCAGAGTATTGGGTTCTCCTAGGATTGGACTCCATGATCATACTAGTTGAATTGGATTAAGTCTACTAGCATTAGGTTCCTAACCTAATGGTCATGCAATCAAACACACACATCGACTCCTAAGCTAGTGCACATGCAAGACTCAATCAAACCAACTACAGCTCCCTGGACCTAGAATCCAAAACTAGGTGCTCAATCAGGATGGCAAACTAGCCTATAGTAACCCTGTACTCAGCCAGGCAGGTGTAAGGGGAGTGTTAGGTCCCTGATTGCTAATCTTAGACACCAATCAGAGATTGGCTAGGTAGGCAGACCAGCACACAAGCCCTTCAGGACTGAATCCCTGAACCACCATTCTAGACACTGAGATAAGGCACACACAGGTTAGCTTGACACAGTGATCTAACACTTAGCCCCGACCTGACCAATTGGTGTCCCTAGCCTACTAGGACAAATTAAGTCTAATAGATTTTAAGTTAGGCTTGGGATCGAATGCAGGGGATGTGGTTTTAGGCTAAGGAGTGGTGATCAAATCCTCCCCCCATCTGACATAGCAAGAGTGCCCTTAAAGGTAGTTTATGCAATGATGGCAGGCAGATGATGCAAAATTAGGGTTTAAGTGTTTTAGGTAACTTTTATATATATAATTTTTTTTATTTATTTTTTCTTGTTCTTTTGTAGAAATATGATTTGCAGCCAATGACCTGATATGCTAAAAACATACTACAAAAAAAGATATGCAAAGAGATACTAAACAAAACCTTAAATCTTCTAAAATTGTCTTGCTAAAAAAAAACATAGCCAAAAGTTTGCAGGCTATATTTTGGCTTGCAGAAACTGCACAGACCAAAATAAAATCTGCAAAAATTTTGTAAAATACTTTGAATTAAGATGAATCCAAAAAAATAAGTTTCAAAATTTTTGGAGTTCTGAGCAAGGAGAAGCAATTAAAAAAATATTACATATACGGACTATGAAGGGTGCAGAAAACGAGCCTTAATCTAAGCTCTGATACCAAATTGATGCGGGACATATGCATGCAGTAATTTTTTTTTTTGTATGTTTTTTAATTAAGTTGGATGATTAATCCCGAAGAGCAGATTAAGGAATGATGTAGAAAGTTCTATATAAAAATAAGAGGCTACAACATGCATAACAGGACCTAAAGAGCAAAAGAAAGAGGACCGCCGAGGCTGAGAAGTCTCGGTTGGACTCGTTCATCTTCAATAAAACTACTGGTGGCAGAGGGGGTGTATCTGGCAACGTCTGATGCACCTGGTGAAGATCACAACGAAGAGGTCACTCGCCCTCGATGGATATGGCCTGGAAAATCAAACCAGAGACCCACGGATTCCCGGCTTTCTGCTCGGTGGTCCGATGGAGACCTGGCTAGAGTCGTTGGATTCGTCGGAGTTGAGGAACCTGCAAACGACCTGTCAGGGGTTAGAAAACTCAAGGGAGAAGAAGAATATAAGAGAAAACAGCAAAGGGAAAGGAAGTTTTGGAGTGAGCAGCCAAGGTTTGGAAGATAGGCTAGCGGCAGAAATTTGTTGCAACACCGGGAAGAAGAACACACCAATAAATCCCTTAAGTACATGGCAGGGTAGCACAAAGCAGTTGTAGAAAACTCAATTATCATTCATATATCAATGTTTTTCTCATACAAGAGACTAGGGTCCTTTAAATAGACCCATAGCCTTGGGCCCCAAGTAAGATACAAAAGTAATTACCTAGGAGTCTTATTCCCACCCAAACCCTAGCTAGAAAATAAGAAAACATTAGGTACAAAAAATCCCTAAAAATTCTCCCTCTCTCCTTGCCTTGGTCGGCCAAGAGGGTGACTCTAAGTGGCTAACCAAGGGGTGGTCACCATAAGCTCTTGGCATCCTAGCTCCCTCCTAGGCCTGGGCTGGCCCAATTTGCTACGGCTGGTCCAGGGCTTCAGGATTTCTGATTTCTCCTCCTGGGGTATTCAAATCTTCAAGCTGGGTTGGACTTGGGCTACACTTCCATATCTTCAATCTGGTTGGACTTGGTCTTCACTTGTATGATATGGTCTTGAGTCTTCAGTGTGCTTGGACAGGACTCAGGAAAATAAAATTAGCTCAACATGAGCTGACTAGCACTGGACTGAAGTAGCTCAACATGAGCTGACTAATACAGGACTCAAATAAAGACAACTTAAATGAACTAAGCTTTATTACAATAGACTTGAATGTAGCTAAGTGATCCACAGAGGGTTGAGAAGCCTCTGTCTTATTATGGTGCCTCTGGTGTCCCCACCATCGCCGCCCCTAGGATTCGAATCTCCTAGTTGACTTCCTCTTCTGAGTGGTTCAGGTAGTTGGTGAAGAGTGTGGTGCCTCGATCGGAGGACTCCTCCCCTTTTAGATGCAAGTGGGAGCTACGGGCTGTTATTGCGGCCTGGTGGGCATCCTGCTGCAATCCTCGGGCAGCTCGCCGGTATCCTAGGATGATGGTGCTCTCTCTGCTCGCTGGTGTCTTTGCTCGAGCTGGAGGCCGAGCAGAGGGGGTAGGGCTCGATCTAGCGAAGGGCAGAGCGCGGCCTAGCCTAGAGGGCTCGACCTCGGAGAGACTCCACGTGACGGAGGAGGGCTGAGCTCAGGGCTCTCTGGCGGAGGGCAGACCCAGGGCTCGATCTGGTGGAGGGCGAAGCACGGCCCCAGCCCAGAGGGCTCGACCTCGGAGAGACTCCATGTGGTGGAGGGCTGACCTCGACTCCGTACCACGGGGCTCGATCTGGGGGATGCCACTCGGCTCCAGCCTAAGCATCCCGGGCTGGCGGGGCCTGACCTGGTGGAGGGCGGAGCTCGGCTTCGACGGGCTACCCCGTTACCCTGAGGGAGCTCAGCCCGGCAAAGGAGCCCGAGTAGAGTATCTGACGTGGCATCTGACATCTACTCCACGTCAGCGATCATGCCACATCAATGCTAACATTAAATATATACGTAGCGATAATACTTAAGAGTTTGTAGCTGGACTATTAAAATTATATCTCCTAGAATATGAAATCATATTGCAAACTTGTTGTATCAGGATACCAAAACAAAATGAGGTGGTTGAGCATAAACATCGACATATATTAAATGTTGTCCATGCTTTAAGATTTCAAGCTAACTTGCTTGTGTCATTTTGGAAAAAATGTATTTGACTATCCCCTATTTAATTAACTTGACATCCAAGTCAAAATTGAATGGCAAGAGTCCTTATATACTTTTATTTCATAAACTACCCATTGTGATTATTTGAGAGTCTTTGGTAGCCTATATTATATGCATGAGATATCTACTGATAAATTTTCACCTCATTCTCGTGCTTGTGTATTTGTTGGGTTCCCTTATGTTAAAAAAGTTATCATGTCTATGATCTAGAAACTCATAAAATATTTACTTCACATAATATTATCTTTTATGAGAACATTCCTTATTTCAAATATCGCCTTTTCTTCAACAATAGCTTCTTTTCTATAATTGAATCAGACAAACTATAACATGCGATTCCCTTTGGTAACCAATAATTTAACTTATTTGAGTGAGACTCAAGGATAGGTCTCTAATTCCATTCTTCCTTATGAGTCAGATCAAATACAAATCAATTCTACTGATTCGAACCAAATATTAAATCTAAATCAAACTCTTGATGTAATTGACACTATCACTCCTAAATAGCTTTCATTTTCTAAGACCATTAACCTAACTTGCAGTCTATCAGAGACAGGAAGCAACCAGTATAATTACAGGACTATATTATCGATGCGTCGAACATGGAGAGATCTCTGGACACATCTACCAATACAATGTCTCAGGTAAGCCTTATCATATTTCTTGCTACCTTACTTCTACTAAGCTTAATACTTCCTATCGAGCTTTCTTTCTAGCTACCACCTCTCATGAAGAACCTAAAATCTTTTTTCAAGCTATAAAGGGTCCTAAGTAGTAAGAAGTAATGGGGGCCGAGCTCACAGCTCTCCAGCAAAATGGTACTTGGACCTTAGAGCATTTACCACTTAGAAAGAAATTCATTGGATCAAGATGGGTATACAAAATTAAATACAAGGCTAATGGTTCTATTAAGCGATTCAAGACTCGTTTAATGGTGAAGGGATATACATAAATAAAAGGACTTGACTATTCTGAAACTTTTGCTCTAGTGGCTAAATTGATTATAGTATAGTGTATCTTAACTATTGCTTCTACCAAACATTGACATTTATTAGTTGAACGTCAACAATACTTTCCTCCCTAGTGACCTTCATGAAGAAGTGTACATGATACCCTTACCAAAATTTCTAAAGTCAGGTGATATATGTATTATGATTATATAAGTCTCTTTATGAGCTTAAGCAAACATCAAGACAGTCGTTCAAAAAATTTTTCTACTCATTGCTCCGATATAGCTGCACTCAATCAAAGCTGATCACTCTCTGTTCACCAAACAAGATAATGACTCTTCCATTGCCATTCTTATCTATGTAGATAATATAATTATTGCAAGGAATAAATCTTTGAAATGTTAGGTATTGAAATAATTTTTGTAAGACAAGTTCCACATTAAGGGTCTGGGCATCTTAAAGTATTTTCTTGGATTAGAAGTGGTTCGATCACCTTCGGGCATATTTATATCCCAATAAAAATATATACTTGACATTCTCCAAAAGACCGCGATAATAGGAACCAAGCCCACAAAATTTTTCATGCAGCAACAACTCATGCTCATAGCAGATGATGGAAAATTACTTGACGATCCAGGTCCATATTGTTAATTACTGAGACAAATTTATCTGACTATTACTAAGCTTGACATTATGTACTCGGTACATGTTCTGATATAATTTATCCAATCTCCTCGGCAACTATTCTTGGACGCAGTCTTTTGTATTTTGCGATTTTTGAAAAAATGTTCAGGTCAAGGCATGTTTTTTTCAAGTGTTAATACTTTTTAATTACATGCTTATTGTGATGTAGACTAGGTAGGATGTCCCATGACAAGGTGCTCCACAACAAGTTTTTATGTTTCTTTGGAAGATGGTTAAATTTCTTGGAGCACCAAAAAGCAGGCAATAATATCTCATTTCTTTGCAAAGGTCGAGTATCGAGCTATGGCACACACCACTAGTAAATTACTATAACTTCGAGCCCTCTTATCCGATTTTGGTGTTCAACATCATGGTCCCATGTTCTTTTATTGTGATAATCAAACAACTTTGCACATTATCGCATTCTGTGTTTCATGAGTAGACCAAATACAAAGAAGTCAATTATCATTTTGCCAGAAAGCAACTACAGTCTCAAGACATTGTTACATAACATATTCTAATATATTGTCAGCTTGTAGATATCTTTACTAAAACTCTTGGCTATGATCATTTTCATGAGATTATGTGCAAGTTGAGCATTTGAGATCTCCAAGCTCCAACTTGAGAGGAACTATTAAGAATGTATAAAATATTAGGAAGTATATTGTTTAGAATATTCTATATGATATGATATACATATCATAGTGAAATACAAGAAAGAAATCTTCTCTACTTTTTTGCTTTTCTTCATCTCTCCCTTGTATTTTTTATAGTTTTACTCTGGGGTCTAGAATCTTGATGAAAAATTGTTTCCCCAATTGGTACTACCTTGCCCATATTGCAGACCTCGAATTCCACATGCCATGGTTATCCAAAGAAAACAAATAAAATCTCTTGGATATATATGTCCAACACTTCAGCATTACATATGTCCAACACTTCAGCACCCTTGAATGACTTATCGAAAAATTCACATACATAATTCAAATATAGAGTCAACCAACAATAATGATACTCAATGGCCAACGTTATTTTAACTTAAAGACTGTATCTAGCAAAATGTGGATCGGTGGATCATCTAGTATGATTACTTGTGAACTTTATTATTGTTGCAGGTTATACTCTTGGATTTTGTAGATAAGGTGGACTCATGGAATAAACTGCAATCTCAGATTCTCATATTTTTGGGTACCTGTTGGGAGATCCCCAGGCATTGATCCCACTTGTTTGGAGATCTGGATCAGCACCTACGCAGTGAAAACAACGAGGGAGAAAATCAAAAACCAACCTTCTTGATTCAAGAACCAGCAACAACCTATTCTTGGATTCAATATAATGCAACAAATGAGATATAAAGAAGAGATGTAGGAGAAAAAGAGAGATTGTATTCCTTTGAAGAAGAACCTTGTTACAAAACAAGAACCAGGACACTCCAGCCTCCTCTCACAAACCCGAAAAGAAGCCCCACCTGCGGATAATACCTCAACGTAGGTTCTCCTCTCCAAAGCCCCGTGGAACACCCCACACATCAAGCCCTCATGTGTGCCTCTCTGCAAGCTCAAGCCATGACTGTGCCTCCTCTCACCGAAAATAACTCCACCTATGGACTACCTCACGCAAGATCCTCTCACGACCAAGTCCCCCACGTGGAAAGTCCCTCCACGTGGTGTCACCCCAAAGGGGGGCGCTCCAAGATCAGCCCCTCACGGTCTTCTCATGACCGTGAGGTGTCTTCACGCTCCAAGCCTTGGTCGGCCTCTCTACAAACTGAGAGACCCCAAAGGGGTTGGCCCCTCTTGGACGCTCTTCAAGTTCACGCACGTCCCCTCTTCTTATAGAAGAGTGGGCGGTGAAATCCTCCTCAAGTTGGGCATCAACCATCTTGGACTTCTTGAACTCATCTTGGGCTAACAACTTTTTGAATCTGTTAGGACTCAATCACATGGGCAGTTAGGACTTATCTTGGGCCAATAATAAACTGATTAGGACACCTCACATGGTTGAGATTTCTAATTGGTTATAACCAACCAATTAACCAACCAACTGGTTAACCTCCTAACCAACTTAACAAACCTAGATCCAACCCCATAACCCAATTGGGTTATGTTACAATCTCTTAAAAAACTCTCCCCAACAAATCAATGTGAGAAAACTCTCAACCCTGGGTCAAGCCCCCTGACCCAACTTGACTCTGGGATCCTGCCCTGGAATACCTCTAAGACCTTTGGAACACCTCCAGAAATCGCTTGGGACATGCCTCCAAGCTTCAGGGATCACCTTCAGCATCCCTGCCATGGCCTCCCAAGTCTCTCCAAGGCTTGGGAGCACCACACAAAACCCTACAATCTTCACTTTGGTGCCCCCAAGCCTTGGCAAACCTGGCAATGTCCTCCTGCACAACCCTGCTATAACTACATGTTCTGACAGCTCCTTGTGTGGACCTCCTTGCC
Source organism: Areca catechu (assembly GCA_021397845.1). Taxonomy (NCBI): domain Eukaryota; kingdom Viridiplantae; phylum Streptophyta; class Magnoliopsida; order Arecales; family Arecaceae; genus Areca; species Areca catechu. The sequence continues at coordinate 193,441,459 of CM038039.1, forward strand.
TCTGCCAATACCCTTCAGCTGCTAAGCTCACCTGGAGGCTTTTGGGATGACCGCCTCCATAGCTGAAGATCCTTGCTAGTATCCTTGGCACCACGATTGTAGCCTTCCTCCTGCCTGGCAGTTGTATCAGACTTTTTCTTGGACTTCCCTAGAGAGAACACAGCGAACCTAAACAAGCATTCGCTGTAACTGGAGCTCTACCTGACACTATCTCCTTAGAGCCATGCCAATCTTTGCACACTCTGCTCCAGCTGGCTAAGTGCACCCCTGGCATTCGTGCTAGGATATGGATAATATCCCTGCACCTCCCGCTCTGAACCCATGTCTAATCCTGCTCCACCCGTGAAGCCACCTCTCCTCAATGCTCCACCTAAAACTAAAGTCCCACTGATGCCACAGAAAGAAATCTCGAGGCCAGCCACTCAACGCTGTCCTGCTGAGCCTGCTGCTGCACCTCGTACCCAGTCGCTACCTTCTCGGACCCTTTGCATCTCGCGAGCCCCTCCGAGATCATTTTGGATATACTACACACCGCAGGCTCCTCTGAAACACAGGAGCCCTTCCCAACTCCTTTAAACTAGCGATGAAACCAGCAACCATCTCCATAGACTGCTGCATCATGTCCCAGCCTATCTCCAGGCTACATGATGTCCTTGGCACTCCCTGAGACCTATCCTCGGTCTCCCTGAATCACCATCTCCATCAGCTCCAGTCTCTGTCCCTAGGCCAATCCTGCCATACCAGGACACTCTCGACTGCCCGATACCCCCAGCCTTCCTGAGACTGTCCCCTGTCTCCCTGAGCTGCCTTTAGCACCGTCTATGCTGATGTACTCCAGTGAACCTGAGAAATCCAGGCTTTTCCTTTCTCCATCCCTGACAAGCTCCACGTGACCATCTGCACCCTTCCTGCTATCTCCAGAGCTAACATCTTCCCGTTGAAGCCACCTTGCTTTTCCAGCTGGAAAATCAACCCGTGCTCCACAGCTCCTGAGACTCGTGCTCCACTACACTCCTGACCTCGAATTGATGTCTTCCTACTTTGTCCCCGTGACTGCAACCCAACCTATGCTCCCACAGTACACCTAGACAGCTATGCAAACCTAACCCAATGTTAGACATCTTCTCATCCACTCCTGAACCGCCATCCCCTCAGGCTTTTCCTCCAAAGTCACATCTAGAGAATACTGCACCAACAAATCCTCTACCCTAACCTTTCTCAAACTTCACCTTGCTACTGGTATTCATGGTTGATCAGGCCATAGAAACCAACTGAAACTCAAGATTTGATAAATACTCCAAAGGGATCCTGGGTAGAAACCTTGCAACGCTTGGACTACATGCGGTAGGATCTCCCTCCTTCTTGGGGATGAACCAGAGAGCAGCACCTCCTTCTTCCTTGAATCCTCATCTCCCAACACTTAAATTAGACTTTACTCCGCTTTTGCTCAAACCTGGGCACTAGAACCAAGCTCTGATACCAGTTGTTGGAAGATCCCCAGGCATTGATCCCACTTGTTGGGAGATCCAGATCAGCACATATGCAGCGGAAACAACGAGGGAGAAAAGCAAGAACCAACCTTCTTGATTCAAGAACCAGCAACAACCTTTTCTTGGATTCAATATCATGCAACAAAGAAGATATAGAGAAGAGATGTAGGAGAAAAAGAAAGATTGTATTCCTTTAAAGAAGAACCTTGTTACAAAACAAGAACCGAGACACTCCAACCTCCTCTCACAAACCCGAGAAGAAGCCCCACCTGTGGACAATACCTCAATGCAGATTCTCTTCTCCAAAGCCCTGTGGAACATCCCATGGCTCCAAGCCCTCCACGTGATATATCCCTCACGTGTGCCTCTCTGCAAGCCCAAGCCATGATCGTGCCTCCTCTCACCGGAAAGAGCTCCACCTGCGGACTACCTCATGCAGGATCCTCTTACGGCCAAGTCCCCCATATGGAAAGTCCCTCCGCATTGTGTCACCCTAAAGGGGAGCGCTCCAAGATCAGCCCCTCATGGTCTTCTCATGACCGTGAGGTGTCTTCAAGCTCCAAGCCTTGGTTGATCTCTCTGTAAACCGAGAGACCCAAAGGGATCGGTCCCTCTTGGATGTTCTCCAAGTTCATGCACGCCCCCTCTTCTTATAGAAGAGTGGACGGTGAAATCCTCCTCAAGTTGGGCGTCAACTATCTTGGACTTCTTGGACTCATTTTGAGCTAACAACTTCTTGAATATGTTAGGACTCAATTACATGGACGGTTAGGACTTGTCTTGGGCCAATAACAAACTGATTAGGACACCTCACACAGTTGGGATTCCTAATTGGTTATAAGTAACCAACTAACCAACCAACTAGCTAACCTCCTAACCAACTTAACAAACCTAAACGCAACCCCATAACCCAATTGGATTATGTTACAATCTCTCAAAAAACTTTTCTCAATAAATCATTATGAGAAAAATCTCAACCCTGGGTCAAGCCCCCTAACCCAATTTGACTCTGAAGCCCTGCCCTGGAATACCTCCAGGACCTCTGGAGCTCATTCAGAAATTGCTTGGAACACACCTCCAGGCTCTAGGGATCGTCTTCAACATCCCAGCCATGACCTCCCAAGTCTTTCCAAGACTTGGAAGTACCATGCAAAACCCTACAGTACCAGTCTAGTAATGATTTAATCTAATTAATTTTCAAGATATGCAGCAAATGGTCTCAATCCTGTTTCACCTGAATTAGCCTAAATAAGCAAGGTCAGACCAACTGATTCATTGAGTTATTTTGAATTTTAGAGAAAGCCCAAAGATGTAGGTGGAGATTTCGGTTTTCAACCTATAACATGTCTTCCTTCAATGTGATAAGCCAATGTCTTCTCGTAATAAAAGCCAACTAGTGATCCATGATATGAAACAAATCATGGATCAGGAAAAGGATGGATAAATGATCTGATCCCACAAAAGAAATATATAAGATGCATTCTCTGGTAATACAACAGCATTTAGTATAATAACAGAGAGTAATTCAAAAGGGTTAGAATTTAGAAAGCAAACAACCACATTTGCCTGTGTAAATTAAATTTAATATTAAAGAACAGAGATACATTTTAAACAATTATTCTGTTTGATACATTAAGAGATGCAATGAAGGTAACAAAAGCAATGTACCAAAAAAAAAAAGGAAAAACCTCAGAAAATTTATTTTTAGAGGGGAAAACGTGAGACCATTTTCTGTCCTCGTACTCTTGGAATATTGCCATTGTTTTCTTTGCAGTCACCCTTTTCACGACAGAAGGTCATATATGAAAGCAATTCAATTGATCTCAGTATCAGCGAAGACCTATGGCCTTCCCACAGCGCAGGACATTTGAAGGGATGTCGTACTCGTTCGCATAGCTTTTCTCTGAGGTCCATACTCTGACGTAAAATTGTTGCCCAAGGTACTGCCTCCCCCACATTGCGGATCTTAGGTTCCACATGCCTTGGTTATCCAGAGACACCAAGATTGCAGACCATCCCTTTGGATAAACCTATAATATTAGAGAAGAATTAACACACTAGAGTCAGAAGAGTTTTTTTTTGGTTTGTTTTTTTGGAATTGATGGGCTATTGACAGGAGATAGGATGACAGAAGGCGTGCATAATATAACTTCTCCATGTTACAGAAACCAGCAGGATTGCATGCTCACCTGAACCGTGTGTCTTGTGACAGCATCAATTAGGTTATATCGTCTTCTAAACTTCTCTGTCCAACTCCCAGCACCATATCTGCATACATCCAAGGCATGGAACCAGCAAACTTCAGATTTTTTATTCAACTAAATCACTAAAAACAAGCGTATAATTACCAAAGATCTTTACATGACGAAAGTGAATTACAATTCAACCAATACTTTCTATAGTACTGGAGTGTTTGAGTTACGACACTTTCCTAGGCTCGAAGAAATATCGATCTCTCCATAAAGTTGGAAACAATTTTATCATGAATTGATGATCAATTGATTCCCCTGCGCACCCCCCCAACTCTTACTTCATCCTTGTGATAGCCAGCAAAATCATTTATAGATATAGATGGTCTCCAGAAATGTTTGCTTCAATATTTTACAAAATTATCTTCTTCAAGGCAACTAAACCAGATCTTAAGATCTATCCTCCTATGATAATTGCTCCAAATAACCGATGCCTCTATACAAGTTGTAAACCAGTCATAGTTTAGAAATTGGGTGATAGAAAACATTTGGCAAAATATAGTCTAAAATGCTTTATTTTACTTGGTGTTATACTAATACCGCGAAAAAAAAAGTATTGTAAGAGCTAATTATTTACTTGACTTCAATTGTCATACAGCTAATTATCCTAGGGGCCATCCTGAATATGTTACATTTGCTATTACATATTACAACAAAAAAATTCATCCGAGCATATAAACTTTCTCAAACGAGTGCATTCCAACACATTAGACATGACATAGGCATTATATTGTAAACAATTCTTTGAGAATTATTAACGTAAGTCCTATGTTTAAGAAAACATGTAGTTAGTTAAATAAATACGAAAGTTTTTTTTTTTTTGATAAAGCAACAGGGAATTGAGATTGAAGAGCTCACCCAACAACCCAGAAGTCATAGCCATCAAGATGCCATGTCTGCATGGTATCTTCAGTGTTCTGGAAGACAATTTCAATGAAGTCATGAAGATTAAACCTCATAACTGGGGTACCCAGTACAGCAGAGCCTTCTGGGGCTGGAATAGGAATGCTATCCCAGGTGAAGATACCAGGAATATTGAAGTTGTCGGCGAGCTTCAGAGGCGTATCGGGCACAACAAAGGAAACACCATTGATAGCATAGCGCTGCATCCCATTGATCAGAGGAGCTGAATTCTTCAATACGAGTGACCTTGTCCTCGTTATGGTACCGTAATGGTATGAGCCCTGAGGATTAGGCCTGGCTGCACTAGCTGTGAGATTCCACCTTCAAACAATAATTGACCAAAAGAACCGATCAGAATATCGACAAAGAACCAGGTAACTAGCATCGGTTAAATCTCTCCAAGCCTCTAATGGTGGATGCAACAGCTTGTCACTGATGTCAAAATATAGATAAATCATTACCTAATGGTTCTGGCTTGCCGCATTGAGATGTGAAGATTGCGGAGAGGTGGGGGAAGTGGTCCAGATGCAGGGGAATTGGAGTTGCTGTAATGCAGTATTCCGGTTGCAGTTAGCACCTTTCTGGTGAAGCGAGTCGAGGAAACAATGAAGTAGTCCTTGGGGGGCTGATCCAAGGTAACCAAGACAGCCAACGATTGACCGACATGGATGTCGAGGGAATCATAGATGTTCTGAAGTGTGTGGGATCCTTCGACTTCAACAAGCTTCATTTGGTGGCCCTGGATCCTGAAGTTGATTGAGGTCATCAAGCCCACATTGGAGATCCTAAAGAGGTATGTCTTTCCTGCACCAGTGTAAAAAAAAGATTGAGACAAAATCTATAGATAAAGGAAGCAGAGTAGAACAGGGGAGGAGAAGGAAAAAAGTACCATGATTCCCAGTGAAGGAAGTGAACTGCTGGACTCCATTAACGAGAAGACCATCAGGGAAAGGCAGCGATCTCCCTGAATCCAAAGTCTGCTGCAATGCCTGCGAGATATCGAAGAAACGCCTCAAGGAGATGCCCCTCTGACTATTTGATCTCTGAAACGAGAAACCAAAGATGAATTACCTTGTGGCCGGCCTTGTACCAGTCGCCGACGAGCAGGGAGAAATCGCCGTCAGGCTGTGCATATGGCACCGGGATCTGCGGCCTCTGGTAGACATTCAGAGCACCGAAGCCACCGGCAGCCCGTTGCATTCCAGTGGAGAGAAAGTAAGTGAAGCTTCCAATCTGGTCTTTGGTCTGAAACTTGTATGTATAGTTCGAACCAGGAGGTATGGGACAGTTGGTCCCCAAAACTCCATCTTGCCACGAGTTCTTCCTCTGTTTGATCCCATTCCTATATATCACTCACCGAACATTAAAACCAGCACAACAAGAAACACTTTCTTACAGCAAAAAACGGAAGTAACCCTACCAAGTTATGAGTATAGGCTCGTCGATCTTGTTGATAACATTAACGATCATGTTGTCATTGGTGACGCAGTCGATACGAGGCCCAGGGTACTGCCCGTTGATGAGAATCCCCTATGAAAACAGTACACAAATAGCCATTCTTAGTCCCAGATGAACCAGATTAGGTTATAATACATCGAAGGTGGTAGTGAAGAAGACCGGAGAACGGACCTGCTGTTGGACCCCGAGAGGGGAGATGGGTCCATATGATACAGTCCAGGTAAAGTACCGGTACGGGTCATCGGCGGCGGCGACGAAGGCCAAGGCCAACAACGCCAAGGCTCCAAGGACCAAAGATAGAAAAGAGGGCGTCCTCATTGCTTTCACCGAGCTCTCCCGGAGAGATCTCAGAGCACTTCGTTTTTGATAAGAAGGAAAGAGAAGAAGGTTGGCCGGGTTTTTGGGTTTGATGAGACGTGTACGAGAGGGGAGTTGGCGGGCGTTTTTAAAGCGAGGAGTGCGAGCGGGAAAAGGATGGGGGAGGGGGTATCCCGACGCCTTCCAATGCCAGCTTGGGCGAGGCGCGCTTGACGCGTTTCCGCGTAGGGGAGGGTGCAACTGGATGCAGGACTACGCTGTTCGGACTTCGGCGATCTGTAGAACGGATTTGACCGTCAAAGTGGGCCACCATGCAACGTGGCACTACATTATTGGTTGATCGTACTTCGACCCCATGTGGCCCGTGAGCCAAGCAATCATCTAGAGCCATGTGGCATAGAGTTTTGATTTTGGCAAAATGGTCGGGACCAGCAAAATACTCAGCCAGGAGCAAACCATGTGCGTGCACTCAAAGCCCGCCGTCGTGCTCTCTGTCGGTCATCAATTTGTTTCTTATTAGTTTTATTATCGTATCGTGTTACTAATTACTACGCGGTATTATTATCCAGTTTAAATGATTCATTCTCTAGAGTTGGGAGCAGCTGTTATCCAAAGTGGACTCATGGCACACGGTGGATTCTAATGGCAGCAATAACAGCTGGGAGTCGTCACGGCGTGATGGTCGCAGAATGGGGGGCAGCTTTTCACATGCCGCCCCCGAGATCCATGTGAAAAAATTATCTCACATTACGTAGCCATTCGTAGATCAATCTTCTAGGGAAACGCTCGGGGATGGATTTCATTGTCAATCTTCTAGGGAAACGAGGTTGGGGATGGATTTCATTGTGGTGGGCCGGTGGAACCGTGGATTTAGGAATTTGAGTTATTAACATGGGATCCTGTAGCGGGTCTCTGGAAGCACTTTAAGTTTGTTATTATTACGAGGAAACGAAGGGGATGGGGGTAGTTGGGTCATGGTTATTATGCTCATGGTTTGGAGATCAAGGGCACGAGGAAGTGGTGGATGAGTTTTTTTGTTTTTTTTTTTTCGCCGTGGAGGTTCGAGTTCGATGAGCAAGTTGTTCCTGTGATTTGTTTTCATATTTCTTATCACTGGTTTGTTATATTTTGAGGTTCTTGTTAAGCTTCTCGGTTGTAAGTCTGGTTTGAGATGGTTTTTGTTACATGATCATCTTGTGAGAAGAATGTACGTGGTGGTATCAACTTTAATTTTGTTTATAAAAAAGTTAAGATGGTCCATATGGTGGATCTCGTGATGTGTTTTGACCGCCCATTTCTGAAGGATCCTAGGATGCCTATTTAATTAGATTATCTTGAACTGTTGATTCATAAATTCAATCAGGATCGTGAAAGTAAAATAAAGGTTGAATTGGAGTGGCATAATATGGTTGTTTATTGTTGCAAATAGCTTCAGGTGCACGTCGTCATGTATCGTTTTTTTTTTTTTTGGTTCCAGTAGCTAAGTTACGCAGCTCCGGTATACATAATAAGCATGGCCATCAGAACATAAAATATTTCAAAACTGAAGAGGCATCGATGCACTAGATCTCAAAAGCACTGATGTAGAATGATGAGTATCACACGAAGAAACTCAGTCTGCGGTCCCATTCACCTCTTTATATAGGCAGGGGTGAATCTGAAAGTTGATTGATATCGAATAGGGTGTCGGAGGCGGAACCAGAAAATTATATTACGAGAGACCTAACTAAAATATATAAAATATAAATTATTTAAAAATTATTTATTTTAAAATTTTTAATTTAAATTTTTTTTTTGCTAGATCGTACCTTTTTTTTTTTTTTTTTTTTTTGATCGATTGACACGATGATACCCGATGATGATGTAGAATTAGTAGGATGCTGATGCTCATTTTCGATGATTATTGAATTTTTTGCAAGCTGAGTATATTATACACGGTGCAGAGAAAAGGAGGGTTTGGACATTTTGTCTATTCCATTAAAGAAATAAAACATGATAAGGAGATGGGATTTGGATAAAACAGACGTAGTTTCATATTATCCTATTAAATTATTTAATAGTATTTTTCATTGATTTGCATCATTGTTTTAATTTTTATTCCTCGTCCTAAATAGCTATGTTTCGTCCCATAATTTTATTCTTTTGTTAGTTTCATTCTTACCATTATATCTCATAATATTTCTACTCCAGGGACGAGTAAAATATGTGAATCTCATGTGCGCCCGTGTACTTAACATTATCTATTTGCAATGATGTTTGATGGGAGATGTTCTTTTTTTAGGAGGTTGTGTGTGTGTGTGTGTGTGTGGGGGGGGGGGGGGGGGGGGGGGGGGGGGGGGTCCATATCAACTTGTTTTCTAGCTTGTTATTATCCAGTAGTCCCCTTCAAGCATTATGTTGGAAACTTTAGGGACTAAACTTGCAAATGCTAGTCCTTCCGGATCTCGTTCACCAATTCTACCAAAGTGATTGTGTTGCCAAGAAGGCGGCTTTCTCCCATTAGCATTAAAGTTAAGCTAGGATCATGAATATAAGATGAAACCTGTTAGGATATCCTGGTTCAGCTACAAACCAGGCTTCGATTCGACTTATCGAAGCCTCAATTCCCCGGGCTACGAGCTTCGGACTAAGCGAAGGCTAACTGTAAGCAACTCAAGACTTCACACCGAACTACAATATTTGAAGGCCAGCCCTTCGGATAGCACCTTCGGCCCCGGTCGAAGTCTGAACTACTCACCGACTTTCAAAGATACAAACTTCGGTCCCCGTCATAGACATGATCTCCGACCTTGGGGAATATCAAGCCTTCGGCCCACACAAGGGGAAACCCGAAGCTTGAACTACAATCTGTTCCAAAAAGAAAACTGTAACCAACGGTTATAGTTGACACTCATCATGCCATGATCATGGCGCACAATTCATGCAGCCATGCCTCCGATCTGGCCGGAACCACTCATTGACAACCCACGATCGACTATCATGGGAGTGAATGGCTCCCCATGATCTCCGAAAAAAGAGCGGGCCACAGACCGGAGGCCATCTTTTAAATATGGGTAAGGAGGATGGCTCGAGAGGTACGCGTGAATAATCTCGCACATACACTTTTCCGATCTCCAAGAGCTCTTTTTCTCTTCCACTATCGACATCTTCCCCATTCTGTGGCTGGAATCCGTCACTGACTTAGGCATCGGAGTGTCCTCCGCCGGAACAACTTCGGCAAGGGACCTATTTTGCAGGTGAATCAGGGAGCGGTCCTGCGACGCAGCGGCTCCGATCGGCCGATCCAGGGACTCCACGCCAACAGATTGGCGTGCCAGGTAGGGGGGCAGTTTTACTAACATTTGTTAAGCTCCTTCCCAGAGAAGGGGAAGAAATAAAGAATTCTTTGATGGCAAGAGGAAAAGACCAAAATGCTTCTATAAGCTAGAGTCGTGCTCCGTCTCAAGGGGGTGCACCCCCGGAGGTGAATGATGTTCCACCTCCCATGGTTACTGTGGGAGCATAGTAGTTCGAAGCTCTTTTGAACCAGGTCGCCAACCTGACGGCCATGGCTCAAGAGTTTCAAGATAGAGCCTTCCCGGTGGCAAACCCATCGACTGTTTCTAGACATAGCTCTCGATCCCGAAGAAGGAGAGCACCACGGGAGGATTCGGCGCATCCCTCCCCCATTCTCGGCCCTCTCCCGAAGGCCGAGCTTCGGGACTGCCTAGGTCCGCCAATTCCTCACAAAAAGGGAAAAGGTCTAGGCAAACTTTCTCCTCCTCCTCCGAAGACTCCACTCCGGTGGAGAGAGCATCCAAGCAGACTCTTGATTATGACGGGAGGTTCAAAGCCATCGAATCAGAGATGGCAAGGGCGTGAGAGTAGAGAATGCGGGATCAGAGGGATCTCGAGGACCTGATTGTGGGTGATCTACGTCCACCCTACACCGACCGCATTATGGCAGAGGACATTCCTCGGCACTTCAGGGTTCCCCAGATGGAACCCTACGACGGCACCACCGACCCCTTCGACCATTTGGGCAGCTTCAAAGCCCATATGATGATTCAAGGAGCTTCAGACGCGATGTACTATTTGGCATTCCCGGCTACCTTAAAGAAGTCCGCTCGGATGTGGTACTTGAGCCTGCGCCCAGGTACCATCGATTCCTTTTCCGAGTTAAAAAATTATTTATCTTGCATTTCAGGACCTACCGCAAGACTCCTCGAAATACAGACACACTCTTCCTCCTTCACCAGAATGAAGGAGAGAGCCTGAGAGATTACATCTCCAGGTTCAATGCGGCCACACTTGAGATCCCCGATCTCAACGAGCATGTGGCCATGTCAGCTCTGAAGAAGGGGCTTCGAACCTCCAGGCTTACTTTTTCCCTGGACAAGAGGTTCCCCAAAAGCTACGCTGAGCTCCTATCAAGGGTTCATAAATATGCCGATGCTGAAGAGTAGGTGGCGAATCGACATGTGATTGAAGGGAAACCCCCTTCAAAGAAAAAGAATAACAGGGGGCAAGGCCCCCAAAATTCCAATAACAACGATGGCAAATATACAGACCACCGGAGAAGCCCTTCCAAGCCCAGAGCATTGGGAGGAAGATTCGACTCATACACCCCCCTCAACCTCCCTCGAGAAAAGATCCTCATAGAGATAGAAAAAGAAAACTATCTCCAATGGCCCCGTCTCATGAAGGCCTCCTCTTATGCAAGGAACATGAACAAATTCTGCCGATTCCACCGGGACCACGGCCACAACATGGAAGAATGCATCCAGTTGAGAGATGCAATCGAAGATCTCATCAAGAGGGGGTACCTGGGGCGGTACATCGGTCGCTAGGGGCCCCGGTCGAAAGCAACTATTCCCCAGCCACCTCCCGAAGAGGCCGAATTGCCAAACCAAAGGCCCACCAACGGAGGTGTATGGATGATACACCGGCCCGCCAACTGAAGAAGGGATGAAGATGAAGCTTCAAAGCGACTGAAGGATAACAACTCCATCCTCTTCTCCGACGATGACCTTGCGGGAGTCCAGCTCCCGCACGACGACCCTCTTGTAATTTCGACCGTAGTGGCCAATTATGATGTACAGAGAGTTTTTATTGATAATGAAAGTTCGACTGATATCTTGATGTACGATGCATTCTCCAAAATGTGTTTGCCTAGACATCAACTACAGAGATCTCCCATACCACTCTCCGGTTTCGGAGATAACCAAGTTTATGCCGAAGGGGAGATAGTGTTGCCTGTAACCCTTGGCTCTGAGCCTCGACAAAAGACATTACCGATCAACTTCATGGTAGTCCAGATCCTCTCTGCATACAACATTATTCTGGGGAGGCCTACCTTGAACAGGTTCCGGACCGTGATCTCCTCTCACTACCTCTTAGTATGCTTCCCCACCAGGAATGGTGTTGGAGAAGTTAGAAGGAACCAGAGGACGGCACAGCAATGTCTAATGATTGAAGACAGGCACTTCAAAGATTCGACTTCCTCGGATTAGCTGGATCCGAGAGATTCAACCACAAACCTTGATGAACCCATGGAGAGGACCATCCCGATATCTTTGAAAGAGGAAGATCCCTCCAGAATTGTGCAAATCGGGAGCACCCTTGATGAGGAAACCAGAACGAAGCTGATCCGTTTCCTCAGGGACAACGCCGATGTCTTCGCCTGGTCGGCTTTGGATATGCCCGGGATTCCCGCCAAGGTGATTACTCATCGACTGAAAGTAACCCTTGGGAATAAGCCGGTACGGCAGAAGAAGAGGAGCTTCACCCCCGAAAGACAGCAAGCTGTTGATGAAGAGGTTGGCAAGCTCCTCAAAGCAGGGTTCATCAGAGAGGCCTGCTACCCCGAGTGGCTGGCCAATATGGTAATGGTGAAGAAAGCTAGCGGCAAGTGGAGGATCTACATCGACTATACAGATCTCAACAAGGCTTTCCCAAAAGATAGCTTCCCTCTCCTAAAGATTGATCAACTGGTCGACGCTACCGCCGGCCACCAGTTGCTGAGCTTTATGGATGCCTTCTCTGGCTACAACCAGACCATAATGGATCCGCAAGATGAGGAGAAGACGGCATTCATCACTGACAAAGGTCTCTACTGCTACAAGATGATGCCGTTCGGCCTCAAGAACGCCGGAGCAACGTTTCAAAGACTCATCAATAAGGTGTTTGAAAAGTAACTGGGAAGGAATATGGAGGCCTATGTTGACGACATGATCGTCAAGAGTCTCCACCGGAGAGACCACACCGTGACTTGGAGGAGTCATTCAGCGTTCTCCGGTAATACAAAATGAAGTTAAACCCGGCGAAGTGCGCCTTCGAGGTCACGTCGAGTAAATTCCTGGGCTTCCTTGTTACTAAACGAGGGATTGAGACCAACCCCGAGAAGATCCAGGCCTTAAAGGATATGCGACATCCCTCCTGTAAAAAGGAAGTCCAACAGTTGACAGGGAGGATTGCCTCCCTAAGCAGATTTATCTCTCGGTCCGCCGAGAAATGTCTTCCGTTCTTCAAGGTACTCCGACAAACAAAGGACTTCGAATGGTCCGAAGACTGTCGCGCTACTTTTGAGGAATTGAAGAAGTATTTGGAGACCCTGCCATTGCTCTCCAAGCCAAAAGAAGGCGAGGTCCTCTACCTGTACCTCTCTACTTCAGATGAAGCAGTGAGCTCGGTTCTTGTCCTGAAGGAGGAAGACGGGTCCCACAAGCCGATCTACTACATCAGCAAGATCCTGCATGATGCAGAAATGCGGTATGCAAGGATGCAGAAACTGATCTACTCTTTAGTGATTGCAGCAAGACGGCTACGGCCATATATCCAGGCCCACACTATCGTGGTGCTGACTGATCAACCTCTCAAGGCCGTTCTCTGATCTCCGGACACTTCCGGAAGGATAGCCAAGTAGGCTGTGAAGCTAAGCGAATTTGACATTAGCTTTCAGCCCCGAGTGGCTATGAAGGCCCAGGTGCTCTCCGATTTTCTAGCCAAGTGCACCTGGAAGTCCGAAGATGAAGCCTCTTCGGATGAAAAAGAAGCCCCGAAGGAGATGAAGTCCGTTTGGGTGTTTCATGTGGACAGAGCTTCCAATGCTACCGGGTGCGGAGCTGGACTCATGTTGGCCGAACCTGACGGCCAGATTATAGAGTATGCACTCCGTTTCTCCTTCCACGCCTCCAATAATCAAGCCGAATATGAGGCCCTACTCGCCAGACTTTGGATTGCCAAAGATCTGGGAGTCCGGTAACTCCGAGCCTTCTTCGACTCTCAACTGGTTGTGAATCAAGTTAATGGAGAGTACGCAGCCAAAGATCCAGCCATGGTGCAATACCTAGAGAAAGCTCAAGCTTTATCCTCTTGATTGGAACATTTTGAAATTATTCATGTTCCCCGATCAAAGAACTTCCGGGCAGATGCACTATCTCGACTGGCGACTACAGCACCAGAGTCTCTCAGGTGTACCTTTGTTGAACACCTTGAAACTCCAAGCATTGCCAAAGAGGCTGCAGAGGTGCGCCAGATTGATGCTGAGCCAAGCTGGATGGATCCCATCATCAGATTCCTGAATGAAGGAGAACTGCCTGAAGATAAGGCAGAGGCCAAGAAGATCCGCTGGATGGCATCTCAGTACGTCATCCTGGACGGAACCCTCTACAAGAGATCGTTCTCCCAACCACTGCTGAAATGCCTCAGACCCATCGATGCAGATTATGCATTGAAAGAGGTCTACGAGGGCATATGCGGGGATCACTTGGGAGGTAGATCTCTAGCATACAAGATCATTCGACAAGGATATTATTGGCCCTCCATCCAGAAGGACTTAGCTAATTTCGTGCGGAAGTGCGACCAATGCCAGAGGTATGCCAGTATGCAGAGATAACCTATGAGTCACCTGACTCAGTTGGTAGCCCCATGGCCCTTTACCCAGTGGGGGATGGACATTCTTGGCCCGTTCCCACCAGCATCAGGGCAAAAGAAGTTTCTCCTAGTGGCCATCGACTATTTCATGAAATGGATGGAAGCTGAACCATTGGCCCAAATCACAGAGGGCAAGGTGGAGAGTTTTGTGAAAAACTCCATCATCTTCAATTTCAGTATCCCACACATCATCATCACGGACAATGGGAGATAATTCGATAATCCGAAGTTCAAGGACTTCTGTGCTCGGTACCATATCCAGCATCGACTGACATCCATTGCACATCCACAGTCTAACGGAGAAGCCGAAGTCACCAACCGGACCATCCTCCATGGTCTGAAGACAAGGTTGAACGACGCCAAAGGGCTTTGGGCCGAAGAACTGACATCTATTCTTTAGGCATACCAAACTATCCCACGAACAGCCACCGGCGAATCCTCGATCAACCTAGCCTACGATACCGAAGCCGTGCTACCTATCGAAGTCTCCCTACAGTCCTTGAGAATTGGCAACTATGAAGAGCCTAAGAATTTCAATCGCAGAAGGATTGATCTGGATTTGCTATCAAGCACCAGGCTACAGGCCCATATAAGAATGGCGGCATACCAGCAAAAGGTCGCCAAGTACTACAATGCAAGGATAAAGGAGCAAACTTTTTGCACGGGGGACATGGTATTGCGAAGAGCAGAAGTATCCAGGCCAACGGAACAAGGTAAACTCTCCCCTAACTAGGAAGGCCCATATCAAGTCGAAGAAGTCATTCGACCAGGGACATATCGACTCAAGACCCTGGAGGGAAAGACCCTATCTCGGTCATGGAATGTACAAAATATTCGCAAATACTATCAATGAAAAAATTTCAAAAAACTCCTGTGCAAAGCTCCTTAACCCTACTCGACTCAGAACGGCTAGTTGCATTGACTGAACGACAACAGTCCAAATGACCCGATCTGAAAAATCGGTCAACTGCGCAAAGGAGAGCCTGATCCACTCACCTTATCGGTATGCCCGATGAGCGCAATGGATGGCCTAACCAGGCCACCAAAAAGATCAAAGGTGCAGGGATGGTTTTCGTAACCTACCCTATGGTGAATCCGAACACGCGCCGAGGCGGGCATGAACAGCCTACCTTAATCACAACAAAAAGTGCACGGGGATAGTTTTCATAACCTACCCTACGATAAATCCGAACACGTGCCTAATAGAACCATTATCGTCCTCTCTATCAATAACAAATATTCTCAGAATGATCCAACAGACCCTACTTCTTCCCTACAAACCGCAAGTAGTTTATGAAGTCTACATTATGGACAAATCGTGATGCAACATGTTGCCGTCCTCGTCGTCGCGCCCGTGCAGAGGATCAGCCGATCCTCCCTGACCGCCTGGCAGAGGAGCCTCCCTTCCTGCGAGAAGCCTGCAACAAAGGGGTTAGAGGACCCTGGCCGGGGATTCCGGCGAGGGGGCTCCGACGGTCAAGTCAGTAGACGACGTGGAGGAACAGACTCTCCCTCCCGATCCCCCTGGAGGGTCTCAGGCTTGGAGAGTTAACTGGTGAAGAGAAAGCGCCGGGGACCGGAAACTCGGCTGGGCCTGCCCGCTGAGCTCGCGTCCAGTCTTCCCTTCTCGGGATCCCTGGTTTTCTTCCTCTCAGCGAGGCCTTATGCCGGTCTTTCCTTCTTGTCCCCAGGCTCTTTGGCTTACCTTGCAGTCTTTGGATCCTTCCCTCTTTATCTCCCTCCGTCGTGCGCTCGTCCTTTTCTCCCTCGAAAACTCCTCCTCCCTGTCTTCCTTTCTTTTCCCTTTCTGGTGAAGGAGGCCAGGCGGCTTTCCGACCTCGTCCGCCGGGCCCAGCAGGAAAAAGGCAAGGACAGAAGGGAAAAAGAGGGAAGGCGGCGCTGGCAGAGCGGCAAGTTGTCAGGCCTCGGGCTTCGTGAGGGTGCTCTTTTCCCCGGGCGTGGGCGCTATCCGTTTACGGGCCCTGTTCCGTCAGGATCGGGTCTCTCGACCGCGGGACCTACCGGGCTAATGTAAGTGACGTTCCGCGTGCCGCCGCCCTCCGTACGGGACGCCGTCTGGGGTCGGTACGGCCCGAGGGATGGCCTCGGGACCCGTCGCTTTCCCCGGGGGCCTCTCCGTACGAGCGGTCTGGCCTCGGCTGAGTTGGACCTGTCTCCGGGGACCAATTGGCGAGAGGCGAGGGATCGGCCGACCTCCGCTTAGGTGGACCCCTCCTGGGTGGACACCTGGCGAGGCGGCAGAGGGTCGCCTGGCTTCGGCCGAGGTGGGCCGTCTCCGGGTGGCCACCTGGCGCAAGGCGAAGGGTCGGCCGACCTCGCACTAGGTGGAACCCTCCTGGGTGGACACCTGGCGAGGCGGCAAGAGGTCGCCTGGCTTCGGCCGAGGTGGACCCGTCTCCGGTGGCCACCTGGCGCAAGGCGAAGGGTCGGCCGACCTCGCACTAGGTGGACCCCTCCTGGGTGGACACCTGGCGAGGCGGCAAGAGGTCGCCTGGCTTCGGCCGAGGTGGACCCGTCTCCGGGTTGGCCACCTGGCGCAAGGCGAAGGGTCGGCCGACCTCGCACTAGGTGGACCCCTCCTGGGTGGACACCTGGCGAGGCGGCAGAGGGTCGCCTGGCTTCGACCGAGGTAGGCCCGTCTCCGGGTGGCCACCTGGCGCAAGGCGAGGGTCGGCCGACCTCGGCCGACCTCACTTGGGTCGTCTCCTTCGCGCGCGGGCGCGGATGAGTCGGTGGAGGAACCCCGCGCCGAGCTCGACCTCGGCCTGGGCGGTCTGCTCTCGGATAATCGTCGGGCGGCGCGATCTTGCCGACCCCAGCTTTAAGGGCGTGGCGCTAATTCTGGCGGGAAAAACTCACACGTGGCTTGTTCGCATTCGGCGATACCTGAGCCTGGCCACGTCACTGTCACGGATGTAACAGTTGCCCCCCAGCCCGCCGTTCCGTCGGGGCATCGTAGATCGGAACGTCGGGATTAATTGCAGACATGACGTGGGGAGGCGAAGATCTTGCTTCATAATTGGCACGATCTTCACTCGTCGTGGCTCGAGGCTGCTGGAGACCAACGGGGAGTCGCCACGCGTCGTCCACTTGCCCGCAATCAATGCGTCGCTTCGGGGCAGAGGCCGTTACTCTGCTAACGAGGCGTCGGTGTCGGGCGTGCGCCCACGTGGCGACCATCCAGTGGCCTGAGACGGAATGATGGGTACGGCTGCTGCCGGCTGAGTCTGAAAGCGAGGGACTTTCCAGAACGAGGCCTTTTCCCTTGCTTCGTGGGCGGTTTGCTGCAGGCTAACAACTTCTGCTGCTTGCGCCCGCCTGTGCATTTTTGGGTAAGCGTCTTCCTCTTCTCTAGCCCTCCTCCTTCTCCTTCGATCATTCAATCCTTTTCTTCTTTTCTTCTCCATGGTGCGCCGTCGCCATGTTTCTTCTAATCCGGACGAGGCCGGTCCATCCGGCCGAGGACTCCATCTTCTCCCTCCTCGGATGAGGAGGTAATCCCAGAGGAGGTCCGCCGGCGTTTGCAACCCGGGGGTGTCACCATTGGTGTCCCCAGGGGAACCGGTCCCCCCCGGTTGCACCTACCGTGCCCCTCCGTTCACTTCCTGCTCTTGCTGCTCTCCCGGCTCCGCCGCTTCTTCCCGCCGGTCCCTCCGGTCATGCCTCCACCATGACCGAAGGTGATCTTTCTCTGCTCCGGGATGCTTATGGCATCCCGGGATCTGTCCATCTATTTGCTCCGCGGTCCGAGGAGCGTGTCACCATGAGTGGCCCTGGCCGTATTGCCTTCTACGAAGACTTCCTCCTCGGGGGTCTTCGTTTCCCTCTTCATCCTTTCTTCCTTTCCTTCCTCAGCCATTTCCGGCTCGTCCCGGCCCAGCTGGCTCCTAATGCCATCCGGGTCATCTTCTCCTTCATTGTCTTCTGTCATTTCCATGGGTTCGTTGCCCGTTTCTCGCTCTTCAGGTCCCTGTTCACCCTGAAGAAATGCTCCACCGATGACGGCTGGTGGTATATTTCACCCCGCCCAGGTGTCTCCGGTTCGACATCCCTTCTTCGGTTAAGGGATGGAAGAACCGGTTTTTCTTTGCCTCGGTCGACGACGTCGACTGGGCCTGGAGCGAACCGGACCGGTCGCCGAACCGGAGTTCTCGGGTCGAGTCCGCGGACCAGGAGGCTTACTCCCAGCTCCTGAGTGACGTGGTCCCGCCGCTCGAGGTTCTGCTTTGTGAGCAGAATCTTTTTGAGGCCGGCATCAGTCCCATCCGGGAGACCGGTGAGATTCGGCTCTGCATTAAATTCTGCCCTTCCCCCTCTCTCTTTTTAAGATTGAACTAACCTTCTGATTTCTCCACCTTGCAGGGATGAAGTTTTCATTGGAGAACTTGCTGGAAGGGGCTGCTCAGAGGGAGGTCGTTGACGTGGATGAGCCCGTGGCGAAGAGGGCTCGCACGGAGACGAGCCGGGAGGTCGCAGCGGCGACCGCGCCCGGCCTAGCCGCCGCAGTTTCTCCGCCCAGACCTCCTCAGGGCGGTGCCCTTGGCACTTCGGCTCCACGACCTGGCGGTGCAGCCGAGGGAGCTCCGGCGCCCGCCGCTCTGCCCACCGCCGGGCCCATTCCGGCCAGCAGTCCGGCGGCACCGCCAGTGGCGACCACCGGTCCGTCGGCTGCGGCTCCAGCAGAAGGGGCGGCTGTCGCAGGGATCGGCCCGAAGGGCCCAGCGCCGGTAATCTCGCACCGGGACTCGGTCATCCTTGACCGAGGGCTGGCGGAGAGGG
This sequence comes from Areca catechu, assembly GCA_021397845.1. Taxonomy (NCBI): domain Eukaryota; kingdom Viridiplantae; phylum Streptophyta; class Magnoliopsida; order Arecales; family Arecaceae; genus Areca; species Areca catechu. The sequence continues at coordinate 193,460,591 of CM038039.1, forward strand.
TGATTGAGTATGCTTCCACCGCCCGGGACCGCCGAGCTCGGGGCGGCCGGGACTACGCGGATGCGCTGCTCGGCATCCTGCCCCAGCTCTTCTCGGTAAGTCTGCTTCAGCTCTTCTTTTCTCTTTCAATCCGAGGCCTCCTGCCTCGGTACTGACATGTTGCTTTTGTCCTTGCAGATCGGGAACGACGTCCTCCTACTGAGGAACTACCTTGTAGGGAACGCCAAGCGGGACTCCGAGCGGGAGCAGAAGCTCGGAAAGCTCGCCGCCGACGTGAAGGACTTGGTGGACAAGGGGGCCGAGCTGCGAGCGGAGAAGCAGGCCCTCCAGTCCGACCTGGCGCGTTCCGAGGAGCGGAACAAGGAACTGGAGGCCTCCTTGGCGGAGGAGCGGACCTCCAACCAGCGCCGTACTGAGGAGGACACGGCGGAGAAGGCCGCCTGCAGGCCCGCTCACTGTTCCTGAGCGTCAGCTGGACGAGGCCCGGCGGGAGGCGGCCATGGCGAAGGACCGGAGCTCGTACATCAACGGGCTCCTGGAGGCGGCGAAGCGGGAAGCGCTGGAGGCCGTCCCCAAATTTCGGGCTTCCGACGAGTTTACGTCGGAAGTCCGGGAGGCCGCCGTGGACTCCTTCCTGAAGGGGTTCCGGATGTGCCGGGAAAAGGTGGGGCCTTCTTCCCCCAACTGGACCTAAGTGCGGTCGTCGTCGGCGGCAGGAAGCCGGGGAGCGAGGGCAGGGCCTCCGGCATGACCCAGGCGACACTTCAGGCGGCACCTGCAGCAGCTCCGACCGACGACGCCGCGGCCCAGACACAGCCCAGGAGCCGGTCATCGTGGAGGTCGAAGAGGTGGCGTCCGCACCTCCGACGGACGGCGCCGACCCTGCGCCCTAGTGACTGTTGACTTGTACCTTTGCTTTCTGTGTCTTTCTCTTTTTTTTGGGGAGTTCTGGCCTGTCGGGGCTCCCTATTTGTACTGGACACTTTGTAATCCTTTTTCAATGAAGAGCACTTTTCGCAAAAACCTGTCTACTATTTCTAGTTCTTTCCTCTCTTCTTTGTTTGTTCGTTCCTGAGATGTCGGTCTGGGATACCTGAGACAACTGCGGGCCTGGTTCTTCCATACTAAATCGAAGGACGGGGTCTGCAAAACCGTGTTGCGGCAAAGCAAGAATCCTGAGCAGGTCCGACTTTGGGCTGCCTTCAAGCTTGCGCGGACAGCACAGTTCCTGCACCATCTTCCGGGCCGAAACCTGGGATCCTCCGGACTGAGCTCGATGCCGCAGGCTTTCTCAAACCTTGCGCGGCTTGCTGAGCTGTGCTCCGGGCTTGCGCGGGCGAAGCGGATTCGGCGCCGCCTTCCAGGCCGAAGCCCAGGATCTTCCGGACTGAGCTCGATGCCGCAGGCTTTCTCAAACCTTGCACGGCTTGCTGAGCTGTGCTCCGGGCTTGCGCGGGCGAAGCGGATTCGGCGCCGCCTTCCAGGCCGAAGCCCAGGATCTTCCGGACTGAGCTCGATGCCGCAGGCTTTCTCAAACCTTGCACGGTTTGCTGAGCTGTGCTCCGGGCTTGCACGGGCGAAGCGGATTCGGCGCCGCCTTCCAGGCCGAAGCCCAGGATCTTCCGGACTGAGCTCGATGCCGCAGGCTTTCTCAAACCTTGCGCGGCTTGCTGAGGTGTGCTCCGGGCTTGCGTGGCGAACTGGGTTCGACGCCACCTTCCAGGCCGAAGCCCAGGATCTTCCGGACTGAGCTCGATGCCGCAGGCTTTCTCAAACCATGCGTGGCTTGCTGAGCTGTGCTCCGGGCTTGCGCGGGCGAAACGGATTCGGCGCCGCCTTCCAGGCCGAGGCCCAGGATCCTCCGGACTGAGCTCGATGCTGCAGGCTTTCTCAAACCTTGCGCGGCTTGCTGAGCTGTGCTCCGGGCTTGCGCGGGCGAAACGGATTCGTCGCCGCCTTCCAGGCCGAAGCCCAGGATCTTCCGGACTGAGCTCGATGCCGCAGGCTTTCTCAAACCTTGCGCGGCTTGCTGAGCTGTGCTCCGGGCTTTTTGTTGAAGTCAGAGAAGAATGTTTGAAGCGAAGAAGCTTTGTTAAAGGAACTGGGAGCCTTACATCACTGGTAGTACATTCTCAGGTTCGAGGGTTCCATGTCCGGGGGAACCTGGCACCTCCCAACTCTTCCAAGTAACATGCCCCGTGAGGGAGGGCTTCTGCTACCCGATAAGGGCCTTCCCAGTTGGGTGAAAGCTTGCCGCACTCTCGTGGCTAGGAGGCTTCTGCACGCCGGAGGACCAAGTCCCCGGGACGAAAAACCTTCGGCCGTACTCGGGAGTTGTAATATCTGGCTACACGTTGCCGGTACGCCGCCATTTGGATTCGGGCCTTGTCCCTTGTTTCTTCGAGGAGGTCTAGGTTGAGCATCATCCTGGCCGGGTTTTTCTGTCTCGTCGTATTGTTCCATGCGCAGCGTGGGTATGCTGAGCTCGATCGGGATGACTGCCTCGGCCCCGAAGACGAGGTTGAATGGGGTTTCGTCGGTAGCCGTCCTTGGAGTGGTGTGGTATGCCCAAAGAACGCTGGGAAGCTCGTCGGCCCACCTGCCCTTGGCTTGGTCTAGCCGCGTGCGGAGGCCCTGAAGAATGGTCCTGTTCGTGACCTCAGCCTCCCCGTTGGTCTGGGGGTGCGCCACCGAGGTGAAGCGATGTTTGATGCCGAGGTCGTTGCAGAAATCCTCGAACTCTCGACAGTCGAACTGGCGTCCGTTGTCGGTGACCACGGTGTGGGGGAGGCCGAAGCGGTAGACGATGGACTTCCAGAAGAATTTGGCGACGTTTGCTTCGGTGATTCTTGCCAAGGGTTCGGCTTCGACCCACTTTGTGAAGTAGTCGATGGCCACTATCAGGAACTTCCGCTGGCCGGATGCCGGCGGGAATGGGCCCAGAAGGTCCATTCCCCACTAGGCGAACGGCCAGGGGGCTGAGAGCTGAGAGATCGGGTTGGAGGGTTGTCGCTGTACCGTGGCGTGGCGCTGGCACCGGTCGCATTTCTTCACGAAGTCAGCGGCGTCCTCCTTCATCGTCTCCCAGAAGTAGCCTTGACGAAGGGCCTTGTATGCCAATGCCCTGCCCCCCACGTGGTTCCCACAGATGCCTTCGTGAATCTCCTGGAGCACAAGCTTGGCTTCTGCGGGTCCAATGCACTTGAGGAGGGGATAAGAGTAGGACCTTCGATACAGCTGCCCGTCCATCAGGACAAACCGCACGGCCTTCTTCCTGATGAGGCGAGCCGCGTCTCGGTCTTCCGGCAGAATGCCGCCGGTGATGTACGCGGCGTACTTGTCCATCCAGCCGGGCTCCTGGCTGACCTGATGGACCCCCGCCGGTGCTTCGAGGCTTGGGACTTCGAGTCGCTCCACATGAGCGCGTCCCAGCATTGTGTCCGGCAGAGCCGCCAATCGAGAGAGAGCATCCGCGCGGGCGTTCACCCCGGCCCAGGTGTCTCCGGTTCGACATCCCTTCTTCGATTAAGGGATGGAAGAACCGGTTTTTCTTTGCCTCGGTCGACGACGTCGACTGGGCCTGGAGCGAACCGGACCGATCGCCGAACCGGAGTTCTCGGGTCGAGTTCGCGGACCAGGAGGCTTACTCCCAGCTCCTGAGTGACGTGGTCCCGCCGCTCGAGGTTCTGCTTTGTGAGCAGAATCTTTTTGAGGCCGGCATCAGTCCCATCCGGGAGACCGGTGAGATTCGGCTCTGCATTAAATTCTGCCCTTCCCCCCTCTCTCTTTTTAAGATTGAACTAACCTTCTGATTTCTCCACCTTGCAGGGATGAAGTTTTCATTGGAGAACTTGCTGGAAGGGGCTGCTCAGAGGGAGGTCGTTGACGTGGACGAGCCCGTGGAGAAGAGGGCTCGCACGGAGACGAGCCGGGAGGTCGCAGCGGCGACCGCGCCCGGCCTAGCCGCCGCAGTTTCTCCGCCCAGACCTCCTCAGGGCGGCGCCCTTGGCACTTCGGCTCCACGACCTGGCGGTGCAGCCGAGGGAGCTCCGGCGCCCGCCGCTCTGCCCACCGCCGGGCCCATTCCGGCCAGCAGTCCGGCGGCACCGCCAGTGGCGACCACCGGTCCGTCGGCTGCGGCTCCAGCAGAAGGGGCGGCCGTCGCAGGGATCGGCCCGAAGGGCCCAGCGCCGGTAATCTCGCACCGGGACTCGGTCATCCTCGACCGAGGGCTGGCGGAGAGGGTGATGCAGTATGCTTCCACCGCCCGGGACCGCCGAGCTCGGGGCGGCCGGGACTACGCGGATGCGCTGCTCGGCATCCTGCCCCAGCTCTTCTCGGTAAGTCTGCTTCAGCTCTTCTTTTCTCTTTCAATCCGAGGCCTCCTGCCTCGGTACTGACATGTTGCTTTTGTCCTTGCAGATCGGGAACGACGTCCTCCTACTGAGGAACTACCTTGTAGGGAACGCCAAGCGGGACTCCGAGCGGGAGCAGAAGCTCGGAAAGCTCGCCGTCGACGTGAAGGACTTGGTGGACAAGGGGGCCGAGCTGCGAGCGGAGAAGCAGGCCCTCCAGTCCGACCTGGCGCGTTCCGAGGAGCGGAACAAGGAACTGGAGGCCTCCTTGGCGGAGGAGCGAACCTCCAACCAGTGCCGTACTGAGGAGGACACGGCGGAGAAGGCCCGCCTGCAGGCCCGCTCACTGTTCCTGGAGCGTCAGCTGGACGAGGCCCGGCGGGAGGCGGCCATGGCGAAGGACCGGAGCTCGTACATCAACGGGCTCCTGGAGGCGGCGAAGCGGGAAGCGCTGGAGGCCGTCCCCAAATTCCGGTCTTCCGACGAGTTTACGTCGGAAGTCCGGGAGGCCGCCGTGGACTCCTTCCTGAAGGGGTTCCGGATGTGCCGGGAAAAGGTGGGGGCCTTCTTCCCCCAACTGGACCTAAGTGCGGTCGTCGTCGGCGGCAGGAAGCCGGGGAGCGAGGGCAGGGCCTCCGGCACGACCCAGGCGACACTTCAGGCGGCACCTGCAGCAGCTCCGACCGACGACGCCGCGGCCCAGACACAGCCCCAGGAGCCGGTCGTCGTGGAGGTCGAAGAGGTGGCGTCCGCACTTCCGACGGACGGCGCCGACCCTGCGCCCCAGTGACTGTTGACTTGTACCTTTGCTTTCTGTGTCTTTCTCTTTTTTTTGGGGAGTTCCGGCCTGTCGGGGCTCCCTATTTGTACTGGACACTTTGTAATCCTTTTTCAATGAAGAGCACTTTTCGCAAAAACCTGTCTACTATTTCTAGTTCTTTCCTCTCTTCTTTGTTTGTTCGTTCCTGAGATGTCGGTCTGGGATACCTGAGACAACTGCGGGCCTGGTTCTTCCATACTAAATCGAAGGACGGGGTCTGCAAAACCGTGTTGCGGCAAAGCAAGAATCCTGAGCAGGTCCGACTTTGGGCTGCCTTCAAGCTTGCGCGGACAGCACAGTTCCTGCACCATCTTCCGGGCCGAAACCTGGGATCCTCCGGACTGAGCTCGATGCCGCAGGCTTTCTCAAACCTTGCGCGGCTTGCTGAGCTGTGCTCCGGGCTTGCGCGGGCGAAGCGGATTCGACGCCGCCTTCCAGGCCGAAGCCCAGGATCTTCCGGACTGAGCTCGATGCCGCAGGCTTTCTCAAACCTTGCACGGCTTGCTGAGCTGTGCTCCGGGCTTGCGCGGGCGAAGCGGATTCGGCGCCGCCTTCCAGGCCGAAGCCCAGGATCTTCCGGACTGAGCTCGATGCCGCAGGCTTTCTCAAACCTTGCACGGCTTGCTGAGCTGTGCTCCGGGCTTGCACGGGCGAAGCGGATTCGGCACCGCCTTCCAGGCCGAAGCCCAGGATCTTCCGGACTGAGCTCGATGCCGCAGGCTTTCTCAAACCTTGCGCGGCTTGCTGAGCTGTGCTCCGAGCTTGCGTGGGCGAACTGGGTTCGACGCCACCTTCCAGGCTGAAGCCCAGGATCTTCCGGACTGAGCTCGATGCCACAGGCTTTCTCAAACCCTGCGTGGCTTGCTGAGCTGTGCTCCGGGCTTGCGCGGGCGAAACGGATTCGGCGTCGCCTTCCAGGCCGAGGCCCAGGATCCTCCGGACTGAGCTCGATGCCGCAGGCTTTCTCAAACCTTGCGCGGCTTGCTGAGCTGTGCTCCGGGCTTGCGCGGGCGAAATGGATTCGTCGCCGCCTTCCAGGCCGAAGCCCAGGATCTTCCGGACTGAGCTCGATGCCGCAGGCTTTCTCAAACCTTGCGCGGCTTGCTGAGCTGTGCTCCGGGCTTTTTGTTGAAGTCAGAGAAGAATGTTTGAAGCGAAGAAGCTTTGTTAAAGGAACTGGGAGCCTTACATCACTGGTAGTACATTCTTAGGTTCGAGGGGTTCCATGTCCGGGGGAACCTGGCACCTCCCAACTCTTCCAAGTAACATGCCCCGTGAGGGAGGGCTTCTGCTACCCGATAAGGGCCTTCCCAGTTGGGTTAAAGCTTGCCGCACTCTCGTGGCTGGGAGGCTTCTGCACGCCGGAGGACCAAGTCCCCGGGACGAAAAACCTTCGGCCGTACTCGGGAGTTGTAATATCTGGCTACACGTTGCCGGTACGCCGCCATTCGGATTCGGGCCTTGTCCCTTGTTTCTTCGAGGAGGTCTAGGTTGAGCATCATCCTGGCCGGGTTTTCTGTCTCGTCGTATTGTTCCACGTGCAGCGTGGGTATGCTGAGCTCGATCGGGATGACTGAATCGGCCCCGAAGACGAGGTTGAATGGGGTTTCGTCGGTAGCCGTCCTTGGAGTGGTGTGGTATGCCCAAAGAATGCTGGGAAGCTCGTCGGCCCACCTGCCCTTGGCTTGGTCTAGCCGCGTGCGGAGGCCCTGAAGAATGGTCCTGTTCGTGACCTCAGCCTCCCCGTTGGTCTGGGGGTGCGCCACCGAGGTGAAGCGATGTTTGATGCCGAGGTCGTTGCAGAAATCCTCGAACTCTCGACAGTCGAACTGGCGTCCGTTGTCGGTGACCACGGTGTGGGGGAGGCCGAAGCGGCAGACGATGGACTTCCAGAAGAATTTGGCGACGTTTGCTTCGGTGATTCTTGCCAAGGGTTCGGCTTCGACCCACTTTGTGAAGTAGTCGATGGCCACTATCAGGAACTTCCGCTGGCCGGATGCCGGCGGGAATGGGTCCAGAAGGTCCATTCCCCACTGGGCGAACGGCCAGGGGGCTGAGAGCTGAGAGATCGGGTTGGAGGGTTGCCGCTGTACCGTGGCGTGGCGCTGGCACCGGTCGCATTTCTTCACGAAGTCAGCGGCGTCCTCCTTCATCGTCTCCCAGAAGTAGCCTTGACGAAGGGCCTTGTATGCCAATGCCCTGCCCCCCACGTGGTTCCCACAGATGCCTTCGTGAATCTCCTGGAGCACAAGCTTGGCTTCTGCGGGTCCAATGCACTTGAGGAGGGGATAAGAGTAGGACCTTCGATACAGCTGCCCATCCATCAGGACAAACCGCACGGCCTTCTTCCTGATGAGGCGAGCCGCGTCTCGGTCTTCCGGCAGAATGCCGCCGGTGATGTACGCGGCGTACTTGTCCATCCAGCCGGGCTCCTGGCTGACCTGATGGACCCCCCGGTGCTTCGAGGCTTGGGACTTCGAGTCGCTCCACATGAGCGCGTCCCAGCATTGTGTCCGGCAGAGCCGCCAATCGAGAGAGAGCATCCGCACGGGCGTTCTCCCCGCGGGGGATATGGAAGATGTTGAAGCGCCGGAACTTGGACGCGCCCGCCTTGACGAGCTCCAAATACCTTGCCATCTAGGGGTCGTGAGCGACATACTCCCCGGACACCTGCCCCGCCACGAGCTGGGAGTCGGTGAAAGCTCTGAGGTTGGTCACGCCCAGCTCGCGGGAGACCCTGAGTCCGGCGAGAAGCGCCTCGTACTCCGCTTGATTGTTTGTCGCGGGGAACTGGAAACGGAGCGCACATTCTGCGACGACCCCGTCACCGTTGGCAAGGATGAGCCCAGCTCCGCTCCCTCCGGAGTTTGAGGCTCCATCCACATGGAGGATCCAAGCGTCCTCTCCGGGCTCGTTGGTGCCGACCTCCGTCGGCTGGGCCGAAGAGTCCTCCTCGGGCTCCTTGCCCAGACCTGCGCATTCGACCAAGAAGTCGGCCAGCACCTGTGCCTTCATTGCCGACCTCGGCCGATATGTAATGTCAAACTCGCTGAGTTTCAGTGCCCATTTGGCCAATCGCCCCGAGGTGTCGGGTCGGCTGAGCACCGCTTTCAGCGGTTGATCCGTCAAGACGGCGATGGGATGCGCTTGGAAATAGGGCCTGAGACGCTGGGCAGACACTATTAGCGCAAAAACGAGTTTCTCGGGCCGGGAATACCTGAGCTCCGCGTCCCGGAGGAGTTTGCTGGTATAGTACACCGGTCGCTGGATCCCGTGGTCGTCGGTTCGGACCAAGACAGAGCTGACGGCCTCCGGGGTAACGGCCAAGTAGAGGGTAAGCTCCTCCCCTTCCTTGGGCCTGTACAGCAGAGGTGGTGATGCGAGCATCTTCTTCAACTCCTCGAAGGCCTGCTGGCATTCCTCGGTCCAGGCGAAACCGTTCATCTTCCTCAGCACCTTGAAGAAGGGGCGGCAGCGGTCCGCCGACCTGGAAATAAAACGGCTAAGGGCCGCAACCCGACCGGTCAGCTGCTGCACTTGTTTCTTGGAGGCTGGCTGCTCCATGTCCAGGATGGCCTGGACCTTCTCCGGGTTGGCCTCGATTCCTCTCTGGGTCACCATGAACCCCAGGAATTTTCTGGCAGAGACCCCGAAGGCGCACTTCGCTGGATTCAGCTTCATCTGGTGGCGCCGGAGGTTGCCGAACGTCTCTGCCAGGTCGGCTACGTGGTCCGAGTCAAGTTTGCTCATTACCAGCATGTCGTCCACGTACACCTGCATGTTGCGGCCTATCTGGCCTTTGAAGACTTTATTGACCAGACGTTGGTACGTCGCCCCCGCGTTCTTGAGGCCGAAGGGCATCATCCTGTAACAGAAAGTCCCGCGGTCAGTTATGAAGGCGGTACGCTCTTCGTCCTCCGGATTCATCCGGATCTGGTTGTATCCGGAGAAAGCGTCCATGAATGACAGGAGACGGTGTCCCGAGGTGGTGTCGACCAGCTGGTCGATCTTTGGCAGAGGGAAGCTGTCCTTCGGGCAAGCTCGATTGAGGTCGGTGTAGTCCACGCAGATCCTCCACTTACCGCTGCTCTTCTTTACCATGACCACATTTGCTAACCAGCTGGGGTATTGGACTTCTCGGACGAAACCGGCGGCGAGAAGTTTCTCTACCTCCTCGTCGATCGCCTTCTGCCTCTCCATGGCAAAGCTTCTCTTCTTCTGGCGGACCGGGCGGCTGCCTGGGTCCACGTTCAGGCTGTGCATGATAATCTCGGGTGGAATACCTGGCATGTCGACCGCCGACCAGGCGAACACATCGGCGTTGGCACGGAGGAACTCCAGCAGGCGGGTTCGTTCCTCTTCGGGGAGCTGGGCCCCAACTTGCACCGTCTTCAGGGGGTCTGAACCAAGGGGAAAGGAGAGCAGGCGCTCTACGGGCCCTCCCCTGGGTTCCTTTTCTCTTAGGTCGAGGTCCTCGACCTCGCGGGCGAGCTCTGCGCCCTTGATGCCCGGGATTGTCTGCAGGCAGAGCGGGACTGGCTGGATCGTCCCCTTCATTTCCCCGAACCCGAAAGGCGTGGGGAACTGCACCAGCAATCTCCTTGTGGAGATAGTGGCGTCTAGTCGGTTGAGCCCGGGATGCCCAAGGATGGCGTTGTAAGGCGAAGGGAGCTTGACTACAGTGAAAGTTACCATGATGGTCGTCTGCCGAGGCGGGGATCCGGCGGTAACTGGGAGAGTGATTTCCCCTTCGACTCTGACGGAGTCCCCCGTAAAACCTACCAGTGGGGTGTGCACTGGCTTTAGCTGGTCGAGAGACAAGTTCATCCGAGAGAGAGCGTCATAAAAAAGTACATCGGCCGAGCTTCCACTATCCACCATGATTCGATGTACAGGGTGTTTCGCGATGGTCATCTCGACCACCACGGCATCATTGTTTATATTGCTGCTAAATTCCCCTCCTTTGGGAGGGATTACATTCTCCGGGGTTTCCCGGGCTCTCTTCTCTGCTCGGCCAGATCCGCGTGAGATCATGCCCACGGGCCTCTCTGTTGGCCGGTTGTCGATCGCAGGGACAGGTGGCAAGGCCGCGAGCGGCTGCTTTTCGGAGGGAGCCTCGTTCTTGACGAACTTCCGGAGGTATCCCCTCCCGATCAGCTCCTCGATCTCCCGCTTCAGGTGGCGGCACTCCTCCGTGTCATGCCCGTGCTCGCGGTGGAATTGGCAGTACTTTGATTTGTCTCGGGCTGCCCTCGGGTTCTGAGGTGGAGGTCGGCGGAGATAACGCTCGCCCTCGATTTCCATAAGGATTTTGGCTCGAGGTGCGAGGAGAGGGGTGTACCTCCGCTCGGGGGCAGATTCGGCCCTCGGCCTTGGGTTCGGGCGAGGGTCGGCTGGTGGCCCGGGCCTCCGAGCTCCCAGGGCGTCCCTCGGGTTCGACTTCTTCAAAATCCTCCCGTCCAGCTCTCGACGGGTGCGGTCGGCCTCCTCCGCTCGGATGTACTTGTGGGCGCGGGGAGGAGCTCGGAATACGTCCTGGGCGGCTTCTTGTCCAGGGAATAGGTCAGGCGGGACGTCTTGAGCCCGCGCTTTAGAGCCAGCATAGCGACGGGCTCGTCCAAGCTGTAGATCTCCAAGGCCGCGGTCTTAAATCGGGCGATGTAGTCACGGAGCAGCTCCTGGTCCTGCTGGCGGACGGAGAAGAGGCTGTCCACCCCCTTGGCACCTTTCGACAAGCGTCGAAATGCGCCACAAACTTTCCTTCCAGCTGCTGGAAGGAGCGAATGGATCCGGGCTCGAGACGGGCGAACCAGACTCGGGCGGCCTTCCGAAGGGTTGCAGGGAAGGCGATGCACAAAAGGGCGTCGGTGGCACCCTGGACCCTCATGAGGGCTTTATAACCCTCCAGGTGGTCCAGGGGTCGGTAGTCCCGTCGTAGGGTCCAGGGGGTCGGTGGTCCCGTCGTAGGGGTCCACCTGCGGCATGCGGAACCGTTTCGGGATTGGTTCCGTCTGGATCTCTTCGGAGAAAGGGGGGCGGGAGTCGTAGCCCGCCGGGTCGGCTGACGAGTTCTGCAGGTCGGCGAATCGCTGGGCGAACTCCGCCAACTTGCGCTCGTGCTCCTCTAGGCGCCTTTCGGCCTGTCGCCTGATGGCTTCGTCGGTGGAGTCTTCCACCGAGACTGCAGGTGAGGGAGGCGCCGATTGGTCTCGGCGCGGGGTCCGGACCCGGCGTCGCTTGCTGCGATGCACCATTTCGGCCCCATCGGCCGGGGATCGACTCTCGTGATCCTCCGAGCTGGAGTAGTCTTTCTTCGGGGGAGCTTGGCGGCTCTCTCGGGGGTTGGAGATGGCTTGCGGATGGGACGGCCTACCCTGGATTGAGCGCAGGCTCCCACGCTGTCCCGCGACCCGGGCCGCGGGGGTCCCTGGCTGCGGCTGAGTGGCCAGGGACCGTTGCTGATGCTGGAGCTGTCGGACCGCTGAGGTCAAGGTCTGCAGCTGCTGGACGATGGCCGCAAGGGATCCGTCCGCCGGGGTAGGCTGCTGCAGAAGAGGAGGGGGAGCGGGAAGCTCCCGTTCGGGGGTGTGGCCCCCTGGCGGGGAGTGGGCTTCTCCCACTCGGCTGGTGGACGCCTCGCGACCACGAGTGACCACCATTGTTAGGGAGCGTGATACCTGCAAAAAGCTAGTTCCCACTGGGGGTTAGTGCCCTGCCCCCCTTCCTGGCGCGCCAATCTGTTGCCGTCCTCGTCGTCGCGTCCGTGCAGAGGATCAGCCGATCCTCCCTGACCGCCTGGCAGAGGAGCCTCCCTTCCTGCGAGAAGCCTGCAACAAAGGGGTTAGAGGACCCTGGCCGGGGATTCCGGCGAGGGGGCTCCGACGGTCAAGTCAGTAGACGACGTGGAGGAACAGACTCTCCCTCCCGATTTCCCTGGAGGGTCTCAGGCTTGGAGAGTTAACTGGTGAAGAGAAAGCGCCGGGGACCGGAAACTCGGCTGGGCCTGCCCGCTGAGCTCGCGTCCAGTCTTCCCTTCTCGGGATCCCTGGTTTTCTTCCTCTCAGCGAGGCCTTATGCCGGTCTTTCCTTCTTGTCCCCAGGCTCTTTGGCTTACCTTGCAGTCTTTGGATCCTTCCCTCTTTATCTCCCTCCGTCGTGCGCTCGTCCTTTTCTCCCTCGAAAACTCCTCCTCCCTGTCTTCCTTTCTTTTCCCTTTCTGGTGAAGGAGGCCAGGCGGCTTTCCGACCTCGTCCGCCGGGCCCAGCAGGAAAAAGGCAAGGACAGAAGGGAAAAAGAGGGAAGGCGGCGCTGGCAGAGCGGCAAGTTGTCAGGCCTCGGGCTTCGTGAGGGTGCTCTTTTCCCCGGGCGTGGGCGCTATCCGTTTACGGGCCCTGTTCCGTCAGGATCGGGTCTCTCGACCGCGGGACCTACCGGGCTAATGTAAGTGACGTTCCGCGTGCCGCCGCCCTCCGTACGGGATGCCGTCTGGGGTCGGTACGGCCCGAGGGATGGCCTCGGGACCCGTCGCTTTCCCCGTGGGCCTCTCCGTACGAGCGGTCTGGCCTCGGCTGAGTTGGACCTGTCTCCGGGGACCAATTGGCGAGAGGCGAGGGATCGTCCGACCTCGGCTTAGGTGGACCCCTCCTGGGTGGACACCTGGCGAGGCGGCAGAGGGTCGCCTGGCTTCGGCCGAGGTGGGCCCGTCTCCGGGTGGCCACCTGGCGCAAGGCGAAGGGTCGGCCGACCTCGCACTAGGTGGACCCCTCCTGGGTGGACACCTGGCGAGGCGGCAAGAGGTCGCCTGGCTTCGGCCGAGGTGGACCCGTCTCCGGGTGGCCACCTGGCGCAAGGCGAAGGGTCGGCCGACCTCGCACTAGGTGGACCCCTCCTGGGTGGACACCTGGGGAGGCGGCAAGAGGTCGCCTGGCTTCGGCCGAGGTGGACCCGTCTCCGGGTGGCCACCTAGCGCAAGGCGAAGGGTCGGCCGACCTCGCACTAGGTGGACCCCTCCTGGGTGGACACCTGGCGAGGCGGCAGAGGGTCGCCTGGCTTCGGCCGAGGTGGGCCCGTCTCCGGGTGGCCACCTGGCGCAAGGCGAGGGGTCGGCCGACCTCGGCCGACCTCACTTGGGTCGTCTCCTTCGCGCGCGGGCGCGGATGAGTCGGTGGAGGAACCCCGCGCCGAGCTCGACCTCGGCCTGGGCGGTCTGCTCTCGGATAATCGTCGGGCGGCGCGATCTTGCCGACCCCAGCTTTAAGGGCGTGGCGCTGATTCTGGCAGGAAAACTCACACGTGGCTTGTTCGCATTCGGCGATACCTGAGCCTGGCCACGTCACTGTCACGGATGTAACACAACACATCGCAGAAAATACATGGGAAGAGGTAACACAAAAGATCTTTCATTCAATTTTTCTTACATAAAAAAAAAAAGAAAAGAAAGAAAAAAGAAAGAAACTCTCCTATAAAGAGAGTAAGAAAAGAGAAAAACTCTCTAAAAGAGAGATACAAAAAAAAAAAACGCAGCAGCAGCAGCAACGACAGGTTGGAAAATTTACATTAACTCCCCGATGGATTTTTCCCATACCGTTGGGGAGAGACCAGATGGGACGATGAAGGGCCCCCGAGGTTCCCGTCCGAACTCGAGTCTGACCCCTCGTCGGAGTCAGAATCGAATTCGTGGCCGGGAAAGGGAACGGAGGGTTTGATATTATCCAAGCCCTTCAGGTCATAAAATCTAGAGACTTTCCTCCGACACTCCCGAAAACCCTGGTGGAAGGAGTCTAGGGCCACCCCGGCAACCACATCCTTGAATAAGGCAGAAGTTCTAAAGCTTGCGACGGCCTCTGCTACCTCCTTCTTCACCTCCTCCACCGCCGTGGTCGCCGCCGTGACTTGGGCCCGGGCCTCCCTCAACTGAGTCTCAAGAAGGCGGACCTTCTTCTCAAGGCGGTCAACCAGAGGCTCCTCCTCTTCACCAACGGGCCCAGGTGGCCCTGGACTTCGCCTCCTCTCGGGGTCAATAGCCCTCTTCTTCGCTGCACGACGAAGCTCGAAAGTGCTGAACCTCATGGCTGATGGAAGGAAGACACCAACAGAAATGATGGCCTTCGACAGCAGGGGGCAAGATCTTATTTATAGAAGCCCTGCACCCACAATCGACTGCGGGGAGGCGCGTCCCACATCCTTCCCGACCAACTGAGAAGGCGCCATGTGTCTGGGTGACGCTTCGAGAACCAGAATGTCTCTCGGAAGCCATCCCCAGGATCGCAACCACCATCGCCTCGAATCCGAAGAAATCTGCATCATGCGACGGCATCATTAATGGTCTCTTTTTGGAAAAAAGAGGCCCAGTGGCTCATAAGGCGCAAGAGATCGTGACTGTACAAATTTCGACGTGCCATGTGGACAACGGTGATCCTAATCAAATCCCCCTAATTATTGATTGGCAGGGAAATGACTCCTGCCGCCCCAATAGACAAGCTAATCGTCCGAAGGAAGGCAACGCAATGGAGTTCTGGTCCGTCCGAGGGTTCGCCCTTACCGACTGAACGGCCTTCGGCCATGACTATTCGACTAAGCAGAAAAGAGACCAGTAAAACTGGCTCCTATCAACTGAATGGCCTTCGAAGGCTATCGTTCGACTAGGCCAAAGGAGAAACGGTAGAACCATTTTAGACTACACATGAACACATGAGGCACAATAATGCATATGCAAAGGAAGGAGAATTCATTCCAAAATCTGGAAAAATTGCAATACAAAGTTCATTGGCAATACAAGTAAAAAAAAAAATAAGAAGAAAATACAATGGAGTGATCCAGGTCACTCAAAATCAACAGGACTGGAGCAACCTGTCTACCTGATCGGAGAAGGTCTCATCAATCTAGGCCGGGATGGGAGAACCTTCAGCATGGACTCCTCCAGCTTGAGTCACCTCCTGGGCCGAGATCATAGCCAGGATCACCTCCAGGTTTTCGACTGAGGTAGCAGCCTCTTCCGCCGGACATGGTGGCTCCTCGACCTCCCCTGCGGCTTCGGCCTCCTCCGCTTCTTCTCCTTCCTCTCCAATTATGTCGAAGGAGGGGATCTTCGAAAGGTCGAGGTGAGGGAGGGTCTCTTTCACCTTGGAAAGCCCATCATTGAAGCCGTGCTGGTAAGCATACAATGATGCTTCATCAATCTCTATCTAAAATTATGAAGGCATCTTGAAGTCAGCCACGGCATTGTCCATCTACTTTTTCAAAGCTTCGGACTCCCTCTTGGCAACTTCGGCCTCCCTCTCGGCAGTTTCGGATTCTAGGGTCGCCTCTACGACCCTCCTAGAAGCCTCCTCTGCCACTTTGGATAGGCTCTCCATCCTCTCCTGGTTCTCCCTGGTAGTGCGCTCCAGGGATTCAACTTGCCTCCTGCTCCTATTCCACCCTGTCTCTTGTCCCGCTATCCTCGAGTGGGTGCTTTTCAGTTCGCCCTTCAGGTCACGAACTTCATCAGTCACCCAGACAAGACGGTCCTCCATGGATTGCTTCAGCTCCTCGGCTACTTCCCTAGCAGCTCTAGCAGCCTGAAGCTCCTCCTTGAGGTCATAGATGAGGCTGTTCACGTTCCCCAAGCCTTCCTCCATGAAGGTGAAGTCATAGACCAACTACATCAAAAAAGAAGAATCGAGGGTCAAGTAACTCTCAAGGCAAGGGAGGCGGTGATAATCATACTTGTTGCAGGGCGGCAAAGCCAAAATTGGACACTTTGTGAAAGCTTCAATTCTGGAGAATTGCCAGTTTGCGGGGTTGAATCGTGCCCTTCAACGCCTGTCTGGCCTCCTCCGGGACCAGCAGTTCTCCCATAGGTGGGAGCTCCGAAGGGTTCGTCGGGCGATCTTCGGCTGAAGAACCTTTGCAGATGGACTCTCCTTCGACTTGCCGCGCCTTGCCCCTATGGGCGGCAGATGGGCAAACCGCGGCACCTCCACTCCTTGAGGTAGGCCCCCCGTCGTGTCAACTGGGGAGGCAATCACCGCTGGATTCTCGACTGGGCAGGGCCTCGCTGGAACCTCTTCCGCGGTAACTGCATTTTCTCCCGAGATGCCTCGGGAGGATGGAGCGCTTTGGTCCCCTTCGGGACCATCTCTCTGAGCTCTCTTCCGAGCTGCAGACCTGGTAGAAGGGGCTTATGCCACCCTCCTCTCCGAAGTCTGGCGAAGCCAGCTCAGATTGTGCTTCATCCCACCACCTGCATGCAAAGAGGATCACCTCAGTTAAATGAGCTACAATGGAACCTAAAGAAGAAGAGCAGAAATTTCCACTGCTATACCTAGTGAGGGGAATTTACTGATTCCCGCTCGATGGAGGTTCCTCTCCTCCAACAACTCCCGGATATGGGCAACTTCTAAGTTGGTCAGAAGATCATAGTCCGACTGATCGGCCACCAAGACTTTCTTTCCATCATTGATGGTCATGCGAGGCTTCTTCCACTCGGTGTCGAAGTCCCATGGGTTGAAGGACAACACAAACACAAAGACGGGTTTCCACCCGTGGATGGCGCTGGGCATATGCTTAATCACCCTGCGACCCGATCTGGGACCGATCACCCACCATCCGTTGCTGTGGAAGTCCCTCTTGAGGATGAAAAGGGCCGAGAACAAGTTGGTCCTAAGCTCTACATTGGCGATGCTGCACATGACCAGGAACCCGCAGATGTTCCTGATGCTGTTTGGGGTTAACTGCGCTGGCACCACTTGGTACAAGCGAAAAATCTTAACAAAGAAGGGGTGCAGGGGAAACCGAAGACCAACCTTCAGGTGATCTTCGTATACAGATAGGCACCCAGGGGGAGCTTCGTTCACCCGCTCCTCGGGCGCGGGGAGGATGAAGGGAAATTCCTCAGGAATGCGGTAGCGTTTTCAAAGAAGGGTTGCCTTGCTCTAAAAAACCAAACTGGGGAACGACTCCGGACCTACTATATCTCTGGCCCCTGAGGGCCCAACCTGCTTCCCCTGACTCTCTATGGTCTCCTCCATGATAAAGGAATGAAGCAAAGGGGTGGAAAGAGGATTCTACCTGAAGAGTAGACTGGTACTCCAGAACGGTCTGGGCGGAGAATGAGACGAGGTTGAAGAAGCTTCCTTGCCCAGACCTTCACTCTTCCCTAAAAGAAAAGTAAGGGTATCTGGATCCCCGTAGAGGGTTAATTTGACTCAAGGTTACCCTAGGAGGTAACCCACTTACGACTGACCGCCAGGATAAGATCTATCCTTCATCCAACGGGCGGAGAACAGCCACCACAACTATCCAAATCCCAACCAAAAGATTGCCTTAACCATTGTGCAACGGGACGAGGAGAGATAGCCTCAAGGCCACCTACTCTTCCCCAATCAGGGAATAGCACCTGTCCACCATCTGATTCTTAGATCGTGATGGGCAGCTCAATAGAGGTCCCGTAATCATTTATTGCACCATCTCTCAGGAAGAAAGCGACAAGGCAATAGTACTCTCACCTCTCGAGGCAGATCTTTCTTCGATAACTGAGAGTAGGGGGGCAACTATTGGGATATCCTGGTTCAGCTACGGACCAGGCTCCGGTTCGACTTATCGAAGCCCCGGTTCTCCGGGCTAGGGCTTCTAACTAAGCGAAGGCTAACTGTAAGAAACTCAAGGCTTCACACCGAACTACAACATCCGAAGGCCAGCCCTTCGGATAGCACCTTCAGCCCTGGCCGAAGTCTGAACTACTCACCGACTTTCGAAGACACAAACTTTGGTCCCCGCCGTAGACATGATCTTCGGCCTTGGGGAATATCAAGCCTTTGGCCCACGCAAGAGGAAACCCGAAGCTTGAACTACAATCTGTTCCAAAAAGGAAACTGTAACCAACGGTTATAGTCGACACTCATCATGCCATGATCATGGCACGCAATTCCTGCAGCCACGCCTCCGATCTGACCGGAACCGCTCATTGACAACCCACGATCGACTATCATGGGAGTGATGGCTCCCATGATCTCTGGAAAAAGAGCGGGCCACAGACCGGAGGCCATCTTTTAAATATAGGTAAGGAGGATGGATCGAGAGGTATGCATGAATAATCTTGCACATACACTTTTCCAATCTCCAAGAGCTCTTTTTCTCTTCCACTCTCGACATCTTCCCCATTCTGTGGTTGGAATCCACCACTGACTTAGGCATCAGAGTGTCCTCCACCAGAACAACTCCGGCAAGGGACCTGTTTTGCAGGTGAACCAAGGAGCGGTCCTGCGACACAGTGGCTCTGACCGGCCAATCCAGGGACTCCATGCCAACAAAACCTACCCCACCATTATTAGTAGCACTATCAAAAATATTGTAAAAATTGATCTTGAAAAAATTGGAAGGTGAAGGCTCTTAGCTGGTGAGCTGGTGAAGGCCGTTCTTAAAGGCACATAGATTGCTCAATGATGAAGTCAGAGCTAAGGATATGTTTAGTAGTTGGTGATGTGATAGGATTGCTCATATGGAGCTCCTTTTGGATCCAGTTGGCAGTCGTGCTGGCAGTTGTTGCCACATTAGTCCCTCCTTTCGAGCTCCTCCGTCGGGCAGCTCCCCCGAGGTCAAGCCCACCTCGATCAAAGTCGAGCTCCCTCTCCTTAAGCTTCTCCACCAAGCAGCTCTCCCGAGTTCTAGCCCACCTCGGTCAAAGTCGAGCTCCCTCTCCTCGAGCTCCTCCACCGAGTGGTTCCCCTGAGGTCGATCCCACCTCGATCGAAGTCGAGCTCCCTCTCCTCGAGCTCCTCCACCAGGCTGCTCCCTCGAGGTTGCTCCCCCGAGGTCAAGCCCACCTCAGCCAAAGTCGAGCTCCCTCTCCTCGAACTGAGTGCCCTTCGATGGAAAGGTCTATCAGTTCGAGGTTGTCCCACTGGCTAAGGTCGACCGTGTCTCAAAAGCCCGTAGGGCAGAGAAAAGGAAATGCCGCTTCATCCATTGGACGGTGGCACACCACCCAAGGCCTATGAAAAGGAAGCGCGTCGACCTGCAGAGGAGCGTCTCCCTAGAGCGCCAAGATTTCTTCCACTGTTATTTACACCGATTAGGAAAGAATGCTCCAATCGAGGCACTACATTCCCCAACCGACCATTCACACCACCCGGAAGAAGAAAGCCATGCTAGGGGATCCAAACCCAGGAGCGGCTACCCCCAGATCGAGGCTATGCCAAAATTTTTCAAGCTTGGCAACCCGCCAAGAAATCAAAATCTATGACATAACTCCCTATCATGAAGGGAGGGGGCACCGGGGCATGACCCATGGGGCACTGCCGGTCATTGACCTTCGAACACCCCTAGAAGGAAAAGAATCCAAGGTGGGTAACAGAGAGAATCCATGATCTAAAAAAAATATCCTAAGGACCTTCGAACGAGATAAAAAGAAAAAATAGGCAGAGGGGGAGCAAGCAAGCAAGAGCGCTCGGAGGCTATCGAAGAATTCATCGGGAGTGTCTCAACGGACACAGCCACCATTGCTCAAGCATTCCTTCTCTGCTAAAACTCCCACTCTACTCTTTCCTTAAAAACTCCTCCAAGCGTGGAAACCGCACAGGGATCCACAGAGGAGGACCTATTCTCATAGGTTGCCCACTGACTTGATCATCGGAGTGCCCCCGCCAGATTCCCAGCTCGAGTCTCCTTTCTTTTGTAGGGATGGGTACGCGCACTGAATTCTAGGTAAGGAGGCTGACGTCCGGTGCCACTTCAAAGCTGCAAGCCACGGTGGTATAGGCAGCAACAGATTGGCGCACCAGGTAGGGGAGGCAAGATATAATCCGATTCAAACTAGAACCCTTGCAAACGACTCCGTATGAGGCATGGTGGTGACACATATGCGAGAAGCCTCCACCAGCCATGCAGGAGACCCTCCTTCTCATGGGGGGCCATACAGTCCAGAAAGGGAACCCCCCACTCCACCACAACCACCACTGGTGGACGTCCAGCTCATCGTGCTTGCCCAGTCGATGCAGGTTCTGACTGTGACAGTACAACAGTTAAAGCATCAGCATCAATCCTTAGCCACCTAGCAGCAGCCAAGGACTCATGTGGCCCAAGCCATCATACCCTACGGTAGCCTGCACTCCCTTCAAGGAAGTCCATCGCTATCGCAGGCCATGACTGATCTCCAGGGAAGCCATCATACCCTGGCAAAGAGATAATGGACTGGATCAGTTGACCGAGAGAGCCGATCTCTGGCCTTTCAAAACGCCGCTATTAAGCACTATCGAGGCTATTGAGGCAAGGTTCCCCACCGACGAGGCCATCAGGCATATGGCTGAAAAGTGCCTAGAAAAATAAGAGCGTAAGCTGGCAGAACTATCCTGCCAGTTTCCAAACATGCAGGGCTCCTCCCGTGAGCCAACGGGCCATGACACCCATCCCCCTTTCTCCTAAGGAATCCAAGAGGAGCCGATCCCGAGTTGGTTCCGTATGCCTCAGGTGGATCCCTACGATGGGACCACCGACCCCCTGGACCACCTGGAGACCTACAAGGCTCTCATGAGAGTCCTGGGGGCTACCGATGACCTTCTCTACATCGCCTTCCCAGCCACTCTTCGAAAGGTCGCTTGAGTTTGGTTTACCCACCTCGAGCCTGAAAGCATCAACTCCTTTGCACAACTAGAAAGGAGATTTGTGGCCTACTTCGATGCCTGTTGGTAGGTGCCATGAGAGGTAAACAGTCTTTTCTCCATCAGGCAGCAAGACCATGAGTCCTTACGGGACTATGTGACCCGCTTCAAGGTTGCCGCACTAGAGATATACAACCTGGATGAGCCCGTTGCCATGCTGGCACTGAAGAGAGGGCTTAGGACCGCCTGCCTGATATACTCCCTGGACAAGAAGCTGCTGAAGATGTACTCTGACCTTCTCCTCCAAGTCTACAAGTACATCCATGCCGAGGAGGCGGACCGCACCAGGAGAGAGTTGGACGGGAAGCTACTAAAGAAGCAGCATCTAGGAGAGGCATCTGGGACATGGAGGCTTGGACCAACCCTAAACTTTCGACCAGGACTGAAGTTGAAAAGCGATCCCATCCTAGAAGAAAGATATACTTTTCTCCTCACCTCGAGGTCGAAAATCCTCATGAAAATTGAGGGCGAGCACTACCTACGCTGCCCTCCCCCGCTGAAGCCATCCAACAGTCACGATAAGATAAAGTACTGTCAGTTTCACCGTGACCATGACCACGACATTGAAAAATGCCACCATCTCAAAAGAGAGATTGAAGATCTGATAAGAAGGGGCTACCTCGAAAAGTTCATGGGGGCAAGGTCCCAGCAGAACCTTAAGCGCTTGCAGCTCTTCCTCCTATCCCTCCAGTCGACAACCGGTCCACCGAGAAGCCTATAGGAATGATATGTTGGAAAATAGAGTGTGCTTTTAAGAGAGCCCAGGAGGGGGAGAGGTCAGAGAATGCACTTCCCTTTTATGAAGGAGGAGGGAACTAGGAGTGGAAATGTAAATAATGATGCTGTGGTTGTCGAGATGACAATTGTCAAGCATCTTATAAAGTGGATTATGGTTGATAGTGGAAGTTTGACTGGTGTCCTTTTTTATGATGTCTTATCTAGGATGAATTTATCCTTTTCTTGACTGAAGCCAATGCTGGTGCGGGCACCAGAATCAGAAGAAGACTTCAGGGTTCCATCTGGATCTCTGATTGACCTTGCCCGAGAAAATTAGGGTTTGTAATAAGGATTGACCTGATCAACCCAATTTTGAGTCTGTAATTTTATCATTTCAATTTTTGTTGAGTCATGTTGACTCAGTCCAAGTCCAGGTCCAGGTTGGCGCCATTCCCTTTGCCATAGGGTGCCACATTTTTTCTTCCATGATCCAGCTACAAGTGGGTGCCACACTCCCTACCACATCTCCATCCAGTGTCTTTGGTCCCCACACCATAAGAAGTAAGTTCCCCTTTTTCTTGCACCACTTGGGGGAGAAATCCATCAAGATACCTCAATCCAAGGAGGAGCCAACTTCTTTCCAGATAAACCCAATCCAGGATGGCAAGAATTTTTCTTGAAGAGAGGATCAAGGAGATGCCCCACAATGTTCCACAAAAATCCAAGTTATAAAAGGAAAGAGAGCATGTCTTGGGGAGAAAATCAAGGAGGCATCCAAAAGTTTCCTAAAGTGCCAAAGCCATGAAAAGAAGAAGCCTAAACTTGTGGAGCAAGACTAGGAGGTGTCCAAAAGAGCCAAACCATGAAGGAAAAATCCTTGATTCATGGAGAGATACTAGGAGACACCCCCATAACCTGCCATTTGGAGCTAATTTTCAAGTTTTCTTGGAGTTTTTGGGCCGCTCACTCATGGAAGGAGTCTTGGTTGGCCAAGGGAAAAGAATTTGATGCCTAAAGTGTAGATTAGTCCTATTAGTCCCACATGGGAACTTGTATGGTTTTGATTTTTCTTATAGGTCTATATATTAGACCCCTTTTGTAACTTGAACTTATCTTATGAAATCTTATGAATGAAATCTCTTGTTTTTTAGCAAAGTCTTGTTCTTCCACACTTATTCTGAGTGTTGAGCTCCGTGAGGGAGTAAATCCGGATTCCCTAGGAACCTTGAGGAGGTGTGAGATCTCCAACCCCAAAACCCTAGCTTAGTCCACCCATCTCTACTCCACCACCACCAAACCCTAGCCTCTACACTATCTCCAAGGTTCTTCTTCCAAAGGGTGGCCGACCACCAGGATCCCAGTCCAGCCATCTTCAAGTCAGCTACCACTGCTTCAGAGTCCATCCAGCAGATCTAGGAGAAGAAGTCCCAAATTCGCAGCCTAGGAGTTCCAGATCAGCTGAAGACCGTCAGATCCCATCCTTTCTTCTACTCGGGTAACTCTCTTCCCTGAGTCTCTTGTTCCTAACCTTGTTCTTCTTCTCTCCAGGATCCAGGGTTCAAGAAGAGGCCAACTTTGCCAAGGACCATTATCGGAGGATCCATTGCGAAGATACCTTAACTCCCAGGATCAAATAATCTGCTCGAGAGAGTCTTTTTCCACCAAATGGAGAGATATCACTGCTAGGTAACAAGAACCTTCCCTTCTCACTTTGTCTGTTTTGTTGAAACTCAAAGCAAACCCTAGATCTGGGGGTTTCTCAATCCCTAGCGATCCTACTTCTGAGTTACTCTGATAATCCACTCCTTTTAATTGTGCTTTCTGTCATTTCTTAGTTTCTTTCAACATTAGTTTATCTTTCCTTTGAGTTAAAGCCGACTTCTGAAAATATATATATAAAAAAAAATACATTAATTTTAATTTGCTTCCACATTCCACATATCCGTTCTGCATCATTTTTGGTATCAGAGCTTTCATTCTGCATCATTTTGGTATCAGAGCCCTGTCTAGGGTTCTTGCTTGTTTGATTATTTTTTCGTTCCTTTATACTTTTGCTGCCTGGAGTAGACTCCCCTGGCCGTCCGGTCCTAGGAACAAGCGAGACACAAGCCTCCTCCTCCCATTCCACGGGGGTTCCTTGGGCGTGTAGGGGTGCCGCTGGGTTATAACTTCTAGGCAGGGATTGTAAACGGGACACACGTTCTGTTTTCTGCCAGTAACTGCCCTGTTAATCAAATTGTTTCTCCCTGCAAAAAATCCCAAATTAAGTAATTCTTATTTTTCTGGAACCAGTATAATTGAAAGTAATCTACATAAAATTTTCATAATTTATTAATTTATGTAGATTTTCTGAGATCAATTTTACTGCTATTCTGCTTTTTTATTTTCTGCTAGCTATTTTTTTATTTGAGCGTGCATAAATTGAATCTATCTTAAGGGCACCGAAGTTGCAGCATAAGGAGAGGATTGAGACCATCTCCTTAGCCCAAAACCACCTCCCGTGCATTCGAACCTAAGCCTTTAATCTTAAAATTAATTAGACCTAATTTACCCTAGTGGGCTAGGGATACCAACTGGTCGGGTCTAGGCTAGTGTTGAGTCAGTTTGTCTAGTTACTCTATTTGTGCTTTGTACTCAGTGTCTAGAATGGTGGTTCAGGGATTCTATCCCGAAGGGCTTGTGTGCTGGTCCGCCTACCTGGCCAATCACTGATTGGTGTCTAGGATTGGCAATTAGGGACCTAACACTCCCTTACACCTGCCTGGCTGAGTCCCGAGTTACTACAGGCTAGCTTGCCACTCTGATTGGGCATCTAGTTTGGGCTCTAGGTCTAGTTAGCCCGTAGTCATTTCAGTCGAGTCTCATTTGGTGTGCTTGCTTGCATCATCATGTCCACCCGGAACGGAGTACCCTATCAACCTGGTCAAACCCAACCTGATTTAGAGGCCATGATTAGAACTCTTACCGAAAGTATGACCAAATTGAGTCAGGATATGACTGATACTGTTACCCAGTTTAAAGATCGTGTCCAGGTATTTGAGGAACCTAGGCATAGAAATTGGACCCCTGACTCAGAATTTGGTAGACCCCAACCTCACCCACACCCAGAGCCTAGGAGACCTTTATACAAGGATCCTGAACCTAATCATTGGAGGTTTGATCTAAGAGCCTATGACCATGATCTTGCCCCTGAGTTTAGCCCTAGGAGCCTATACCCATACTTGGTTGACTCAGAGAAGGGACCCGTTAGGAACACTGAACCTTATGCACCCACTTTTGATGGAAGACAAGAGACATATATTAAGTGGGAAGAACAAATAGATCGGTATTTTGAGTGCACTAACATATCGAAATTAGGACAAGTTAGGTTGGCCAAAACCAAGTTCACCAATATGATAGGTCACATTGGTATGCTATTGAGCGTGAGTGTTATCAAAGAAAAGAGGAAATATATACTTGGGGAGATATGAGAAGAAAGTTGAGAGATAGGTACCTAGGTAGATCCTATGAGAAAAGACTTTTAGACCAATGGTACCAATTGCGACAAGGTAATAGGCCTGTGTCTAAATATATCGAGGACTTTCAGTGGTATAACATGAAATGCAATACCATTGAGATCGAAGCTCAGATCACATCGAGGTTTAGGGTTGGGTTACACCCAGACATTTATAGGAAGCTATGCCTTGAAAAGACCAATAAGTTAGACCGAGCCTACCAAGAAGCCCAAGACTATGAGTGGTCTTTAAGATATAACCAATCAAGTACTTTGGACTTAAAGCCAACCTCTACCAACTTGAGTCAAGTTCTGATTGATCTGACACCCGTAGTGAACCAGACTTTTGTTTGTCAATTCCCACTTATGTCACCTCTTGACCAGAAGGATAACACTGAGAAGGAGTTAGGCATGGCCATCCCAAAATTAGTTAACCTGACCAGAGCCGTACTTAAAGAGAAATCAAAGGAGAATAGATTAGAACCTTTCAGTGAGATTGAGGAAGAAATATATGAGCCTGACATAAGTTTGATAGATGAATATGAATAAGAAGAATTTGAGGATATCTCTCCCGATAATTCAGTTAAGCAACTCCTATCTGATGGGGTTATTGAGGGGACCCCTGCCACTCAAGGAATTCAGGAGCTAACCCTTAGAGAAGACCCTTTTGAGGAAGTTCAGGAAGAGAAAATTGCACCCAATGAGAGTCTAAGTGAGAATACCCCTGAACTAATTGAGGAATCCAAAGAAGACACCCCTGAGTCAAATCTGGTAGAGAAGTGTGAAGAAGGAAGGGGTTCACAAGAATTGCCTATTGAGAAGGTCCAAGAACAAGAAAAAGATAGTAGCTTAGAAGACTTTCTAGATAAACATTCCAAAGACCTTCCTGATAACCTTCCACCTTCTAGGAGCACCCAGCCTACCCTAGAACTTGCACTTGTAGACCCTCCTAGAGCAAATCATGAGGTTTGGATGAGTGCACCTATAGAACAATGTCCTCATTTTAAGGTCGTCCTGAATAACCAAGGTATGTTTCTTATTTCCTATAAGCCACCTCAAAACTCTGATTCTTATTTCCTACCCTTCCCTGAATCTTCTCATGTTTCTAGAGCTATGAGATTATACTTTACTGAGATTTCTAGGTTGCAAGACTCCTTAGAACCTATTAGGTTTGCCACCTACTTCTGGAAGACCTTATGGCACCTACTAGGCACCCATGATAAGTTTTCATGCTCTACATGCCATCCTCCGACCCAAGGTCAAACCTAGAGAGCCTTAGTTTGTTAGGTTTAGACCTAGGGTTCCTTTGAATAAAGTCCATTCTTTAGGAATGCGTCGCCAGTCGAGTTTAGGACATTGACTCAGATTTTGGTTGAGTGAGAATACCAGGAATTGGGATTTGTATTTACCCAGGACTGAATTTGCATATAATGACTCGGTCAATAGGTCTATAGGTAAAAGCCCTTTTGAGATTGTTCATGGGTACAAGCCTCACACACCACCTGACCTAGTTCCTTTACCAGTCCACACACGAGTCTCCGAGTCTGCTGAAGACTTTGCACAGCATGTAAAGAACTTGCATAAAGAAATTCATGCCAAAATAACTTTAAGTAATGAAACTTATAAGAAGTTGGCTGATTCTCAAAGGCGAGTCAAAACTTTTGTTAAGGGAGACTATGTAATGATTAGGTTAAGGCCTGAGCGGTTTCCTCCTGGAACTGTTAAAACGCTACATACTAGAGGAGCTGGACCATTTAGAGTGATGAAGAGAGTGGGACCCAATGCTTATGTTGCCTCCAGAGCTAGGCATTAGCTCCACTTTCAACATTACAGACCTAGTAGAGTACAGGGAGCTAGCTGTGATTCCTAGTGAGCCTTTTGAACCTAATCCTGTTATTGAGAGTGATCCCGACCCTATGTGTCCACCAACAAACTGGCATGTGAGGAAAGAGCAGATTGAAAAGATCTTGGATGATCAGGTTATCTCTACTCGTAATCGAGGATACCAAAGATACCTGGTCCGCTGGCAAGGAAGGCCAGATTATGATGACTCTTGGATCTCCCGAGAAGAATTACAAGAATTGGACCCAGACCTCTTGGAGAGATACTAGAGCCAGCTTGATCCATACTCGATAGGGTCGAGTTCCTCCCACCCCGGGAGAATTGGTGCGGGCACCAGAATCAGAAGGAGACTTCAGGGTTCCATCTGGATCTCTGATTGACCTTGTCCGAGAAAATTGGGGTTTGTAATAAGGATTGACCTGATCAACCTAATTTTGAGTCTGTAATTTTGTCATTTCAATTTTTGTTGAGTCATGTTGACTCAGTCCAAGTCCAGGTCCAGGTTGGCGCCATTCCCTTTGCCATAGGGTGCCACATTTTTTCTTCCATGATCCAGCTACAAGTGGGTGCCACACTCCTGCCACATCTCCATTCAGTGTCTTTGGTCCCCACACCATAAGAAGTAAGTTCTCCTTTTTCTTGCACCACTTGGGGAAGAAATCCATCAAGATACCTCAATCCAAGGAGGAGCCAACTTCTTTCCAGATAAACCCAATCCAGGATAGCAAGAATTTTTCTTGAAGAGAGGATCAAGGAGATGCCCCACAATGTTCCACAAAAATCCAAGTTATAAAAGGGAAGAGTGGTGCGGGCACCAGACTCAGAAGAAGACTTCAGGGCTCCATCTGGATCTCTGATTGACCTTGCCCGAAGAATTAGGGTTTTCTGATTTTGTAATGAGGGTTGACCTGATCAACTCAATTTGAGTCTGTAATTTTGTCATTTCAATTTTGTTGGGTCATGTTGACTCAGTCCAAGTCCAAGGCCCAGGTATGTGTCATTCCCTTTGCCATAGGGCACCACATTTTCCAGCTATAAGTGGGTGCCACACTCCCTGCCACATCTCCATCCAGTGTACCTTGGTCCCCATGCCTCAAGTAAGAAGGTTCTTTTTTTCTTGCACCACTTGGGGGAGAAATCCAACAAGATACCTCAATGCAAGGAGGAGCCAACTTCTTTCCAGATAAACCCAAGCCAGGATGGCAAGAATTTTTCTTGAAGAGAGGATCAAGGAGGTGTCCCACAATGTTCCATAAAAATCCAAGTTATAAAAGGGAAGAGAGCATGTCTTGGGGAGAAAATCAAGGAGGCACCCAAAAGTTTCCAAAAGTGCCAAAGCCATGAAAGGAAGAAGCCTAAACTTGTGGAGCAAGACTAGGAGGTATCCAAAAGAGCCAAACCATGAAGGGAAAATCCTTGATTCATGGAGAGATACTAGGAGACACCCCCATAACCTGCCATTTGGAGCTGATTTTCAAGTTTTCTTGGAGTTTTTGGGCTGCCCACTCATGGAAGGAGTCTTGGGAAGAGAATTTGATGCCTAAAGTGTGGGTTAGTCTTATTAGTCCCACATGGGAAATGTATAAAATTTTATTTCTTTTTATGTCTATATATTCAACTCTATGTAACTCTTGAATTAAAATGATGAATGAAATCAATTTCTTTGTGAGCAACTTTGTGTTTCTCTCTTCCGCACTTGTATTCAAGTGTTGAGCTCCATGAGGGAGTAAATCCGGGTTCCCTAGGAACCTTGAGGAGGTGTGAGATCTCCAACCCCAAAACTCTAGCTTAGTTCACCCATCTCTACTCCACCACCACCAAACCCTAATTTTCCATCTACATCCCATGGCCCCTCTCTTCCACATAGAGGCCGGCCACCAGCATCCAGGTTCAGATCAACTGTTTCAACTACAGAGCAAGTTCAAAGAAGAGTCAGATCAGTATTAAGATCTCCGGAACTTCTACATCCAACAATCTTCATTAAGTCCTCAGGTCAGTGTCTTTCTTCGAGTTTCTGGTTCTTTTTTTTGTTCTTCTTCTTCCAGATCCTGAGTTCGAGAAGAAGGCCAACCTTGCCATAGGACTACAATCCGAGGATCCATTGCGAAGATACCCCGTCTCCAAGGATCCTACAATCTGCTCGAGAGTGTCCTTTAATTGAAGCAACGAGAGATATCACAGTCAGGTATAAAACCTTCTCTTCTCTCTTCGTCTGTTTCTTGAAACAGGAGTAAACCCTAGGTCTGGGGGTTTCTCAATCCCCAGCGATCCTACTTCTGAGTTACTCTGATAATCCACTCCTTTTAATTGTGCTTTCTATCATTTCTTAGTTTCTTTCAACATTAGTTTATCTTTCCTTTGAGTCAAAGCCGCTTCTGAAAATAAATAAATAAAAAAAATATATTAATTTTAATTTACTTCTATATCGCATCATCTTTTTTGTTCTGCATCATTTTTGGTATCTGAGCTTTCGTTCTGCATCAATTTTGGTATCAGAGCCCTGTCTAGGGTTTCTGTCTTGTTTGCTTGTTTGAGTGTCTCTCCTTTTTACTTTGTCTGCTCAAAGTAGACTCCCCAGGACGTCCGGTCCTAGGAACGAAGCTAGGTGCAAACCTCCTCTTCCCATTCCACGGGGTGTTCCTAGGGCGTGTAGGGGATCCGCTGGGTTACAACTTCGTAGCAAGAATTGTAAACGGGGGAAGCACTCTATTTTTAGTCTGTAACTATCCTATTTCAGGAATTGTTTCTCATTGCAGATAACTCCAAATTGCATGATTTTTATTTTGCTAGAACCAGTATAATTGAAGCTATTTTACATAATTTTCCTATGATTTGTTGGTTTCCTTGAAATTTCTGAGAGTTAAATTACTGCAACTCTGTTTCTATGTTTTTTGTAATTCAATTTTTTGAGTGATCATCTCCTAATTCATCTTAAGGGCATTTGAGCATATAAGATAAGGGGAGGAGTTGATAACCTCTCCTTAGCCTAAAACCACCACTCACTCATTCGATCCTAAGCCTAATTTTAAAATTTATTAGACTTAATTTGCCCTAGTGGGCTAGGGACATCAACAGGTCGGGTCAAGGCTAGTGTTGAGTCAGTTTGTCTAGTTACTCTGTGTGTGCTTTATACTCAGTGTCTAGAACGGTGGTTCAGGGATTCTATCCCGAAGGGCTTGTGTGCTGGTCCACCTACCTGGCCAATCTCTGATTGGTGTCTAGGATTGGCATTTAGGGACCTAACACTCCCCTTACACCTGCCTGGCTGAGTCCCGAGTTACTACAGGCTAGCTTGCCACTCTAATTGGGCATCTAGTTTGGACTCTAGGTCTAGTGAGCCAGTAGTCGCTTTAGTCTAGTCACATTCTGTGTGCTTGCTTACATCATCATGTCTACCCGGAATGGAGTACCCTACCAACCTGGTCAAACCCAACCAGATTTAGAGGCCATGATTAGAACTCTTACCAAAAGTATGAACAAATTGAGTCAGGATATGACTGATACTGTTGCCCAGTTTAGGGATCTAGTCCAAGTACTTGAGAAACGTAGACATCAAAATTGGACCCCTGATCCAAAATTTAATAGGCCCCAACCTCACCCATGCCAGGAGCCTAGGAGGACCTTATACCGTGATCCCGAGCATAACCTTAGGAAGCCTAACCATGATATCTATAGTGTGGATCGTGTCTATGAGAGGTCCTTACAATATTCTAGACTAGTCACTCAACAACCCAAGCCTTCTAGATCAAACCATTTAGATCCACACCCATGCCCAAGTAAGATCTCTACTAGCTTGAAACCCAGTGTGACCCAGGTTCCTATATCGCAAGAATGTTTGTTTTATGGAGAAAGAGGCCATAAATCTAGTTAGTGCCCATGCATAGGACTGGCTTGTGCATAGCTAAGTGGTAAGAATCCTAAGGATGACATTAGTGAGGGAGAACTCAAGCCTACCAATAAGGAAGAAAGGTTAGGTATGACAAGCCTAGAATCAGTTGACCCGATTACCACTGACCCGAAACCCATTAAAGATGGCATCGAGGAAGTATATGATGATGGCTTGAGTCTAGTTGATGAATATGAGGGGGAAGAACTTGAAGAATATGACATCGATACTATTGGTTCCTTACCTGAGGAGACCTTGGAGAGCAACCAAGTGGTAGGACCTAGTTCAGAAATTCAAGAGATTTGTGAGAATCAGGTTGCTTTAGTCAAATACCCCCAGGAAGAACTCATAGTGTTAGCCCGAGCTATCAGTTCGTACCCTCTAATGACAGTCATTCCCCAAGTACCAATTGAAGATCTTTGCACTGAACTGTTTAAGTTTGCCCACCCTATGGTAGATCCTCTCCTTAGGATGACTGAATCAAGCCTCTTACAATTGGACCTTGTCCCATGCCCAGCCACTAAGGTCTCTCCCGTAATCTCAGTTGAACATTTTTGTCTTGAGCGGATTGATTCACCCAGTCCTGTAGAAGTCCTCCTTATGACCTCAGACCCCTTCCTTCTCATGACTGACCTACCCTTCTATAGAGTATACCTTTCCGCACCCATATGTCAAATTTCAAGTCTTGAGGTCATCATCCATAGGCCCTTCCATGAATCATTCTTCAATCCAGTTCTTGAGAAAATGGATCATTATTTGCTTAGAGAACAAACTTTAACTGTTGCAATCACATGTCCTAGGCTACTTCCCGAACCATCTCTTGATCCATTCCTGGGAGTAGCAAACTTTTCCTTTCGTACGGATGATCAGTTGACACTCATAGATCACCATTCAAACCTTCAGGTCACCACCTTTAGTCAGCAGGTAATTCGAGACTCCGCCTCATATTTCCTCCCTTTCTCTAGGACTTCCAATGCTTCTTACACCATCCAAGTATACTTTGTCGAATCTTTAGAGTGAACCACGTGTCAGAATCTATTAGGTTTGCCACCTACTTCTGGAAGACCTTATGGCACCTACAAGGCACCCATGATAAGTTTTCATGCTCTGCATGCCATCCTCCGACCCAAGGTTAAACCTAGAGAGCCGTAGTTTGTTAGGTTTAGACCTAGGGTTCCTTTGGAATAAAGTCCATTCTTTAGGAATGCATCATCAGTCTAGTTTAGTTTTTCTTGACCCTTTACTAGGCTTTGGCTCAGATTTTGGTTTGATTGAGAGCACCAGGAATTGGGATTTGTATTTTGTCCAGGGCTGAAATTGTATTCAATGTTTCGATCAATAGGTCTATAGGCTAGAGTCCCTTTGAAATTGTTCATGGATACAAGCCTCACACACCACTTGATCTAATTTCACTATTAGCCATACACACAAGTCTCTTGATGCACTTGCATAGCATGTAAAGGACTTGCATAAAGAAATTCATGCCAAAATAACTTTAAGTAATGAAACTTATAAGAAGTTGGCTGATTCTCAAAGCGAGTCAAAACTTTTGTTGAGGGAGACTATGTAATGATTAGGTTAAGGCCTGAACGGTTTCCTCCTGGAACCGTTAGGAAGTTACATGCTAGAGGAGCTGGACCATTTAGAGTGATGAAGAGAGTGGGATCCAATGCCTATGTGCTCGAGTTGCCTTCAGAACTAGGCATTAGCTCCACTTTGAACATTACAGACCTAGTAGAGTATAGAGAGACAGCCGTGATTCCTAGTGAGCCTTTTGAGCCTAATCCTGCTCTTGAGAGTGAACCCAACCCTGTGTGTCCACCAACAAACTGGCCTGTGAGGAAAGAGCAGATTGAAAAGATCCTAGATGATCAGGTTATCTCTACTCGTAATCGAGGATACCAAAGATACCTGGTCTGCTGGCAAGGAAGGCCAGATTCTGATGACTCTTGGATCTCCCAAGAAGAATTATAAGAATTGGACCCAGACCTCTTGGAGAGATACCAGAGCCAGCTTGATCCATACTCGACAGGGTCGAGTTCCTCCCCTCCCCGGGAGAATTGGTGCGGGCACCGGACTCAGAAGAAGACTTCAGGGCTCCATCTGGATCTCTGATTGACCTTGCCCGAAGAATTAGGGTTTTCTGGTTTTGTAATAAGGGTTGACCTGATCAACTCAATTTTGAGTCTGTAATTTTGTCATTTCAATTTTTGTTGGGTCATGTTGACTCAGTCCAAGTCCAAGGCCCAGGTATGTGTCATTCCCTTTGCCATAGGGCACCACATTTTCCAGCTACAAGTGGGTGCCACACTCCCTGCCACATCTCCATCCAGTGTACCTTGGTCCCCATGCCTCAAGTAAGCAGGTTCTTTTTTTCTTGCACCACTTGGGGGAGAAATCCATCAAGATACCTCAATGCAAGGAGGAGCCAACTTCTTTCCAGATAAACCCAAGCCAGGATGGCAAGAATTTTTCTTGAAGAGAGGATCAAGGAGGTGTCCCACAATGTTTTATAAAAATCCAAGTTATAAAAGGGAAGAGAGCATGTCTTGGGGAGAAAATCAATGAGGCACCCAAAAGTTTCCAAAAGTGCCAAAGCCATGAAAGGAAGAAGCCTAAACTTGTGGAGCAAGACTAGGAGGTGTCCAAAAGAGCCAAACCATGAAGGAAAAATCCTTGATTCATGGAGAGATACTAGGAGATACCCCCATAACCTGCCATTTGGAGCTGATTTTCAAGTTTTCTTTGAGTTTTTGGGCTGCCCACTCATGGAAGGAGTCTTGGGAAGAGAATTTGATGCCTAAAGTATGGGTTAGTCCTATTAGTCCCACATGGGAAATGTATAAATTTTATTTCTTTTTTATGTCTATATATTCAACTCTATGTAACTCTTGAATTAAAATGATGAATGAAATCAATTTCTTTGTGAGCAACTTTGTGTTTCTCTCTTCCGCACTTGTATTCAAGTGTTGAGCTCCGTGAGGGAGTAAATTCGGGTTCCCTAGGAACCTTGAGGAGGTGTGAGATCTCCAACCCCAAAACTCTAGCTTAGTTCACCCATCTCTACTCCACCACCACCAATCCCTAATTTTCCATCTACATCCCATGGCCCCTCTCTTCCACATAGAGGCCGGCCACCAGCATCCAGGTTCAGATCAACTGTTTCAACTACAGAGCAAGTTCAAAGAAGAGTCAGATCAGTATCAAGATCTCCGGAACTTCTACATCCAACAATCTTCATTAAGTCCTCAGGTCAGTGTCTTTCTTTGAGTTTCTGGTTTTTTTTTTGTTCTTCTTCTTCCAGATCCTGAGTTCGAGAAGAAGGCCAACCTTGCCATAGGACTACAATCCGAGGATCCATTACGAAGATACCCCGTCTCCAAGGATCCTACAATCTGCTCGAGAGTGTCCTTCAATTGAAGCAATGAGAGATATCACAGTCAGGTATAAAACCTTCTCTTCTCTCTTCGTTTGTTTCTTGAAGCAGGAGTAAACCCTAGGTCTGGGGGTTTCTCAATCCCCAGCGATCTTACTTCTGAGTTACTCTGATAATCCACTCCTTTTAATTGTGCTTTCTGTCATTTCTTAGTTTCTTTCAACATTAGTTTATCTTTCCTTTGAGTCAAAGCCGACTTCTAAAAATAAATAAAAAAAAAAAATATTAATTTTAATTTACTTCCGCATCGCATCATCTTTTTTGTTCTGCATCAAAGAGAGCATGTCTTGGGGAGAAAATCAAGGAGGCACCCAAAAGTTTCCTAAAGTGCCAAAGCCATGAAAAGAAGAAGCCTAAACTTGTGGAGCAAGACTAGGAGGTGTCCAAAAGAGCCAAACCATGAAGGGAAAATCCTTGATTCATGGAGAGATACTAGGAGACACCCCCATAACCTGCCATTTGGAGCTGATTTTCA
This sequence comes from Areca catechu, assembly GCA_021397845.1. Lineage (NCBI taxonomy): Eukaryota > Viridiplantae > Streptophyta > Magnoliopsida > Arecales > Arecaceae > Areca > Areca catechu. Next base: position 193,495,253 of record CM038039.1, read on the forward strand.
AGTTTTCTTTGAGTTTTTGGGCCGCTCACTCATGGAAGGAGTCTTGGTTGGCCAAGGGAAGAGAATTTGATGCCTAAAGTGTAGATTAGTCCTATTAGTCCCACATGGGAACTTGTATGGTTTTGAATTTTTTTATAGGTTTATATATTAGACCCCTTTTGTAACTTGAACTTATGTTATGAAATCTTATGAATGAAATCTCTTATTTTTTAGCAAAGTCTTGTTCTTCCGCACTTATTCTGAGTGTTGAGCTCTGTGAGGGAGTAAATCCGGGTTCCCTAGGAACCTTGAGGAGGTGTGAGATCTCCAACCCCAAAACCCTAGCTTAGTCCACCCATCTCTACTCCACCACCACCAAACCCTAGCCTCTACACCATCTCCAAGGTTCTTTTCCAAAGGGTGGCCGACCACCAGGACCCCAGTCAAGCCATCTTCAAGTCAGCTACCACTGCTTCAGAGTCCATCCAGCAGATCTAGGAGAAGAAGTCCCAAATCCGCAGCCTAGGAGTTCCAGATCAGCTGAAGACCTTCAGATCCCATTCTTTCTTCTACTCGGGTAACTCTCTTCCCTGAGTCTCTTGTTCCTAACCTTGTTCTTCTTCTCTCCAAGATCCAGGGTTCAAGAAGAGGCCAACTTTGCCAAGGACCATTATCGGAGGATCCATTGCGAAGATACCTTGACTCCCGAGATCCAATAATCTGCTCGAGAGAGTCTTTTTCCACCAAATGGAGAGATATCACTGCTAGGTAACAAGAACCTTCCCTTCTCACTTTGTCTGTTTCATTGAAACTCAGAGCAAACCCTAGATCTGGGGGTTTCTCAATTCCCAGCGATCCTACTTCTGAGTTACTCTGATAATCCACTCCTTTTAATTGTGCTTTCTGTCATTTCTTAGTTTCTTTCAATATTAGTTTATCTTTCCTTTGAGTCAAAGCCGACTTCTGAAAATATATATAAAAAAAAAATACATTAATTTTAATTTGCTTCCACATTTCACATATCCGTTCTGCATCATTTTGGTATCAGAGCTTTCATTCTACATCAAATGCACACCACTTTGTCAGTTTTACTAGGGACTCTATGGGGGTTAAAGGGAAGATCACTCTTCCTGTTATTGCTGGATCACCATCTCGGCAGAGCACGGTCATGATGACCTTCATGGTTATTAGGCTCCCTTCGAACTACAATGTGATCCTTGGCTATCCCAGGCTCAATTTGCTCGACACGGTCATCTCCACAAAGCAGCTACTTGTACAGTTTTTCACTCCTTATGGTGTAGGGGGGATGAGGGGGGCATCTCAACCGATCCAGCATTGTTTGCAAGCTATCCCAGGGGCCAGAAGTGCCGAGGAGGATCCCAGCATTGACGACCTCTATCAAAGGGTGCAGGATCCTAGGGTGGCCCGGTTGAGCATCTGTTGACATATCCCCTCAGCGCAGACCCATTGAAAATGGTGCAAATCGGGGCCTAGCTACAAGAAGAAGAGCAGGCATGCCTGTTAAATTTCCTATGGGTGAATGCGGATGTGTTTGCCTGGACTACGGTAGACATGCCAGGGATCCTCCCCGATATCATTACTAACAAGTTGAACATTGACCCGAAATACTGTTCAGTCCAACAGAAGAAGAGGTGCTTTGCCCCAGAGAGGTAGTGGGCAGTCAATAAGGAGGTGGAGAAGGTCCTCACGGTCAGGTTCGTTCACGAAGTGCAATATCCTAACTGGCTGGCAAACATGGTCATGGTCAAGAAAAGCAATGAGAAATGGAGGATCTGTGTAGATTACACTGACCTCAATCGAGCCTGCCCAAAAAATAGCTTCCCCCCTCCGAAGATCAACCAGCTGATTGACGCCACCTTGGGACCCTACTTGCTCTCCTTTACGGATACATTCTTTGGGTACAATCAAATCTGGATGCATCCAAAGGATGAGGAGCACACTGCCTTCATCACAGACCAGGAGATGTACTACTACCGGATGATGCCATTCGGCCTGAAGAATGCTAGCACCACATACCAATGGCTGGTCATCAAAGTCTTCAAGGACCATATCGGCCGTAACATGCAAGTTTATGTGGATGATCGTCATGAGCAAATCGAAGTCAAACCACGTTGTGGACTTGGTGGAGGCCTTCCAAAACCTTCACCTACATCAGATGAAGCTGAACTCGGTGAAGTGCACCTTCAGCATGGCAACTGAGAAGTTCCTGAGTTTCATGGTTACCTAGAGAGGGATTGAAGCCAATCCTGAAAAGGTCCAAGCAATTGTCGACATGGAGCATCCCACCTCGAAGAAGCAAGTCCAATGCCTCACGGGCTGGATCATAGCTCTAAGTCGGTTCATCTCACGATCTGCTGACTGCTGCCTACCTTTCTTTAAGGCACTGTGCAAGGTGCATGACTTCACCTGGACAAAGGAGTGTCGGGAAGCCTTCGAGAAGTTGAATAAGTTCTTGGCATCACCATCGCTACTCTCTAGGCTGGAGGATAGAGAGGAGCTCCTCCTATACCTAGCGGTTACCCCAAGGGCTATCAGTTCGATCCTTGTCTGCATAGATGGAGACGAAGTTCAGAGATCAGTATACTATACTAGTAAGCTCCTCCGAGATGCAGAGGTCAGGTATACCTACTTTGAGAAACTAATTTTTGCACTCATAATGTCTATCCAGTGCCTCAGGCCTTATTTCCAAGTGCACCCGATCGTAGTCTTAACGAACCAACCACTGAGGGCCATACTCAATCACCCTGAAACATCCGAATGTCTGGCTAAGTGGGCGTTGAAGCTCAGCAAGTTTGACATCACCTACCGGTTGAGGTCATCCCAGAAAGCACAGGTATTGGTTGATTTCCTGGTCGAGTGTGCAGGCATGGACAAAAAGCCGGAGGAAACCCCCCAGGTGCACCAAACGGAGCCCGAGGCCAAGGAGGTCTGGGTCCTCCACGTGGACAGTAAATCCAACTCAGGAGGGAGTGGAGTAGGCCTCATTCTTGCCAATGGCGATGAAGTTGTATCCAAGTGTGCACTCCACTTCCAATTCGCGGCCATCAACCACCAGGTGGAGTACGAGTCACTCATCGCGGGACTGAGAATCTCCCGCGAACTGGGTATACCCAACTTAAAGGTCTTCACCGACTCTTAATTGGTGGCTGGATAAGTCTCAGGAGAATTCGAGGCCCAAGACCCTCAAATGTCAATGTACTTGGAGCAGGTGCACTCAAACATAGCAGGCTTCTGGCGCTTCAGTATCTCCCATATTCTTCGTGGAGAGAATGCTCGCATCGATGCCCTCTCCAGGCTCACAACCTTGTCGGATTCATTTCTTGGGCATGCCTATGTCGAGTATCTCCAAGCTCCAAGTTACGAGGCATCCGAGGAAGTCCAGCAAGTCACCCTGGAATCCAATTGGATGGATCGATACATTAGATACATCATCGACGGTACCCTATCCGAAGATCGCGCAGAAGCCAGCCTCGTTAAGAAGAAGGCTATGTGCTTTGTGTTGATGGACAGGCAACTCTATTGCAGGTCCTACTCTTATCCACTTCTGAAGTGCTTGAGACCCTCAGAGGTAACCTTTGTGCTCCAAGAGATACATAAAGGCCTCTATAGGAATCATGTGGGGGACAGGATGCTAGCGTACAAAGCCCTCCACCAAGGATACTATTGGGAGACTATAAGGGTGGATGCATCCAACTTCATGAAGAAATGTGACCACTGCCAGTGCCACGCTTGCACACAGCATCAACCGGCCGTGCCACTCTCCTAGCTCTCTGCCTCCTAACCATTTACTCAATGAGGGATGGACATCCTTAGTCCCTTTCCTCCCGCATCCGGGCAGTGCAGGTTCTTGATAGTAGCCATCAACAACTTTACCAAGTGGGTCGAGACCAAACAACTAGCATGGATCACCAAAGCAAAAGTCAGCCAATTCTTCTGGAAGTTGATCATCTGCCACTTCGGACTCCCTCACACTATCATAACTGACAATGGATGATAGTTCGACAACTGGGAGTTTAAAGAGTTCTGCGCTGGCCTTAATATTCTTCATCGCTTTACCTTGGTGGCTCACCTCAGACCAAGGGAGAGGCCAAGGTGACCAACCGGACCATTCTCTAGGAGCTCCGAGCCAGGCTAGATCAGGCCAAAGGCAGGTGGACCGAAGAACTCCCTAGTATTCTCTGGGCCTACCACACAACATCCCGAACAGCCATGGACGAGATGCCCTTCAACCTCATCTTCGGCGTTAAAGCCGTGATCTCGGTGGAGCTGGGTCTGCCCATGTTGTGGGTGGAGCAATATGATGAGGCTGAGAACCCAGCTCGCCTTCTACTCAACTTGGATCTCCTTGAAGAAATGAGGGACAAGACTTGACTCCGGATGGTGGCCTACCGGCAGCAGGTAGCCCGATACTATAACTCTCGGGTAAAGCCAAAGACCTTCCACCTAGGTGATTTGGTACTGCGGAGGGCCAAAGCCTCACAGCCTCGAGAATGCGGCAAGCTCTCTCCGAATTAGGAAGGCCCTTATAGAGTAGTCGAAGCAATTCTCCATGGATCCTACTACCTCGCCGAGCTTGATGGCGCCCAATTCCCATGAACTTGGAACGCCAACAATTTAAGGATGTACTACCAGTGATGTAAGACTTCCTCTCATTAACAATAGAATTCCTTTTGATGCAAAATTATTTTTACCTTGCAGGAATATTACGGCCTAACCCCAGGTCAGGCGACCGAAGCCGAAAACTCCAGAAGCCCCGTACTTAATCCACTAAACATCCAATTCGACAACGACAAGCCAAGAAACTCCAAAAGCCCCATGCCTCGGAGCTGAAAAACTCCAAAAGCCCCACACCTCAAAGCCAAAAAACTCCAGAAGCCCTGCACCTCGGAGTCAGGAAACTCCAGAAGCCCACATCTCAAAGCCAAGAAATTTCAAAAGCCCCGCATCTCAAAGCCAGGAAACTCCAAAAGCCCCGTACCTCAAAGCAGGGAAACTCCAGAAGCCCCATATCTCGAAGCCGAAAAACTCCAGAAGCCTCGCACCTCGAAGTCGGGAAACTTTAGAAGCCCCGCACCTCAAAACCAGGAAACTCCAGAAGCCCTGCACTCAATCTATTGAATTCCCAGCTTGGTGATGACAAGCTGGAAGATTACAGAAGCTTTGCACCTCGCCTACCGAACCTCGGATCGACAAGGACATCTTCAAGACTTCTCAAGCTAAGTTCTCTAGTTTGGTGGCATCCCAGGCATCCGGGGATGGTCTCTCAGGCCCCCCTTGAGCCATCCACTAGCTTTCAACTTAGCCAGAAGGTCCCCAAGATGAGCAACCAGCTTCGAGAAGATGCATGGAGTCCTGCAACAAGGATTCCAGCATAATGAAGGTAACTTGTAAAGTTCCTAAATTCTCTCCCTGGCTACCTACTATGCCCGGAACCCTATTGAGAAGGACTGGAAGCCAATTGCCTCAGGATGGGGCACTATAGCAGAAATCTATGCATAGGCAATTGCCAAAGGGAACTGAGACAACCAAGAATACAAGATTTCGATGGAAGGAAATGAAATTTTATTGAAGTCAAATTAAGCAAATACATCATTGGAAGACCCCTGACAGGCCGGGTGATCCCAAAATAAGGAGAAAAGTACAAGGAGCAAAAAAGTAAACTAAGAAAGGTCCTTAGGCCCAGAGGCTACTGCTCTGTCGGCTCCTTCCTAGAATGGTGGTGAGGCATGTCGGCATCCTCCCGGACCTCCGCCAGAGGGTTGCTTCCATGTCGATCGCAGGCCCTGCCTCCTCCACTTCGACGAAAGCCATTGCCTCCTTCGAATCTCCGCCTGGAACTCTTGGAAGTGCAATCTCGTCCAGCTTCAGTTCCGGGAAGAGCTGGGCCACCCAAGACTAGAAGTCCCCATACCCCTTGATGAAGGAGTCTGTGGCCGCCTCTCGGACTTCATCAGCATACTCCACTGAGGCCCTGAATTTGAGCACCACCTCGGCAGTCTCCTTCTTGGTGGCTTCCATTAAAGCCACCTTCCCGGTAGCCTTCTCCTCAACTGCCGACACCCATGCATGTGTCCCTCCAGTTGAGTTCAGAGGGTTTGAGATCGCTCCTCTGCTCGGGCCACCTCATCTTTGAGCTCCTCTGCTCGGTGCTTGGCCCGATCCTTCTATTAGGCCAAGGATGCTTCGAGATCCCTGACCCGCCTCTCGGCATTGGCCACCTTGACTTAGAGGGCCCTATTCCTCTCCTCTACAGCCTGGGCCCTCTCAGTCTTTTCCTTGGCCTCGGTTGCCAGCCTCGTGAGCTCCTACTCTTTCTGGTCCTCTCTTTTTACCCATTGGGTGCAGTAGTCGTGGATGAGGAGGAGGTCCATCCTGACCTGCACCAATGAAAATGTTAGTTATGGCAATTCAAAAAAAAAAGAAGAGAAAGAAAGAAAAAACAAGAAGAAAATGAGAGAAGGACTTACCATGAAAAGGTGGGGAAAAATGCCAAGAATGGCCTCCGGTAGTGACCTGCCTCCCCTTTTGCGATGGTCGCACGATTGATAGCGAAGTCCATCATGCACTCAGCCATCACCCGATTTTAGGTGATAGTGGAGTTCGGCGTCACTTCGATCGACACCCTTCGGATGATGATCCTCGACAGTGCTGGAACTGCCTCCATGCTTGGGGGAGGGGTCGTTGAGGGCATCTTAGTCATCTGGGTGTAGCTTGCCGCCGCGGTCGATAGTGCCATCGGTGGTCACTCCCTCCTTTCCTCTCTCCTCGCATCCACCTCGATGACTTTCGGAGGCTGGACCGTGGTGGCAACGGCGGGCCGGGTCTGCGTGCTCACATCGAAGTCCCAGGCCGGGGCCGAATCTGCTGCCTCGATGAATCGAGGGCCGGGTTGGCTGCCCTCCCCTCTGGGCCGAGGGTTGCAACAGGCCCAGGCCTTTGGCTGGACTCAGTCCGGGCTCTCTTCGGTGGGGTCTCCCTGGGCCCTATCAATGCACTCCTCTTCTGGGTGGACTCCAGGAGCTGCTCCACAGAGAACTTCATGCCTACAAGAAGAAGGAAACAGAGGTCAACCTCGAACCTAAGAAGGCTTGCAGAAGAAGAAGAAGAAGCATTGTTCCAAACTCACCCAACTCTCGGATTGGGCTGACCCTGATTTCAAATAGGTTCTGCTTTGACAGCAAAACATCAAGGGAGGGGATCTAGTCCAAAATAAGCTGGTCATATACTTCCCAATCAGCAGCCTCGACCTAAGAGTTCTGGTTCGGAGTCCGGTCTGGATCGCTCTAGACCCAGTCAACTCCTTCAATGGAAGCAAAGAAATATCTGCTCTTCCATCCTTTGATGGAAGAGGGGAGTTCGAATCTAATGCCCTTCAAGCGAGGAGAAACAAACCACCACTCGTCCTCGATCGGGTGGCATTTCAGGGTGAAGAAGGCCCTGAACAAGGAGAAATGGGCAACGATCCTGTGAAAGTGGTGAAGATAATGAAGCAATTGATGGCCCTAACTGCATTCGGGGCCAACTAAGTGGGGACAAGACGATAGTAACTGAGCACAAAAAGGAAGAAGGGATGAAAAGGCAGGCGAAGACCCCCGATGAAGAATTCCTTGTAGAGGGCAATCCGTCCCGGGCCACTAGAGGTGACCCGTTCCCCTGGTCCCACGATCGAGAGTCAGATGGAATCCGGAATCTTGTAAGTGTCCTGAATCATAAAGAGGTCCTCTCTGGTCATCGTCGACACGATACCAGAGGACCCGGTCGAATGGGAAGGTCTAGAAGGGACCGCAGGAGCAGGAGAAACATGTAGGGAAGCCCTAGGTTCTCCTATGACTATGCCGGTCAAACGAGGGCCCCTACAGATGCAGAGACGAACCTCCTCCTCCTCATCGGAGGATGGAGTTCTCGGCCAAGAGGGCCCAGCCTCATCGGGGTTGCTAGAGAGATGATGATTCCAACCGAAGGGAGACATTTAAGATAGGACAAGGAGGAAGAAAAGGATAGCTAGATCTCGAGAGGGTTCTAAAGGATGACTCGACCTACCGGAGAAGAAGGAGAAGACAAAGGGAAACAAACCTGGTTGCCTTGAAGGTAAAGGATAGCCAAGGGGAAGGAGGAGACTCTGGTCCATCGACGAGCGCGAAGAATTCGAAAGAGATGATTTGAGAAAAGTTTACTCTCTTTTCAAAATGGCCAGATAGTGACTGTGCATCCTTTAGATACTTCCTCCACCAGATGGGTGCCACATGTCAAGATCAGCCAAGGACGATGCTTCGTTACACTGAAAACTATCTCGAGTCGTGCATCGATCATTATGCTTCCTCGGACTCACTGATGTGGCATCCTTGCATTAGCCCCAAGGCCTGATTCATGAAATGGTGATGATCGTGGCATTAATGGCACTAGATTTATACCTTTCCATATCAGCTCCGCATTTACTCCCTTCGTCCGGAATGCGATGTTTCGATGGGACTTGAGAGTGAGGGCCAAATGATGTGGCAGAATTGCTAACATGGAGTCCCCTTTGAATCCAGTTGGTAGTCATGCTGGCAGTTGTTGCCATGTCAGCCCCTCTCTTCGAGCTCCTCCGCCGGGAGACTCCCCTGAGGTAAAGCCCACCTCGGCAATATCAAGCTCCCTCTCTTCGAGCTCCTCTACCAGGTGTCTCCCCCGAGGTCGAGCCCATCTTGGTCGATGTCGAGCTCCCTCTCCTCGAGATCCTCCATCGGGCAGCTCCCTGGAGGTCAAGCCCATCTCGACCAAAATCGAGCTCTCTCTCCTCGAGCTCCTCTGTCGGGCGGCTCCCCCGAGGTCGAGCCCACCTCGACCAAAGTCGAGCTCCCTCTTGACCGAAGCCGAGCTCCCTCTCCTCAAGCTCCTCCACTGGGCAGCTCCCCGGATGTTGAGCACACTCAGCCAAAGTTGAGCTCCCTCTCCTCGAGCTCCTCCGTCGAGCGGCTCCCTCGAGGTCGAGCCCACCTCAATCAAAGTCGAGCTCCTTCTCCTCGAACTCCTCCGCCGGGTAGCTTCCCCGAGGTCGAGCCCACCTCGGTCGATGTCGAGCTCCCTCTCTTCAAGCTCCTCCACCAGGCGGCTTCCCGAATCGAGTCCACCTCGGCTGAAGTCGAGCTCCTTCACAGGCAGCTCCCCCGAGGTTGATCCCACCTCGGTCGAAGTCGAGCTCTCTCTCCTCGAGCTCCTCCACCAAGCGACTCGAGGTCAAGTCCACCTCAGCCGAAGTCGAGCTCCCTCTCCTCGAGCTCCTCTACTAGGTAACTCCCCCAAGGTCGAGCCCACATCGACCGAAGTTGAGCTCCCTCTCCTCGAATCGAGTGCCCTTCGATGGAAAGGTCTACCAGTTCGAGGCTGTACTACTGGCAAAGGTCGACCGCATCTCAAAAGCCCCCAGGGCAGAGAGGAGGAAACATCACTACATCCATTGGGCGATGGCATAGCATCCAAGGCCTATGAAAGGGAAGCGTGCCGACCTACGGAGGAGCATCTCCCTAGGGTGCCAGGATTTCTTCCACTGTTGTTTACACCGGTTAGGAAAGAATGATCCAATTGAGGCACTGCATTCCCTAACCGACTGTTCGCACCCCCCAAAAGAAGAAAGCCACACCAGGGGATCCAAGCCCAAGAACGGCTACCCCCAGATCGAGGCTCTGCTAAATTTCTTCAAGTGTGGCAACCTGTTAGGAAGTCAAAATCTGTGACATAACTCCTTACCATGAAGGGAGGGGGCACCGAGGCACGACCCACAAGGCACTATCGGTCATTGACCTTGGAGCACCCCTAGAAGGGGAAGAACCCAAGATGCGTAATAGAGAGGATCCATGGTCTAAAAAGGATGTCCTAAGGGCCTTCGAACGAGGCAAGAAGAAAAAATAGGCAGAGGGGGAGCAAGCAAGCGAGAGCACTCGGAAGCTACCGGAGAACTCGTCGGGAGAGTCTCAATGGACATAGCTACCATTGCTCAAGCCTTCCTTCTCTGCTAAAACTCCCACTCCACTATTTCCTTAAAGACTTCTCCGAGCATAAAAACCACACAGGGATCCATAGAGGAGGACCTATTCCCCTAGATCGCCCATTGACTTAATCATCAAAGTGCCCCCGCCGGGATCTCCGGCCCAGGCCACCTTTCTTTTGCAGGGCCGAGTACGCATGCTAAATTCCTAGTAGGAAGGATGACGTCCGATGCCATTCCAGGGAGGCTGACCGCCGGGATCTTCGGCTGGCGCCCAGAGACGGGTCCACCTCGGCCGAGGTCAAGCCGGGCCCTCCTGCTCCTTCGTCAGAAGGTGCCCGGATACGGGTCCACCTCGACCGAAGTCGAGCACTTCTCTGCCGCTCCGCCAGGTGTCCGCCCAGGGGGGGTCCACCTCGGCTGAAGTCGGCGGCCCCTCGCTCCCTCGCCGGGTGGCGCCCGGAGATGGGTCCACCTCGGCCGAGGTCAAGCCGGGCCCTCCTGCTCCTTCGCCAGATGGCGCCTGGATACGGGTCCACCTCGGTCGAAGTCGAGCGCTTCTCTGCCGCTCCGCCAGGTGTCCGCCCAGGAGGGGTCCACCTCAGCCGAAGGAGACGGCGGCCCCTCGCTCCCTCGTCGGGTAGCGCCGGAGATGGGTCCACCTCGGTAGAGGTCGAGTCGGGCCCTCCTGCTCCTTTGCCAGATGGCACCCGGATACGGTCCACCTCGGTCGAAGTCGAGCACCTCCTCTGCCGCTCCGCCAGGTGTCCGCCCAGGAGGGGTCCACCTCGGTCGAAGCCGGTGGCCCCTCGCTCCCTCGTCGGGTGGTGCCCGGAGACGGGACCACCTCGACCGAGGTCGAGGCGGGCCCTCCTGCTCCTTCTCCAGATGGTGCCCGGATACGGGTCCACCTCGATCGAAGTCGAGCACTCCTCTGCCGCTTCGCCAGGTATCCGCCAAGAAGGAGTCCACCTCGGCCGAAGCTGGCGACCCCTCACTCCCTCTCTCCGGGTGGCACCCGGAGACGGGTCCACCTCGATCGAGGTCGAGCGGGGCCTCCTGCTCCTTCGCTAGATGGCACCCAAATACGGGTCCACCCCGGTCGAAGTCGAGCGCTTCTCTGTCACTCTGCCAGGTGTCCGTCCATGAGAGGTCCACCTCGACCGAAGCTGGCCCTGCATAGTAAGGCCTCCGGGAAGTGGGAGCACAAGTTTCAAAATCGCCACTCGGGCAGCGCGCGCCATGCCTCGCGAGGAGCACCGGTACGGTCCAAAGTGATGCGCGAAACCTCGTTTACATCGGCCCGACGGGTTCCGCAACCGAGAAGCGGAGTCCTGGCAGGAAAGAGCCAGCAACGAACATCGTCAAGGCCTGGGAAGGAGAGCACCCATGCTCGGCCAAGGCCTGGCCAGTATCTTCCCTCTCCCTTTTCTCACTGGGCTCAGCAAGCAAGACAAGGAGGCCACCGAGTTTCCGGACCCGAAGGGGAAAGGAAAAAGGGGAGAGAGAGAGGAGAAAGTGAAGGTTGATAGGGAGCTCCCGGGGGTGGAAGCTGGAGGCAATGTGATGGGATAAAAGGATGGGAAGAGCGGATAGCCAGGTAAGTGGAAAAAAAAGGCTGGAAAAAAGAAGGCATCGAGAAAAGGATCCAAGGACCCGAGAGGAGTCCTTCGGCATGAGCTCGGTGAAGGAGCTCGGCCTGATTTCCGCTCTTCCTAAAACTCTTTCGTTAAGATATTCTCTAAGTCAGGGATTCCTTCGGGGACCCACCATAGGGATTCTATTCCATCTCGCCGTTCTCTAACTTGACCATCGGAGCTCCCTCGCCGGATCCCTGGCCAGGGTTTCTGACCTTGTTTTACAGGACCGGAAGCTCGAAGACCTCGAGGTGAGACGGTCTAAGACCGGTACCAGCTTTGAAGCTACAGGCCATGGCGGTGAGATCGGCAACAGATTGGCGTGCCAGGTAGGGGGGCAGGACAGCAACCCTAGTGCGAGCTAGCTCTCCGAGGGACAAAGCGCGCTCCAACCATGGTGGTGACGCGTGGATGCGAAGCACACCAGTCGAGTAGGGGAAGCCCCTTCCCCTCAGGGGCCGCGTAGCCCTGAGAGGGAGATTCCTGCTCCACCTCCTCTTCCTCCACAGCAGTCCCCGGTGGACGAACCTTTTGCAGATGTCATCCAACAACTACAAACCCTGACCACAGTGGTCAGGCAGCTACAACACCAGTAGCGGTCCCTGGCCACTCAGCCCCAGCCAGGGACCCCCGCGGCTCGAGCCACGGGACCCCGCGGAAGCCTGCGCTCCATCCAAGGCAGGCCCTCTCAACCACGGACAGTCTCCAAACCCCACGGGAGCCACCAAACCCCACGAAGAGGAACTACTCCGATTCGGCGGATCACGAGAGTCGATCCCCAGCCAACGACGCCAAGACGGCACACCGCAGCAGGCGGCGTCGGGGCAAGGCCCCCCACCGAGACCGATCGGTGCCCCCTTCGCCAGCAGCCTCGGTGGAAGATTCCACTGACAAGGCCATCAGGCGCCAGGCTGAGAGGCGCCTAGAAGAGCATGAGCGCAAGCTGGCGGATTCGCCCGTCGATTGCCGACCTGCATAACTCCTTGGCGGACCCGGCGGGCTATGACGCCCGGCCACCCTTCTCCCGGGAAATCCAAGAGAAGCCAATTCTGAGTCGGTTCCGCATGCCATAGGTGGATCCCTACGATGGGACCACCGACCCTTGGATCATCTAGAGATCTACAAGGCTCTCATGAGGGTCCAGGGGGCCACGGACGCTCTTTTACATCGCCTTCCCGCTACCCTCCGGAAGGCTGCTCGAGTATGGTTCACCGCCTCGAGCCCGAATCTATTTGCTCCTTCCATCAACTGGAAGGAAAGTTCGTGGCACACTTCGACACTTGCCGGAAGGTACCAAGAGAGGTGGACAGCCTCTTTTCCATCCGCCAGTAGGACCAGGAGCTGCTTCGGGACTACATTACCCGCTTCAAGACCGCCGCCTGGAAATCTACAGTCTGGACGAGCCGTTGCCATGCTGGCATTGAAGCACGGCTCAAGACATCCCGCTTGACATATTTCCTAGATAAGAAGCCCCCAGGACGTATACTCCGAGCTCCTCCTCCGTGTCCACAAGTCTATCTGAGCGGAGGAGGCCGATCGCACCAGGCGAGAGCTGGACGGGAGGTCCTCGAAGAAGCCGGCCGAGGGAAGTCCCCAGGACCCGGAGGCCTGGACCACTTGCCGATCTCCGTCCAGGCCCAAAGCCGAAGAGAGGCGCGCCCCGGAGCAAAGTTTCACCCCTCTGCTCCCAGAATGAAGATCCTCATGGAGATGAGGGTGAGCACTACCTTCGTCGACCTCCTCCTCAGAACCCAAGGAACACCGGTGACAGGCAACATACTACCAATTCCACCGCGAGCACGGCCACGACATGGAGGAATGCCGCAATCTAAAGCGGAAATCGAGGAGCTGATTAAAAGAGGCTACCTTAGGAAGTTCATTAGGAACGAAGCCCCAGCAGAGGGACAGCCGCTCGCAGCTCTTCCCCCGGTCCCTACGATTGATAACCGCCCAACAAAGAAGCCGGTGGGCATGATCTCTAGGGGGATCGGGCATGCGACGAAGAGAAACCGGGAGGCGGGTGACCTGGAGGATGTACCCCCCTTTGAGAATGGGAATGAAAACAAGAATGTAAACAACGATACAGTGGTGGTCGAGATGACCATCGCAAAGCATCCTGTACATCGTATTATGGTAGATAGTGGGAGCTCTACTGACGTGCTTTTTTATGATGCTTTCTCCTGAATGAACCTGTCTCATGATCAATTAAGGCCGGTGCACACCCTCTTATGGGCTTTACTGGGGACTCGGGGGGTCGAAGGGGAGATCACTCTCCCTATCACTGTCGGATCCCTACCTCGGCAGACTACCGTCATGATGACGTTTACCGTTGTCAAGCTCTCCTCACCTTATAATGCGATCCTTGGTCGTCCGGGGCTCAACCAGTTGGACACCATGATTTCCACCAAACGGTTACTAGTACAGTTCCCACAGCCTCTGGGACTGGGGTGATGAGGGGGACGACCCAGCCCGTCCAGCATTGCCTTCAGACGGTCCCGGGTGCCCGGGCTTGAGCTCGGCCCCGACGTCGACGACCTCGACTTAAGGGAGAAGGAATCCAGGGGAGGACCGTAGAACACCTGTTGACGTACCCCCTCGATTCGGACCCTCAGAAGATTGTGCATGTGGGGGCCCAGCTCCCAGAGGAAGAACGAATCCGCCTGCTGGATTTCCTTCGTGTGAACGCGGATGTGTTTGCCTGGTCCGTAGCTGACATGCGGGCATCTTCTTGGAAGTCATCACCCATAGGCTAAATATGACCCGAGGTGTCGCCCGGTCCGCCTGAAGAAGAGGAGTTTCGCTGCAGAAAGGCAGAAGGCCATCAATGAAGAAGTAGAGAAGCTCCTCACCACCGGCTTTGTGAGGGAAGTACAATATCCCAGTTGGCTGGCGAATGTGGTCATGGTGAAGAAGAGTAGTGGTAAGTGAAGGATCTGCGTGGACTACACCGATCTCAACCGAGCTGCCCGAAGGACAGTTTCCCTCTTCTGAAGATTGACCAGTTGGTGGATGCCACTTCGGAGCATCGCCTCCTCTCTTTCATGGATGCCTTCTCCAGGTATAACCAGATTCGAATGCACCCGGAGGACGAAGAGCACACCGCTTTCATCACCGACCGCGGGACTTACTGTTACAAGATGATGCCATTTGGCCTCAAGAACGCCGGGGCCACATACCAGCGGCTGGTCAACAAAGTCTTCAAGGATCAGATCAGCCAACCATGCAAGTGTACGTGGATGACATGCTGGTAATGAGCAAGCCTCTTTCCGACCATGTCGGCGACCTGTCGGAGACCTTCGGCAACCTCCGACTTCACCAGATGAAGCTGACCCCGGTGAAGTGCACCTTCGGCGTGTCCGCTGGAAATTCTTGGGGTTCATGGTGACCCAAAGAGGGATAGAAGCCAACCCGGAAAAGGTCCAGGCCATTTTGGACATGGAGCATCCCACCTCCAATAAGCAAGTGCAGTGACTCACCGGCCGGATAGTCGCCCTGAGTCGATTTATCTCGAGGTCGGCCGACCACTGCCGGCCCTAATTCAAAGTGGGAGGAGATGAACAACTTCACCTGGACCGAGGAGTGCCAGGAGGCATTTGACGAGCTGAAGAGGATGCTTGCATTACCGCCACTGCTCTCCAGGCCCAAAGAAGGAGAGGAGATCATCCTGTACCTGGCGGTCACCTCGGAGGTCATCAATTTGGTCCTAGTTCGGACCAATGACAGGGAATGCAGAGGCCGGTGTACTACACGAGCAAACTCCTCCACGATGCGGAGCTCAGGTATTCCTGGTCTGAAAAACTCATTTTTGCACTAATAGTGTCCGCCCAGTGTCTCAGGCCCTATTTCCAAGCACACCACATTGTCGTCCTGACGAATCAGTCGCTGAAAGCGATACTCAGCCGACTTGACACATCTAGGTGATTGGCGAAGTGGGCACTCAAGCTTAGAGAGTTTGATATCACTTATCGACCGAGGTCGGCCATGAAGGCGCAAGTGCTCGCTGACTTTTTGGTCGAGTACGCAGGCCTGGGCAAGGGGATGGAAGAAGGCCCTCTAGACTGGCAGCCAGAATCGGGACCCGAGGAGGACGTGTGGATCCTTCATGTGGACGGGGCCTCGAACTCCAGCGGGAGCGGAGCCGGTCTTATCCTCGCCAACGGCGAGGGGTCGTCGTCGAATGTGCACTCCATTTCCAGTTCGTCGCAACTAATAATCAGGCGGAGTACGAGGTGCTCCTCGCGGGGCTGAGAGTGTCCCGCGAGTTGGGCGTGTCCAACCTCAAGGCCTTCACTATTTCGCAGCTGGTGGCCGGACAGATCTCTGGAGAGTATGGCGTGCGGGACCCTCAAATAGCGAAATACTTGGAGCTCGTGAGAATGAGCGCGGCTGGATTTGGGCGCTTCAGCATCTCCCATATACCCCGTGGGGAAAATGCTCACGCGGACACGCTCTCCCGACTGGCAACCCTACCAGACTCGCTGTTGGGCCACGCTTATGTTGAGCATCTGAAGGCCCCGAGCTACGAGACGCTTGTGGAGGTCCAACAGGTCAGCCAAGAGGCTAGCTGGATGGACAAGTACATCGGTACATTATACGATAACGGACGTCAATTCGACTGTCAGGAGTTTGAAGATTCTGCAGCGACCTCGGTATCCACCATCGCTTCACCTCAGTGGTGCATCCACAGACAAAAGGAGAAGCCGAGGTAACAAATATGACTATCTTGCAGGGCCTCCGGACAAGGCTGGACCCGGCCAAGGGCAGGTCGGTGGAAGAGTTCTCGAGCATCCTGTGGGCGTACCACACCACCCCGAGGACAGCCACCGATGAGACCCCGTTCAACCTCGTCTTCGGAGCCGAAGCGGTCATCCCGATAGAGCTTAGCCTACCCACCTTGAGCGTGGAGCAGTATGATGAAGTGGAGAATCCCGCCAGGATGCTGCTGAACCTAGACCTCCTTGAGGAGACGAGGGACAAGGCTTGAGTCTGAATGGCAGCATACAGGCAGCGAGTGGCCAGGTACTGCAACTCTAGGGTGCGACCGAAGTCCTTTCACCCAGGAGATATGGTGCTCTGGCGGGCTGAAGCTTCCCAGCCACGGGAGTGCGGGAAGCTCTCCCCGAACTGGGAAGGCCCTTATAGGGTGGCGAAAGTTCTCCCTCACGGGGCCTACTACCTGGAGGAGCTAGGAGGGTCCAGATTCCCTCGGACCTAGAATGCCTCAAACTTGAGGATGTATTACCAATAGTGTAAGGTTCCTTGAACTCCTACAATGAAATCCTTTTGCTTCAAATGCTTCTTCTCACCTCGTAGGGAGAGAGCCACTTAACTTTGAGTTCGGCGAATACGGGTGTGGCCGAAGACCCGAGAAGGCGACAAGTCCCGGACTTCGGTCTAGAAGGCGGGGCAGAATCAAACTCGCCCACGTAGTCCCGGAGAATAGCCCGGCAAGCTGCGCAGGGCTCGGATAAAGTCTGGAGGTCCCGAACTTCAGTCTGAAGGATGGAGCAGGACTCAGTCTGCCTGCGAGCTCGGCTCGGAATGCACTACAGGACTTAGTCCCGGTGCCCCGAACCAACATTCAGTTCAAAAAAAAAAAAAAAAAAAGAAGAGAAAGGAGAATGAAGCAATGATCTACTAAACTGAAATTTCATTGATTTGGAAATTTAAATACATTGGAGGAGTCCCGACAGGCCGGGAGTCCTCGAAAAAAAGGAAGAAGATACAAAAAAGGAAAAACAAAAGAAGAAGTCCGCGGGGCTGGGGAAGCTACTTCGGCGCGGTGGCATCCTCCTCGGGCTGAGGCGCGCACTCTCCACCTGCGCCATCGACGAGTGGCTATTCGGGGGGTTGCTCTGTAGTTGTAGCCTCATCACCTGCTGCTACTGGAGCCTCTCCACTGGGCTCCTGCCTCCTGCCACCGAGGACTACCCCGCTGAGGTCGAGCTCGGGGTAGAAGGAGCTCACCTTCTCCGGCATACCTGGAACCCCTTCAAAAAGGAGTCCATGGCAACCTCCCGAACCTCCACGATGTATTCCTCGGAGGCCTGGAACTTCGGGACAGCCTCCTGCACCTCCCGCTTCGACACCTCCAGCAACCCGTTGATGTAGGAGCTCTTCTCCTTGGCCGCGTTCAGCTCCTTCTGGATCTCCTCCACCTGGTGCTCCAGTGACCTGGACTGAGCCCTGAGGCCGGTCTTCTCCACCGCGTCCTCCTCTATGCAGCGCTGGCTCGAGATCCTCTCCTCAGACAGGGAGGTCTCTAGCTCCTTGATGCGCCCCTCGGCACGGGCCAGGTCAGGTCGGAGGACTTGGTTAATCCCCCGTAGCTCGACCCCTTCTCCATGGTCTTTGACGTCGGTTGCGAGCTTGCAGAGCTTCTCCTCCTTCTCGGCGTCTTTCTTGGCGTACCCTGCGAGGAAGTTCCTCAGCAGTAGCACATCGGTCCCGATCTGCGCCAGAAGAAGAAAGGTTAGGCAAAACCCAACTGGAATTTTAAAAGGAAGGGCTCCGAGCTCGGAACTTACCATGAAGAGCTGCGGAAGGATTCCGAGCAGGGCGTCGCTATAGTCCCGGCCGCCTCTTAGACGGCGATCCCGGGAGGTGCAGGCAAACTCCATGACCTTCTCCGCGAGGCCCTGATCACGGATCACGGAGCACCAGCACCGGATGGTGAGGTTCGGCGGCGGGGCAGACAAGTCGGCAGCAGTAGAGGCGGCCGTCCCCTCGCAGGGTAGAACAGCCATCGACGGAGCCGTCACCGTGCTGGTGACCACCGTGGGTGCAATTGGGGCGGCGGCTGAAGTAGACGTTGCTCGGGAAGGGACTGGCCCCCCCTTCCATGACCCTGTCGAGGTCGACGACAGGGATGTCGGGCCCCCGGGTCCGAGGCGGCCTGGATGCGGGAGCCACCGTCACGGGACCGGAGGTGGGGATCCGCATGGCCTCCCGGCTCGCCTCAGTATGAGCCCTCTTTACCGCGGGTTTGGTCCCCTCGGCGACGTCCCTCTATGCAGCACCCTCCAGCAGGTTCTCCAAGAAAAACTTCATACCTGAAAGGAAGTAGAGGTCAGTTGGACCAGTCAAAAGAAAAGAAGAAGGAGAAGAGGGGAGTGCGAGGTAAAAGGGAAGCCCGAGCCTCACCCAGCTCCCGGATGGGACTGATTCCCGCCTCGAACAAGTTCTGCTCCGAGAGCAGGACATCAAGCGTCGGGACCACATCAACAACTGATTCCCGCCTCGAACAAGTTCTGCTCCAGAGCAGGACATCAAGCGTCGGGACCACACATCACTCAGCAGCTGAAAGAAGACTATTGGTCCGCCGGGTCGACTTGGGAGTTCCAGTTCGGAGATCGATCGGCTCGCTCCAGGCCTAGTCAACGTCCTCGATCGAGGCAAAAAAGAACGGTTCTTCCAGCCCTTGATAGAGGAAGGGAGGTCGAACCTGAGTCACCTAGGCCGAGGTGAGATGTACCACCAGCCATCATCGGTGGAATAGCGCTTCAGGGTGAAAAGAGCCCTGAAGAGGGAGAAACAGGCAACAAACTCGTGGAAGTGACAGAAAACTATGAAGGCAAAAATGACCGGATGGCGTTTGGAGCCAACTGGGCTAGGACCAAGCGATAGTGGCTGAGAAAGGAAAGGAAGAAAGGGTGAAGGGGGAACCGAAGACCCCAAGGAGGAAGTCCTCGTAGAAAGCTATCCGCCGGGGGCCGCTTAAGGTCACTCGATCTCCGGGCCGTGGGAGAGAAAGATGAATCGACGCCGGGATACCGTAGACCTCCCGGAGCAGAGAAAGGTCATCTTCAGTCATCGTTGAGACGTGACTGGAGGGACCAGTGGAGAGATGGCCGGAGGAGGAAGGGAAGAAATCAAGATGGGCGAAGACTACAGGAGGAGACCTAGGACCCCTAAGGATGCCTATGGTTACACCCCCGGGTTGGAGCCGCCTGCGGATCTCGTCCGAGATCACCTCCCCTTCGAGGAAGAAGGCGATGGAGTCCTTGGCCGGGATGGACCGACCTCGTCCGGATTGGAAGAAACATGACGACGACGTGCCATGGGGGAAGAGAGGGCACAGGGAAGTTGATAAGGTCGAGAGACGGAAAGGGGAAGAAGACGCGGGTACTCATCAAAGTACTCTGTGTAAAAGAAGTGGCAGCCCCGGAAGGTGAAGGAAAGATCACTGCAACTGTCGGCGGAGCGCGACAAAGTGGAGGGACTTCGTTTCCAGAAAGTCCCCCTCCTTTTCAAATTCGATCGACAGCGGTCGTACCCCTCATTCCGTTCCGAATCACCTGATGGATGCCGCGTGGATGCACACCAGACATCGACACTTCGGTTCGATAGAAATTGCCTCCTTTTCGAAACGGCGCATTAATGGCCGCCGGAAGCGTGACGCGTGGCAACCTCTCATAGGACCTCGGGCGTAACAAGGAACGGCGACGAGGATCGTGGCAATTATGGCATGAGATTTTCGCCTTCCCCACGTCATCTCTGTATTAAATCCCCACGTTCCGAGCCACGATGCCTTGGCGGAACGAGGGGATGGGGGCAACTGATATGGCTATTATGCTGACGTGGCGTGTCTCAGGTCCCGCCGGACGTGATCCGAACCACGTAGATTTTTTTGGCAAGCGAGATTGGAGACGGGTCCACCTCGGTCGAGGTCGAGCCGGGCCTTCCTGCTCCTTCGCCAGTTGGCGCCCGTAGACGGGTCCACCTCGGCCGAAGTCAAGCACTTCTCTGCTGCTTCGCCAGATGTCCGCCTAGGAGGGGTCCACCTCGGCCAAAGCTGGCGGCCTCTCGCTCCCTCACCGGGTGGCCCCCGGAGATGGGTCAACCTCGGCCGAGGTCGAGCCGAGCCCTCCTGCTCCTTCGCTAGTTGGCGCCCGTAGATGGGTCCACCTCGGCCGAAGTCGAGCACTCTCTGCCGCTCCGCCAAGTATCCGCCCAGGAGGGGTCCACCTCGGTCGAAGCCGGCGGCCCCTCGCTCCCTCTCCAGCTGGCGCCCGGAGATGGGTCCACCGCGACCGAGGTCGAGCCGGGCCCTCCTGCTCCTTCGCCAAATGGTTCCCGGATATGGGTCCACCTCGATCGAAGTCGTGCACTTCTCTGCCGCTCCGCCAGGTGTCCACCCATGAGGGGTCCACCTCGGCCGAAGCCGGCGGCCCCTCGCTCCCTCTCCGGGTGGTGCCCGGAGACGGGTCCACCTCGGTCGAGGTCGAGCGGGCCCTCCTGCTCCTTCGCCAGATGGCGCCCGGATACGGGTCCACCTCGGTCGAAGTCGAGCACTTCTCTACCGCTCTGCCAGGTGTTCGCCCAGGGGGTCCACCTCGACCGAAGCCGGCGGTCCCTCGCTCCCTCGCCGGGTGGCGCCGGAGATGGGTCCACCTTGGTCGAGGTCGAGCCGGGCCCTCCTGCTCCTTCACCAGATGGCGCCCGGATAGGGGTCCACCTCTGCCGAAGTCGAGCTCTTCTCTGCCGCTCCTCCAGGTGTCCACCCAGGAGGGGTCCACCTCGGTCGAAGGAGCCAGCGGCCCCTCGCTCCCTCGCCGGGTGGCACCCGGAGACGGGTCCACCTCGGCGAGGTCGAGTCGGGCCCTCCTGCTCCTTCGCCAGATGGCGCCCGGATACGGGTCCACCTCGGCCAAAGTCGAGCACTCCTCTGCGGCTCCGCCAGGTGTCTTCCCAGGAGGGGTCCACCTCGGCCAAAGCCGGCGGCCCCTCGCTCCCTCGCCGGGTGGTGCCCGGAGACGGATCCACCTCAATCGAGGTTGAACCGGGCCCTCCTGCTCCTTCGCCAGATGACGCCCGGATACGGGTCCACCTCGGTCGAAGTCGAGCACTCCTTTGCCGCTCCACTAGGTATCCGCCCAGGAGGGGTCCACCTCAGTCGAAGCTGGCGGCCCCTCGCTCCCTCTCCGGGCGGCACCCGGAGACAGGTCCACCTCGGCCGAGGTCGAGCCGGGCCCTCCTGCTCCTTCGCCAGATGGCGCCCGGATACGGGTCCACCCCGGCCGAAGTTGAGCGCTTCTCTGTCGCTCCGCTAGGTGTCCGCCCATGAGGGGTCCACCTCGGCCGAAGCGGCCCTGCGTAGTAAGGCCTCCGGGAAGTGGGGGCGCGAGTTTTAAAATCGCCACTCGGGCAGCGCGCGCCATGCCTCGCGAGGAGCACCGGTACAGTCCGTAGTGACACGCGAAACCTCGTTTACATCGGCCTGACGGGTTCCACAACCGAGAAGCGGAGTCCTGGCAGGCAAGAGCCAGCAACGAACATCATCAATGCCTGGGAAGGAGAGCACCCACGCTCGGCCCAAGGCTTGGCCAGTATCTTCCCTCTCCCCTTTTCTCGCTGGGCTCGGCAAGCAAGACAAGGAGGCCACCGAGTTCCCGGACCCGAAGGGGAAAGGAAAAAGGGGAGAGAGAAAGGAGAAAGTGAAGGCTGAGAGGGAGCCTCCGGGGGCAGAAGCCGGAGGCAATGTGATGGGATAAAAGGATGGGAAGAGTGGATAGCCAGGTAAGTGAAAAAAAGGCTGGGAAAAAGAAGGCATCGAGAGAAGGTTCCAAGGACCCGAGAGGAGTCCTTCGGCATGAGCTCGGTGAAGGAGCTCGGCCCGATTTCCACTCTTCCTAAGACCTCTTTCGTTAAGATCTTCTCTAAGTCAGGGATTCCTTCGGGGACCCATCTTAGGGATTTTGTTCCATCTCGCCGTTCTCTAACTTGACCGTCGGAGCTCCCTCGCCGGGACCCCGGCCAGGATTTCTGACCTTGTTTTGCAGGACCGGAAACTCGGAGACCTCGAGGTGAGACGGTCTTATACCGGTACCAGCTTTGAAGCTACAGGCCGCGGCGGTGAGATCGGCAACAAGCTTAAATGAAATACATGATTTAGTGAATAGAAAGGATTATTTGATGGATCATAACAACTAAATTAAAGATCTTAGTTTTTCTTTTTTCTTAGCCATTTTGAAATGACCACAATAAACAAAATTATCCAAAGGGAAAACATGCACATCCAAACGCTTTGTCCAATATATGATCATCGAAACTAAAAACGTGGGTGTGTGTATGGAGACTGAAAATAGATGTCGTGACATATGAGCCTAGCCCAAGAAAGTTTAAAGTGCACTAGTGGAGGTGCTCGTAAGAAATTTAGTCAAGTAGAAAGAAAAATAAATTATATGCAGCAATCAATTAATTAATAATTATTGTATATCAGTCAAGCATCTAATCTCTGGAATATAATGTTTTTCTTTTATCAGTAAAGTTTTTTTTTTTTTTCTAGTAATGGTCATATAATACAGATTTTATTTAAATTTAAATTATTTTTATCATTTCAAATAACTATGTATACTAATTCATTCACCGTTGCCGTTCATGCTCATGGGTTCTACCTAACAGTACGTAGTGGGCGACAAACATTACATGGCCACTGGAAAAAGCTTCAGCATTTCTTTGCTGCTTTGTTAAGATTCAGAAATACTTCAGCACTCCACCCTACCAAATCAAACTTGCATCGTGCAGTGTCCAGTGTCTCGCACAGCCTTTAAAAAAAATTTTATAGGATAAATGATAGGAAGGAATAACATCCGTGTAGCTCCTCATTCAATTTCCACCCTATTAAACTATTATTTGATACGGATCGTAAATTTTTATATATTTTTATCAATTATTAAGTATATTAATTTAATTTTATTATGATATCGAAGCATCAGCCATTTCATCTCTCAATCATATGTATTTAAAAATTTAAAATTTAATTAAATCATCTAAAAAAACACATACCGCAAGCATATATATATATTTTTATTTATGCTTTTCTTCCTGTTCTATTTGTCATATTGTGTTGTTCGTATTCATTACTCTCGCGTGAAAGAGAGCTGATG
This sequence comes from Areca catechu, assembly GCA_021397845.1. Lineage (NCBI taxonomy): Eukaryota > Viridiplantae > Streptophyta > Magnoliopsida > Arecales > Arecaceae > Areca > Areca catechu. The sequence goes on from CM038039.1 coordinate 193,518,742, forward strand.
GCCGATGGTGGGCGCCCGCAGCGTGACTCGCGGACATCATGTCAGCTAGGAGGACCCCACGGTTGGCAGCTGGCCACTGGTTTCGATGTTTCTCTTTTAAAAAAATAATGTTGTTGACACTTTTTCTCCTAACACAGGTTTTCAATATATATATATATATTAATAATTATTTATTTTTTATCAAAAAAATTATTATTTATTTTAAAATATATTAATTTATTTTTTTGAAAGTCTTATATGTTCGTGAAATATAGATCTTTGTACAAAACTATAGCACCGATGATGATATCAATAAAAATAATTATAAAAGAATGAAAGAAGAAAAAGTACATAAACATAATTAATTGGACATATAAAATCTCATTACGAAAGAAAAAATAATTTTAAAAAAAATACATATTCTCAATTTTTATTAAAAAATTCTTCAACAAGAAATTCAATTTTTTATAAAACTCTCAAATATATTTAAAAAAACTTTCTAGCCACTCCCTACTACCACATAGAACTATGAGGCCATCTGTGCCTTTTTTTTATAAAATCCAAAAGCAGAAAAAGACTTCAAAATACCTTTGAAATCATGTCCACCGAGCATAGATCCCAAAAAGGCCTAAATTTGCATGTCTCATGCTTGGACCATGCATAGATCGTGTATGAACCATGCGATTGCCCCATTTGTGTGTCGTGTGGACTACATGTGGACCATGCGGTATGCAACACATGCTTTATGGGCCATGCATGTATCGAGGTGCCAGCCCAACAACCTTCATCTTAATTCGTGTTCAGTCTCAATATAACTATTAAAAACTTATGAATGATCTTGTCCCCATGTCTTGGGATAAATGCTTGGCATTCATGGACGGGCAAATATAAGAGTCAAGTTAGGTAACTTGATCCATCTCCATCATATTTTGTGATCTACTTGTCATGCGACTTGCTAGAGATAGCCTCCTACAGCAACATGAACTTTCCTTTGTGATGTCACCTATCATCTTCCCGAGTCTCCCATTTATATCCAATCTACTTGTATTTGAAGCTCCACCTTGTACTGAGCTCCTACTCACACCTGAAGCTCCATCTCATGTTGAGCTCTTTGCCAAGAGAAGTATACTTTATAATTCTTCCTTTCCAAGATAATTCTATTATTATATATAACCTTTAAGATTCCATCTTCAACTCCTCATCTATACTTGCTTAAATCTGGTCTGCTCAGTTAAATCAGTGTTGTCTTGAAACTGGATATATATCAAATCTCATTCAATTCTTCACTGCTTCATACATATCTACAAGTTGCCAATGTCCTGGATCGTACAGCTTGATCCATCCGGTAGATGAACAGTAACTTTACTACTCTTTAAAGAGTCAAACAGCTTTTTTCTATAACAAATATGATATAAATAAACCAAATCTAAAACCCACTAAGAGAAAAAAATAGATACATCGTTGACATCATAAGTGCCTCATCACATTCTTTAGTGTCATTATCATAGACACTGAAGAATGTTGACTCTGGTTTTGATTATGACAAAATACTTAAATTATTTGAGTACTAATTATGCATTAAGTATGTAAATCAGATATTGGTATCAAGATTTATTAAATATCTTAAACAAGGAGAGAGAAGAGCTCCTAGTAACTGCTTCGGATTGGGTTAGTCATAATGACTATCTGGTCATAGGAGCTAAGTAGGGTTTAAAGACCATCTCTTTCCATTCAATAGGGTCTCTTATGATGTGTTGGGGTGCCACTGTGGCCTTATCCATGAACAGTGAGGTGAATGGATTGTTGTCTTACTATCAGTTATGCATATTAGAGCTAATATGTATTAAATTATTCTTTGCATATACATGTCATTTTTGTGGTATCAGAGCCCAGTATTCTTTTTAAAATCTAACAGTTTTGAATTAAAGATCATGGTAGCCCAAGTTTAAAAATTTGAAAGTTTGAAATTTTTGAAAACTTTGAAAAGAATTTACAAATCATATGTTAAGGGGGAGCTTTTGAAAAATTATTTTTAGATCATATTTGAGGGGAAGCTCAATATTTTTTATTGCTACATTTGCTCTATGCTTAGTGTTAATCTTTTGGAGTATATATATTTATTTTTGAGCTTACCTTGTTTATATACTTAAAGGTTTTGTCATTATTAAAAAGAAGAAAAATGTTGACTCTGGTTTTGATTATAACAAAACACTTAAGTATATTTGAGTACTAATTGTGCATTAAGTATGTAAATCATATACAGATACTCAAGATTTAATTTTGAAGAAGTTTCAGTACTGGTGTAGCCAAGTGTCGACTCATGAAATCTAAGTATCGACTCATGAAGAGTGAAGTATCGACTCAAGGCCTGAGACCAAACAGGATACAGAACATGATGATCTCAGGAGTTTGGTCAAGTGTCAACTCATGAAACTAAAGTGTCGACTCAAGATGTCGACTCACCAGATGAAGTGTCGACTCACCAGTACAGAGCAGAAGACTTCAGAAGACATTTTTGGTCAAGTGTCGACTCAATGAAATGAAGTGTCGATTCAAGGTATCGACTCACGAAAGTCAAGTGTCAACTCTAGCTACGTAACCACGATCTTGTGGCATGGCTAGTCCAATTACCATTAACACTTTATCCTTTCATCTCATATAATCAAAACATGTCACTTTTCAACAACGATATTACAGTCCAACCCATTCAAAAGGTCTTGATAAACATGGTATATTAAAAACACAAACAACAACGAACACACATTATATCACGAAAATCAAACCATGCTATCCAAAAACAATATGCATGTAAATGTATGTATATATATGCTTGAATCAAATAAGGCAACGTAAAATAGTGTATAGAACTGGTGATCATGTCTAGAATTCTTATCTTGCTAGAGCCAATCTAAAAAATACCCAAATTAGTCTGTATCCAAAACCCGCACAATATCCTTCTGCTCAGAAGGCTGTTCCCCCTATAATAATAATTTTTAAACATAAATAAATAATCCTAAATTAATTATAAAAAATCAAAACCTTTTTACCAGAATTTCATCAGTGGTCATCCTGTTGATACCCTTTCTATTTTTTTCAAAGAAAGAGACTTTCAATCCTCCCCTTCAATATATTTTTTTCCTCTCCTTTCTCTCTCCTCTCTCTCTCTCTTCATCTTCTCTCTCCTTTCTCTCTTTTCCTTCTCTTTTCTTTTTCTCTCTACTCATCTTCTCTCTCCTCCTCTTTGATGGGAAAACCCTTGGGTGAGCCATCAGTGACAGCTCCAGTAATCGAAAAATCATCCAGACGACTCAACTTTTAGATAGGTATATTTATTTTTCTTTCTCTCTTATTCATTTTTTTCTTTCTTTTCTTTTCTTTTTTCTTTTTCCTTTTTATTTTTTTTCCCTTCCCTTCTCTTCTTTTTCTTTTTTTTCTTCTTCCGTTCCCTTTTTCTCTCCACCAAACAACTTCTCCATTGACAACGTCTTCCCCCCTCTCCCTTTTCTTTCTTTCTTTCCATTTCTTTCTTCTTCTCTTCTCCTCTCCCAGCTTCCTCCTTGGCTCAGTCGAATAGATCTCCGTCATCCTATGGATGGAGATCGAAGGAGGGGTGGCGGTCCCCCGAGATCTAATCGGAGGGAGCAACGACGGGGATCGGCTGGCGCATCCACAACCATCCCACCGGCGACGGTCCAGGAAAAATTGGCCACCGGAGAAGAGGAGGCAAAAATAATGAGAAAGCTCGATGATGAGAGGTTTTTAAAGAGGGGAACGAGAGAAATCCCCCTACCGTACAGGGAGGAACTTCGATAGATCAAACTCCTATCCCTCCATGAACCTTCCTCCGATCAACCCCGTCTCCCTCACGGTCTCTCCTCCATCTTCTCTGACAAAAAACCCGACCAGATAGGGGAGAACGAGCATCCCCTGTTCCGATTCCTTTGTTCTTTTTTTTTCTACGGTTTGGACTGAAGTCGACTAGGCTTGCCGACTTTGGTCCAAAATACTAGTTCTTACATTCTCCCCCTGTTAAAATAATTTCGTCCTCGAAATTAGCTTGTTTGAGATTTTAACCTTGAAAATAACCAACCCTCAAGTCATTCTCAAACTCTTAATTAGTCTTCCTCTCAAGATACTTGCTTTTCAAATATGAATCGTAACGATATCATATAATACTCAAAACTTGGTCCTTTCCTTTCACAATACACATCGAATTTTTTGAGCTCTTCCAAAAGAATACTAATATTTCGATATCAATACAATTAATTTATCCTTAATTAACTTTATAGGAACATCATGATAGTCCAAATTTAGAAATATCCAATCTTAACATTATCCTCGAGCTTTCAGATAATCCCCTCTTAGAATGCTTCCCTTATACAACCTTTTCATAACAACATGATATAGCATTTTTATTTTGATCCTCATCATATATCTATACCATGAATTCCTTCAGTTTCTTTCAAATGAACATTAACACCTTAACCCCGAATTAAAATATACAATTCTTTGCCCCTGAATTTTTTTTTTTTTTGATTAACCCCCACATGGAAATCATAATTGGTCCAATCTATTCTTGACCACAAATTTGAAGGAGGCTTGAGCATTTGATACTTATCATGGTCTTTAGCATTCTTTCTTCTCTTAATCTTCTCCATGATTTTATAATTAATCTTTTATCTTATGAAAATCTCAAGCACTTCTTGAATAAAGAAATCATAGTATCATAACTAAAGAAACTTGGTGTTACGAAAATTCCCAACCTTAGCCGGGTAAAGGATCATCACTTCATTATTCCAAATTTAAAAATGTCCAAATTTTTACTATAGTCTTCTATACTAGAAGACCCATTGAGAAAAAAAAAATTATCTGGCAATACCTATAAACTAGCCCAAGGATCAATAACATTATATTTTCATCTTGTTACTGAAATTCAAATCAGTACTTTTTATCATAATACTTCTAATATTATAGTTAACATTCTTAATTGATTTCAGGATAACTCAGACCACTACGCTTTCACTACGTACTCTGATAAAATTTACTAAACCATCTAGGTTCACTAAATGAATATCTCCAACTTATCTTACATTGGTGCCACAAAGGTCTCAAGTTATTAAAATAAAGATGTTAAGTCTCTTTATCTCGCTCACACCTCGAGCATGAGGTTTATTCAGATTCGGTTTCCATATTGAAAGTCCTTTGCATAAATTTCACCATCCCATAACTCTAGATCAAGTCTGGATTACTCATACCTTCCTCGATAATTCAATTAGAAAATTCTAAATCAACTCTTCTTTTGGAAGGTTATCATTAATTTTAGCAAAGTAAATGACTTGAGTCAATACTCTTATGAATAGAATCAATCATATTATCACTTATAGAACTATCCTACCATGCTCTTAGCATCAATCAACAAACTACCTAAAATATTGTCCCTCGTAGGTTGAACCCATATCAGTCTTCCAATACCAATTTCTTTGTTCATTACAACATCAATAGTAGGATAACTTAAACCTTCTGATAGATCTTAAATTTAACTCAGAATTTGACATACCAAATAATCTCCAACAAATATAAGAAGGATCAAGTAATTCAATCCCAACTACTAACCTAAGCAATCAAGGATTCTATCAAAATATGTATGCCATGTCAACATGATATAATCTAATCCACTAAAAGAGAGCTACAAGCTATACATCATCCCAAACACATTTCTCTTTATATATGTTCAATCACAATCCATATACAAATTCATCAAAAGCATATCCTTTCTAATATCATTAAACTCTTCCATAATTATATTCTAAACATCTTCTTATAACAGTTCCAAAAATTTACAATCTGATAATTAACAACAGAACTAGCATATTATCATCATCCATATCCACACTAGGTTCAAGATTCCAAAATCATCCAATTAACAATTGAACTTACTTATTCAGCATGACCTATTAACATAACATGTTATAATTTCAGGCCAATACTCTTGATGCTTGGATCAAACCCACTTATCGAAGGCAAGGATACATTCCATCCAACTCCTCTATATCCATAATACGCTTACTTATCATGATTAAAAAGTACAATCATCTAGCCCTTTATATTTATCCTAAATCAATCCCATTACTTACTTTACAGACCAAACATCATGTTCCTTTTTGGTACTAATCATATGCCAGATCTTAAACATAATACCTAAAGATTAGAATCCAACCTTCGAATCCATTTTCTTCCCAACTTCATATCTCGACTGGTCATGACACTAAATTTAAATATCTCTTAAATCACAGTCTATATTAATCATAACTTAAATTTCAATATGATTCAAATTATATCCTAAGAACTTATATCACAATTCCAAGTGATCATAACTTAAATTTTGATATCATTCACATCATATCCCAATCACTTATGTCACAATCCTAAGGGATCATACTCTGACTTCGGTATTATTGATATCATGTCCAAATGATTTATATCATAGTCCAAGTAATCATAAACTAAGGTTCAACATCATTCATATCATGTCTTAATCGCTTACATTGCAATCCTTAGTAAACATGAGCTAAGCTTCAATATTTTTCAAGTTGTATCCCGATCACTTGTGTCGTAGTTCCAAGTAATCATAACTGAAGTTTTGATACGATTCTACCATGTCCTAATAATCATTACGTTATTTCCTAACTACTTGTACCACTATTCTAAATAATCATAAATCAAACTTTGATACCATTCTATCATGTTTTACTAATCACTGTATCAATGTCTTAATCTCTTATATCACAGTCTCAAATAATCATGACCTGAATTTTGATGTCACCCATATCTATTATATTCACTTATACCATAGTCCCAAGTCATCATAACCTAAGCTCTGACACTATTCTTGACATATCCTAATAATCATCATGTCATTATTATTTTAATCACTTGTATTACCATCCCAAATGATCATAACCTAAGCTTTGATATCACTCTATCATGCCCCGAATCCAGTACCAGAATCGGCTATGCGACCGGCCATACAAATCCTAAAATACCCTCTAAAATTCATGCAAGGCCTCAAACATTTTCATTATAACCTCAATTCTTCACAATATTACTGATCATGATTCATAGAAATTACCTAATAACACAACTCATATGGTTCAATTTCAGTCAATCCTTCAATCATCTGCTTGGTAATAATAACTCTCTAGCTACTCATCATTTCTCTACGAATCCAATCCACACCCAAACTCGAAGATTCTGCACAATTCTGAGAAGGAAAATAAATAGAGATTGTAAGCTTTACAGCCTAGTAAGGTTTTCATATGATCACACCAGTAATAATATATATATTTGGAAATAGCAAAAATATACTAGAATATCAAATCATACAGTCACACAATCCAAATATCATGTATGCCAAAATCATGAAAAACTATATTTTTCTTTGCCAATTTCCATTAATCAATCTTTATCTTTAGGGTTCTGGACTAGCCACGGTCACACTCCAGCCTGTGACTGGCACACTCCCGCCTGTGACTGGCACACTATATGTCACACTCCAGCTTGTGACTGGTACACACATTGTCACACTCCAACCTATGACTAGCAATCTTATAATCACCATGTACAATCTACCCATGGCCAAGCTCACGTACTAAGCCCACTCTGGCTACGTAACTACGATCCCGTGGCATGGTTAGTCCAATTACCATTAACACTTTATCCTTTCATCTCATATAATCAAAACATGTTACTTTTCAACAACCGATATCACGGTCCAACCCATTCAAAAGGTCTTTCATAAACATGGTATATTAAAAATACAAACAACAACGAATACACGTTATATCATGAAAATCAAACCATGCTATCCGAAAACAATATGCATGTAAATGTATGTATATATATGCTTGAATCAAATAAGGGAATGTAAAATAATGTATAGAACTGGTGATCATGTCCAGAATCCTTACCTTGCTAGAGCCAATCCAAAAATACCCGAATCAGTCTGTATCCGAAACCCGTACAATACCCTTCTGCTTAGAAGGCTGTTCCCCCTATAATAATAATTTTTTAAACATAAATAAATAATCCTAAATTAATTATAAAAATCCAAAATCTTTTTACCAGAATTTCATCAGTGGTCATCCTATTGATACCCTTTCTAATTTTTTCCAGAGAAAGAGACTTTTCAATCCTCCCTTTAATATATTTTTTCCTCCCCTTTTTCTCTCTCCTCTTTCTCTCTCTTCATCTTCTCTCTCCTTTCTCTCTCCTCCTTCTCTTTTCTTTCTCTCTCTACTCATCTTCTCTCTCCTCTTTGATGGGAAAACCCTTGGGTGAGCCATCAGTGATAGCTCCAGTAATCGAAAAATCATCTCGACGACTCAACTCTCATATAGGTTTTTTTTTCTGTCTCTTGCTCATTTTTTTTCCTTTCTTTCCTTTTCTTTTTCCTTTTCCTTTTTCTTTTTTCTTTTTTCTTTTTCCCTTCCCTTCTCTTCTTTCTCTTTTTTTCTTTCTTCTTTCCATTCCCTTCTTCTCTCCACCGAACAACTTTTCCACCGACGTCTTCCCCCCTCACTCTCTTTTCTTTCTTTCTTTCCCTTTCCTTTCTTCCTTCTTCTCTTCTCCTCTCCCAGCTTCCTCCTTGGCTCAGTCGAATAGATCTCCATCATCCCATGGATAGAGATCGAAGGAGGGGTGGCGGTCCCCCGGGATCTAATTGGAGGGAGCAACGATGAGGATCGGTTGGCGCATCCACGACTATCCCATCGGCGACGGTCCAGGAAAGATCGGCCATTGGAGAAGAGGTGGCAAAATTAATGGGAAAGCTCGACGATGGGAGGTTTTTAAAGAGGGGAAACGAGAGAAATCTCCCTGCTGTACAGGGAGGAACCTCGACATATCAAACTCCTATCCCTCCACAAACCTTCCTCCGATCAACCCCATCTCCCCCATGGCCTCTCCTCCATCTTCTCCGACGAAAACCCGACCAGATAGGGGAGAACGAGCGTCCCCTGTTCTGATGCCTCTGTTCCTTTTCTTTCTACGATTTGGGCTAAAGTCGGCTAGGCTTGCCGACTTTGGCCCAAAACACCAGTTATCATAAGAAGGTGGTAGGACTAGGCAAGAGGGTTACAGAGGATGAGGGACCCAGTGTTCTTGGGGTCGCCGACGGTGGAGGGAGATGGAAACGAGAGAGAGACTGAGAGAGAGAATGGAGAGAGAGGGAGACGGGAGAGTGGGAGACCAGAGAGGAGAAAGAAAAGTAGGCCTTGGGCTTATGTTCGGGTTTGGTTCAGGCCGGTCCAAGTCGGGCCAAAGGGGTGCTTGAGCCCGGCCCGAAAATTGAATAGGCACTATTTTAAAGCCCGAAACCCAGCCCGATTTGTTTAAAATATAGCCAAAAGCCCGATCCAATTTTGGGTCGGCTCGGCCCAGTTCCAGCCGTAATAGTTTTCCTCTAAAGGACTTTTTTTTTTGAAAAAAATAAAGGATATTTCCCTAATAAATCTTTATTGCACAGGAATATTAGAACAAATTTTCTGTAAAAAAAAAAATAAATTTCAAAAGCAAGTTCGAATGATGGTGTTTTGTCTTTTTTTTCTTTTTTTTTTAAATCGGTGCATTCAACTTACAGATCTTATATGAATAGTTAGAAAGAAGAAGGTGCCGCAGTGACTCCAAGGCATCCAAAAAAGTTCACAAGATTTCTCCTAAATAGTAAGTAATAAAAGAGGCAACCCAATGAGATGTTTTATCATTTAAAAAGTCTAAGAGAACCCTAAAAGTATCCTCCTTAGAGAGTTGGGGGAGTGCTACCCTATCGCTTTCTACTCGGTTAAAGGTGAGGGGCTTGTCAATTTGCTCGCTTCCACCCCATCGACTTGGGGACGCCTTGTATTATCCTATGAAGAGTTAACTAGCTTGTTGCTTCACGAAAAAACTTACTTTTACTGAAATATTTTTTGTTAAAACTGGTATTTAGATATATAAATTTTTTTAAAATGACATAAAATTTTTAAAATGATATATAAAATTTTTATTTATTTTATTGTTTATAGAAAATGATACATTCTACAATAACTTATATTTATTAATCATTAATTATTTTAAAGAATTATTTAAAACACTTATCTTGTCCTTAATACAATGAAAATTGTATCTTATTCTATCTAAAAGATTAAAAGTAATTTTTTAAAAAAATTAACTTAATTTTCAATCAGTAAAAAAATATTTCATGTAATTTTTATTCTTTTCTATAAAATGTAAAATATTATTTTCATAAAAGATAACTTTATGATTTTTTTATTTAAAAACTTTAACTAAATTAAAATATATTTCTTTATTAATATATATATATATATATACATATATATTGATTTATTGATTTATTTATTTATTTTTTCAGGAAGAGTGGCCGCCATTTTATTAACCGTCGTCGTTAACACAGGAAGACCAATCGAGGAAGAGACATGCCATGTGCCTAGCAGTTTCCATGATTGATTTCTTCTCAAAATGCCATGTGTTTTGTTCCTTTTATACGCTCCAACTGCCAGCTGGAGATAAGCTTTCAAGTGCTGGTGACAGCTTTCATTTTCAAGCTTTCGGATCTCCATTAATTTCTAACCACCTGGTAGTTTAGGAGGACGGTAGTTTCTGGATCATGATGTCGACACGAAGCATGCTCGAGCACAAATTCCCAAAATTTTTTTAAATAATATAAAAAAAATATTCATGCAATGTTCCGGAGTACATTAGCGAAAATAGATATTTTTGAATTACATAACAGCAGATAAATATTTTTGAATTACGTGACAGATAGCATAAGGATAAAAAATTGAAATCATATTTGACAATAACGATTTCAACTTATTTTTTTTAATTTAATTTAAATTTTAATATAATATTTTTAAATTAAACTTGATGTGATAATCGAAATCGCCGTATGATGATTTCAGCATTTGAAATCATCTAAGACGATTTTAAACGTATTTTTTTCCTTCAAAATTTCATAAATATTATTATTATTTTTAAATCTAATTAATAAATTTTAATTTTAAATAAATAAATAATAAGTAAAAAATTAATTTTAATTAATATTTTATATATATTTTTGGTAATATTAATTATTATATTATTTTAAAATAACATTAATTAAAAATAGCATTAATTAAAAATAATATTAATTAAAAAATTATAATAATATATTATAATATATTTATATTATAATAAATATTTTATATTCTAAAATATAATAAATATATTATAATTTACTATATTATATATTATAAATTATAATATAGTATAAAATTTTTAAAAAAATTAAAAAATTAAAAAGATCGATGATCAGACCAGTGGTTGGACCCTGTCGGCCGGATCGATGATCAGACCAATAGCAGGACCGGGGGCCGGACCGGTGGCAGGACGGGCGATCCGGACCCTGGTGGCCGGACCGACGGTCGGACCGGTGGCAGGACTGGTGGCCGGACCTTGGTGATCGGATCAATAGCAAGTCGCCTTTGATCGATAGCCCAGTGTCAGTCCGATCCCTTGCTCATGATCGGCTACTGGACCGGCCAGACCGGTGCCCGGTGTAAAATCATAAATTACTATCTTAATAATAATATAAAATTTTAATATTATAAAGTAAAACTCATTATAATATATAATAAATATAATAAATATATTATAATATATTGAGTTATAGATACTATACTATATTGTAAATACTATATTATATTATAAAATATAATAAATATAATAAATATTTTAAAATATAATATAAAATTTATAATTTAGTCGATGTCGATCTAGTTGCCAGTTTGGTCGCTAATTTAGCTGTCAAGCCGGTGCCACGACCATCAACCTGGTGCTAATCTGGTTGCTAGTCTGATTACCAGGCCGATATTAGTCCGGTTATCAGTTTGATTGATATCAGTACCCAATCAAATTAGTGATCGGACCAGTGGCCGGACCGGTAATCGGACCTATGGCCAGACTGATGACCGGACTGGATTGGATAGACGCGGATTTTTTTTACTTTTTTTTGTCAACTTTTTGTCTCCACTTATTTTTTTCTTAACTTATTATGACTTTATTTTTATATATTTTACTTTTTTTTTTTTTATTTTAAAAATTGTGGTGCATGAATAAGATAAAGTCCCATGTATGCATGCGGCTTCACCCATAACTTTTTTTATTTTTTAAAATTCTTTTAGAATTTTAAATTTTAAATTTTATTATATTATTTAAAATATTTTTAATATTTATAATTTCATTATATTATTTTAAATATTTTATATATTATAAATTTATTATGTTATTTTAAATATTTTTAATTTTATTGTATTATTGTAAATATTTTAGTATATTATTTTAAATTTTGTTATTCATTTTTTAAAATTTTATTAAATTAAAATTTAATTAAAAAAGAGTATTTATGGGGTGCATATATTTAATGGTATATTTACGATGAATTTTTGATTTAATTTTCTAAATATCCTTTTGAAAGGCAAATTCAACTCAGCTAAAAAAAATATTTTCAAAATTAAATCAAACATTACGAAGGACATTTTGATAATAAATTAAAAAAAATAATATACAAAACTTTAAAATAATATATGAATTTGATGTGACAACTGAAATCGTCTTTCCTGCCGACGATTTTAATATTTGAAATCGTCTGTCTGAAAGACGATTTCAAACGGATTTTTTTTCTTTCAAAATTTCATTATTATTTTTTATAATCTAATTAATAAATTTTAATTTTAAATAAATAAATAATAAGTAAAAAATTAGAATTAATTAAAATTTTATATATTATTTTTTGGTAATATTAATTATTATATTATTTTAAAATAATATTAATTAAAAATAGCATTAATTGATCGTATAAAAATAATATTAATTTAAAATTAATAATAAATTAACTAAAAATAACATTAATTGAAAATAACATTAATTAAAAGATATTATAATAATATATTTTAATATATTTTATATTATAATACATATTTTATATTCTAAAACATAATAAATATATTATAATATATTATATTACATATTATATATTATAATGTAGTATAAAATTTTTAACAAAATTTAAAAATTAAAAAGACCAACGGTCGGACTGGTGGTCAGACCCTATCGACCGATCGACGGTCAGATCGATGGCAGGATTGGGGGCCGGACCGGTGACAGGATGGGTGGTTTGGACTCTGGTGGCCGGACCGGTGGTCGGACCGGTGGCAGAATTGGCGGCTGGTCCGGTGGCAGGACTGTGGGCTGGATCGGTGGCCAGACCGGTGGACGAACTTTGGCGGCCGGATCAGTGGCAGGACCGGTACCAGGTCGATACCATTTGGTCGCCAGGCTGGTACCAATTCAGTCGATAGCACGGTGTTAATCTGATTCCTTGCTCAGGACCGGCGACCGAACTGGTGCCTGGTATAAAATCATAAATTACCACTTAATAATAATATAAAATATTAATATTATAAAACAAAACTCATTATAATATATAATAAATATATTATAATATATTGAATTATAAATACTATATTATATTGTAAATACTATATTATATTATAAAATACAATAAATATAATAAATATTTTAAGACATAATATAAAATTTATAATTTAGTCAGTGCTGAACTAATTGCTAGTCCGTTCGCTAATTTACTTATCGAGCCGGTGCTAGTCTGACCATCAAGTCGGTGCTAATATGGCCGCTAGTCCGATCACCAAACCGATACCAGTCCGGTTGCCAGTTCGATCGGTATCAGTATCCAATCAGATCAGTGATCGGACCGGTGGCCGGACCTGTAATTGGACCAGTGGTCGGACTGGTGACCGGACTGGATTGGATAGATGCTAGTTTTTTTCACTTTTTTTGTCAACTTTTTTCTCCACTTATTTATTTTCTCTACTTATTATGACTTTATTTATATATATTTTATTTTTATTTTTTTTATTTTAAAAATGGAAGTGTAGGAATAAGATAAAGTCCCACGTGTGCATGCGGCTTCACCCATAACTTTTTTTTTTTTTAAATTATTTTAAAATTTTATATTTTATTATATTATTTTAAATTTTGTTATTTATTTTTAAAAATTTTATTAAATTAAAATTTAATTAAGAAAGAGAATTTTTGGGGTACAGGCATTTAATGGTGCATTTACGAGGGATTTTTGATTTAATTCCCTAAATACCCATTTAAAAGAGGAATTCAACTTAGCTAAGAAGGACATTTTTGAAATTAAGTCAAACATTATGAAATGCATTTTTAAAATTAAATCAAACATTATGAAGGGCATTTGAAAAATTAAATAAAAAATTATGAAGGGCATTTTCAAAATTAAATCAAACATTATGAAGTACATTTTTGAAATTAAATCAAATATTACGAAGGACATTTGGGTAATAAATAAAAAATAATATATAAAATTTTAATTAATACTGATTTCGAAAGCTGATTTCAGCTTATTTAGAAATCATCTTTTCAAAAGACGTTTTCAGCTTATTTAGAAATCGCCTTCTCAAAAGATGTTTTAAGCTGTATAGAAATCGTCTTTTCAAAAGACGTTTTTATCTGAAGTTGATTTCGCATTTTTGAAAGACGATTTTAACTTCCATCATGGCCTCCACGTATGTCCCAAACACCTATTTTTGTAAATATTAAACCTAACACCTATTTTCATAATTATATTTTTAAAAAGCATTATTTTTAAAAAATCCCAAATTCCCCGCGGTACAGTTGTGGAGGTGATTTATCGTGTAGCCATTGGATGATTAACCAACAATGCGCCTTTACTAGCCATTCTTATGGACGTTTTGCATGATGCACCACAGTCTTGTCACCGACTACCAGGGTCCAACCACCATGATCCTATTACTGGTTCGGCCATCATGGTCCGATCATCAGGATCTGCTACCAATCCGGCCACCAAGGTCCTGTTACCGGTCCGACTGTCAAGGTTCTGCCATCAGTCCACCATCCCCAGGATCCTGCCATTAGTCCAATCGACAAGGTTCTGCCACCGATCTAATCACCGGTATGAAATATTTATTATAATATAAAACATATAATAATATATTATTATAATATCATATTATTATTTTTCGAATTTTTTATTATTTTTAATTTTTTTTAATTTAAAAAAATGATTAATTTTTAAAGACATTTATTAATTTTTTTTGTAAATTATGATATATTTATCATATTTTGGAATGTAAAATATTTTTTATAATATAAAACATGTCATAATATATTTTTATAATATCATATTTTTATTTTTTTTTTATTTTTTTAGTTTTTTCTAATTTTTTTTTAAAAAATTATTATTTTTTAAAAATTTTTATTAGTTTTTTTGTAAATTATAATATATTTATTATATTTTAAAATATAAAATATTTTTTATAATATAAAACATGTCATAATATATTTTTTTATTTTTTCTAAATTTTAAAAAATATTAATTTTTAAAGATTTTTATTAATTTTTTGTAAATTATAATATATTTCTTATTATTTGGAATATAAAATATTTATTATAATATAAAACATGTCATAATATATTATTATATTATTATATTTTTTATATTTTTTATTTTTTAAAAAATATTAATTTTTAAATATTATATTAATTTTTTTCGTAAATTATAATATATTTATTATATTTTGAAATATAAAATATTTATCATAATATAAAATTTATCATAATATAAAATTTATCATAATATATTATTAAATAATATATATTAAATTTTAAATAGAAGTATAAAAAAATTTGATTAATTGAAATCATCTTTTGAAAGACGATTTTAATCTGTGTTTTAAGTCATTTTTTGGAAGGTGATTTTAAAATAAAATCGTCTTTCTAAAAAATGATTTCAATCAAATCTAATTGTTCTACATTTAGTTTTGTAAATGTTGGCATTGAGTCCTTGTTCCGACTGGTTGGAACTGCTGCACCACAGGATCGCTCCCCAGTTCACCTGCAAAATAGATCCCTTGCCAGAGTTGCTCCGGCAGGGGACACTCTGATGCCTAAGTCAGAGGCGAGCTCTAGCCATAGAATGGGGAAGATTCTGGAGAAGTAGAGGGAAAGGCTCTGTGAGTTTTTTTTTGGTATGCATATATGCGTACCTCGAGCATTTCTTCTTATCGCTATATAAGGGGCCGTCCGGCTTGCGGATCCGTTCTTCTCCCAGTGATTACGGGGAGTTAATTTCTTCCCGTGATTGGTAATCATGGGTTGTCATTGAGCGGTTCCGGCCAGACCGGAGGCGTGGCAGCTAGAGTTGCGTGCCATGATCATGGCATAGAAATAGTCGATAGTAACCGTTAGTTACTGTTGCCTATCTGGGACAGATCGTGGATCCATCTTCAGATTTCTCCCGCTTAGGGAGATTCCTATAATTAAATTGGAAATCTCCTAGTCTTCGGATCTTCTCGGTCGAAGATCCTGTCTTCAGCATGAGTCGAGGACTTGGTGTTTACCAAGGGTCGGAGATCGTATATTTTGCAGGAGTCGAAGAGTATGTCCTCGGAAGTCGACGAAGAGCCTGGTCTTCGGTTAATGCCGAAGACGTAATCTGAAGGTCTTGCCTTCAGATGTTGTAGGTCGGTGGAGAGCCTTGAGTTGCCCGTAGTTGGCCTAAACTTTCTAGGCTTGAAGTTATTGGTTCGGAGAAAAGGTCTTCGGTCAGTCGAACCGGTGTTCGGCTCGTACTTGGACCGGGATATCCCAACAGTTGCCCCCTACTCTCAGTTTTCGAAGCGAAGTTTTGCTTGGAGAAGTGAGAGTACCAATGCTTTGTCGTTTTCCTCATAGGGGATAGTGTAATGGATGATCATGAGATCTCTGATTAGACTACCCATCATGGCTGCTGGTTGATTTGAGAATCAGGCGGTGGACAGTTGTCACTTCCTGATTGGGGGAGAAGAAAAGAGCTAGTGGCCCTGGGACCGTCTCTTCTTTTCCCATTGCGTGGTGGTTCAGCCAATCTCTCGGTTGGGATTTGGGCGGTTGTGGTGGCTTCTCCCTGCCCGTTGGATGGTGGATATGCTTCATCCTGGCCGTTGATCCAAGATGGGTTATATCCTTGGGTTATCCTTTGTCAAATCAACCTGGTGGGACTTTAGAGGCTCCTGGTCTCCTTTTGGGAAAGAGGGAAGGTCCGGCTAAGGAAGCTTCTTCAACCTCGCTTCATTCTTTGCTCAGCTTTCCCTGTTCTTGACACCAGTCTATTCTGCAGGTAGAATCTTCCTTCTACCTTTTTGTTTCATTCTTTTATCATGGAAGAAACTGTAGAAAGTTAGGAGGGACAAGTTGGGCCCTTGGGGGCCGATGACGTAGTAGGTCCGGAGTCGATTCCTAGTTCAGTTTCACAGGTGAAGATGGCCCTTCTTTGGGAACGCTATCGCATTCTCGAGAGGTTCCCTTTCGTCCTCCCCGCATCTGAGGAACGGGTGAACAAACCTCCCCCTGTGTGCTTAGCCATGTACGAAGACCATCTGAAGGCTGGCCTTTAATTTCCCCTACATCTTTTCTTCATCAAAATCTTTCGTCTATACCAAGTGGTACCGGCGCAGTTAACCCTGAACAGCATTCGGAACGTCTGTGGGTTTATGGTCTTGTGCCGCATTGCAAACATAGAACCTAGGACCAACTTATTCATAGCCCTTTTTGTACTCAAGAGGGATTTCCATAGCAATGGATGGTAGGTGATCGGCCCTCGATCGGGCTGCAAGATCATCAAGGACATGCCCAGTACCATCCATGGGTGAAAACCTGTTTTTGTGTTTGTACTGTCCATTGATCCATGGGGCTTCGATACTATTTGGAAGAAGCCTCGTTTAACCACCAATGATGGGAAAAAGGCTTTGGCGGCTGACCAGTTGGATTACGAACTTCTGAGTAATTCAGAAGTCGCCCCTATCCGCGAGTTGTTGGAGGAGAGAATTCTCTATCTTGCGGGGATTAGCAAGTTCTCCGTATTAGGTATAGTGATGGAAATTTCTTCTCCTTTTTTCTTGTTTTTGTTGTAGCTCAGTCGACTTAACGAAATTTCTCTGCTTGTAGGTGGCGGAATGAAGCCTGGCCTGAGCTGGCTCCATCAGACATCTGAGAAGAGGGTAGCTCAAGCCCCTCTCACAAGGTCAGCAATTCGGAAGAAGGTCCGAAGAGACGGTCCTGAGGTGGACCAGAGCACTTCATCTTCTTGGGAACCTTAGGGGAAGATATGGTACCCACGGAGGGGGCCCCGTCAAGACCTCGTTCAGTTGAAATTCCACCGGTGGTTACCTCCCTGGTTCGTACAAGGGGGAGTCCGCCTCAGGCGATGGATGTGCCACCACTTTTCCCCCCTGCAGTTGATAGGGGCAAAGCGCCGCAAGTCGATGGAGAGTTTGCTCATGGGGCTTCCTCAGCTGGAAGCCATTCGGCAAACTCTTCGGAGCTTTCTCCTACAGGGGGACTGCTGGTCCCCGCCATAGCCAAGCAGGCGCTGAAGAACACATTGCTGCCTCACGATTTGGCAGTTCCTCGGAGTCGGAACCTTCCTAGGGTGTCCGATTCTATTTTTTTCGCCCTGCAACGAGTATGGTCCTTGCTGTCTCCTTTGCTCTGAGAATCGTTCGATCCATAACTCTATATTTTCGATGCAATTGGTCTATGACCTCACCTTTATGGAGGAGGGCCTAGGAAATATTGACAGTCTCATTCACGGCCTCAAGGAGGAACTTTACACGGCCAAAGATGCAAAGGAGGTGGCCGAAGAGCTGAGGCAGTCCATAAAAAATCGTCTCGCTCGAGCAGATGCTGAAGTTCAAGAGCTGAAGAGTGAACTGAAAAGTGCCCAGTTGATAATAGCGGAGCAAGGGGCAGGGTGGAGGAAGAGCAAAAAGCAAGTCGACTCCTTGGAGCAAACTGCCAAGGAGAACCAAGAAAGAATAGAGAGTTTGACCAAGGCGACGGAGGAAGCTACCAGGAGGGCCAAAGAGGCGGTTCTGGAGTTCGAAGCGGCCAAGAGAGAGCCGCGTCCCTAAGAAAGCTGGTGGACGATGCTGTAGCAGATTTCCAAAAATCCTTACAGTTCCAGGAGGAGATGAACGAAGCATCCATGTACGGCTACCAGCATGGCTTCAACGACGAACTTTCCAAGGTAAAGGAGGCCTTCCCCCACCTTGATCTCTCTGGCATCCCTTCCTTCAACATAGCCGAAGAAGAAGAGGAGGAGGAGGCCAAGGCCGCGGAAGAGGCCGAAGAGGTGCCGTGTCTGGGAGAAGAGGCCTCTGCCTCAGTCAAAGATCTGGGGGTGGCTCCAACTCTGATCCCGGTTCAGGAGGAGATTTAGGCTGGGAAAGCCCAAGCTGAAGGTTCTCCGGTCCCGGTCCAAGTTGACGAGATCCTTTCTGTGCAGGTTGACAAGTTGCTTCAATCCTGCGGTCTTGGGTCTCCTCCAGTTGATGTTGAGTAATCTAAGTAGTTTTAGGTGTGTTTTTTTTTTTTTTCGTGTCGTCAATGGTTTTTGTATGACAACTTCTCCGGATTTTGAAGTAGCTTTTTCTTCTCCTACATGTGCTATGTTGTGTTTTCAGATGTAGCTCAAACAAAGTTAGTCTGTAATCCGTGCTTTACTATTCCTTCTTCTGCTTGGTTGAACGATCATGCCCGAAGGCTGTTTGATTGGTAGTTGACGAAGATGAACTTTGGAATAAGTTAGAACTCCATTGCCGAAGACCGTCTATGGTCGATTAGGCTGATGTCACCTTCCTTTCATAACTAAACCTGTTCGATGGGGTAGACAGGAATCAACTCCCCGTTGACCGGTGATTAAGGAAGTTTGATTGCGATTTTCGTTGTCCACGTGGTGTATCGATCTTCATACGATCACGTTTTCTTGTGCCTTGTGTGCTGCCAGATCTCCTTTTTCCAAAAAGGAGCCATTAATGTCGCTGTCGCACGATGGGAATTCCTCCGGATTCGAAGCACCGGTGGTTGCTGCCCCAAGAATGACCCTCAAGCGGTCTTCTGGGTCTCGAAGCGCTGCTTGGATGCGTGGCACTCTTTGATACGGCTGGGAAAAGACGTGGAGCATACTTCCCTGTGGCCAGTCATGGGTGCAGAGTTCTTATAAATAGGACCTTGTCCTCTGTTGTCAAGGGTTATCATCCTCTCGGACTTCTTCTTCCTTCCCAGCGTTCCAGTCGAAAATGAGGTTCAGCACCTCCGAGCTTCGAAAGGCAGCGAAGAAGAGGGCTATTGGTCCAAAAAGAAAGAGGAGTCCGGGGTTCTTTGAACCGAGCGACGATGATGAGCCTATTGTGGATCGCTTGGAGAAGAGGGTCCGCATGTTGGAAGCCCAACTGAAGGAGGCCAGGGCTTAGGTCACGGCGGCAGTCGCGGAGGCGGAGGAGGCCAAGAAGAAGGCAGCAAACGCCATCTCAGACTTCAAGGCATCAGCTATTTTCAAGGATGAGGTCATCGAAGCGGCTCTGGACTCCTACCATCAGGTTTTCTAAGAGTGCAAGGGGAAGGCCTTCAAGTTCTATGACTTGAAGGGCCTGGACAACATCAAACCCTCTATTCCCTTTTCTGGATACGAGTTTGATTCTGACTCCGAAGAGGGGTCGGATTCTGGTCTAGATAGGAACCCCGGGGCCCCTTCATCATCCTTCCAGAACTCCCCCCGTCGGTACAAGAAAGATCCGGCGGGAGGTTATTGAAAATGCTTTCCTGCAATCCTTTTCCTCCCCCTTTTTTTTTTTGCCCTCTCTTCATGAGAGTTTTTTTTGTAAAAATTTCAGAGAAGAAATGAAGTATCTTAACTTTCCCAACCTTCTCCTGCGTCTACTCATATGATTTGTTGAATCATGGTATGCTAAGAGCGTAGATTTCTCAGACCATTTATGATTTGTGAAGGAGAGATGAGATTGGCTGGACTGTCTTATGAGTGTTTGCCGATGATAGGAAGGACAACGTATGTTCGTTCAAGCACGTTTTCGAGTTTACCATTGGGTAGGGCGTCTGTGCCATCCTAGTGAATTTCTGTCATGATCAAGGTAGGCTGTTCAGGCCCGTCCCGGCGTGTCTTCGGATTTTTCATAGGGTAGGCTATAAAAACCATCCCTGTGCCTTCTTTAGTATAAGGTAGGCTGGTTAGGCCCACCCCGGCATGTCTTCGGATTTTTTGTAAGGTAGGTTGCTTGAACCATCCCTGTGTCTTTGATCTTTTTGGTGGCCTGACTAGGCCATCCGTTGAGCTCGTCGGGCATACCGATAAGGTGAGTGGATCAGACTCTCCTTTGTGTAGTTGGTCGATTTCTTAGATCGGGCCACTTAGGCTGTCATCGTTCAATCGGGTCAACAAGCCGTTCTAAGCTGAGTAGAGTTGAGCAAATTTGCATAGGCAATTTAGGAATCTATTTATTGATAATATTTGCGAAGGTTTTGTACATTCCATGATCGGGATAGAGGTTTCCCATCTAGGGTCTTGAGTCGATATGCTCCTGGTCGAATGACTTCTTCGACTTGGTACGGACCTTCCCAGTTGGGAGAAAGTTTACCCTGTTCTATTGGCCTGGATACTTCTATCCGTCGCAATACCATGTTCCCTGTGCGAAAAATCTGCTCCTTCATTCTGGAGTTGTAATATTTGGCGACCTTTTGTTGGTACGCCACCATTCTTATCTAGGCTTGAAGCCTGGTGCTTGGCAGCAGATCCAGGTCGATCCTTCTACGATCGGAGTTCCTAGGCTCTTCGTAGTTATCAATTCTTAAGGATTGTAGGGAGACTTCGATAGGTAGCACGGCTTCGATATCGTATGCTAGGTTGAACGGAGACTCGCCGGTGGCCGTTCTTGGGATAGATCGGTACGTCCAGAGAATGGAGGTCAGCCCTTTGGCCCAAAGCCTTTGGCGGTGTTCAACCTCATCTTCAGACCATGAAGAATGGTTCGATTAGTTGCTTCGGCTTCTCTGTTGGACTGTGGGTGGGCAACAGAGGTCAGTCGGTGCTGAACATGATATCGAGCGTAGAAGTCCTTGAACTTTGGATTGTCGAATTATCTCCCGTTGTCCGTGATTATGACATGTGGGATGCCAAACCAAAATATAATGAGATTTTTTTCAAAATTCTCCATCTTGCCTTCTATGATCTGGGCCCCACTTTGTGAAGTAGTCGATGGCCACAAGGAGGAACTTCCTTTGTCCAGAGGTCGACGAGAATGGGCCAAGAATATCCATTCCCCATTAGGCAAAAGGCCAAGGGGCCGTCAGTTAAGTCAAGTGAGTTGTAGGTTGTCTCTGAATGTTGGTGTACCTTTGACATTGGTCACACCTTCGTACGAAGTCAGCCGAGTCCTTCTAGATGGAGGGCAATTAATATCCTTGTCGAATGATTTTGTATGCCAGAGACCTACCTCCCAAGTGATCACCGCATATGCCATCGTGGACCTCTCTCAGGGCATAATCCGCATCTGTTGGTCCCAAGCACTTTAGCAGCGGTTGAGAGAATGACCTCTTATAGAGGGTCCCGTCTAAGATGACAAATTGGGATGCCATCCAGCAAATTTTTTTGGCCTCTGCCTTGTCCCCTGGTAGCACACCCTCATTTAGGAACTTGATGATGGGATCCATCCATCTTGGCTCGGTGTCAATATGGTGCACCTCCATAGCCTCTTTGGCTATACTTGGAGTCTCAAGATGTTCAACAAAGGTGCGCCCAAGAAATTCTGGTATTGTAGTAGCAAGTCGAGATAATGCATCCGCCCGGGAATGATGTAAGCTGAGGGAGTTCGAACTACTGTAAAGTTGATCGGCAGTGTTTTTTATCGAGGTTTAATGCCAAGGATCACAGGCAGTACTATTTCTTCCTCGGCATCAACTTGATTACCCCCGAAGCCAGTGAGTGGTATGAGGGATCTCCATAGTTGATGTCTAGGCAAACATATTTTAGAGAATGCATCGTAGATTAGGACATCAGTCAAACTTCCATTATCAACAAGGATTCGTTGTACATCATAGTTGGCCACAACGATCGAGATTACAATGGGATCATCATGCGGGAGCTGGACTCCCACAAGGTCATCATCGGAGAAGAGGATAGCATTGTTGTCCTCGAGTCGCTTTGGGACATCGTCCTCGTCTCTTCTCCAGTTGATTGGGTGGTGTATCATCCCCACACCTTCATTGGTGGGCCTTTGATTCAGCATTTCAGCCTCTTCAGGAGGTGGTTGGGGAACAGTAGCTTCCAACTGAGGTCCTTGATGACCAATGTACTGCCCCAAATACCCTTTCTTGATGAGATCCTCAATCACATCCCTCAGCTAGATGCATTCTTCAGTATCGTGATCGTGGTCCTGATGGAATCAGCAGTATTTGTTCCTATTCCTTATGGAAGAGGAGGCCTTCATGTGACGGGGCCATTGGAGATAGTTTTCTTTTTCTATCTCCATGAGGATCTTTTCTCGAGAAAGGTTGAGGGGGGTGTAGGAGTCGAACCTTCCTCCTGATGCTCTAGGCCTAGGAGGACTTCTTCGGTGGTCAGTATACTTGTTGTTATTGTTATTGGAGATCGGGGAACCTTGTTCCCTGTTGTTCTTCTTTTTTGAAGGGGACGTTCCTTCGATCAGTCGTCGGTTAGCCGCCTACTCTTCGGCATCGACGTATTTCTGAGCCCTTACAGGAGCTCAGCGTAGCTTTTGGGGAACCTCTTATCCAGAAAAAAGGTGAGCCTGGATGTACGAAGTCCCTTCTTTAGTGCAGACATGGCCACATGCTCGTTGAGATTGGGGATCTCAAGTGTGGCCGTATTAAACCTAGAGATGTAGTCTCGCAGGCTTTCTCCTTCATTTTGATGAAGGAGGAACTGTGTGTCCGTATTCCGGGGGGTCTTGCGACAGGACCTGAAATGCAAAACAAATAATTTTTCTAACTCGGAGAAGGAATCGATGGTATCTGGGCGTATGCTCGAGTACCACATCCAAGCTGCTTTTTTCAAGGTAGCCGGGAATGCGAGGTAGTACATTGCATCCGAAGCTCCCTGGATCATCATATGGGCTTTAAAACCGCCCAGGTGGTCAAAAGGATCAGAGGTGCCGTCATAGGACTCCATCTGGGGAACCCTGAAATGCCGAGTGACTTCGGCCATGATGCGGTCGGAAAGGGCTAGCACAAATTGCATACCGCTAAGTCATCGTGGCCTCTTTGCTCCCACATCCTTGCCATCTCTGACTCGATGGCCTTGAACTTCCCGTCATAATCAGGGAGAGCCTGCTTCGGCCCTTTCTCCATGGGAGTAGAGTCTTCAGAAAAAGTTAAGGAAGCCTGCCTAGGTCTTTTCCCTCTCTGTGGGGAAGCAGTAAGCCTAGGTTCCCCTGAACTTCAACCTTTGGGAGAAGGCCGCGGGCGGAGGGAGAGGTGTGTGGACCCTTCGCGAGGGGCTCTCCTCCTCCAAGATCTGGAACTATGTCTGGAGGTGGCCGGTGGATGAGCCACCTGGAAGGTTTTGTTGCAGAAATCCTGAACCATGGCCGTGAGGTTAGCGACCTGGTTCAGGAGGGCTTCAAACTGTTGCTGTCCCACGACAACTGTGGGAGGTGGAACTTCATTTTTTGTAGGGGGTGCATCCCCTTGAGATGGAGCACGATTTCGACTTGTGGAGGCGACTTGAGTCTTTCCTCTCACCAACGGAATACTTCCCCTTGTTAGGGAGGGGAGCTTAAAGAGTGTTGACAACGCCCCCCTTCCTGGTGCGCCAATCTTTGGCGTGGAGTCCCTGTTCCGACTGGTCGGAGCTGATGCACCACAGGATCGCTCCTAGATTCACCTACAAAACAGATCCCTTGCCGAAATTGCTCTGGCGGGGGATACTCCAATGCCTAAGTCAGAGTTGGGCTCTAGCCACAGAATGAGAAAGATTCTGGAGAAGCAGAGGTAAGGGCTCTGTGAGCATATATGCGTACCTCGAGCATTTCTTCTTACCGCTATATAAGGGGCCGTCCGGCCTGCGGATCCGTTCTTCTCCCAGTGATTACGGGGAGTTAATTTCTCCCCGTGATTGGCAATCGTGGATTGTCATTGAGAGGTTCCGGCCAGACCAGAGGCGTGGCAACTAGAGTTGGGTGCCATGATCGTGGCATGGAAATAGTCGATAGTAATTGTTGGTTACTGTTGCCTATCTGGGACAGATCGTGGATCCATCTTCAGATTTTTCCTGCTTAGGGAGATTCCCATAATTAAATCGGGAATCTCCTAGTCTTCGGATCTTCTCGGTCGGAGATCCTGTCTTCAGCATGAGTCGATGACTTGGTGTTTACCAAGGGCCGAAGATCGTAAATTCGACAGGAACCGAAGAGTATGTCCTCGGAAGTCGACGAGGAGCCTGGTATTCGGTTAGTGCCGAAGATGTAATCCGAAGGTCTTGTCTTCGGATGTCGTAGGTCAGCATAGAGCCTTGAGTTGCCCGTAGTTGGCCTGAACTTTCTAGGCCCGAAGTTGTTGGTTCGGAGAAAAGGTCTTCGATCAGCCGAACCGGTGTTCGGCTCATACTTGGACCAGGATATCCCAATAATAAATATGGTTTGGAATACATAATTTCATAAATATTTAATAAATTTATATTATTTCAAAAAAAATCCATGGAGTTGGGCTCTAGAATTAAACCATTGGGCATGCAAAAAATAAAAAAATAAGTACACAAATGCGTCTCCTGGATGCTTTAAATGTGTCTTTAAGCATCACCATCCGAGACTCCGAACTGGGGTAATAAATTACGATGATTAAAAAATATTTAAAAAATTAATTATTTATAATAATTAATTAATTAATAATATTATTAGATTTATCATCGCTAACAAAATGTTGTATTTTTTTATTACTAATTATTATTAATTATTAGTTACGATAGAAAAATCATCTCTAATAATATTTATTAGCAATGTCTATTAGTAACAACAATTATCTTTACTAATAATATTTTAAATTTTAAAAAAATAAAAAATTATTAGTGATAAAAAACTATTGTCATTAAAAATAATAATCATGGATAATAAAGCATTAGCCCATCGCTAATATCTTTTTTTACTTTTTTTAAAAAATAGTAATTAATTTTTAAAAATCTATTTTAATTTTAATAATAAATTATTACATTTCTTAAATCCTATTAAAAATAAATTAATAATTAACAACCATAATTATAAATAAAAAATTAATTATATTATACCGCAAATATAAATTTTATAATTTTATAAATTCATACTACTTTATAAGTAAAAAATTAAATACATAACGTCAAAATAAAAGAAAATCATGTTAGATCCTCCTCGTCATCCTCCTTCCGCTCTTGTATGTCCAGCAACTGATGGATAAGAGCTCGATGTCCTAGTATCCTGTAATAAAGAAAAATAGAATATTATTTAATAAATTTTAATATAAAAATATATATCAATATAGAGACGTATATTTCGATATACTTATTCGATTCTCGAATAGATTGTTCCTATACATTTCATTCGATGATACAGAACTATAGACACCCTCGGCCCATCACTTGAATTGTTGGATTAATTTTTTATCCCATAAGTCCCATTTCCCAACTCAACCTTAAATATGTAAATCTTCTAAGTATAAAAAATTAAAACAAGTAAATAAATTTATTAATAGACTTACTTGCAATGATAATAAAACCAGCTAATCACGTAGATATGGATTCCAAAGAATCTTGACAATCGTATCATGGATGGTATCTCGAAAGTTCAGAGGATGCTAGGCACAAGACGAGTCACGATAACCTCGATGTATACATCAATCTATGTCTAGCTCATCGAGGTTTAAGATGTGAATGCCAAAGATTAGTCAGCTACCGAAAGGTCAAAGCTGTGCTTGAACCCTATGCCTCGACTCCTACCCATACCTCCGTTGGCCCTTAGCCATCCCTCGAGGATCCTCACTATACTACAATACAACGTACTCTATGTAATTAGCTTATATAGTTTACAAATTTATTAATCAAATTGTA
This sequence comes from Areca catechu, assembly GCA_021397845.1. Classification (NCBI taxonomy): domain Eukaryota; kingdom Viridiplantae; phylum Streptophyta; class Magnoliopsida; order Arecales; family Arecaceae; genus Areca; species Areca catechu. The sequence goes on from CM038039.1 coordinate 193,545,746, forward strand.
TATATCTGTATATATACAACTTAATACTTAATATTTTAAGTTATTACCATAATATATCGAGATCTCAAATCAAGTAGTCACCAGTCCTCTTGGACTGGTATGTGGCCTTTCATAACTGCAGCTATCTCGGTACACAACCTAGCTACTGTATCTACAATAAATAAATAATAAAATTAATTAATTAAAAAATATATATGATTAATTTAATATGAAATTAATATAAGCATAGAATTCTTACCGATCTATTTGCCACCATGTGTGCCGACAGTGTTGTGATGGGGGACTAATATGCATGCAATTTTTTTTGTATATTTTATATGCGGGGTTGAGTGATTAATTCTCAAATTTTAGATTAAAATAAGTTGTAAGAAATTTTATATGAATTTTAGAAGATCAGCATGCAGATTAGGACCTAGAAAAGTAGAAAAGAAGGATCGCGGGGCAGAGAAGCCTCGGTTAGGGCAAGTTCTCCTACAATAAAACTACTGGAGGTAGAGGGGGTGTACCTGACAATGTCTGTGAAGATCGCAGCAAAGGGTCTCTCGTTCCTCGACGGATGCGGTCTGGAAAACCCAGCCAAAGACCCGCGGATACCCGGCTTTTTGCTCGGTGATCCGATTGAGGCTTGGCTGGAGTCGTTGGATTCGTAGGAACTCGGGAACCTGTAAATGACCTGTCAGGGGTTAGAAAACTCACAAAGAAATAAGAAAACAAAGGAAAAACAGCAAGGAAAGGCTTCTTTTGGAGTGGGCGTCCAGGGATCTGAGATGCTTGTTGGCAGCAGGAAGATGATTGCAGCACTGGGAAGAAAAACTCTCGCAAACCCCTTTATGCACACAGCAGGGTATCACACAACTCAATAGAAGAACTCAAGGTTTTCATTCATCAAAAATTCTTCCTTCATACAAGAGGCTAGGGTCCCTTAAATAGACCCTTAACCTTGGGCTCCAAGTAAGGGCACATTAGTCTTTACATGAGAATCTTTTTCTCTCTCAAACCCTAGCTAGAAAATAAGGAAACATTAGGTAGAAAAAATCCCTAAAATTTTTCTTGACTTGGCCAACACTCCAAGGACACCTAGGGGGCGTGTTGGGCTTCTAAGAGCAGCAAGGGGCCAGCCCAAAGGGGCCCGGGTGCATGGGTTTGGGCCTCTGGAAGCTGGGGTGGCCTGGTAGCCAGGTAGCAGGAATATTTCCTGGTTTCTTGCTTCTTAGGGGCTTGGGCTTGGCGCCTGGGCTTGATTTCTTTGGGCTAGGATGCAGATGGACCTCTAAAATCATGGATGCCTTGGTCTATGAATATATTTTGGCATCTGGAAGGAAATCTGGACATCTGGAGGGCATCTGCAAGGAATCAGGGTTTCTGATTTTTTTCTTGGGGTCTTCAAATCTTCAAGCTGGGTTGGACTTGGGCTAAACTTCCATGTCTTCAATCTGGTTGGACTTGGTCTTTACTTGTATGATGTGGTCTTGAATCTTCAGTATGCTTGGATAGGACTCAAAAAAAATAAAATTAGCTCAACATGAGCTGACCAGCATTGGACTGAACTAGCTCAACATGAGCTGACTAGTATAGAATTGAAATAACAACTCAAAAAACTCAAATAATAACTAAAATGGACTCAGATGAGCTAATCCCTTATTATAGATGGACTCATAAATTATTGATCAATTTACAAAGGGTTGAAAAGCCTCTGTCTTATTCTGGTGCTTCAGGGTCCCCACCAATTCTCCCGGGGTGGGAGGAACTCGACCCTATCGAGTGAAGGTCAGACTGGCTCATATATCTCTCGAGAAGGTCTGGGTTGAGGCATTGCAAGTCCTCTCGAGAAATCCATGAATCGTCCGACTCTGGCCGACCTTGCCATCGGACCAGGAAGCGTTGATAGTCATGGTCCTGGGTCGTGATGGCTTGATCGTCCAGGATACGCTCGATCTGTTCTCCTCTCTCAGGCCAAATTTGTTTGTGGACACTCTAGGTTAGGGTCACTCACAATGAAAAGGAATAGGTCCAAAGGCCTCACTAGGTAGCGCTGCCGATTCCCTATACTCAACCAGGTCTGTAATATTGAAGGTAGAACTAATGCCCAAATCCGAAGGCAAGTCTAACACCTAGGCATTTGATCCAACCTTCTTTATCACTTTAAAAGGTCCGGCTCTGCGAGCATGAAGCTTCTTTTAGGCCTAAGCCTAACCAAGATAGAATCCACTACATCAAATTCTTTGATCCATCTTCGGAAATTAGCCAGTTTGTTTAACATTAGTGCGGGTGGTGAACATGCTAGGCACATGCAGACTCCTAACAAGATGATGCAAAGGACTCAAACTAACACCTCATACACTCGACTTTGCATTCCTATCGAAGGAAATTTATTAGACTTTTATGGGCCTAAACCTAAGAGACTATAGACTCTCTAGGTCTGACCCTAGTGTGGTGTGCACAAGAATATTTACAATGGACTCCAAGCAAATGCCAGAGGGTATGCCAGAAGTATAATGCAAACCTAACATGCGTAATGAATGCATGCAGTACGCTAATCTCTGTTAAATGCAATCTAATAATCCTAGAAATGCTGGAGGTGTCAGGAAAGGGCAGAAAATAGGAAGTGGGTTCAGAATTAGTTTGGTAGGGTAGGGAAAAAGGTTCAAGGTTAGTTGGATAAAGTTCGATATAAGAAGGCATGTCAGGGACTAATCCTAGACTAATGAGGCTAACCGTACGAGGTTACGGTATATCTATGGGGTTTGCATAATGGAAGGATGTGTTACTAATCTCAGGGAAGAGGTCCTTAATGGAAACTATAGGAGGAGGCTCATCTTGAGGGTACTGATTCAAAGAGATCAGGTCCTTAATAAATTCTTCTGGTTCTTGTATTTTTTGACTAGACTCTATAATTTGGCTCTCCTCTATGGTTTCCTCAAGTAAGGCTCTAGCAGCAGTACCTAGGTTCTCTTCCTCTATTTGTTCTTCCATTATAGCTTTAGGTTGGATGTGGTCAAGGTCAACTAGCTCTGGGTTGGTTTCTACATGGGTATCTACTGGGTCAGCTAATTCTAGGTCTACTAAAGGTGTCTCCTCTTCTCCTTCATACTCATCCACTAGGCTCGCATCAGCTTCATACACTTCCGCGTTAATGTAAGCCTTGTCAATCTCAGGAATGATTGGAGAAGGTCGGCTAGGGGGAAATTGGCTAGATCCTAGTTTCTGATTATGGACACTAGTCCTAGTAGGTTCAGGTTGCCTAAGGGATAGTGGCTCACTACTGGGTTCATATTTAGGGGTGCTAATCCTATGGGGTTCAAGTTGACTAAGGGAAACCTGACTAGTACTAGATTGATACCTAGGGGTTATGGGTTCTCTGGGCTCATAGGACAAGGGTGCAGATCTATGGGTCATGGGATTATAGGATCTGGGGTCATAGGATTTTGGGTCAGCTCTATGGTCAGGTTCTAAGGATGGATCATGGTATGGGGTCCTCCTAAGGTTGGGCTCTCTATATGGGTCAGGATATTGGGTCCTCCTAGGGTTGGACTCCCTATATGGGTCAGAATACTGGGTTCTCCTAGGGTTGGACTCCCTATATGGGTCAGAATATTGGGTTCTCCTAGGGTTGGACTCCCTATATGGGTCAGAATATTGGGTGTTGGGTCTACTAGGCTCATAGGGTGTGGGTGCATAGGATCTATGATCATGGGATCTAGAGTCATAGGATCTAGGTTCATAGGTTATGGATTCATAGGTTCTAGGTTCATAGGATTTGGAGTCATAAGATCTATAGGTTGTGGGTATACTAGGCTTATAGGGAGAGGGTAAATAGGATCTATCTTCCTGGTCTATAAAATCCTGATTGGATCTTCTAAGACTAACCTTAGGGATTGGGTCAGGACGATGGGCTCTCCTAGGTTCAGCCTCAAGGTATGGATCAGGATTTGGGATCCTCCTAGGTTGAGGATTGTAGTACGGGTCAGGATAAGGGGCTCTCCTAGGTTCGACCTCTTGGTATGGGTCAGGGTCTGGGGTCCTCCTAGGTTGAGGGGAATCAGGATCTGGCTCAGACTGTGACCCATGGGTTTTTCTTGGGGTCCCTACCCGGACTTTTAACTGATCAAACCTATTGGCAAGATGGTCAATTCTATCATTGGTTTGAATACGAGACTGAGTTAACTGGGTAGCCATCTGGGCCATTTGATCAGCTAGGGCTTTTATTTGGGCTTGTAAATTTTCCATGGGTTCAGACATTTGTGAAGGAGGTGGGTGATATGAAACTCCTGATCTAGTGCTCATGCAAGACTCGATCAGACTGACTATAGCTGACTAGACCTAGAGTCCAAACTAGATGCTCAATCAGAGTGGCAAACTAGCCTATAGTAACCCTGTACTCAGCCAGGCAGGTATAAGGGGATTGTTAGGTCCCTGATTGCCAATCCTAGACACCAATCAGAGATTGGCCAGGTAGGCAGACCAGCACACAAGCCCTTTTGGGATTGAATCCCTGAACCACCGTTCTAGACACTGAGCACAAGGCACACACAAGTTAACTTGACACAGTGATCTAACACTAGCCCGGACCCGACCAGTTGGTGTCCCTAGCCCACTAGAGCAAATTAAGTCTAGTTAATTTTAGGTTAAGGCTTGGGACCGAATGCAAGGGATGTAGTTTTTGGCTAAGGAGAGGTTATCAACTCCTCCCCTTATCTGATATAGCAAAAGTGCCCTTAAAAGTAAATTATGTAATGATGGCAGGCAGATGAGGATGCAAATTAGGGTTAGATGTTTTTGGCATTTTTTGAGAATATGTAATTTTATTTTATTATTATTATTTTTTGGTATTTTATTAAATAGAAGAAAACTTGCAAATTATGGCCTAATATGCAGGAAATATACTAAAATTAAAAGATATGCAAAAAATGCTAAATAAAACTCTAAAACTTCCAAACTTGTCTTGCTGAAAAAAAACAGAGCCAAAAATTTGCAGGCTATATTTCGGCTTGAAAAGATTTCACAGGACATAATAAAATATGAAAAAATTAATAAAATTACTTTGAATTATTGTGAGTCCATAAAAATAAATTTCAAACTTTTTGGAGTTTTTAACAGGGAGAAATAATTTAAGAATAGAGTATATACGGACTGAAAAATTACAGAAAACAAGCCCTAATCTAAGCTCTGATACCAAATGATGGGGGACTAATATGCATGCAATTCTTTTTGTATATTTTATATGTGGGGTTGAGTGATTAATCCCCAAATTTTAGATTAAAATAAGTTGTAGAGAATTTTATATAAATTTTAGAAGATCAGCATGCAGATTAGGACCTAGAAAAGTAGAAAAGAAGGATCGCCGAGGCTGAGAAGCCTCGGTTAGGGAAAGTTCTCCTACAATAAAACTACTGGAGGTAGAGGGGGTGTACCTGAAAATGTCTGTGAAGATCGTAGCAAAGGGTCTCTCGTTCCTCGATGGATGCGGCCTGGAAAACCGAGCCAAAGACCCGCGGATACCCGACTTTCTGCTCGGTGATCCGATTGAGGCTTGGCTAGAGTCATTGGATTCGTAGGAACTCGGGGACCTGTAAATGACCTGTCAGGGGTTAGAAAACTCACAAAGGAACAAGAAAACAAAGAAAAAATAGCAAGGGAAGGTTTTTTTTGGAGTGGGCGTCCAGGGATCTGAGATGCTTGTTGGCAGCAGGAAGATGATTGCAGCACTGGGAAGAAAAACTCTTGCAAACCCCTTTATGCACACAGCAGGGTATCACACAACTCAATAGAAGAACTCAAGGTTTTCATTCATCAAAAATTATCCCTTCATACAAGAGGCTAGGGTCCCTTAAATAGACCCTTAACCTTGGGCTCCAAGTAAGGGCACATTAGTCTTTACATGAGAATCCTTTTCCCTCTCAAACCCTAGCTAGAAAATAAGAAAACATTAGGTAGAAAAAATCCATAAAATTTCTCTTGACTTGGCCAACACTCCAAGGACACCTAGGGGGGCGTGTTGGGCTTCTAAGAGCAGCAAGGGGCCGGCCCAAAGGGGCCCAGGTGCATGGGTTTGGGCCTTTGGAAGCTGGGGTGGCCTGGTAGCTAGGTAGCAGGAATATTTCCTGGTATCTTGCTTCTTAGGGGCTTGGGCTTGGCGCCTGGGCTTGATTTCTTTGGGCTAGGATGCAGATGGACCTCTAAAATCATGGATGCCTTGGTCTATGAATATATTTTGGTATCTGGAAGGAAATCTGGACATCTGGAGGGCATCTGTAAGGAATCAGGGTTTCTGATTTTCCTCCTGGGGTCTTCAAATCTTCAAGCTGGGTTGGACTTGGGCTAAACTTCCATGTCTTCAATCTGGTTGGACTTGGTCTTTACTTGTATGATGTGGTCTTGAGTCTTTAGTATGCTTGGATAGGACTCAAAAAAATAAAATTAGCTCAACATGAGCTGACCAGTATTGGACTGAACTAGCTCAACATGAGCTGACTAGTACAGAACTGAAATAACAATTCAAAAAACTCAAATAACAACTAAAATGGACTCAGATGAGCTAAGCCCTTATTACAGATGGACTCATAAATTATTGATCAATTTACAGAGGGTTGAAAAGCCTCTGTCTTATTCTGGTGCCTCAGGTGTCCCCACCATGTTGCCAGTGTACTTGATCGGATCTTGCACGATGAATGATTCCACCATACCCTCCGTACCTAGTGGAGTACTTTGTAGTACTCCACTAGTCATTGAGTGCTTCCTATACGTTCATCCGCATCAAGTGATTTCTAAAAGATTTTTAATTCGATGGTGAATCGAAATTGGAGTGCAAAATTATAGGCTGTATCACAAGTTCCTAACGGCCAACTGGATAGTTGATATACCAATCTACATAATTAAGTCACATGTTTGCACATAGTTAAGTATTTCAATATAATTCACATGTTTGCACATGATTAAGCATTACTAAGTTGCTCAAAGATCTAAATTGCTAAGTGCAATGTCCGTTAATTACAAAGTTTGAACAGGATAATGAAGGATAGGACCTGGGAATAATGCACTAGAACTTTAGATAAACATGGACTAACGAGCAAGTCGATAATCCTTCATGGTGTAATGCTTATATATACACATGGGTAGCAAATAAACCTATGATTATTGAAACATCTTGCTAAAGTACTAATGATGAAGTACTACTCTTTTTTCATGCAGATTCAAATTCAAAGAAACAATGGTCGTAGGATATATAAGTAGTAGTTACTAAGATTAATGCATATAGCATAAGAATATGAAGGGAAAAATGATCAATATAGCCTTTTTTTTTTGTTTTAGTACAAAAAAGATCAATATAGCTAAATTAGAGAATGAAAGCTAATTGCATGGAAGGAAAGAATGGTTGCACTTAGTTGAGATTTCTGACTTACCAAAATTTATATTTAAGGAGTTGATATTTAATGAAATTAATTAGGGTTGAAACCTCTACTATACTATCTGGCTAGAGCTTAAATCAAAATGAATTCTTCCTGTAGTATTGATGTAAACTTCTGTGCATCGATCAATAATTTTTTAAAAAAATTCAAATACAAAGGATGAATTTAATATTGTAGACTGAGACACTCTCTCTAGTTGTTAAAGTTTTGATCATTCCGGTATTATTTTTATTAATTTTTAGAAATGGCCTAACTTTATTATCATTTTGTTTAATATTCCAGTTTACTATTTGGCCGATTCAGTTCCAAGGAATTCTTGCATGACTATGTTAGAGTTTTTATACCAAAAAAATAAAATTTTTTTAGCATTTATGTTTTATCTATTTAATTATTGATTCCCTTCTTGGTCAAAGGATGAATTGACCATTTTTCCTAGATAAATATATCTTCATATTTCTTTTTGATTAGTTATTTCTATCATGATCAACCGATCAAAGCATTCTTTTGTTTGTCTTTTTGTGGTCCAAGCAAAGTATACTTAAAAACATTGATGTTATTCCTTTTTGCTCTCTCTTTCTCTCTTTAGTTTGTAAATACTCTTCTACTTTTGTTTTCTTGGCTATTCTTTTGAAAGTGTCGCAGAATGGATCGCAGTGGAATATGAAATTCACAGAAAAAGAAAGAAAAACCTAGCAAAATAAATCACAACACAAGCACAACAAAAGGGATTATGTTGTTTGAAGACTCTTGCTCCTACGTCCATAGCCGCATAGAACAAATCTCCACTATAGAAAAGATTTACAAGAAGTTTTATGGGATGCTTGCCCCAACCCTCAAATAGGAGAAAGAAAAGAAGAAAACAAAAATACTCCAAAAAATATCTCTCACCCAAAAATAATTTTTTGATGGAAGATCTCCTGCCTCCCTACAATTTTTTCTCTTTCTCTGCCTTTTTCTATCTTGAAAAAGGTCTTCAGGGTTTCTATCATGCTCTCTGTCTCTGGATCACTCTGTGTCGCAAGCTACGGTGGCTCTCTGCTTTAAAGAGCCTGAAAACAAGAGAAAACGCGACTCTTGGTTGTTGTAGAAGACCAAAACACCCAAGGACCATCTCCAACCGTCCAATCGTAGATCAAGAGTCCAGATCATGCCAAAATAATGCCGATCAAGCCCAATAAAAGTCGTATCAATCTCAGCCATCTGATCGATCGATTGGATGGTCCAGATCATAAGAAACATCGTGGACTGCTCGTACACCACGAGAAATGGCATGGGAAATGCTGGGAAACACTAGGGAAACGCCCAGGCATGTTGCCACAAGGAGCTGGGCTGAGCCCACGAGCGCCCACGCGCTGGGCCGGGCCGCGCGCCCGGACATGCCGGGCCTGTGCCTGGGCTCCGTGCGCCCACGCGCACGTGCCTGGGCCGTGCGCGTGGGTCGGGCCAGGCCTGGCCCAATCCGTTTAGTCCAATTTTTTTTCTGTTTCTTTTTTTTTGGTTTTCCTTTGGGCTGGGCTTCTGGGCTGCTAGATAAGGCTTCATGCCTAACAACTCTCCCATTTGAAGACTTAGACACAATATCAGCATCCACCTGAAAAAACAAAACTTCCAAAACAAAAGTTAGTATCTTGTGTGGCGCCTCCAATCAGCTAGCTCCGGAAGCCAATTGAGGCCATACACAGCCCCAATTTCTCTGCAGTGATCACCTTTGTCTGCATATCTGCTAGATTCTTTGAGCTCTAAATATTTTCCAGTGACAGACATCCATCTTCAAGCAATATCCTAATGAAATGATATCTCAGTTGTATATAGGGGTGCAAATGGGTCGAGTTGGATCGGGTCATGAGTGACCCCGATCCAGCCTGGTTCTTTGATCGGGTCCTAATATTAGACCTAGATCCAATCCACTAGAAAATCGGGTCGGGTCAGGACCACTATCAAAATTTTCAACCCAACGGGTCATTCGGGTTGGATCGAGTCCACAAATAATGTTCTAATATAAAAAGTTTGGATTTAAATATGAACCGAATAAAATATAGATAACTATATTTTAATTATTACATAGCTAACTATTATTAACCATAAAATAGATAACAAATAATATTATTTACAAGATAAATTAAGATATAAAAATAATTATAACTCTATCTCTATGATAAAAATAAGTTTCATACAAGTTTTAAATTATAATTTAAAAGTCCAAATAGATATAATTCTAAAAGTATTAATATGTTTGAATCGGGTCGGGTCGGGTCGACTCCAAATTCAGTAAACCCAAACCCGACCCGAAAAATGGAATGGGTCTAATTTCAGGACCCAACCCGGATCCATGGGTCCATAAAAATTGATTGGATTGGGTCTAAATGGATCGGGTCGGGTCGAGTCATGGGTCAACCCGACCCATTTGCAGCCTTAGTTGTATATGCTTCGTTCTCACATGGAACATTGGATTCTTCGCAAGATAAATAACACTCTGACTATCACAGAACAGTACACTGCAGCTCTGCTCTCTACCAAGCTCCTTCAGCAAATTTTGTAGCCAGATCATCTCCTTGCTAGCTTCAGTGATTGCCATGTACTCCGCCTCGGTGGTGGAAAGAGCCACGATCTTCTATAGTTGCAAGATTCAGCTTACCATTATCCCGCCAATGGTATACATATACCCAGTCATGCTCCTCCTCGTGTCGGCATCACCACCAAGGTCTGCATCCACATATCCCTGTAAAGTCAAACTGCCCCTCCTGTAGCATAGGCCGACATCCTTGGTACCTTTAAGATATCACAGGATCCACTTGATAGCTTTCCAGTGTTGCTTGCCTTGATTTGCCATGTACCTGCTCACAGCTCCCACTGCATGTGCAATGTCTGGTCTCGTGCAAACCATCGTGTACATCAAGCTGCCAACGGCTGAAGCATACGGAACCTTGGCCATTGTCTTCAACTCATCATCAACCTTGGATGACTGTTCATTCGAATGCTTGAAATGTGTGGCCAAAGGTGTTTTCACCAGCTTTGCATCTGACATGTTGAATCTGTCCAACACCTTTTCAATATACCTACTCTAAATCAACTTCAATGTGTCCGCCGCTCTATCTCATTCGATCCTCAACCCAAGTATCTGCTTTGCTGTGCCCATGTTCTTTATTGCAAATTATCTAGATAGCTCTCGCTTCCATCTTTCAATCTTTTGCATGTCTAGCTCAGCAATCAACATATCATACAACATACAAGAGTAATATCATGAAACTGTCTTCGAGTATTTCTAAATAACAGCAATGATCCTCCTGGCATCTAGCAAAACCATTGTTGATCATGAATCCATCAAACTTCTTGTACCATAATCTAGGGGCTTGTTTTAAACCATACAAGCTTTTCCTCAGCTTGCATACTTGATCTTCTTTATCAGGGACCTCGAAGCTAACAGGCTGCTGCATGTAAATATCTTCATCTATCTCACCATGCAGAAAGGCAGTATGTTGACCCCTGGAATGATTTTGATAATTACAAAATATTGGAGCATGTATGTATTACTAACTCTTTCAATTACTCAAGAAATTCTTGTAGGAAGTATTTATCATTGTATCATTTGGTTTTCTATTCAGTTGAAGTGTATTCTAGTATTGTATGAACTTATGTATATCTCAAGTTGTAAAGCCCTAATTTTTATCCTTGTAATCTTGTAAAAAGGGCTAAAAATTAGTAAAAAGTGAGTATAAATAGGCTAGACATCTGTGGTAAGTTTTTTTGAAGTATTTGGACGACTTGCTCTTGTTGAAAACTTGCCTTGAAGAAGTTCTGCTTGAGCCGACTCATAGACCTTGAGCTGACTCATGGACCAAGAGCCGACTCATGTTCTGGCATGGCATGGAGAGTCTCAAATTTTCAAAAGTTCGAGCCGACTCGGCCCAGATGAGCTGACTCGTCCAGAGTGTGTTTTTGGTCTGTCTGTGATTTCGAGCTGACTTAAGATTCTCGAGCCGACTCAAGTATTGAGTTCTGGCTTTTAACGGCTAGTTGCTGAATCAATTTTTTGAATTCAAAAAAGACTCCAATGGCTATATTTCGGTTCCCTAGGCCCTACAATAGCTAGTTTTGCTTGAAAACTATAAAAGGGAGTATTTATGATGGACTAAAGAATCATCATTGATTATTCATTGAAAGTTAAAGAGCATTCAAGTGAATTTCAAGTCTTTCACCAACCAACTTCAAGTGAGCATTCAAGAAAGGATTCAAAACTTCTCCAACTCATCTTCATTCATTGAATCCAACTTTGGAGGAAGTCAAGTAGCTTTAAGAGTATTCAAGAGCATCTAAAGCAAGGCTTCAATTTGAACTTCATCGGCAACTACCAAACAAATTGGGTTTGTTGTAAAGTTGCTATTTTCATTTGATATATCTTGTTTTCTCTTCAAGAGTAGCAAGGGGCTGTGTCTTATAAGTGTTGAAAGGTTTGTAGGTGAGCCTATTAAAATCTAAGCTTGGGTTTCTTTGGTGAGCCTGGTACTATAAATCAAAGGGAGTTAGGTTCTTGGTTAGCCTGTGTTAAAACCAAGTGTTGGATTTCTTTGGTGAGCCCGATTTAAAAATTAAAGTATAAATGTTTGAATTGTGAGCCTGTTAAAACAATCCAACTGTATTCTGATGAGGGATATAGTGAAAATCCCAAGTGGTGCTTGGGTAGTGGACATAGTAGCGGGTTGCTCCAAGCCACTCTAATTTCTTTGTGTTTGTGATTGTGTTTAATTGACTTATTTGTGTTTGTTGATTTAATTACTTTCGTTGCATAATATATCACAACACCAACACTAAAAGATTTTTTAAAAAGTGCACATACTTTAAAGTTTTTATTATCCCAATTCACCCCCTCTTGGAAAGCCACCTGGGCAACAAGTGGTATCAGAGTAGAGTCTCTGAAATTTCTTAGAATAAAGATTGATGGCAAATCCCATAAGCACCTCTTTAGCTGAAGGCCAATCCACAAACCGACCTCCACTTTTTACTGTAATTAATTACATATATTGGAAGGCTAGGATGAAGATATACATTCAAGATGTAGACTTTCAATTATGAAAGATAATTCAAAAAGGACCTCACACACCCACTATCAGAATTAATGATGTTGAGGTTCCCAAACTTGAAGAGGAATAGGACGAGAATGATATAAAAAAGGCTGAGTTAAATGCCCAAGTCATGAATTTACTTTATTGTACTTTAGATCCAAACGAATTTAATTTTCACGTGTAATTCTGCTAAAGAAATTTGGGATAGGCTCGAATTCACACACGAGGGCACATCACAAGTAAAGACTTCTAAAATTAACCTTCTTGTACATAATTATGAGTTATTCAAAATGGAGCCAAATAAAACTATATCTGTTATGTTTTCATGTTTTACTGATATTATAAATAGTCTTAAAAGTCTTGGTAGGACTTATACTAATGAAGATTTAGTACAAAAAGTTTTGAGATCTTTGCCAGAAAAATGGGAAGCAAAGGTTACAGCTATTCAAGAGGCAAAAGACTTAAACACACTACCATTAGATGAGCTGCTGGGGTCATTAATCACTCATGAGCTAGCCATGCAGCAAAGAACAGAAAAAGACTCAAAAAAGAAAAAGGCCATTGCATTTAAAGCAACTGAAGAGGATAAAGATGAAGATTCAGATACCTCTGATGATGATGATGATATGGAGAATGATGAAATTGCCCTAGTAATAAGAAAGTTCAAGAAATTTATGGGCAGGAGAAGAACTAACGGATGGAGAAAGCAACTCAGAAGAGGAGACTATGGAAAGGAAAGGGAAAAAGACAAAGAAAATAACAAGGACAAAGATAAAATTCTAATTTATTATGAATGCAAGAAACCAGAATACATATGCCCTGATTGTCTAGAAATTAAGAAAAAGTTGTTTAAAAGAAAGAAAAAGAAAGCAATGCTTGTGGCATTGTGCGACAGTGATGAATCTATATCAATCAAAGAAGAAGATACAATGAAGACAGCTCAAATTTACCTTATAGGTTTGGAGGATAAGGTAACAACTTCATAACCAAATTTAGATTTTACCTATGATGAGCTTTACAATGCTTTTGTGAATTATTATCTGAATTTAAAAAGGCTGGTTTGAAAATGAAGAATTTGAAAAATAATTGTGATACAGTTGAAAATGATAAAAATGAAGTTTGTGAAAGAAACAAGATTTTACAAAGAAAATTAAGTATGACTTGTGAAAGACTTAAAACTATCCAATTTGAAAAGGAAGAATTTCTTGAAAAGAATAGAACTTTACAAAAAGAAAATACTATTTTGCAAGAAGAAGTTCAAAAGCTAAAACACTTGGTTGAAATATTAACTTTAAGCTTTAACAAACTTAAACTGATTTTGAAAAATCAAAGAGATTCTAATAACAAGTTTGGAATCAGTTACAAAAGTTCGAATACAAATAAGTTTTTTGCATCCACCTCTTATGCTCCCAAGTTGATTACATCAAAGCAATATGGACCTAAGTTTGCATCATATGCTTCTTATTCAAAGTCAAGAATTATTTGCCATGCATGTAATAATATTGGTCACAAAGCATTTGAATGTCATTTGAAATATAATGGCAAAAAGAAAATCAAGAAAATTTGGATTCCAAAAGGAACCAATCCTACTAACTTGCAAGGACCCAAGAGAGTTTGGGTACCTAAATCTACTACTTGATTGTTTTACAGGGATATCTTGCAGCCATGAACGCAAAGAAAAGATGGTACCTTGATAGCGGCTATTCAAGACATATGACGAGTGATATAGATCAATTCTTCACCCTGAAACAAAAAGACGGTGGCATGGTAACCTTTGGTGATAATCGTAAAGGAAGGATAATTGATATTAGTAAAATTAAAATTACTCCTTCCACCTTTATTGAGAATGTACTACAAGTAGAAAAATTAAAGCATAATCTGTTAAGTATCAGTCAATTATGTGATATTGGCTTTAATGTTTTCTTCAAGTCTTCAATGTGTATAGTAGTTGATCCTCTTAACTCTAGTACAAAGTTCAATGGACATAGACTTGGCAATATATATGTAGTAGATCTTAACGATCTAGCTATGTCAAGTAATACAAGTCTTGTAGCAGTGAATGATAAGAGCAAGGAATCAAGTCTACTATGGCATTGATGACTTGGACATACTAATATGGATACTATTGCAAAACTTATTTCAAAAGATTTAGTTAAAGGTTTGCCAAAGTTTAAACTAGATTTTGTGGTGGGGACACCATAGGCACCAAAATAAGACAGAGGCTTCTCAACCCTCTGTGGATTAATTAGTAGTATTTGAGTCCATTTGTAATAAGGGCTTAGTCCAGCCGAGTTGTTATTTTGTCATTTAAGTCCTGTACTAGTCAGCTCATGTTGAGCTTGTCTTCTTCCTGAGTCCTGTACATGTCAGCCCAAGTACAAGAGAAGACCAAGCCAGCCCAAGTGAAGACCAACCCAACTGAAGACATGAAGACCAACCCAACTGAAGACATGAAGACCATGGAAGAACTAGTAGAAGAAATCAGGAACCCTAGAGTCATATCGAAAGCCCGAGAGCCTTGGATCGTAGCCCAAAGTAGATTAAGCCAGCCAAGGCCTAGGAGAGGAGCTAGGGCGCCAAATGCTTAAGGTTACCTTCCCCTTGGTTGGCCACTTAGAGTCACCCCTCTTGGCCGACCAAGTCAAGAGAGGAGGAGAGAATTAAGGGATTTTTTCTACCTAAACCTACCATGTATTCTTGTTAGAGTTGGGGTTGAATTAAAACTCCTAGGTAATGACTAATGTAACCTTACTTGGGGGCCAAGTCTAAGAGTCTATTTAAGAGACTCTACTCTCTTGTATCAAGGCATCTTTTCATGAAATAATATTGAGTTCTTCCAATTGCTGTGTGCTACCTGCTGTGTGCTAAAAGGGATTCTGTGTGAGCCCTTCCATCTTTTCGGTGTTCTGCGCCCAGTCTCCAGCCACCATCCAGCTCTCCAAACCCTAGCCACCCTCTTCAAACACCTCCTTCCCCTTGTTATTTTCCCTTTACTACTTCATCCTTGCTTTGTTTTCTCACCCGTGAAAGGTTGTTTGCAGGTCCATCGACTCCTATGAATCCAACGACTCTAGCCGGGCAGCAATTGGATCACCGAGTTGAAAGCCAGAAATTCGCGGGTCTCCAGCTTGATTTTCCAGGCCACATCCGAGAGTGAGAGCGATCCCTTCGCATACGATCTACACTAGGCGCATCAACCATTGTCAGGTACACCCCCTCTGCCCACCAGTCCCTTTATTGAAGATGAACTAGCCCAACCGAGACTTCTCAACCTCGGCGGTCCACTTTCTATTACTTTTTAGAACCTGTTATGCATGCTTTTTGTTTCTTAATTTCATATAGAACTCTCTACTTAGTTTTTTGGTATGATCTTCGGGATTCAAACATATAACTTAATATATAATAATACAAAAATAATCTGCATGCATATCTAGTTTCGTATCATTTGGTATCAGAGCCAATTTTGGGCTCAGTTCTCTTTGGATATTTGGATCGAGTGCTTCACCATGGCCGTCTAGTCATAGGAGACTAGTAGGGCTGCAAGACCCTCTCTTCTCATTCTACAGGATCGCCTATGGCGGTAGGGGTGCCGCTGTGAATTGATCCCTGAAGAACACAAAGAGTTCCATTAGGGTTTTTGCACTTTCGACCTTCTCAATATATCCTCTGTTATTTTAATTATTTATGCCTGCATAGAACTCAAAAGTTTATGAAATTTATTTTTCTGAATTCCTTGTAATTGAGATTGACTTTCAAAATTTCCTCATAAATTATTTTGGTCTGTGGATTTTCTTCTAGCCAAAAAACTTCCTGAGAACAGTTCTACTCTATTTTGGCAACAAAATCGATTTCAGAAATTTCCTCATACTATGTAAGTTATCTTTCTATTTAAAAAAATATCAAAACAAAAATATATATATATACTCAAAAACACCAAAAATACCTAACCCTAATTTGCATTTTCATCTGCCTGCCATCATTGCATAAAATACTTTAAGGACACTTTCTATCCAAGATAAATGGAAGGAGGTCATTACCTTTCCTTAGCCCAAAATCACCATCCTTGCATTCTATCCCAAGCCTAACTTAAAATTAACTAGACTTAATTTGCCCTAGTGGGCTAGGGACACCCATCGGCCGGATTCATCATTGTGAGATGACTAGTGCATCCAATTCATTTCCTATTACTGGATATTGGTGTCTAGGAAAGAGGTACAGTGTTAAATGACCTAAGCGGATCGGTGGTTCCTTAATTGGGTCCCTGCGAGAGCAGGGGGGCCTCCCACCATCCCATCTCTTACCTGACCAGATTGAAGGACTAGGATTTGAGTTGTGTGTAAGTTGAGTCAACCCATTCTGATTGGGCTCTAGGTCTAGGTAGCCATAGTCGATTCGTCTTTGAGTCTTGCATGTGCACTAGCTTAGGAGTCGATGTGTGTGTTTGATTGCATGACCATTAGATTAGAAGTCCAATACCGATAGCCTCAACCCAACTTAACCGTGTAAAACCATGGAGTCCAACCCTAGGAGAACCCCATACCATGACCCCTATTTGGAGCCCAACCTTAGGAGAGCCACTAGGTATGTTGTGTTGGTAGCACCTAAATTTTATGATCCTGAGTGTGAGGATTATCTTGCTTGGGAAAGAGATATGGACCTGTATTTTGAACAAAATATGGGTTTTTATTCTAAAAGACATCAATTCAGGTTTGCTAAAGCTAAGTTAGTTCACCAAGCCAAGGTAGACTGGGATAATGTTGAGAGAATACTTAGGCAAGAAGGCCGTGAACCCATAACTACTTGGAGTGACATGAAACTTGAAGGATAGAGTACCTACCCAAGTCCTATGAGTCCAAGAGACCCACAACCTATAGATCTTAGGACTCCAAATCCTATGAACCTAGAACCAATGTATCCAAAACCTATGAACCTAGATCCTATGACTCTAGATCCTATGCACCCACACCCTATAAGCCCAATAGACCCATGACCTATAGATTTGAACCCATGATCTATGAGAAAAATGAACCCCTAGGCCATCGACCTAAATCCCATAAGGTTAGTACCCCTAGATATGAGTCCAATAGTAAGCCACTACCCCTTTGGCATCCTGAACCTACTAGGAGTAGTGCCCATAATCAGAGACCAAGACCTAGCCAAGTCTCCTTAGCCGACCTTACCATACCATCCCTTTGATTCACAAGGATGACATTAAAGTGAAAGTGTATGAAGTTGATGTGAACCTAGTGGAAGAGTATGAGGGAGAAGAGGAGACACCTCTAGAAGACCTATAATTAGTTGACCCCGTAGGTACTTAGGTAGAAGCCAATCTAGAGTTAGTTGACCCTAACTATATCCAGCCTAAAGCTGTAGTAGAAGAACAATTAGAGAAAAAGAACCTAGAGACTACTGCTAGAACCTTACTTGAGGAAATCATAGAGGAGAGCCAAATTACAGAGTCTAGTCCTAAAATACAAGAACCAGAAGAATTTATTAAGGACCTGATCTCTTTGAATCAGTACCCTCAGGATGAGCCCCCTCCTATAGTTCTCATTAAGGACCTCTTTCCTGAGATTAGTAACCCCTCCTTCCATTATGCAAACTCTATAGATATAACTCAACCTCATAAGGTTAGCCTCATTAGTCTAGGATTAGTCCCTGACATGTCTTCTTATATCATACTTTATCCAACAACCCTGAACCTTTTTTCCTACCCTACCAGACTAATTCTAAACCCACCTCTTATTTTCTACCCTTTCCAGACACCTCCAGCATTTCTAGAATCATTAGATTGTATTTAGTTGAGATTAGCATACTGCATACATTCATTACGCATGTTAGATTTGCATTTTACTTCTAGCATACTCTATGGAATTTTCTAGGAGCCCATTGTAAATTTTCATGTGCATGCCAAACTAGGATCAAACCTAGAGAATCTATGATCTGTTAGGTTTAGGTCCAAAGAGTTCAATAAATTTTTTTTCAATAGGAATGCATAGTCAACTCTGTTAGGTATTAGTATGAGTCCTTTGCATCACCTGTTAGGAGTCTGCATGTGCCCAGCATGATCACCACCTGCATTAATTTAGAAACAAACTGGCTAATTCCAGGAGAAAGGGCCAAGAAATTTAATGTAGTGGATTCTATCATGGTTAGGCTTAGGCCTGAGCGATTCCCACTTGGGACCATTAAGAAGCTTCATGCTCGTAGAGCCGGACCTTTTAAAGTGATAGAGAGGGTTGGACCAAATGCCTATGTGTTAGATTTGCCTCCATATTTGGACATTAGTTCTACCTTCAATATCGCAGACCTGGTTGAGTATAGGGAATTGGCAGCGATACCCAGTGAGGCCTTTGGACCTACTCCTTCCATTATGAGTGATCCTATCCCAGAGTATCCACCAATTATTTGGCCTAAGAGAGGAGAACGGATTGAGCATATCCTGGATGATCAAGCCATAACGACTCGGGGTCGTGGCTATCAACGCTACATGGTCTGATGGCAAGGCTGGCCAGAGTCAGACGATTCATGGATTTCTCGAGAGGACTTGCAATGCCTCAACCCAGACCTCCTCAAGAGATATGTGAGTCAGCCTGATCTTCACTCGACAGGGTCGAGTTCCTTCCACCCTAGGATAATTGTGGGGACACCAGAGGCACCAGAATAAGACAAAGGCTTCTCAACCCTTTATGAATTAATTAGTAGTATTTGAGTCCATTTGTAATAAGGGCTTAGTCCAGTTAGTTGTTATTTTGTCACTTGAGTCCTGTACTAGTCAGCTCATGTTGAGCTAGTCTTCTTCCCGAGTCCTGTACATGTCAGCCCAAGTACAAGAGAAGACCAAGCTAGTCTAAGTGAAGACCAACCCAACTGAAGACATGAAGACCAACCCAACTGAAGACATGAAGACCATGGAAGGCCTAGTAGAAGAAATCAGAAATCCTAGAGTCACATCAGAAGCCTGGGAGCCCTGGACCGCAGCCCGAAGCAGATTAGGCCAGCCAAGGCCCAGGAGAAGAGCTAGGGTGACAAATGCTTAAGGTTACATTTCCCTTGGTCAGCCACTTAGAGTCACCCCTCTTGGCCGACCAAGTCAAGAGAGGAGGAAAAAATTAAGGGATTTTTTCTACCTAAACCTACCATGTATTCTAGCTAGAGTTGGGGTTGGATTAAAACTCCTAGGTAATGACTAATGTAACCTTACTTGGGGGCCAGGTCTAAGAGTCTATTTAAGAGACTCCCATCTTTTCATCAAATAATATTGAGTTCTTCCAATTGCTGTGTGCTACCTGCTGTGTGCTAAAAGGGATTCTGTATGAGCCCTTCCATCTTCCCGGTGTTCTATGCCCAATCTCTAGCCGCCATCCAGCTCTCCAAACCCTAGCCGCCCTCTTCAAACACCTCCTTCCCCTTGCTGTTTTCCCTTTACTACTTCATCCTTGCTTTGTTTTCTCACCCATGAAAGGTTGTTTGCAGGTCCCTCGACTCCTATGAATCCAACGACTCCAGCCGGGCAGCAATCATATCACCGAGTTGAAAGCCGGAAATCTGTGGATCTTTGGCTTGATTTTCCAGGCCGCATCTGGAAGTGAGAGTGACCCCTTCATATATGATCTGCACCAGATGTATCAACCATTGTCAGGTACACCCCCTCTACCCACTAGTCCCTTTATTGAAAATGAACTAGCCCAACCGAGACTTCTCAGCCTCGGCGGTCTACTTTCTATTACTTTTTAGATCCTGTTATGCATGGTTTTTGCTTCTTAATTTCATATAGAACTCTCTACTTAGTTTCTTGGTCTGATCTTCAGGATTCAAACATATAACTTGATATATAAAAACACAAAAATAATCTGCATGCATATTTAGTTTTGCATCATTTTGATTACATCTGTGATGCATGCCAATTAGGAAAACAAGTAAGGGGATGTTTTAAATCCAAAAATATTATTTCTACCACTAGACCTTTAAAGCTACTTCACATGGATCTATTCGGACCCACTTGGACAACAAGCCTAGGTGGTATGAAGTATGGTCTTGTGATTGTAGATGATTTTTTGAGATACACTTGGATTTTATTTATTCCACATAAAGATAAAACTTTTAAAACATTTAAAAAGTTTTACAAAAGAGTTTCAAACTTAAAAAATATTTCTGTTATTTTTATTCATAGTGATCATGGTACGAAATCCAAAAATCTATATTTTGATCATTTTTACACAAAACATGATATTGATCACAACTTCTCCATTCCTAGAACACCACAGCAAAATGGTGTTGTAGAGAGAAAGAATGAAACCTTGGAAGAAATGTCCAGAATAATGCTTTGTGAAGGCAATCTTCTAAGATACTTTTGGACTGAAGCTGTAAATATCGCTTGTTAACCAAAGTTTTAATCAAATCTATTATATGAAAAACCCCCTATGAACTGTGGAACAATAAAAAGTCTAACATTGATTATTTTCATATTTTTGGTTGCAAATATTTTGTACTTAATAATGGTAAAGATAATCTTGGTAAGTTTGATGCTAAATCTGGTGAGGCCATCTTCCTTGATTACTCTTCAAATAGTAAAGCCTATTGAGTTTTCAATAAAAGAACTTTAACTATAGAAGAATCAATTTATGTTATTTTAAATAAAACTGACATGACATCTTCTAAAAAAGAAGATTATGCTGATGATGATGCAGGTACACTTGAACATGGATTAAAGGACATGACTATCAAAGATAAGCAAGCAAGTGAACTACAAGAAGAAATGGTAAGTAAGAATCATGAAGATATACCTAAAGAATGGAGGTATGTACATTCACATCCCAAAGAACTCATTATAGGAGATCCATCATAAGGCATCAAAACTAGAGCTTCACATAAGGATGCACATGATTTGATTGCTTTTATATCTCATGTAGAACCACATACCATAGAAGAAGCTGAAATTGACCCTAATTAGATGTTAGCTATGCATGATGAGTTAAACCAATTTAGGAGAAACAATGTTTGGACACTTGTAGAGAGACCAATTAACTACCCTGTTATAGGTACTATATGGGTTTATAGAAACAAGCTAGATGAGTAAGGTAATGTAATTAAGAATAAGGCTAGACTGGTAGCTCAATGTTACAATCAAGAAGAAGAAATAGATTTTGATGAGACCTATGCACCAGTAGCTAGGCTAGAAGCTATTATATTACTCTTGGCATATGCATGTTTTATGAACTTTAAATTATTTCAAATGGATGTAAAGAGTGCTTTTCTAAATGATTTTCTATCCAAAGAAGTTTTTGTAGAACAACTACCTGGTTTTATCGATCATGCTTTTTCAAATCATGTTTTAAAATTAAATAAAGCTTTATATGGTCTTAAACAGGTACCTAGAGCCTGGTATGATAGATTAAGCAAGTTTTTGCTTGAAAATGATTTTGTAAGAGGTAGTGTTGATACTACCTTGTTTATTCAAAAGAAAAATAATGATATTTTGGTTGTTCAAATTTATATTGATGATATAATGTTTGGATCTATTGATGAGTCATTGTATCAAGATTTTGCTAAGTTAATGCAGGGTGAGTTCGAAATGAGTCTAATGGGTGAGCTGAACTACTTTCTCGGGCTTCAAATCAAACAATGAAGGAAGGGATTCTAATCAATCAAGCCAAATATATTAAAGAAATTATCAAAAAATTTGGTATGGAATCAAGCAAAAAAGTTGGAACACCCATGAGTCCTGCATGTATATTAGATGAAGATAAAAATGGCACAAGTGTTGATCAAAAATTGTATAAAGGTATGATCGGATCTCTACTCTATTTAACTGCTAGTAGACCTGATATTCTATTTAGTATTTGTATGTGTGCACGTTTTCAATCAAATCTAAAAGAATCACACAATATTGTTGTTAAAAAAATTTTCAAATATCTTAAAGGCACATGTAATATAGGATTATGGTATTCCAAGCATTCATCTTTAAAGTTAATTAGTTATTCTGATGCTGATTATGGTGGCTGTAAGATTGATAGAAAAAGCACCAGTGGCACATGCTAGTTTTTAGGTGCCAACTTGATTTCATAGCACTGCTGTAAACAAAACTCTATAGCACTATCTACTGCTGAGGCAGAGTATGTGGTTGCAGGGAGCTGTTGTGCACAAGTGTTGTGGATCAAGTAACAGCTAGAAGACTATGGTGTTATCCAGTCAAAGATTCTTATCAAATGTAATAACACAAGTGCTATTAATTTATCAGAAAATTTAATTCAGCATTCTATAACAAAGCATATAGAAATTAGACATCATTTTATTAGAGATCATGTCTTAAATAATGTTATAGAATTAGAATTTGTACCAACTGAGAACCAATTAGCTGATATTTTTACCAAACCTCTTAGCTAAGATAGATATGAAAAGATTAGAGGTGAGCTAGGTCTATGTGACCCTTATTAAAATTGTTGACCTAATTTTTCAAAAAATAGGAAAAATTATCTAAAGTTTTCAAAAGTCAATTTAGAGCTTTTGATCGCTTGATCTAGTATTGATTTATCCACAGAAACCATTAGTTTGACCATTCAAGCTTTATCTTGTATTTTTGCTCGAGCCAACTCGAGCAATCCCCTGTCCTATCGAGCCGACTCGCAGGACGAGTTGAAGCTTTTTAAAATAGGGTTCCGTAAGCCCTCAAACCTATTTCCTTTCCACTTCTACTATTGAACTCCAACCGTTCCCTCTCCTAAGCCTTAGAAAAACCTCTATAACCCTTCCTAATCTCCAATCCGAGCAAGATGGGTCCTAGAAAGGTCGTTGCAAAGAGACCAAAAAGGATTGTTCATTCGATTATGGAAGAATAGAGGACAAAAAGAAGGTTGGATGCTTCAGCTTCACATTCCATGGAAGAGCAGCATGAAGAGCAGCAATTCGAAGCTCTAGAAGCCCCCAGGTAGATCATCCTTATGGGAAATAGACAGGTAACATCTAGAAGATTTATGGATTTTAACTTTCTAGAGCAAGAAAATCTAAGGATAGGAGATTGGCTTGATGCTCAGGGTTGGAAATCATTTTGTATGCTCGATTTGTCCACATATCCAACCCTAGTGAGACAGTTTTTTGAGAACCTATCCCTGGGCACCTTTCATTTGGAATCCACTGTTAAAGGAAAAAGCATTATGGTGAATGAATAGAAATTGAGCAGTGTTCTTCAAATTCCGAAAGAAGGAGAATGTTATTTGGTGTTGAAGGAAAAGCAGAGGACACTGAGAAAAGTCCTAGAGAGGAGTGATGTATCTGGGATTATTCATGTCAGAGCAAATCAATTGTCTTTGGAGATGAGGCTAACTCATAACATCATTAGCCGAGTGTTCTTACCCAGAATAGGAAGATTCAACTGGGCAAGTGAAAAATATTTGATGTTTATGAGATGTCTGATTGAGAGGAAGGCCCTCAACTTGCCCTTCATTATGATCTCTTATATGAGGGAAGCAGCTCGCAAGGCACGAGGCTGCCTTCCCTATGGTACGGTGTTTACACTTCTTTTCCAGGATGCTGAGGTTGATTTATCAGGTGAGGACAGTAGGCCCCTGTTACATATTGACAGGTACAATATGAAATCTTTGAACAGAATGGAGTTTCTTAAAGTTGATGGACATTGGATTTGGAAGACCTTCAAGCAGAGAGCTATACATTCTAATGAGGAGTCCGATGAGGATAACCAGGCTAGACAGCCACAGGGCATTGAGGCAGAGCGACTTACTGATGAGGCTAGACCCTCTGAGCCAGCACCCACTCTACCTCAATCACCTATGAGAGAATCTGATACTAGTGGTTCGAGAGATGATCAGAGATTGCAGGTTATCTTGGATGAGCTCTCTACTTTGCAGTGAGGCAGAGTAGAAACTAATGCCAGGATTGTTGCTCTACAGACCAAGATGAGGGATGGTTTTCAGCAGATCTTGACAGTTCTTTGGAAGATCAGTGCAGCTAGACCATCAGCACCTCCTCCACCACCAGCAAGACCAGATGATAATGCTGACATTGGACAAGGAGAGACTGAGCCTTCTGCTGGCACACCTATTGCAGATACTCCTATAGTTGGGGATGGTACTGGTGCACAAGTCACTGAGGGACAGAGCACTAGTGTATCAGACACTCCAGCGACTCAGATTCTTTTGAGCACCAGCACTTTAGCCTTGTTTGATCCTCCTTCTGTGTAGCCCACTCCCATTCTGATCTCTTCATAACCTCCTTCCAGGCCTAGACCTAGAGTTCCTAAACCTACTGCTCCCATTAAGATTAGACTTAGGGACCTTAGGCCTAGGTTTCCTAAATTTAAACCTCAACCTGGCATTTTAGAAGTTGGCTCTTCTTCCAGTGAAGATGAGTCTAGTGCTTCTTTCTGAGCATTAGGTCTTTTTTTTTCTGCATTTTCTCATGTATGTGATACTATTTTGTAGTGCTTAGCACTTTTGTATTGTATCACATCCTGTACTGACTTTCCATATATATATATATATATATATATCTTTTGAAAATTTTGTGTTTTAATTGATACATATGTATGAATGATTGTGAATGAATGTTATCACTAAAATGTATATGTTTTATTGATGACAAAAAGGGGGAGAAGAGCATGAAAATGAATAGAAAAGTATGATAAAAACAAGAAGTATATTACATATCAAGCATAAATTACCCTGTTATATGAGAAAGGAGGAGCAATTATTGAAATTTCTTTAAAATATAAAGTGAAAAGTTCTCCTGACTAAAGATGGAAATTAGTATATTGGTAATTAGTATATAATCTGATACTTGCTTATAGCTTTAGTGCATGACTAGTATAATAACCTTATTATCCTGATACATGTTCTTAATAGTTGATATGTTGTTTTGATACTAGTTCATTTCTACATCTTGATACTTTATTTGTTCTGATACATACTACCTTGAATATGCACTGATACATATGAATATCGGTACGTAGTATGTCATTACATGTAATTGTAAAGTGTTCTAAAGCTTTTTATGCCCAGTGTTTTGTCATCATCAAAAAGGGAGAGATTGTTGACCCCTGGAATGATTTTAATGATTACAAAACATTGGAGCATGTATGTATCACTAACTCTTTCAATTAATCAAGAAGTTTTTGCAAAAAGTATTTATCATTGTATCATTTGGTTTCCTATTCAGTTGAAGTGTATTCCAGTATTGTATGAATTATGTACATCTCAAGTTGTAAAGCCCTAATTTTTATCCTTGTAATCTTGTAAAAAGGGCTAAAAATTAGTAAAAAGTAAGTATAAATATGTTAGACATCTATGGTAAGTTTTTTTGAAGTGTTTGGAAGACTTGCACTTATTGGAAACTTGCCTTGAAGAAGTTCTGCTTTAGCTAACTCATAGACCTCGAGCCAACTCATGGACCGAGAGCCGACTCATGTTCTTGCACGGCATAAAGAGTCTCAAATTTTAAGAAGTTTGAGCCGACTCGACCTAGAAGAGCCAACTCGTCCAGAGTGTGTTTTTGGTATGTCTGTGACTTCGAGCCAACTCAAGGTTCTCGTGCCGACTCGAGTGTCGGGTTCTGGCTTTTAACAGCTAGTTGCTGAATCAATTTTTTGAATTCAAAAGAGACTCCAATGGCTATATTTCGGTTCCCTAGGCCTTACAACTGCTAGTTTTGCTTGAAAACTATAAAAGGGAGTATTTATGATAGATTAAAGGATCATTATTGATTATTCATTGAAAGTTAAAGAGCATTCAAGTGAATTTCAAGTCTTTCACCAACCAACTTCATGTGAGCATTCAAGAAAGGATTCCAAGCTTCTCCAACTAATCTTTATTTATTGAATCCAACTTTGGAGGAAGTCAAGAAGCAGCTTTAAGAGAATTCAAGAGCATCTAAAGCAAGGCTTCAATTTGACCTTCATATGCAACTACAAAACAATTGGGTTTGTTGTAAAGTTGCTATTTTCATTTGATATATCTTGTTTTCTCTCCAAGAGCAGCAAGGGGCTGTGTCTTATGAGTGTTGAAAAGTTTTTAGATGAGCCTATTAAAACCTAAGCTTGGGTTTCTTTGGTGAGCCTAGTACTAAAAACCAAAGGGAGTTAGGTTATTGGTTAGTCTGTGTTAAAACCAAGTGTTGGGTTTCTTTGGTGAGCCAAGTTTAAAAACCAAAGTGTAGAGGTTTGGATTGTGAGCCTGTTAAAATAATCCGACTGTATTCTGGTGGGGGATATAGTAGAAATTCCAAGTGGTGCTTGGGTAGTGGACGTAAGAGCGGGTTGCTCCGAACTACTCTATTTCTTTGTGTTTGTGATTGTGTTTGATTGACTTATTTATGTTCGTTGATTTAATTACTTCAATTGCATAATTTATCACAACACCAACACTAAAAGATTTTGTAAAAAGTGCACATACTTGAAAGTTTTTATTATCCCAATTCACCCCCCTCTTGGGAAGCCACCTGGGCAACACAGTAGTAACATCCAGTTGCTCTAGGTGTAAGTCCTTCGCAGCTACAATATGCTCAGAACAACTCGAATCGTAGAGAGCTTAACAATAGGAAAAAAAATCTCGGTATAATCTATGCCCTCTTTCTGTTGGAATTCTTTCATGACCAGCCTCGCCTTGTACCTCTTATTGCCATCGGGTTCCTCTTTGACCTTGTAGACCCATTTATTATGCAGTGCTTTCTTTCCATCCGGTAGTGTGTTGAGCTCCTATGTCTTATTTTTTATTAAGGATTGCATCTCATCCTTCATTGCCAGCTCCCACTTGACCGAATCTTTGCTTTCCATAGCCTCATCAAAGCACTCTAGCTCTGCTCCATCTGTCAATAGCAGGTAATGCAGGGAGGGTGAGTACCTTACATATAGTTTCAGGGTCCTTGCAGATCTTCTCAATTGAGGTGTCATTGGCTCAGGCTCATGAACTCTTGCTCTCTCGGCAATATCCTCCTCAGTAATCTCTTTCAACTCTACTCGCTCTTTCTCATTGTTTGCCTTTTCTGCTCTATCTGGAACACCTTGGTCCTTGTACAGGCTTCTCTCATTGAACACCATGTCCTTGGTCCTGATGATTTTCTTATCCTTCTCGCTCCAGAGCTTATAACCAAAATCATCAGTGCCATAACCAATGAAGAAGCACTTCTTCAACTTTGCATCTAGCTTGTCTCTCTTCTCAGCATTGACATGGACATAGAAGACATGACCGAAGACCTTCAGGTGAGATAGTTTGCTGATTTACCCATCCATTCTTCTTCAGGGATCTTACAATCAAGAGGGATGGAGGGATCTCTATTAATCACGTATGTAGCAGTGCTAACTGCCTCAGCCCAAAATATCTTGGGCAATCCAGCATGGAGCCTCATGCTCCTCGCACTCTCGTTTAGGGTACGATTCATGTGCTTAGTTATCCCATTTTGTTGTGCCGTACTCGGGATAATCTTCTCTATCTTGATCCCATTAGCTGTGCAGAACTCCTTGAACTCAGTACTACTATACTCGTCTCCATTATCTGATCTTAGACACTTGATTTTCTGTCCAGACTTATTTTTTACTAAGCTTTTCCACTTCATGAAAGTGTCAAACATATTAGATTTATTCTACAAAAAATAAATCCATACCTTCCTAGTGGAATCGTCGATAAATGTAACATAATACTTTGAGCCTCCAAGGGATGCTACCGGAGAGGGATCCCACACGTCAGTGTGAACTAGCTCTAGCTTTTCCGATCTTGGTGCTCTGCCTGTCTTGATGAAGCTGACCCTCTTCTGCTTCCCAAGAACACAATGCTCGTAGAAAACAACATTCGTCATTATTGCCCAGGAAAGGATGCAACCCAAGAGGGGGGGTGAATTGGATCTTTCAAAAACTATTTGCAATAAACTAAATAAGTATATGCTAATTCAATTCAAGTACTTGTGTTTTGTCAAAGTATTTGTGTGCTTCAAAATAATATGCAACGAAATCAATAAAGTAAATGCACAAGAGAAAATAAGCAATAAAGAAGCAAGCACAAATACAAGAATGTATAGTGGTTCGGTGTACTCCAAGGTACCTACATCCACTCTCCAAGTTTTCCTTGGAAATTCCACTATAATCACCAAGATTACAGTTGATTAGTTTTCCGGGCTCACTAATCAAAACCCAAGTTGGTTTTGTCACCTAGGCTTACCAATAATTTTTACAACTTATTTTGTCTCGGGCTTACAAGTTAAATCCTAGTTAATTTCAAGGCTCACCAACAACTATCCTTGGTTTTACGGGCTAACCAAGACCTTAATTGATTTTAAGGCTCACCAACAACCTTCCTTGATTTTGCGGGCTAACCAAGAACCTAATTGGTTTTCCAAGGCTCACCAAAAATCTCAAGTAAACAATGTAAGAGCAATATGAAAAGAATACAATTTAAGCTTTCTAAAATAAAGCAAATATCTCTTTGAAGTCCTTGATTGTTGATGAAGAACTAGTCTTTAAGTTGTTGAAGCCTTTGATTGCAGCTTGATGATGTGAACTTGGATGCTCTCTTTAAAACTCGGAAGCTTGAAGGCTTGAACCACTCAACTCTTGAATCCTTGAAGGATATTCAATGATCTCACCAAAGGATTACATTTCCATTTAATTTTTGATATTTATATAGCCCTCCAAATCATAGATGACCATTTATGACCATTGGGGATGAAAATATAGCCATTTGAAAGCAAGTTGGAGAAGTTCTGTAGCCCAGAAAACTAGCCGTTACAATTCAAGTGTCGATACTTCACCTCCAGGTATTAACACTTCATTTTCAAGTATCGACACTTCATTTCCTTGAGTCGACACTTGAGGCAAAAACCTCTAGATGGCATAGTTCTGTATTTTCAAAATTCTCAGGCCTGGAGTCGACACGTTATTTGCAGGTGTCAACATTTCCTTGTGCCAATGTAGAAACTTGACCAAAATCAATTTTAACCTCTTCAAGTTCCTCCATATCAATTCCAAAGTCCATATACTTGATTTTCCATTGATTTAAGGACTTTTTCAACTGAAATCAAGCATTTCTTCATTCAATATGGATGAGTAATAAGATCTGATAAATATACTTAAAATATAATAAGTACTCATATATACTTTTAAATATTTTGTCAATTATTAAAATCAAGACTAAAGTCAACAATCTCTCCCTTTTTGATGATAACAAAATCTTTAAGTATAGGAATAGGGTAAGCTTAAAAAGATTAATAATAGTATAAACAATAAGCTCAAAATTAATAAGCATCAAGCTCCCCCTCAATATATGATCCACAAAACTTTTCAAAAATTCTTCAAAATATTTTTCAAATTATGCAAAATTTTCAAATTTTCTCTATCTTACTAATTCTTCCCTTAAGATAAAAACTTATTGCTTTCTTCTTCCCCTTTGACACTTTTTTTCATTTCTCATATGATTTTTCATGTTTATCCAATCTTTTCCTTTTTCATACTTAACATTTTTCTCCCCCTTTTTGACATCATGAAAAAAGGTGAAAGGCAATACAAAAATGGGAATGAAGGTGAAAATAATAGCAAGTAGATCATCAAAATCAATATATGAAATTAATTAATCATGATACCGCCTGAAATTGTTATAGATTGAACATAATATAGCACTTGAAATATGATACCACTTGAAATATAATACGATTGAACATGATACCACAAAAATGATATGCACATGCCAAAAAAAATAATTCAATATATATAAACTCTGATAAGCAAATTATCCATTCACCTTACTCATTCATGGGATAAGGTCACAGCGGCACCCAACACGTCATAAGAGATCCCAGTGAATGGGAAGAGATGGTCTTTAAACCCTACTTAGCTCCTATAACCGGATGGCCATGATGACTAACCCAATTCAAAGCAGTTACTAGGAATTTTTTTAAAAATAAATTTTGATACCAATTGAATATGATACCACTTGAATGTAACTTCCCTCAAAGGATTAGATTTGAAAACAAGAAGGAGTATCAGAGCAATATAAGTAAAGCATGATATCAAAAATATTGAAAGCATCATATATGTATATAATGATAACAAATCTTTGGATGCTCTCCCTAAATGTTATTTCTCCTTAAAAATATACATTTATTTGAGAAATAAAACATGAAAGCACATGCATCAAGATTTGAAATTTTTCAAGATATTCATGATTTTCAAACTGCAAAGCATTGATACAATTTAAAAACTTTTAGCATGATTTCAAATTCATTTAAAATTATTTGATATCCATACAAATGCTAGAAGTAATTTAATAGCAAGTCTAGCTACTAGAGCAAGGGTTTATCAATTTGCATACCTTCTTCTTAAATGTAACTCTTAACTACCAGTTCTATACTTGATCCAAATCATTTCTAGCTTATGCATAGATACCAAAAATGAAAATACATAAATCATAACATTTTACTTGAAATGATTTAAAAACTATATTAATCAAAATTAAGTGAAAGTCTAATAATCACAAGTTTAATCATGAGAGCATGAAATCCATCAACATAAAAAATTTGTGATTACAATAAATGACTATTAGTTTAAGCTTGATTCTAATTAATTAATTGAAATAATTTTCAAATCAATATGCATCTTTAAAAGTATTTTTCATGAAATAATTTAAGATACATTAATCAAAATCAAGTGAAATTTTTACAATCACAAGTTTAATCATGATAGCATGAAATTCATCAACATCAAGAAGTTCATGATCACAACCAATGACTATAAGTCTAAACTTGATTCTTATTAAATATTCAAAATAATTTTTCAAAATAATTGATGCAATATTTATAACAAATATTCAACTACATTTTCAATTATGGAAGGGAATATTTAGAATTTACCAATATAGATAATTCTTCCTTTACCATTTAGTTCAAAATGTAGCTTGTCCACTCTTCATGTTGTCTTGTACAGCCATTTTTCAAAATTTCCTTTCTTCATGTTGGGCTGCAAGACATTCCTGCAAAATAAACTAGGTGGACAATTTTGGTACCCAA
This sequence comes from Areca catechu, assembly GCA_021397845.1. Taxonomy (NCBI): domain Eukaryota; kingdom Viridiplantae; phylum Streptophyta; class Magnoliopsida; order Arecales; family Arecaceae; genus Areca; species Areca catechu. The sequence continues at coordinate 193,577,211 of CM038039.1, forward strand.
ACTTTCTTGGATCCTTTAGGATTAGTAAATATGGTTCATTTTGGAACCCAAACTTTTCTTGATCTACAAGGATATGCTTTAAATCCAGATCTACAAGTCAAATTGGAAGAAGCAGGAATAAGCAAATTCTTCAAAAATTTTTACTTCTTTTCTTCAATCAAAATATTTTTCTTATTCAAAAATTTATCACATAAATCTTTAAAAATATCATTTTTTTTTCTAAAAAAAAAATTTCTTTAGAAAAATTATTCTTTTCATTTTTTAAAATATCAATCTTGGCATTTAAATCATCATTTTCATTGGCAAGATTGGTATTCTCAAGAGAAAAGGAATCTACATGCTTTTTTAATTTCTTGTGCTCAATTTTTATAATTTGTATTCATGCACAAAATCATTGAATGCATCATGTAATTCATCAAAGGTAAAATCATAATCATTTTCAGTACATACCTTTTTCTCATTTGCCATGAAGCAAAGATGGGCTGATTTTTGAATTTGTTCTTTTTCTGAACTAGAGTCTTCACTTTTGCTCCATGTAGCCATTATTGCCTTCTTTGTGTATTTCTTTTTGGCCCTTTTTCTCATGAATCTTTGAAATTTATGAGCCAAAAATTTCATCTCATCTTCATCTTCACTATCTTCTGACTTCTCACAAGAAGACTCATCATGTGTAGTAGATTTAAAAGCGATTATTTTCTTCTTTATATCAGCATCCACTACCTTTTGCCACAAATTCAACTCATGGGTTATGAGTGAACCAATAAGCTCCTCCAAAGATAAGGTTTCTACATCTTTAGCTTCTTGGATCGTCGTCACCTTTAGATCCCATGATATTGGCAAAGATCTAAGAATTTTATTCAAAAATCAGCATTAGTATAGACTTTGCCAAGACTTTTCAATTTATTAGTAATAGTTATGAATCTAGTATATACATCAGATATAGATTCATAATGTATTAGTTCAAAGATTTCAAAAGGATGTATGAGCAAATTAATTTTAGTATTCTTCACTTGAAGAGTACCCTCATGTGTAACTTCAAGTGTATCCCATATTTCCTTCGTCGATGTGCATGTGGAGATCCTATTAAATTCATTAAAGTCCAATTCATAATAAAGCAAGTTCATTGCTTTAGCATTAATTTCAGATTGCTTAATGTCATATTCATTCCAATCCTCTTCGAGCTTTGAAATGGAAATGCCATTAACCAACAAGGAAGGAATATGAGGACCATTAACAATAAATTTTCAAAGATGATAACTAATAGATTGAATATAGATGCGCATACGAGTTTTCCAAAAAGTAAAATTTATGCCATTGAAAAATGGTGGTCTAACACTAATACCTACAAGGGTTGCCATGATCTTTTAACTCAAAATTATTGGATTCTTTGCAAAGCACAAGGTTTAGATACCAACAATTTTGGATTCCAGGCTCTGATACCACTTGTTGCCCAGAAAAGGATGCAATCCAAGAGGGGGGGTGAATTGGGTTATTCAAAAATCATTTGCAATAAACTAAATAAGTATGTGCTAATTCAATTCAAGTACTTGTGTTTTGTCAAAGTGTTTGTGTGCTTCAAAATAATATGTAACGGAATCAATAAAGTAAATGCACAAGAGTAAATAAGCAATAAAGAAGCAAGCACAAACACAATAATGTATAATGGTTCGGTGCACTCCAAGGCACCTACATCCACTCTCCAAGTTTTTCTTGAAAATTTTACTATAATCACCAAGATTACAGTTGATTAGTTTTCCGGGCTCACTAATCAAAATCTAAATTGGTTTTGTCACCTAGGCTCACCAACAACCTTTACAACTTGTTTTATCTTCGACCTTACAAGTTAAACCTTAGTTATTTTCAAGGCTCACCAACAACTATCCTTAGTTTTATGGGCTAACCAAGAACCTAATTGATTTTAAGGCTCACCAACAACCTTCCTTGGTTTTGCGGGCTAACCAAGAACCTAATTGGTTTTCCAAGGCTCACCAAAAATCTCAAGTAAATAATGTAAGAGCAATATGAAAAAAACACAAATTAAGCTTTCTAAAATAAAGCAAATATCTCTTTGAATCCCTTGATTGTTGATGAAGAACTTGTCTTCAAGTTGTTGAAGCCTTTGATTGCAGCTTGATGATGTGAACTTGGATGCTCTCTTTGAAACTTGGAAGCTTGAAGGCAAGAACCACTCAACTCTTGAATCCTTGAAGGATATTTAATGATCTCACCAAATGATTACATCCCCATTTGATTTTTGATATTTATATAGCCCTCCAAATTATAGATGATCATTTATGATCATTGGGGATGAAAATATAGTCATTTGAAAGCAAGTTGGAGAAGTTCTGCAGTCTAGAAAACTAGCCATTACAGTCCAAGTGTCGACACTTCACCTTCAGGTGTCGACACTTCATTCTCAAGTGTTGACACTTCACCTCCAGGTGTCGACACTTCATTTTCAAGTATCGACACTTCATTTCCTTGAGTCGACACTTGAGACAACAACCTCCAAATGGCATAGTTCTGTATTTTCAGAATTCTCAGGCCTTGAGTCGACACTTCATTTACAGGTGTCGACACTTCATTTTCTTCAGGTGTCAATACTTCAATTTCAGGTGTCGACACTTGTGCCAATGCAGAAACTTGCTAAAACTTGGCCAAAATCAAATTTTAACCTCTTCAAGTTCTTCCATATCAATTCCAAAGTCCATATACTTGATTTTCCATTGATTTAAGTATTTTTTTAACTGAAATACAAGCATTTCTTCATTCAACATGGATGAGTACTAAGATCTGATAAGCACACTTAAAATATAATTGGTACTCATATATACTTAAACATTTTGTCAGTCATCAAAATCAAGGCCAGAGTCAACAGTCATCTTCAGACCAGCTAGCTTGCCCTTCTTCCGTAATACTTGCATTCCTTTTTGCCCCATGTGACCCAAACGGTAATGCCACAACTCCGAGTCTGCCTATTCCAAAGCCACTATGTCTTTCATGTTACCAGTCATGTAGAGGGTGCCCAACTTGCTTCTGCTATCACCATAGCACCCTTGGCGATCTTCCAAGAGCCACCAACAAAAGTTATGACATAGCCCTCCGAGTCTATGTGCCCGACTGAGATCATGTTTCTTTTTAAACCAGTGACATGTTTGACATTCTTCAGCATCTTGATATGAACATCACCTCTTCCCACGATATCCAAAGGCTCATCATCTAACAGATAAACCTTTTCAAAATTACCGGCTGTATAATTTCTCAAACATTCCATCTATAAGGTAGAGTGAAACGAAGCATTGGAGTCTAGGATCCATGACTCCATCAAACTATTCACACTGAGAAACAAAGCCTCTTCAGTATTCTCAGTCGCTGCATTGACTGACTCTTCCTTCTATTCTTTGTTCTTCCTTGCCCAGCAATTTTTCTTGGTGTGCCCCTTCTTACCGTAGTGCAACAGCCATCACCCCTGAGTCTTGACTGGCTCCTCTACTTGGATTTGGATCTCCCATGGTTGTTGCTATGCTGTGCAGTCCTCCCTCTACCTACTTGGATCGTCAAGGTAGATCCAAAGCTCCCATTGGTTTCTTTTCTCCTGATATCTTCACCAAGAATCAGGTTCTAGACCTCTTCAAATTTTAACTTATTTGATCCGCAGGAACTGCTAATAGCTGTCACAGTTGCATGCTAGCTCTCAGGAAAAGATGATAAGAGGATCAAAGCATGAACTTCATCCTCAAAACTGATATCGACAGAACTTAACTGATTGGTAATCAAATTGAACTTATTGATGTGATCCATGACAGATGCACCTTCTCTCATCTTCAGATTGAATAGACGATGTATAAGATAAACTTTGTTGGAGATTGAAGGCTTCTCAAACATGTCACACAGAGCCTTCATCAAACCTATTATCGTCTTCTCCTCCAGGATGTTGAACGTGACATTCTTGGCCAACGTCAATCGAATAACTCCCAAAGCCTGGTGGTCCAGCAAATCCTAATCATTTTGCCACATATCAGCAGGTTTTGTACCTAACAGTGGTAGATAAAGCTTCTTCTAATACAAATAATCCTCTATCTGCATCTTCCAGAAGCCGAAGTCCTTCCCATCAAACCTATCAATTTTAACTTTTCCTTCATCTCCTGCCATTACTCCTACTGAAACCTGGTGCTCTGATACCAGTTGTTGTGGAATGGATCATAGTGGAATACGAAATTCATAGAAAAAGAAAGGAAAACCTGACAAAATAAATCACAGCACAAGCACAACATAAGGGATTATGTGGTTTGGAGACCCCTACTCCTACGTCCATGGTCGCACAAGAACAAATCTCCACTACAGAAAAGTTTTACAGGAAATTTTACGGGATGCTCAACCTAGCCCTCAAACAGGAGAAAGAAAAGAAGAAAACAAAAATACTTCAAAAAATATCTCTCATCCAGAAATAATTTTTTGGTGGAAGATTTCTTGCCTCCCTACAATTTTCTCTCATTCTCTCCCTCTTTCTCTGCCTTTTTCTCTCTTGGAAAAGGTCTTCAGGGCTTCTATCACACTCTTTGTCTCTGGATCACTCTGTCACAGGCTACAGCAGCTTTCTGCTTCAAAGAGACTGAAAACAGGAGAAAACGCGACTCCTGGTCACTGTAGAAGACCAAAATACCTAGGGACCATCTCTAGTCGTCCGATCATAGATCAAGAGCTTAGATAATGCAAAAAATAGTGCTAGATCAAGTCCAATAGAGGTTGGATCAATCTCAGTTATCTGATCGATCGATCGGATGGTCCAGATCGCAAGAAACATCGTGGACCGCTCGTATGCCATGAGAAACGGTGTGGAAAATGCTGGGAAATACTGGGGAAACACTGTTGACTCCACTTATTGATTTTGATGATAAGCAAAATAGTTAAGTATAATTTGAGGACTAATTTTTGCTTTAAGTGTATTTTCAATTGAAAGGATGCTCACACAAATCGAAGAAGCCCAATTGTATTGAAGAACCAAGTTTGAGTGGGATGAATGTAGAAATCAAGTCTTGGAAACTCAAAAATTGTTTGAATGGATGTTCAAGGGAAATAGAAACAAGTTTAGCCATTTTCTGAAAACTTTTTGGTGATGTGTCGACTCAAGGTGTCGACACATGAGATGATGTGTCGACACATGAAGATGGTGTGTCAACTCCAGATGGCACGCAACATAACTCCAAATGGCACAGATGATGTGTCGACACATGAACCCTATGTGTCGACTCAAAGTGTCAACACATGGATCAATACATCGCCTAAGAATTTCAAGCAGCAGAACAAGCAGAAGATGATGGAGCATTTGATGTGTCGACACATGGATTTTATGTGTCGACTCAAAGTGTCGACTCTACTGAGAATGTGTCGACACAGATGATTTTTCCAGAGAATCAGAATGGATTATTTTGAACTTGTGTCAACTTAAGAAGAGTATGTGTCGACCTAATGTGTCGACACATAAAGAGCAAGTGTCGACACATGGAGTTCTGACAACAGTAACGGCTAGTTTTTTCTTGAGCAGAACTCTCTCTTTTGTCCCCCAACGGCTAGTTTCTCGTGCTTAACGACTAGATTTCTATTTTGGGGACTTGGAAAGGTATTTAAATGGCTCCAAATCAATTCAAAAGAAAAGCGAAGCACTTGCATTGAATATAAAAGAGAGTTTGAAGAAAAAAGAAGAAAGAAGAGCCTTAACTCCAATTCATTCAAAGCTTAACCACTATCAAGCCAAAAAGAAGCCTTCCAAGCATTCAAAGCTATCAAGTGCATTAAAGATCATTCCTTCTCGGGCATTCAAAAGGCTTCATCAAGAGCAAATTAACTCTACTTCGAGCTACATTATTTTATTTGCTTTTAATTTGAAAGCTTACATTGGTTCCTTCTGTTTATACTTCATATCTTGTATAGGGTTCTTGGTTAGCCTTTGCAAAACCAAGGAAGGTTATTGGTTAGCCTTGTGAAAATCATTTAGGTTGGTGGTTAGCCAGCAAAACCACAAAGATTCTTGGTTAGCCCGGAAAACCAAGAGAGGTTGTTGGTTAGCCTTGTGAAAACCAATTAGGTTGGTTAGCCCACAAAACCAAGGGAGGTTGTGACTTGTGAGCCTTGTAAAACAAGTTAGGTTTTGATTAGTGAGCTCGAAAAACTAATCGGCTATAATCGAGGAGATTATAGTGAATTCCCAAGGAGATCTTGGGGAGTAGATGTAGGTGCATTGTTGGCACCGAACCACTATATATTGTTGAGTTTGTGATTGCTTGTCTCTTCCTCCTAGCCCTTTATAATTCTCTCATTGCCTTTAATTTTCGCTGCACTTTTACATTAGAGCTTTACATTTAAATTATAGTACTTTGTATTGATTTAATTGCTACTTGTTTATCAAGCTTAGTCTTAAATAGTTTTTAGAGACCCAATTCACCCCCCTCTTGGGTTGCCATCTGGGCAACAAGTGGTATCAGAGCCTTGTTCTCAGTTTATAAGCTTTACCGCCTTGAGTAAAGATCTATGGCAATCCCAATTGGTACTAGTGTAGTCGAGGGACAAGCCTCGAATAGACCTCCATTTTTCAATGGTGCAAGTTACACTTATTGGAAAACTAGGATGCGAATTTATATGCATTCTATAGACTATAACTTATGGAAAGTAGTAGATAAAGGTCATCATGTTCCTTCGGTGGTAGTTAATGGTGTTTCCATCCCAAAACTTGAAGAGGATTGGGATGAAAATGACATTAAACAATCCGAGATCAATGCTAAGGCAATGAATCTCTTGTATTATGCATTAGATCCTAGTGAGTTCAATAGGATATCTACATGCACGTCCGCCAAAGAAATATATGACACACTTGAGGTTACTCATGAGAGTACCGATCAAGTGAAGAACACCAAGATAAATATGTTAGTGCACACATATGAGATGTTCCGGATGGAACCAAATGAATTTATTACTGATATATATACATGTTTTACAAATATTGTAAATGCTATGAGGAGTCTTGGTAAAGTCATATCTAATGTTGATCTTGTGAACAAAATTCTTAGGTCACTACCAACGTCGTGGGATCCAAAGGTGACTGCAATACAAGAGGCAAAAGATGTAGAAAAGCTTCCACTTGAGCAACTAGTAGGTTCACTCATGACCTATGAGCTCAACTTGAAACAGAAATTAATGGACCTGGATAAAAAGAAGAAGGGGATCGCCTTTAACTCAAATGTTCAAGAAGAATCCTCGATTGAAGAGTCCGATGATGATGAAGAAGAGGAAGGTGAAGAAGCCCTCCTTGCCCGAAAATTTAGAAGATTTATGAAGAGGAGGAAGTTTCCCTATAAAAAGAAGTTTCAATCCAAGAAAAAGGAAAAGGAAAAAGAAAATGAGAAACAAAAAGAAAAGGAGAAGGAAGTACCTATATGCTTTGAGTGCAAGAAGCTGGGACATTATAAATTTGATTGTCCTCTCCTTAAGAAATCAAGAAAGAAATTAAGGAAGAAAGCAATGATGGCTACTTTGAGTGATAGTGAGGACTCTAGTTCAGAAGAAGAGCAGACTGAAACGGCAAATCTCTGCTTCATGGCACTTCAGGATAATGAAGAGGTATGTTCCGATTCTAAATTAGATTTTACTTTTGATGAACTAAGAAATGCATTTGAAGAATTAATGCATGATTATAAAGTAGTTTTATCTGAAAATAGAAAACTGAAAAAGCATGCTAATAGTTTTTCAGTAGAAAACAATTTTTTTGCTTAATGATGTTAGTTCTTTGAAAATTAAGCTAGATGTTTTGGAAAAGAAAAATAATGCCTTAACTAAAAAAAATGAAGTTCTTAAAAGACCAAAACATGTTATTTCTAATAATGATCTCTTAAAGAAAAACAAGGATTTAGAACTTAAAAATGAGAAATACAAAAATGAACTTGAAAAAATCAAACCTTTTGTTGATAAGTTCACTTATAGCTCTGAAAAACTGAATTTACTTTTAAACAACTAAAAGAGCTATTTTTAACAAAGTAGGTTTAGGATACAAACCCCAAAAATAATAAAAGTATTTTAAAATTTTTTTTGTACCTGCATCATCCATCATTACTTGTTTTACTAGCAAGAAGTTAGGTCATAAATCATACCAATGCAATTTTAGAAAAATTATGTCTTCTGGTAAAGTTTGGGTTCCAAAAGGAACCATCTTAAATGCTAACCCTAAAGGATCCAAGTTAGCTTGGGTACCTAAAGTCAAAGCTTGATTTTATTGCAAGTGTATCTTGCAACCAAGGAAAACAAACATGTTTGGTATCTTGACAGTGGTTGCTCAAGGCACATGACTGGAGATGTGAAGCAATTTACTTCTCTTGAAGCTTTGAATGGAGGGAGTGTGACCTTCGGTGATAATGGTAAAGGTAAAATGATTGGAATTGGTAAGGATCATATAACTCCTTCTAATAGTATTAGTAATGTACTTCTAGTAGATGGTCTAAAGCATAATCTATTAAGTATTAGTCAGTTTTGCAATACAAGTTTTCAAGTAATTTTCAAATCATCATATTGCATAATTTCTAGTCCTAATCTGAATGGAGTGCAATTCATTGGAAAAAGGCATGGAAATATCTATCTTGTAGATCTTGATGATCTATCTTTGCCTAATGGAGAATGCCTTGTTGCAATGAATTCAACTAAACAAGAGACTAGTTGGTTATGGCATAGAAGGTTAGGGTATGCTAGTATGTACCTTATTTTAAAACTTTGCAAAAAGAATTTAGTTAGAGATTTACCTAAAATAAGTTTTGAAAAAGATAGAATTTGCCAAGCTTGTCAATTTGGAAAACAAGTTATAACTTCTTTTAAACCAAAAGGATTTGTAACTACTAGTAAACCACTTGAACTACTCCATATGGATGTTTTTGGACCAATTAGAACATCAAGTCTAGGAGACAAGCGATATGTATTAGTAATTATGGACGATTTTTCGAGATTTACTTGGATTTTCTTCTTAGCTCAAAAAGATGAATCGTTTTCAGTATTTATAAAGTTTTATAGAAAAGTTTCCAACGAAAAAGGTGTTTCTGTTGTGTGTATCCGCAGTGATCATGGAACAGAATTTGAAAATCAAGATTTCAAAAATTTTTGTAATGAAAAAGGAATATAACACAATTTCTCTGCACCTAGGACACCTCAGCAGAATGGGGTAGTAGAAAAAAAAAGCGTACTTTAGAAGAAATGGCATGCACTATGCTTTGCGAAAATAATTTGCCAAGATATTTTTGGGCTGAAGCTATAAAGACAGCCTGTTATGTTTTAAATCGAGTTTTAATGCGCCCTATTTTAAAGAGAACACCATATGAGCTTTGGAGCCAAAGAAAACTAACTTTGAAATATTTTCGAGTTTTTGGTTGTAAATATTTTGTTTTGAACAATGGAAAAGATCATTTAGGAAAGTTCGATGCCAAGTCTGATGAAGGTATCTTCTTAGGATACTCTACATCGAGCAGGGCATACAGAGTATTCAACAAACAAACTTTAGTTGTAGGAGAGTCAGTACATGTAGTGTTTGAAGAATGTTCTAACCTATCCTCGAGAAAAGAGGAAACATCTGATAGTTGTGCAGGTGCTGACTAGCTTCAGAAATTAACATTAGAAGATCAAGCTCAACCAAGGGAAGAAAGTCAAGACAAGGATGTAAAGAAGATGACACTCTAGCGCGTCATGATCTACCCAAGGAGTGGAGGTATGTTCATGGACATCCTAAGGAATTAATCTTAGGTGATCCATCTAAAGGGATAAGAACTAGAGCTTCTATTAGAAATGAATGTGATTACATAGCTTTTGTATCTTAAGTAGAACCTAAATATTTTAAAGAAGCTGAAAAAGATGCTAATTGGATGAATGCTATGCAAGAAGAATTAATACAATTTGACAGAAATAATGTTTGGACACTTGTAGAAAGACCATCTAATGTTTCAATCATTGGCACTAAATGGGTATTTAGGATTAAGTTAGATGAAAATAGTTTTGTCATAAGAAATAAGGCTAGGCTAGTTGCTAAAGGCTATAATCAGGAGGAAGGGATTGACTTTGATGAAACTTTTGCTCCTGTTGCTAGACTTGAAGCAATTAGACTATTGCTGGCTTTCGCATGTTTTATGAAAATCAAATTATTTCAAATGGATATTAAAAGTGCTTTCTTAAATGGTTTCATAAATGAAAAGGTTTTTGTTGAACAACCACCAGGATTTGAAAATCATGCACATCCTGATCATGTTTTCAAACTGCACAAAGCACTTTATGGATTAAAGCAAGCACCTAGAGCATGGTATGAAAGGTTAAGCAAATTTCTTATTGAAAATTGATTTTCTAGAAGAAATGTTGACAAAACTTTATTTTTGAAAAGGAAAGATGCTGATTTATTGGTAGTACAAGTTTATGTTGATGACATCATTTTCGGTGCTACTAATGAATTTCTTTGTCAAGAGTTTGCTAAGCATATGCAGGGTGAGTTCGAGATGAGCATGATGGGAGAACTCAACTTCTTTCTCAGACTCCAGATCAAGCAAACTTCAGATGGTATCTTCATCAACCAAGCTAAGTATACAAGAGAAATCATTAAGAAGTTTGGGATGGAGACTACTAAGCCAATAGATACGCCTATGGGCCCCTCATGTAAATTAGATAAAGATGAAAATGGTAAATCTGTAGATCAAAAATTATATAGAGGCATGATAGGCTCTTTGCTATATCTAACTGCTAGTAGACCAGATATTATGTTCAGTGTTTGCATGTGCGCTAGGTATCAGTCTAAACCAAAGGAATCACATCTTATGGCTGTTAAGCGCATTTTTAGATATCTGTCTGGTACTATTGGCATTGGCTTGTGGTATGCTAGAAATTCTTCTACTGAATTGATTGGATATTCTGATGCAAACTTTGCTGGTTGTAGATTAGATAGAAAGAGTACTAGTGGAACTTGCCAATTTCTTGGGGTTAACTTAATCTCATGGTTTAGCAAGTAACAAACTTCTGTTGCACTATCCACAGCTGAGGCTGAGTATATTGCAGCAGGAAGTTATTGTACTCAAATCTTGTGGATTAAGCAACAACTTGAAGACTTTGAAATCAAGTTGGCTAGAACTCCTATTAAATGTGACAATACAAGTGTTATTTGCTTGACTAAAAATCCTGTTCAACACTCTAGGAGCAAGCACATTGAAATTAGGCATCACTTTATTAGAGATCATGTTGAAAACAATGATATTTTGCTTGAATTTATTTATACTGAGCTACAATTAGCTGACATTTTAACTAAACCTCTCTTGGAAGATCGGTTCAGTATGATTAGAAGTGAACTCGGGATCATAAATCCATTTGATTAAATCTTCGTTTCATATTTTGACTAAAATCAGATCCTTCAATCTTATTTTTGATGAATTATGATTAATCTTTGATAATTTGACTTCACAAACCTATTGATTCAATTGATTTTGATCTTTCAGTGAAATTCCTGATTTTTTGATTTTTTAAGTCGATGTGTCGACACATTCGTGAGTCGACACATGGCCGACGGGAAACTGAGATTTTAAGGATTTCCGGACTGTTTTTTTCCCCAATTTCTATTCCCTCCGAGTCGACACTTCGTTTCAAGGTACCCATATTATTCATTCTACTATTTCTTACTGATTAGCCATAGTTTTCTTGGATTTGGATCGTGTGTAGCCATTTTTTTAAAAATCCTCTTAGGTTTTAATACCTAAACCCTAAAAAACCTCACATTTCCACCCAAATCCCTACCCAAACCTTGCTTATCAACAATGGGACCTCGCAAACAAGTTGTTCGCTGACCACATCAGTCACAGCTTGAGGAAGAAAGAAGAACAAAGGCAAGACATGAGTCTATGGCTCCAGATCCGCCTGCATGTCAGTTGTTCGCACCCTCCAGCCGGATGAGCTCTAAGACCGTAGTAGGAGGATGCAGAGTGGACTTCTCATTCTTGGACCAGCAGCATTTTCGGATAGGAGACTGGATCCGACATGCTAGCCTGGCATCTTTTTCCCGGGGCTGATGAGAGAGTTTTATGGATCACTCGCTGCGGAGTAGATGGATGGATTGCTCAGATCAGAGGACGAGACATTCCTATTTCAGTCGAGATACTGAGCAGGGTATGGGATATACCCATGACTGGATCTGTTGTTAAGAGTTTACTGGACAGAGCTGGTGGACTCCGATGTATTTTTGAGTCAGACATCTTACCAGAGGGAGCCACCATTCCTGCCTCGAGACTTTCAGCAGAGATGAGACTGCTTCATCACATAGTTGCCCGGATTCTTCTACCGAAGACCGGACGATTTGATTACATTGCCGAGTAGGAGTTGCTCGTGATGGTCTCATTGATTCAGGGGACGTCGATATGCTTGCCTATTTTGATGATGCATCATATCACAGAGGCGACGTCTAGTCAGCGACTTTGCTTACCATACGGTATGGGACTGATTGTATTGCTCAGAGAGTATGGAGTCAGTTTCTAGAGTGAGCCGTATCATTCATTGATCCACACCGATGTATATGACATCAGGTCGTTGCACCGTATGGGCTTTCATTTGATCCGAGGCCAGTGGACATGGAGGCTATCTGGACAAGCCGAGGATGCAGCTGATGTTGATGAGGACGCTACAGAGAAGGAGCATATTTTGTCAAGTGAGGCTAGTCAAGCGAGACACAGCCTGAGACGGTGGCACAGCCAGCTCAGCCAGATACTTCTACCCAGCCACAGCCAGAGCAGACGGAGACACATGGTATGTCAGACACTCTGGATGATAGAGTCCGATGCATAGAGATAGATGTCTTTATTATGAGATAGCGTCTGGATGTTTTCATTATTAAGACGAGAGAGAGCCACAGAGGTCTCAGTGATGGTATTTCAGCTATTCTCTCGGCCCTATCCAAAGCTTCTACGAGTGCTCCTGCAGCTGACACAGTTCCAGCATCTGTAGATATTCCTGCTCCAGCACCAGCTGATGACATTAGAGATTTTTGTATTGGTGCTGAGACTACTGTTGGAGGTGGAGTTGGAGACATTGCTGTTGGAGATTCGGATGAGATGACTGACTCAGACCTGTTTGATATTGCTAATATTATGTCAGAGCCAGTGGAGGTGATGGATGATGTTCCTGCGAGTCCAGTTGTTGATCCATCCTTTTCACCTATTCCATCCTCTCCTTTCAGATCAGATATTCATACTTCAGATCCTATTCCGATTCCTATTCTTAGCCCTATCATTGATTTACCTACTATTGACTTTCTTGATATTACTACACCTATTATTCAGACACCCACATCTATTGTTTATACACCTATACATTCTTTAGCTGATACTGTCATTCTTGATACACCTATATCATTAGCTGATACACATGTTGTTGACAGTCCTATTCTTCATACCTTATCTATATCTCGAGAGCTTGGATTTTATACACCCGGCTTTCAGCATCCCGATTCAGGTCCCTCATTTGATTATACTCCTGCTGTTGGTGAGATGATTCATCCGATTAGTTCAGTTCCTGCGAAGGACGTAGCTTCTACCTCTACTGCTTCAGCCAGAGGTCGGACCTACATTCGTCATAGAGGACATGGACGTCGTACCCCTCTTCAACCGATCAGGACCAGACTTCGAGACTGAGATCACTTTGGCCTCGAGCATGAGCTTTTACTGATATCGGACCGATCGAGATCGGTTCATCTTCTGATGACTCGATGGACGAGGATTAGGACATTACTATTATATTTTTAGATACTTTTGTATTACTAGATAGTTTCACTTCATGCTTACATGTTTTTCTTTTTTACCTTTTCTATGTGTAATTTGATAGTATATTAATATATGAAAATTCTTATATTTATCACATTTCTCCATCTTGTGTTTCTTCGGTGACTATTCAATGAAAGGGGGAGTTGCATTTCTTGTGTTTATCACTTTTCTCTACCTTTTTAATGATAACAAAAAGGGGGAGTAGTACGTATAAGTATAAATGTGTTTACTTTTCCAAACTAAAGGGGGAGTAAGTATCTTTCAATTTTTGAAACTTTCAATTTTTTGAAAACCTGAATTTTTGAAAGGGGGAGCTGCACCTTTTGTCAATTTTGATTCTCAAAACCCCTCTTTCAATGTTTTTGAAAAGATTCTCACAAATTTTGTTATAAGTCATTAATTCAGGGGGAGCTTTGTTATATGCTGAAATTTTCATTATAAGAGTATCTTGATATATGTTTTTTTCAATGTTCTAACTAAAGTTCTGATACTCTTTATCTTTGAAACAAGCTCACAATTCCATTACTTATGTTTGAAAGACTATATCTTTAAGTAATGTTTGATACTTAATGCTTTCAATATTATGCATCTTGACCTTTACTCTTAAAACTTCATTTTTATGACAATTTATACTTAAGGATTTTGTCATCATCAAAAAGGGGGAGATTGTTGACTCAACTTATTGATTTTGATGATAAGCAAAATAGTTAAGTATAATTTGAGGACTAATTTTTGCTTTAAGTGTGTTTTCAATTAAAAGGATGCTCACACAAATCGAAGAAGCCCAATTGTATTGAAGAACCAAGTTTGAGTGGGATGAATGCAGAAATCAAGTCTTGGAAACTCAAAAATTGTTTGAATGGATGTTCAAGGGAAATAGAAATAAGTTCAGTCATTTTCTGCAAACTTTTTGGTGATGTGTTGACTTAAGGTGTCGACACATGAGATGATGTGTCGACACATGAAGATGGTGTGTCGACTCCAGATGGCACGCAACATAACTCCAAATGGCACAGATGATGTGTCGACATATGAATCCTATGTATCGACTCAAAGTGTCAACACATGGATCAACACATCACCTGAGAATTTCAAGTAGCAGAACATGCAGAAGATGATGGAGCATTTGATGTATCGACACATGGATTTTATGTGTCGACTCAATGTGTCGACTCCACTAAGAATGTGTCGACACAGATGATTTTTCCAGAGAATCTGAATGGATTATTTTGAACTTGTGTCGACTCAAGAAGAGTATGTGTCAACCTAATGTGTCGACACATGAAGAGCAAGTGTCGACACATGGAGTTCTGACAACAGTAATGGCTAGTTTTTTTTTGAGCAGAACTCTCTCTTTTGTCCCCCAACGGCTAGTTTCTCGTGCTTAATGGCTAGATTTCTGTTTTGGGGACTTGCAAAGGTATTTAAATGGCTCCAAATCAATTCAAAAGAAAAGCAAAGCACTTGCATTGAATATAAAAGAGAGTTTGAAGAAAAAAGAAGAAAGAAGAGCCTTAACTCTAATTCATTCAAAGCTCAACCACTCTCAAGCCAAAGAGAAGCCTTCCAAGCATTCAAAGCTATCAAGTGCATTGAAGATCATTCCTTCTTAGGCATTCAAAAGGCTTCATCAAGAGCAAATCAACTCTACTTCAAGCTACATTGTTTTATTTACTTTTACTTTGAAAGCTTACATTGGTTCCTTCTGTTTATACTTCATATCTTGTATAGGGTTCTTGGTTAGCCTTTGCAAAACCAAGGGAGGTTATTGGTTAGCCTTGTGAAAACCATTTAGGTTGGTGGTTAGCCCACAAAATCACTAAAGTTCTTGGTTAGCCTGAAAAACCAAGAGAGGTTGTTGGTTAGCCTTGTGAAAATCAATTAGGTTCTTGGTTAGCCCGCAAAACCAAAGGAGATTGTGACTTATGAGCCTTGTAAAATAAGTTGGGTTTTGATTAGTGAGCCCAAAAAACTAATCGGCTGTAATCGATGAGATTATAGTGAATTCCCAAGGGGATCTTGGGGAGTGGATGTAGGTACATTGTTAGCACCGAACCACTATATATTGTTGAGTTTGTGATTGCTTATCTCTTCCTCCTAGCTCTTTATAATTCTCTCATTGCCTTTAATTTCCGCTGCACTTTTACATTAGAGCTTTACATTTAAATTGTAGTACTTTGTATTGATTGAATTGCTACTTGTTTATCAAGCTTAGTCTTAAATAATTTTTAGAGACCCAATTTACCTACCCTCTTGGGTTGCTATCTGGGCAACAAACACCCAGGCACGCTGCCGCAAAGAGCTGGGCTGAGTCCTCGCGCGCCCGTGCACGCGCCGCTTAGGCCTGGGCAGCACCGCGCATGCCCGCGTACCGGGCTAGGCTGCGCACCCGCATGCACCGGGCTTAGACCTGGGCTCCGTGCGCCCGCCCACTCGCACTTGGGCCGTGCGCGTGGGTCAGGCCGGGCCTAGCCCAATTCGTTTGGTCCAAATTTTTTTCTATTTCTTTTTGTTGGTTTTTCTTTGGGCTGGGCTTCTGGACTGCTGGATAAGGCTCCACGCCTAACAACTCTCCCACTTGGAGACTTAGACACAATATCAGCATCCACCTAAAAAACAAAACTTCCAAAACAAAAGCTAGTATCTTGTTTGGCACCTCCAATTAGTTAGCTCCAGAGGCCAATTGAGGCCATACACAGTCCCAATTTCTCTGTAATGACCACCTTGGTCAGCATATCCACTAGATTCTTTGAGCCCTAAATTTTTTCCAGTGACAGACATCCATCTTCAAGCAATACCCTGATGAAATGATATCTCCGTTGTATATGCTTCGTTTTCGCATGGAACATCGGATTCTTCAGATGAATAGCACTATGACTGTCACAAAAATAGTACACTGCAGCTCTGCTCTCTACCAAGCTCCTTAGCAAATTTTGCAGCTAGATCATCTCCTTGCTAGCTTCAGTAATTGCCACATACTCCTCGGTGGTGGAAAAAGCCACGATCTTCTGCAGTTGCGAGATCCAACTCACCGCTGTCCCGCCAATGGTATACACGTACCCAGTCATGCTCCTCCTCATGTCTGCATCATCACACAGGTCTGCATCCACATATCCCTGTAAGGTCAAACTGCTCCTCCTATAGCATAGGCCAACATTCTTGGTACCTTTAAGATATCGCAGGATCCACTTGATAGCTTCCCATTGTTGCTTGCCTGGATTTGCCATGTACCTGCTCATAGCTCCCACTACATGTGCAATGTTCGGCCTCGTGCAAACCATCGCGTACATCAAGCTGCCACCAGCTAAAGCATAAAAACCCTGTCCATTGTCTTCAGCTCATCATCAACCTTGGGTGACTGTTCCTTCGAAAGCTTGAAATGTGTGGCCAAAGGTGTCTTCACCGGCTTTGCATCTAACATGTTGAATCTGTTCAACACCTTTTCAATATAGCTACTCTAAATCAACTTCAGTGTGCTCACCGCTCTGTCTCTTTCGATCCTCAACCCAAGTATTTGCTTTGTTATGCCCATGTTCTTCATTGCAAATTCTCTAGACAACTCTCACTTCCATCTTTCAATCTCTTGCATGTCTAGCCCAGCAATCAATATATCATCAACATACAAGAGTAATATCATGAAACTATCTTCGAGTATCTTGAAATAATAGCAATGATCCTCCTGGCATTTAGCTAAACCATTGTTGATCATGAATCCATCAAACTTCTTGTACCATAACCTAGGGGCTTGTTTTAAACCATACAAGCTTTTCCTCAGCTTGCATACTTGATCTTCTTTATCAGGGACCTTGAAGCCAACATGCTGCTATATGTAAATGTCTTCATCTATCTCACCGTGCAGAAAGGCAGTAGTAATATCTAGTTGCTCTAGGTGTAGATCCTCTATAGCTACAATGCTCAGAACAACTCGAATCGTAGAGAGCTTGACAACAGGAGAAAAAAATCTCAGTATAATCTATACCCTCTTTCTGTTGGAATCCTTTCACGACTAGCCTCGTCTTGTACCTCTTATTGCCATTGGATTCCTCTTTGACCTTATAGACCCATTTATTATGTAGTGCTTTCTTTCCATCCAGTAGTGTCATGAGCTCCCATGTCTTATTTTTTATTAAGGATTGCATCTCACCCTTCATCGCCAGCTCCTACTTGACCGAATCTTTGCTCTCCATGGCCTCATCAAAGCACTCTGGCTCCCCTCCATCTATCAATAGCAAGTAATGTTGCGAGGGTGAGTACCTTGCACATGGTTTCGGGGTCCTTGCAGATCTTCTCAATTGAGGTGTCACTGGCTCAGGCTCAGGAACTCTTGCTCCCTCGGCAATGTCCTCCTCAATAATCTTTTCCAACTCTACTTGCTCTGTCTCCTTGTCTGCCTCTTCTACTCTATCTGGAATACCTTGGTCCTTGTATAGGCTTCTCTCATTGAACACCACGTCTTGCTCCTGATGATTTTCCTGTCCTTCTCGCTCCAGAGCTTATAACCAAAATCATCAGTACTATAACCAATGAAGAAGTACTTCTTTGACTTTGCATCTAGCCTGTCTCTCTTCTCAGCATTGACATGAACATAGGAGACACAGCCGAAGACCTTCAAGTAAGATAGTTTGCTGATTTACCGATCCATTCTTCTTCAGGGATTTTATAATTAAGAGGGATGGAGGGACCTCTATTAATTAGGTAGGCAGCAGTGCTAATTGCCTCAACCCAAAACATCTTGAGCAATCCTGCATGGAGCCTCATGCTCCTCGTTCTCTCATTCAAGGTACAGTTCATGCGCTCAGCTATCCCATTTTGTTGTGGCATACTCGGGATAGTCTTCTCCATCTTGATCCCATTAGCTATGCAGAACTCCTTGAACTTAGTACTACTGTACTTGCCTCCATTATCTGATCTTAGTCACTTAATTTTATGTCCAAACTCATTTTTCACTAAGCTTTTCCACTTCCTAAAAGTGTCAAACACATTAGATTTATTCTGCAAAAAATAAATCTATATATTTCTAGTGGAATCGTCGATAAATGTCACATAATACTTTGAGCCTCCAAGGAATGCCACCGGAGAGGGACCCCACATGTCGGTGTGAACTAGCTCCAGCTTTTCCGATCTTGGTGCTCTGCCTGTCTTGATGAACCTGACTCTCTTCTGCTTTCCAAGAACATAATGCTCACAGAAACCAACATCTATCATCTTCAGACCAGCTAGCTTGCCCTTCTTCTGTAATACTTGCATTCATTTTTGCCCCATGTGACCCAGATGGTAATGCCACAACTCCGAGCCTGCCTATGCCAAAGCCACTGTGTCTTTTATGTTACCAGTCATGTAGAGGGTGCCCAACTTGCTTCCACATGCTATCACCATAGCACCCTTGACGATCTTCTAGGAGTCGCCAACAAAAGTTATGACAAAGCCCTCCGAGTCTAGTTGCTCGACTGACATGAAGTTTCTCTTTAAATCAAGGACATGTCTGACATTCTTCAGCTTCCATACCGACTGATTCGGCATCTTGATATAAACATTACCTCTCCCCACGATGTCCAAAGGCTCATCATCTGCCAGATAAACCTTTTTGAAATTACCACCTGCATAATTTCTCATACATTCCATCTATGAGGTAAAGTGAAACGAAGCACCGAATCTAGGATCCATGACTCCATCAGACTGTTCGCACTGAGAAACA
This sequence comes from Areca catechu, assembly GCA_021397845.1. NCBI lineage: Eukaryota > Viridiplantae > Streptophyta > Magnoliopsida > Arecales > Arecaceae > Areca > Areca catechu. The sequence continues at coordinate 193,596,714 of CM038039.1, forward strand.
AAGCCTTTTCAGTATTCTCAATCACTGCATTGACTGACTCTTCCTTCTGTCCTTTGTTCTTCCTCGCCTAACAATTTTTCCTGGTGTGCCCCTTCTTACCGCAGTGCCAACAGCCATTACCCCTGGGTCTTGACTAGCTTCTTTACTTGGATTTGGATCTCCCATGGTTGTTGCTACACTGTACAGTCCTCCCTCTACCTACTTGGATCATCAAGGTAGATCCAGAGCTCCCACTAGCTTCTATTTTCTCGATATCTTTACTGAGAATTAGGTTCCGGACCTCTTCAAATTTTAACTTACTTTATCCGCAGGAACTGCTAACAACTATCACAGTTGCATGCCAGCTCTCGGGCAAAGATGATAAGAGGATCAAAGCATGGACTTCGTCCTCAAAATTGATGTTGACAAAACTTAACTGACCAGTAATCAAATTGAACTCATTGATATGATCCATGACAGACGCACCTTCGCTCATCTTTAGATTAAACAGACGATGCATAAGATAAACTTTGTTGAAGGTCGAAGGCTTCTCATACATGTCGCACAGAGCCTTCATCAAACCTGCTATCATTTTCTCCTCTAGGACGTTTGAACGCGACATTCTTGGCCAATGTCAGCCGAATAACTCCCAAAGCCTGGCGGTCTAGCAAATCCCAATTATTTTGCTATATATCGATAGGTTTTGTACCTAACAGTGGTAGATGAAGCTTCTTCTGATACAAATAATCTTCTATCTCCATCTTCCAGAAGCTAAAGTCCTTTCCATCAAACCTGTCGATCTTAACTTTTCCTTTATCTCCTGTCATTACTCTCATTGAAACCTGGTACTCTGGTACCAGTTATTGCGGAATGGATCACAGTGGAATACGAAATTTACAGAAAAAGAAAGGAAAACCTGGCAAAATAAATCACAGCATAAGCACAACACAAGGGATTACGTGGTTTGGAGACTCCTGCTCCTACATCCACGGCCGCACAAGAAAAAATCTCTATTATAGAAAAGATTTACATGAAGTTTTACAGGATGCTCACCCTAGCCCTCAAACAGGAGAAAGAAAAGAAGAAAACAAAAATACTCCAAAAAATATCTCTCACCTGGAAATAATTTTTTGGTGGAAGATCTCTTGCCTCCCTACAATTTTCTCTCTTTGTCTGCCTTTTTCTCTCTTGAAAAAGGTCTTCAGGGCTTCTATCGCACTCTCTATCTCTGGATCGCTCTGTGTCGCAGGCTACGGTGGCTCTCTGCTTTAAAGAGATCGAAAACAGGAGAAAACACGACTCCTGGTCAGACCAAAACACCTAGGAACCATCTCCAACCGTCCGATCATAGATCAAGAGCCCAAATCGGGCCAAAAATAGTGCCAATCTCAGCTATCCGATCGATCGATCGGACGGTCCAGATCGCAAGAAATGCTGTGGACTGCTCGTACGCCGCGAGAAACGGCATGGGAAACGCCGGGAAACACCCAGGCATGCTGCCGCAAGGAGCTGGGCCAAGCCAAGCACGCCCACGCGCGCGCCTGGGCTCCATGTGCCCAACTGGGCCGTGTGTGTGGGTCGGGCCGGGCTTGGCCCAATCCGCCTGGTCCAAATTTTTTTCTGTTTCTTTTTTTTTTTTGGTTTTTCTTTGGGCTGGGCTTCTAGGCTGCTGGATAAAGCTCCATGCCTAACAGAAAGATTTCTCAATTCTCTTCATGATAAGAGAATATCTCAATCGTCTCTTGGGACAGAATTTTTAATAAATACGAACATGAGGATCAATAATTTATCTTAAGATTGTGATCATATGCTTTCTAGTTTTCTCTTTCTTCTACATCTTAAATTAATAAGCCAATCCAACTAGATTCCCAGTAAGCCAATTTTTTATTCTTAATAGTTTTTAATAAAACTTGAACTTTTTGATTTTATTAAAAACTTTTCTTTATTGAAATTCCTTTTTCACAAAAAAAAAATTACTCGAAAGAATAATTATTGGTTTGATATAACACTCTTTTAAGTTTGACTCTTTATAACTAAATTTTTTTCATAAAAAATAATTTCTTCGTAACACTCTATTCTCTGCCTAAACTTAAACCGAAAGACCAATGGGGTGGGTCTCCTTATCCAGCAACTTTCTAGATTTCATAAAGTAATTTTTCTTGTGCCAACTTCCCTTCACCAGGAATTCGGAATCAATTCGTAGCTAGCCAGTTGATGTGGGCATGGGAGATGGTCAAAAAAACATTTTTAGACTTTGATCAACCACAAGTTAATAACAAAATCAACCCAATAAAAGGATGGAAGAAAGCAAGCATTTTCAGAAAAAAATAAGTCAATCAAAACTACTGGCCGGTTTTCTTCCTTTCAAACCATGCTAGCTACCTTCATATGGTCATTGAGAAGTTTCATTCTTGCTCACATGAAATAAAAAATTAATTCTCTGATAATCATATCTTGCAGGACTACAAAGTTGAGAGTTTGATATGCATAGAGAAAACATCTAGAATTTTTTCGAGAATGCAAGATTGCGAAGAAAGTAGGATGCTCCTAGGAAGCCAATGTTTGCACCGATAGACAGTACCATAGCAAAGGCCAAAATTGTAGAGTATCTAAGGTATAGTGCACCAGCTGTGGGATTGCTTAACCCCCTAGATGAAATAGCAGATAATTTACCGAGTATAGAAAGAAACAGAAGCCAATATAACCTGATGCAAAGAATGCCTTCCACCACCGTTTCCATCCTTGGTGCAAAGACACCTAGTGCACGTGGGGGGTGATTGGGCACGAGGACAAGGAAATCACCATGGAGAGGGGGAATCGGCAGGGGAGCCGGAATCAATTACCGGGAGGGGGAATGCCGGGATGGCGGTAGGAAATCACCATGGGGAGGGAGAGGCGCGAGGACGGGGAATCAATTTTTTTTTGTTGGATCGCGTAGAACGAGTAGGGAAATATCGGTATGGCAGTGTAGCGATGCTGGCAAGAAAGGGAGCATAGGCATTGAGATTAGCAGGCAAATTAAATAAATAATTAAAATAAATAAGAGTAAATAATTAAAATAAGTTAATTTAGATCTAGTTAAAATTAAGATTCGATCAAGAAAGTGATCCAATCAGCATGCACATTCTAAATTTTTCAAAAATTAAATTGTTTGTTATTAAGAAACATCTAGATTTTTTAAAAATTAGATCGTTTGTTATTAAGAAACAAACTAGATTTTTTCCAATTCAATTATTTTAGATCTAATTATATTAAAGATAAGAAAATAAATAAAATTTTAATAATAAATTTTAAATTCTAATCTAAATCAGAAAAAAAATTTTGCCAAGTCAATGTATCCAACCAATGATTCATGAACGAAATAGAAAAGTTATTGGATCAGGATCACCAAAACATAAGATTAGTTACCATACAAGCATAAGCTAATTTCAAATTAAATAATTACAAACTAGCCTAATTAGGCCCAAAATTCCAGAAATTGGTATTAAAAACTGGTATTTGCTCTGAAGTTTGTGCATGGCGTTGAGTTAAAGTCGGCAGATGGCCGGAATTGCTTTGAGAATAGTGCGAACAAGCCCCTTGCTTTCACGATCGTGCATGCAAAAGGGTCTTCTCTGGACCAGAGGGGCTAGGTGGAACAGGGGAGGCTTCTCGCTGGCTCGGAGGAAGAGAATGGGAGGGGTTCTCATAGTTGCAGAACGGTGGGGGAGCGATCGAGCGAGGCTTCTCTCAGTTGAGGACCAAGGAAGGAAAGACGGAGTGGGGACTCGGTGGCGGAGTGTCCGGCAGGGCTTGGTGGTTACAACGATGGAGGGGCGGTTGCCTGGGGTGTCAGGTGGGGAAGATTCCTGGGACAAAACCACTAGACGTAAGAAGTTGTTGACCGGACGCGAGGGAGAGCCACGGGTGGAGGGGCTCTTGGGGGTGAGGTCGATCGGCGACGAGGGAAAACACAAGAGGGGCAGGGACCCTGGGCCAAGCCACGGAAGGTCAGAAGCGGCATCCACGGCGGAAGGGAAAGGGCGAGAGGGGCGGACGAAGACTTCTAATTGTGGTTGGCTGGCACGGTGGCTGCGGAAGACGGCACGACTGGGATCGGCACGGGCGGAGAGGATGGCATGGCACAGTCGCTGGTGGGTGGGGGTGCTGGTGACGGAAAGGGGGAAAGGCTTGCGGAGGCAAGGGAGGGGTTGGTCATCGTCGGGCCAGAGACGAGGAGTTGGGCGAGGCCCTGAGAGAACCGTGGAGCGCTGGCAGTAGTGGACTCGAGGTTGCGTAGGAAAGGGTGGCTAAGCTTAGAAGGGAACGGCTATCGTCGCTGGGCGCGACAGTGGGTAGCTGGCCGACGGAGGAGGAGGCGAGAGGCTTCACGGAATGGGAGGAAGGAGGAGGTCACAGGTGACGAGGGTGGGGCTCATCGGACGAGAGGATGGAGGAGGTCGGTCGATGGAGTTTGGGCAAAGATGGGAGTCGGCTGGGCCAGAGGTGTTGGGTGTGGGATTTTCCCGACGGGGTTGGATGCTAAGAGCGGGCGGTGTCGATGGCTCGAAGAAGACTTGGATGGCGGCCGGCGGCAGTGGACGATGGGGCGGGTGGCCTCGCACGGTGGCACAATCGGCTCGAGCAGGGATGGTTTCAGGAGCTTTTAAATGAAGTAGAGAAGAAAGAGGAAGAAGAATAAGAGGCGGGAGAAGAAGGAGAGGGGAAGAAGAACAGGGGAAAAGAAGAGAAAGGGGAAGAAGAAGAACCGGGGGAGAGAGAATGAAGAGAGGGGAAGGGGAAGAGAGAAGAAGAAGAAGGGGAGGGAGAAGTAGTCGAGGATGAACCAAATATTTTTTCCAATAATTCCTTGCTTTCTTGATTTCAATTACAAGATTTTTTTTAAATAAATTTTAGTCCCCGATAAATTATAGGCCAACTTAATCAAAATTATAGGACTCCAACAAATCTAAAATAATTAGAACAATTTAAAATAGATTTCAAATTAATTCAAATTTTATATTTTAAAATTTATGAATAAGCTGGATATAAAATAATAAAATAAAAAAAAATAATATGTCCAATCCTTATATATTCAGATAAATAATAAAAATACATATGTCTGTTCAATGATATACATCAGGATCTATACTGGACGATATTCTCATCATTTTTTGAAATTTTTTTTTTCCTGGTTCGGGCTCCCTAAGGTCAAATAGAACCATTATTAGTGATGACAACCTTGCCATCATTAATAGTGATCGCTAAATTAATTTTTTATATGCCACTATTAGCAATAGTAATTTGCTAAATTGGCATTACTAATTTTATCAGAAATATATTATAAAATTTTTAGCGATGAACCTGACCATTGCTAATAAAGAAAAACTCATCACTAATAAATACTTTCAGGAAAAAAAAATTAATAATTTTAGTAATAGTATTTACCGTCGCTAATAGTCAAGTTTCTATCGTTAATACTGTTAGTGACGGAAAAATTTTGGATCATTCTTTTGGTTATTCAAAATAATTATTAACGATGGCTATTTAGCCCTTGCTAATATATATATATACATATACATATATATATATATACATATACATATATATATATATATACATATATATATATATACATATACATATATACATATATATATATATATACATATACATATATATACATATACATATATATATACATATACATATATATATACATATACATATATATATACATATACATATATATATACATATACATATATACATATACATATACATATACACATATACATATACATATATACATATACATATACATATATACATATACATATACATATATACATATACATATACATATACATATACATATACATATACATATACATATATACATATACATATACATATACATATACATATACATATACATATATATATACATATACATATATATATACATATACATATATATATATACATATACATATATATATATACATATACATATATATATATACATATACATATATATATATACATATACATATATATATATATACATATACATATATATATATATATACATATACATATATATATATACATATACATATATATATATACATATACATATATATATATATATATTTTGAGAAATAAGGAGGAAGCAAGGTTCTTCCCCTTGTTATATTAATTTATTACTGAATGATACAAAAGGAGTTTGAGAATTGAGACCCAAAAAATATAAATATTGACATGGAAAAGTAGAACCAAAACTCTAGTGACCTGAGAGAAGTACTGTAACTAAACTACAGTGACCTGAAAGAAATCAAAGGTTGTTCAGGACCTGTAAAAACTTTTAGAACTCATCTCTCTGAAAATTGGAAAACAGAACCTTGAAGGGACATCTGAAACCTGGGATGTTAGAGACCTTTAAGGGACTTCCAAAATGTCACGTCCCGAATCCAGCACCGAAATCGGCTACGCGACCGACCACACAAATCCTAGAGATAATGCAAGGCCTAGGTACACAAGAGTCACTTACCTTAAAAAAAAACTCATTCATCATCAAGCCCGAATATCTGCACGACTCTGAGAAGAGAAAGCAAATAGAAGGTTGTGAGCTTTACAATTCAGTAAGGTCTCTAAACAGTCACCAATAATAATATTTTAAAAATAGCAAGAAAATAAGAATAAATATCACGCCATGCAACGAAACAACTCAAATGTCGCATACGACAAAATCATGAAAAATTATGTTTTCTTTAGAGTTTCCATTAATCCATCTTTATCTTTAGGGTTCTCGACTAGCCACGGTCATGCTTCAGCCCACGACTAACAATCTCAGTATCACACTTCAGCCTGTGACTGGCAATCTCATTGTCACACTTTAGCCTGTGACGGCAATCTCACAATTGACCATGTACAATCTACCCATGGCCAAGCCCACGTACTAAGCCCGTGGCTCCGGCTGTGTAATCACGATCCTGTAGCATGGTTAGTCCAAATACCTTTATCACTTTATCAAATCAGGTCGTACTGTCAAATCACGTCATCTTAAACTTCTCAATAACCGGCATCACGGTCCAAACCATCAAAATATATTTGTTTGATAAACATAATTTCTAGAAATATAAATAATAATAACCATAATCATATCATTCATTTATGAAAACTCAACTACATTATGCAATAACAAATTATGCATGCCAATGCTCATATACTCGAATCAAAATCATGCCATGAAAAAATAATATATAGAACTGGTGATAATATCCAGAATCCTTACCTTCAATCGCTAACCCCAAATATCCGGTATCAATATATACTCGGTGTTCGCTCAAAACTTCCTGCTCAGGAGACTGTTCCCCTACAACATAAATAACTCTTAATATAAATAATAATCCTAAATTAATTATAAAATCCCGAAACCTCTTACCTGGATTTTTCATCAATAGTCCATCCATAAAATTCTATCCTCACAATTCTCAAGAAAGGAGACTTTCCAATCATCTTTCTAATCATCTTCTTCTCTTTCTCTCTTCTCTTCTTTCTTTCTTTCTTCCTCTCTCCTCTTTTTCCCTTTTCTTTCTCTCTCATCTTCTCCTCTCTTCTTGGCTCTCTGGCTCTCTACACTATTGGCCCTCTTAAATAAAAATCCTCGACGTCCCTGGTTAAAAAGAGGAGCAAAAATAAATCCAAAACCACCTTGAACGTCGTTTGAGAAGTCCAAAACCATCAGAAAATTTTTCCGGCCGTCAAATCTGAGATCGATGCCTCAAACCACATCAAAATTCGGATCCAAAAGTTTCTGATCAAGCCTAAACTCATTCGAATTCATCCCAGCCATTCGATTAGGCGATCGAACGGTCCAGATAGCACAGAAGAGTCGTGGACCACCGTGAGCCGCACGAAACGGGCTGGGAAACACCTGGGAAACACGTGGGAAATGCCCACAATGCCACCGCTTCCGAGTGGGCTGAGCCCGCGCGCTCACGCGCGTGGGCCTGGGCCGTGCATCACATGCCCACCACGTCAGGCCGAGCCATGCACCGCGCACCCGCGCGTCGCGCCCGCCCATGTACTTGCGTTGCACGCCTGCCGCGCTCGCGTCGCTTGCCTGCGCCCGCTCTTTCTCGCTGGCCTGGGCTGCGTACTGGGCCGTGCGCTAGGTTTGGGCCGGGTCCAGCAGGTGGGCCGGCAGGGCTTTTTTTTTTTTTTTTTTTTCCGGTATTACACAAAACCTTCAATACGATTCCTATTTTTGCACTAATGATCAGAAACAAAGCATTGCAACGTCCTGTGTTGATAGGACCATTCCCGCAACTGATGCGACATTCTATAGTGCACCTCTTATTTCTTCTACACTGTCATTTACACCAGCTTTAATTTTAACAAATTCTCATGATAGTCGGTCATTGCATTGCAGCCAACTTTCCACTCCGTATATGTCCTTAATCTTCTCTACCACCAGTTCTCCTTCCACATCCGCATTATATGCAATCAAGGCATTAGGTGCCACCACTGCCTATTAACTTGAGGAGGTACAATGGGTTAGGAAGAATCAGAGGCCTGCCGTAATAATATATTCTGACCGAAGTTTGATTCGATAGCTGCAACAAATCCATGCCTCTATGCAAAGCAAGGCTCTTGTATTTGCTAAAATAGTAAGTTTTCAGAGGCATTATCAGAGTCTATTCAAGACAGAACATTGGGTCAATCAGTCGACTAAAGGAATTGGATCTTTTTCATAGTTGCAGTTATGGAAAGGGCTCTGTAAAAAATTAGCTGTACCGTCTTGCTCGCTTTCACTTTGAATCCCTCAATTCACTTGGCTTGCTGAATTTCCAAGAAGTTTTGAAAGATGTTCAGGATGCCTTTTCTATTGTAGGTGTCATTCCAGCCTGCATGTCTGACAGGCATTGAGCATGAGGACGTTTGTCCAATGACCACCTTGCTACAATCGAGCTGATTGATTTTTGGGGTGTTTGACGAATGACTGGGTTAAGTTGTTCGCTGATACAAAAGATTAAATTAGAAGCAAAGTTCCACCCTTTGGTAATTTTAAGAAAAGAAGTTTTCAGAGGGCGAGCCAATGTTTTGCAGGTTAGTAGAGGATTAAAGTGTCTTGCAAAAGAAGAAAGATGTTCCGACTCTCCATGTTGAGGGTTGTATGTTCTGAATTGCTGATGGCTCCTTCAGAAACTTGGAATGTCTGAAACTCTTAGGCAATTGCTAAGCTCCTTTGTCAATTGTTTTTTGTCAGAAGTTTTCATCCAATCAACATCCAATAATAAAATGGTCCTGACAATTTCCTTACTTGATTTGGCCTCTGAATGGAAAATTCTACTATCATGCTTCTTCTAAAGAACCCAGCAAGTTGTTGCTACAATGATGTTTGAAGCCTTTCGTAGTTTGGTGATTCTGTGTGTTCTGCCATTCGGACCATAAGTCATAAATGTTCTTTGGAGTGGTTTTGTATTTGTTGTCGCACCCAATAGTATGCCACATTTCCTTGGAGAATATGCACTTTAAGAATAGATGCTCTACATTTTCCACGTTGTCGTAACACAGTGGGCATCTGCTTAGTCCTGCAAAACCTTTTTTTCCAAGGATGTCAGTGATTAACATTTTATTTTGAAAACATATCCAGTTAATTAAATACATTGCACTTCTCAGGCATTGGTAAATTCTAGATAATATTACCAAAGTGAGAGGTGATGCCACCATGAATTAAGAATTTGTAGCATGCAGAGATAGTGTAGGAATGCTTGGGGAACCATTTCTGTGTACGCTTGCCAGGTTTGTCCAACAGAGATACATCTTCTAGATAGGATCTGAGAATACCTAGTTCCTATAACGCCTGGTGAGGAAGTGGTTGTTTGGACTTATCCAAAATTGATGATCTATGTGTGAAGCTGGCAACACTGCAGCAAGTATCATTAGCCAACCAATATAAGGTTTGGAAAATCGCTTTAAGATAAGTGTTTTCTAGCCACTTATCATCCCAAAAGAAGGTGCTTTCTCCGTTGCCAATGGATACAGAAGTGAAAGTGGATGCCAGATGGCCAACCTTCAAAATATTTCTCCAGAAGGGCGAGGTCCTCAGTCTATAGATGGAAGTGTTGACTGGAGACACCAAACCACGATGGTAATTTAAATCTATCAGTGCTTTCCATGGTTGCTGGGTAGCGGTAAAAAGCTTGTCCCACCATTTCAACAGTAAGGCCTAATTGAACACTTGCAAATTGACAATACCTAAACCACCCAGATTCTTAGATCGATAGATGGAGGATCAACTAGCCAGATTATGGAAGTTATTGCACTGTCTTCCCCCGTTCCACAAAAAGATTTTGCAAATTCTATCTATTTTTTTGATGATTGTGCTTGGTAGGTTTTATACTGACATCCAGAACACAGGAATTAATGATTCTTAATACAGTATTTACAAAAGTGAGTCTTCCAACAAGGGATAATGTGTTTCTTTTCCATCCTGACAATTTTCTCTCAACCTTATTCGATTACCAGAAAACTCCAGTGGTTGATTGGGAGAGATTTAATGTGAAGAGGAATGCCAAGATAATGAATAGGGAAGGAGGATGGGTTAGATGGGTTACATCCTAGAATAGAGGTGGCTCCTTGAAACTCTTGATTGTGGATACCCAGACCAACAACATATGACTTCTGAAAATTAATCTTTAAGTCCCAAAATGAGCTAAAAAAGATATAGAATCAGCTAAGGTAGTTGAGTTGATTTATTGAAGCCTTACAGATAGGGTTGGAAATGGGCCGGCTCAAAGCCTATTGGGCCGGTCCAAAGACTATATCTTAAAAATTTTTGGACCGAATCCGGGCATCCCCTTGGTCCAAAAATTAAATGGACTCTATTTTATAGCCCGAAGACTAGTTTGATATGCTTAAAATTTGGTCGAAAGCTTGAATTAATTTCAGGCCGGCCCGAAGTTTATTGAGCTGGTCCAGTCCAGTTCCAGACAATGAGCTTTTAGGCCGGTCCATTTCCAGTCCTACTTACAGAAGATAATAGTATCATTTGTATACTGTGATGAGTGCATCAATCTTGAAACTCTCTCAGGACCCACAAGATCTAGAATTTTCTGTGGTTGAGATGTCTAGTATACGATGTAATGTGTCGGCAACTATTATAAATAAAAGGGGGGAGAGAGGGTTACCTTGCTCGAGCCCCATTTTGATTGGAATCCATTTTCCTAGCGAGCCGTTGATGCTAACTGCTAAGGTTGAATTGGTGAAGATGATTGATAGCCAAGATAAGAACTTTGGTCCAAAACATTGTTTTTCTAGTATATCAAAGAGGAATTTCCAACAAATGCTATTAAACGCTCTTTCAAAGTCGATTTTCAGCAGCCTACCTAGTAGATTGGATTTGATGACGTGGTTGATGATCTCCGAGATTGAAAAGAAGCTTTTGAAGATGAGGTGCCCCTTGATGAAAGTAGATTGAGATGAGTGCACCAAAGAGTCCCCAACCTTGCAAAGTCTAGTGGATAAAACTTTGGAGATAATCTTTATAACACCATGCTCTAGACTAATAAGTTTGTAGTATTTGATTTTTGCATTGTCTACCTTCTTAGCGATTAAAACTATGTGACTATAGTTTAATCTGGATAAGTCAATCGAGCCCAAACTTAATCCCTTGAGCAGAATAATAATATCAAGTTTAAGTGTTTTCCAAAAGCATTGGTAGAAGGAAATCAGAAACCCATCCGGGCTAGGCGCCTCATCGCTAGCTATGGAGAATAAAGCATTCTTAATCTCTTCCTCAAAGAAGGTAGAATCAAGTGACTTCAGGTTGGCAGGTCCTTCAGGGTATAGCAAGCTCCAATTAGCCTCACATAACGAAGAATTGGTCGTCTCTATTAATTCAGTGAAGAATGGAAGACTTGCTGAATATTTTTTGGGTCAGAAACTTGTTGGCCATTCATGAAGACCTTGGTGATCGCATTTTTCCTCCTTCGATTACTAGCACAAATGTGGAAGATTTTAGTATTATGGTTGCCATCCTTGATCCACCGAGCTCTTGCTCTCTAGCACCAATATATTTCTTCTTCAGAGATAATGTCTGAAAAAAGTAATTTTAATTTAGAGTGCTATTTGTTCTCTTCAGCCGAGAGGCCGGACTCTTCTTCCTTTTAGTCTAATACTTGAAGTCTGCGAGTCAGTTCCTTTTTCTTAAGGAAAATGTCACCCACTACTTTTCTTTTTCACTTCCTAATACCTCCCCGAGTTGTCTCAATTTCTGTGCTATGGTTGCTGCTAGGTCAAATGTGGTAGTATTTCCTTTCCAGGAATCGTTAACAATGGAAATCAGATCTGAATATGAATACCATAAGTTTTCAAACCTGAAAGGTTGAACGTCCCAGAATTTTGTTTATTTTAGCACAAAAATTTGATCTTGATTGGTATATGATTATGTTACCGTTGTTTTGCGCCCAAACGCCCGCAGCCACAACCGACATCGCGTGATCGGACGGCCATGGCTTGATTTGGCATTGAGACAGTGTTTTGCATGGATTGTGGCTCGATTTGAGCCATTGATTTTTTATCTGATGGCATGGGATATTTTTTGGAAGGCATTGGACTTATTTTAGGTCTCTTTTGATGCAATTTCCGATGATTTTTTAAAAATCATAGAAATGCCCTGCCACACAAGAGATGATGAAATATTTTTTTGAGATGCAATAGAGAGCTGCAGAAGATCTAGAAAAATATTGAAGATGATCCAGAGAGCAAATAAAATAACAGAGAATCCATGACAGGATTTGGTAAGGCTAGAGACCTGGTATTCTATGATCTCTCCTGTTTTCTTCTTCCCTTTCGATTTGTTTGCCTCTTTGTGATTAATCTGCAATTGTTATTGGGATATTTGTATTTCTTTTGTGCCCAATTTTGGGGGCAGATTATAGTGGATTGCTCCTTCCTCTATGTGGATGTAGGCAAATTTGCCGAACCACGTTAAATCTCGTATTTCTTTCTGATTTGATATCTGCCTGTGTGGTTGGTAAATTGTTAAAGTGAGTACACAGGAATTAATTGGAAGCCTAAACTGGTTCAATCCGCTGCACGCATCCCAACAATTGGTATCAGAGCACTGGGATGGCATCTGATGGGCAACCAAGTTCTTCTACGACTCCTGAGGTAATTATTTTTCATTCTACTACTTCTAGGCATGAGATGGCGATATTTGATGGTACAAGTGATTTTGCACTATAGAAGGTAAGAATGAAATATCTGCTGGTCAAGGAGGGTGTGTCAATAGCCCTCAAAGGTATGTATAAAATTCCAGGTGATATAGAGGCTGTAAAAGAGGAGATGAATGAGAAAATATTTGGGACTCTGTTTTTGGGACTAATGATAAAGTTCTCCGCAATGTGGTGGATCTTGTTACAGCTAAAAGTATATAGAAAAAAATAGACACTGTATATGCCAAAATCTCTTACAAATAGGCTGTATTTGAGGGGCAAACTACACACATTCCGTATGACGGAAGGGACCTCACTCAAGGATCACTTGGATGATTATAATAAGCTCTTGCTCGATTTGGTGAATATTGGTGTTAATGTTGATGAGGTAGACAAGGCTTTGATCCTGATTTATTCTTTATCTAAGTCCTATGAAAATATTACTACTACCATGCTCTATGGAAGAGAGACTATAAGTCTCGATAAGGTTGAAGCCACTTTGTTATCCAATAAGCTCATGTTGAAAGTACAATTAGATCATCAGGTTCCAAATCTGGTACAAGGACTTACTGTCAGAGGTAGAAATGAGCAAAGAACAGGTGGACAAGGTAGAAACAAGTCCAAGACAAGATCAAACCCTAGGTCTAAAAGACCAGGAGTTTGCCATTACTACAAGAAGACAGGCCACTGGAAAAATGAGTGTAGACTTCTACAGTCCAAAAAAGAGAAGGAACAGAAAGAAAAAGGAACAATCTCAGATTCGGCATACGTTGCAGTTACTTCAGTAGATCGCAGCAGTGTTGCAGATGATGCAGTATTTATAGCTGCATGCAGTGTCAGTCAGGCTGATACCTGGATCATGGACTCTGGAGCATCTTTCCACATGACACCCCATAGAGAATGGTTCACTTCTTTTAGATCCTGTGATGGAGGCTCTGTTCTTCTTGGGGATGACGCCATCTGTAAAGTGGAAGAAATTGGTATAGTTCAGATCAAATCTCACGCAAATACTGTGGTGACTTTGGATGATGTCAGATATGTTTCCCAATTGAAAAGAAATCTTCTCTCAAAAAATGCTCTTGATATTGCAGGTTTTGAGGGCAGATGGGGTTGAGGATCTATTATAATTAGTAAAGGAGCATTAACTTTGTTAAGAGGTAAATTGAGTGGCACTCTTTATTATTTAGATGGCACTACAGTGGTTGGTGAGGCTTCTTCAGCACATTCCTCTATTGTTCAATTGATACAGTTATGGCATCAAAGATTGGGCCACATGTCAGATAAAGGTTTACATGAGCTGAGCAGACGTGGTCTGCTAGGAGGTCAGAAAGTTGGTGCACTTAGATTTTGTGAGCATTGCATATTTGGAAAACAACGCAGAGTCAGCTTTACTTCAGGTGTGCACAGGACAGCAGGTATATTGGATTACATTCATTCTGACCTATGGGGACCTGCCCTAGTTACATCCAAGGGTGGATCTAGATATTTGCTCACTTTGATTGATGACTACTCCCGTAAAGTCTGGATTTATACTATCAAAAATAAAAGTGACGTGTTTCACACTTTTAAAAGGTGGAAGGTTATGGTTAGAGGCAAACTGAGAGGAAGGTGAAAACCTTCCGGACTGACAATGGATTAGAATTTGGTTCTACAGAGTTTAATGACTTTTGCAAGTCAGAGGGCATTGTCAGGCATAAGACCACTGTGTATACTCCTCAGTAAAATGGTATGGCGGAATGCATGAATCGCACACTACTGGAAAGAGCCAGATCTATAATATCAAGTTCTGGATTGAGTAGAGATTTCTGGGCAGAGGCTGCACATATAGACTGCTTTATTATAAATCGATCTCCAGCATCTGCATTGAATATGAAGACTCTGGAAGAGATGTGGACAAGTAGACCTGTAGACTATTCAGTTCTTAGAGTATTTGGGTGTTCAGCATATGCACATGTCAAAGATGGAAAGCTGAATCCCAGGGCTAAGAAATGCATATTTCTTGGATATGCATATGGAGTGAAGGGCTATAGATTATGGTGCACAGAGCCTGGATCCCAGGGTTTTTTAGTCAGCAGGGATGTGACTTTTGATGAGTCAGCCACTCCTTCATGGCAGCTACAGCCAAGTTCTTCACCGGGAGATCAGGTTCAGGATCAGCAGGATAGGACTGTTGTTGATTTTAATCAAACTATTAGATCACAGCAGTTGCAGCCTATAGGTGATATTCAGAATGAATAGCATCAGCAGACAGATCCAGAGTTACAGACTCAGGAGGAGGTTATTATATGTGGTCAAGTTCAAGATGATAGTATTGCCACTCGAAGAACCAGGCGACATATCAGAGCACCTCAAAGGCATGGTTTTGAGGATTTTGCTTGTGCTGAGTTAGTATATTATGCTCTGAATATTGCAGACACTATAGGTGATGAGCCAACCATATTCAAGAAGCAATTGGTAGTTCATAGGCTGAGCAATGGACCATGGCTATGGTAGAAGAGCTTCAGTCTTTGAAAAAGAATCAGACTTAGGAATTAGTCAGATTACCTAAGGACAAGAAGAAAATTGGTTACAAATGGATCTTCAAGAAGAAGGAAGGAGCTACTCCTTAGGATTTGAAATATAAGGCAAGTTTGGTGGCTAAGGGTTACAGTCAAAAAGAGGGTATTGATTATAAGGAGGTATTTTCTCCTGTGGTTAAACACTCCTCTATTCGTATGTTCCTTACTTTAGTTACTTCTCAGAATTTGGAGTTAGAATAGCTAGATGTCAAGACAGCTTTTCTACATGGTAATTTGGAGGAGCAGATTTATATGCAACAGCCACCTGGTTTTGAGGCTCTAGATAAAGAAGATCATGTATGCTTGCTCAAAAGGTCTTTGTATGGTTTGAAGCAGTCTCCAAGACAATGGTACCGCAAATTTGATAGGTTTATGGTCGACCATGACTTCAAAAGATATCCATATGATAGTTGCGTGTATCATCAGCAATTCTTAAACGGGTCCTTTTGTTACTTATTATTATATGTGGTGACATAATGATTGCAACCAGGGATATGTCAGTGATTCAGAAGCTGAAAACTAAGCTTAGTACCGCATTTAAGATGAAGGACCTTAGACCGGCAAAGAAGATACTTGGGATGGAGATAATTCGTGACAGGCAATTATGTAGACTATTTGTTACTCAGCATGATTATATTGAGAAAGTCTTGGACAGATATGGTATGTCTACAGCTAAGCCAGTCACTACTCCTTTTGCTAGTCATTTTCGGTTATCTTCCAGGGATTCTCCTCAGACTGAGGATGAGAAGAAGTATATGTCTAAAGTACATTATGCGAGTGCAGTTGGTAGTATCATGTATGCAATGGTTTGCACTCGTCCTGATGTTTCGTAGGCAGTTAGTGGAGTGAGCAGATATATGGACAAGCCTGGAAAAGCTCACTAGTCAGCTGTGAAATGGATTCTTAGATACTTGAAAGGAACTTTTGATTTGGGATTGGTATTCTCTGGATAGAGTGGTTGCACTGTTACAGGATTTTGTGATTCAGATTATGCTTGTGACTTGGATAGGAGGAGGTCATTGACCGGATATGTATTTACTCTTTCTGGTTATGCAATTAGTTGGAAGGCTACTTTGCAATCTACAGTTGCTTTGTCTACTACAGAGGCAGAGTATATGGCATTGACAGAGGCAGCAAAGGAAGCTGTCTGGCTAAGAGGGTTAGTACAAGATTTGGGTTTCAAGCAGAATTGTTTGGTTATTCACTATGACAGTCAGAGTACTTTACATCTTGCCAGAGATCAGATGTATCATGAACGCACTAAGGATGTGGATGTCAGGTATCACTTTATCAGAGATTTAGTAGAGGATGGTGATATTCAACTCCAAAAAATTAGCACTGCTATTAATCTGGCTGATATGCTCACTAAACCAATTCCAGTGGTCAAGTTTAGGACATTCCTAAACTTGATTGGTTTGAGCATTTGGTGATGCCCCTTCGAGGCATGTGATGAGGAGGAGGCTGTATAATCTATATTTGATAAAGGCATTTTTTTTTTTGTTGCAAGGAGGAGGATTGTTACCATTATTTTGATCCCAAACGCCCGTAGCCACAACCGACATCGCACGATCGGATGGCCATGGCTTGATCTAGCATTGAGGTAGTGTTTTGCACAGATTGTGGCTCGATTTGAGCCGTTGAGTTTTTATCTGATAGCCTGGGATATTTTTTGGAAGGCATTGGACTTGTTTTAGGTTTCTTTTGATACAGTTTTTGATGGTTTTTTAAAAACCATAGAGATGCCCTACAACACAACAGACATCGAAATATTTTTCTGAGATGCAACAGAGAGCTGCAGAAGGTCCAGAAAAATATTAAAGATGATCTAGAGAGCAAATAAAATAACAGAGAATCCACGACAGGATTTGGCGAGGCTAGAGACCTGGTATTCTGTGATCTCTCCTGTTTTCTTCTTTTCTTTTGATTTGTTTGCCTCTTTGTGATTAATCTGCAATTATTATTGGGATATTTGTATTTCTTTTGTGCCCAATTTTGAGGGCAGATTATAGTGATGCAGAACAAAAAAGAGATGATGCGATGCGGAAGTAAATTAAGACTAATTATTATTATTATTATCACTTTTATTATTATTTTCAGAAGTTGGCTTTGACTCAAATAAAAGTTAAACTAAATTAAAAGAAACTATATAATAATTGAAAGCACAATTCAAAGAAACTAGATTATCAGAGTAGTTCAGAAGTAAAGGATCGCTGGAGGTTGAGAAACTTCCAGACCTAGGGTTTCGCTTTGAACTTTCAACAGGACAGAAATAAAGAGAAGGAAAGGGTTATATACCAGGCAGTGATCTTCACAGAGTTTGGTGGAAGGACTCTCTCGAGCAGATTGTTGGATCCTCGGATTCGGATATCTTCGCAATGGATCCTCCAATACTGGTCCTTTGGCAGAGTTGGCTTCTCCTGAACTCAGGATCTGGGAAAGAAGAAGAACAAGTTAAGGAACCAGATACTCAAAGAAAGGATTTACCAGATAAGAAGAACTTGAAAAATTGATGTTGCTAAAATCTTGATTCTCCTGGATGCTGATCTGACTTCCTCTGGGATTTGCTCTGTATTCAAAGTAGCCGATCTAGACCTGAATGCTGGTGGTCGGCCTCTACTTGGAAGAGAGGGGTCGTGAGATGATGAGGTAGATTAGGGTTTGGATGATTGGTGGAATGAAGAAGATGATGGGCGGCTAGGGTTTGGAATTGAAGTGGCTAACCTAGGGTTTTGGTAGGGTTTTGGGGTTGGAGATCTCACACCTCCTCAAGGTTCCTAGGGAACCTGGATTTACTCCCTCACGGAGCTCAACACCTGAATACAAGTGCGGAAGAGAGAAACACAAAGTTGCTCATACAGAAATTGATTTCATTCATCATTAAATTCAAGAGTTACATAGAGTTGAATATATAGACATAACAAAGAAATAAAATTTTATACATTTCCCATGTGGGACTAATAGGACTAACCCACACTTTAGGCATCAAATTCTCTTCCCAAGACTCCTTCCATGAGTGGGCAGCCCAAAAACTCCAAGAAAACTTGAAAATCAGCTCCAAATGGCAGGTTATGGGGGTGTCTCCTAGTATCTCTCCATGAATCAAGGATTTTTCCTTCATGGTTTGGCTCATTTGGACACCTCCTAGTCTTGCTCCACAAGTTTAGGCTTCTTCCTTTCATGGCTTTGTCACTTTTGGAAACTTTTGGAAACCTCCTTGAATTCCTCCCCAAGACATGCTCTCTTCCCTTTTATAACTTGGATTTTTATGGAACATTGTGGGGCACCTCCTTGATCCTCTCTTCAAGAAAAATTCTTGCCATCCTGACTTGGGTTTATTTCTTGTGGTGTAGGGACCAAAGACACTGGATGGAGATGTGGCGCCTCCTGGACTCTGGCGTGTGGCTGGGAGTGTGGCGCCCACTTGCTTGGGCCTAGGAGAAAAAATGTGGCACCCTGGAACTTGACTTCACTGAAAAAAAAGTGGCACCAACCTGGAGAAGACCTAGACCACTACTAGGACTTGTACTGAGTCAACATGACTCAACAAAATTTAAATTGCAGGGAAATACAGACTCAAGACTAAAATTGAGTTGACTAAGTCAACCCTTATTACAAAACCGAAAAACCCTAATTCTTCGGGCAAGGTCAATCAGAGATCCAGATGGAGCCCTGAAATCTTCTTCTAAGTCTGGTGCTCGCACCATATAGTGGATTGCTCCTTCCTCTATGTGGATGTAGGCAAATTTGCCAAACCACGTTAAATCTCGTCTTTCCTTCTGATTTGATATCTGCCTGTGTGATTGGTAAATTGCTAAAGTGAGTAAACATGAATTAATTATAAGCCTAAACCGGTTCAATCCGCTGCGCACATCCCAACAGATTAGAAGTGATTCTTGCTAAGAATGTGCAAGCCATAAGAGGGAAAATAGTGTGCCAGGTTGTGTTTATGAAATATCTATCCAATCTAGCTAAACTAGGTTTATCCCTGAAGTTGGACCCAGTAAATCTACCAAAAGAAGATTGAATTTCGATGACTTCAAGTTTGTTAAGCAATTTGTTAAATTCCAAGCTTAAAGAAGTGGAACTATGCTGACCATTCCTGTCTGTTGGGCTTCTGGTAACATTGAAATCTCCCAGAATTACCCATGGCCTGTGCATTAATTTTTTGAGATCAATTAATTCATCGAAGAATTTTTCTGCTTAGATTTAGTAGTTGGACTGTATACGTTGGTGACCATCACTTCTTAGTTGTTGTCATAGCTAATCTTTCGAAGGCAAGTGGAGATGCTGAAGTTACTAGTGCGGAGATGAGCTCCAATAAAGTGTGAGCTTTTCCAACAAGTTACCAACCCCCTGACAAACCTCTAGCTGGTTTTGCTTCCTAACAGTCAAAATCACTACAATCATTCTGATAAAAGATGATGCTAAAACAAACCCTCTTGATACTAATAAGCATCGGCAAAAAGTTTTCCGATGCTTCAAAAAGCATCGAAAATATGTCGACTATGATAGCGTGATAAAACTTTTTGCTGATGCTTTTAAAAAGCATCAAAAAAATATCCCGATGCTATAAAAAATTGGAAAATCTTAAATTACCGACATTATAAAGCATTAGAATTGACAAGGCCGAAACCCGTATTTTGCTTGATGAGTTTGCCACACTGTGAGTCACGCGGTAAATGGCATCCCATTGCCATCTCCGGGCTGTGGCACGGCTGAAGAGGGTGGACCAAATGGAGAGGCCTGCCTAGTGAGTTTGCCACGTTGTAAGTCTCGCGGTAGATGGCATCCCGCTGCCATCTCTGGGCTATGAGCACGGCTGAGGAGGGTGAGCCTCATGGAGGGGCTCACTTGATGAGTTTGCCACACTATGAGTCTCGCGGTAGATCTATGAGCACGGCTGAGAAGGGCGGGCCTGATGGAGGGGCCCGCCTGGTGAGTTTGCCATGCTATGTGTCTCGTGGTAGATGGCATCCTGCTGCCATCTCCGGACTATGAGCACGGCTGAGGACGGGCCTGATAGAGGGGCCCACTTGATGAGTTTGCCATACAATGAGTCTTATGGTAGATGGTATCCCGTTGCCATCTCCGGGCTGTGAGCATGACTGAGATGGGCGGGCCTGATGGAGGGGCTTGCCTGATGAGTTTACCATGCTATGAGTCTCGCAGTAGATGGCATCCCGCTGCCATCTCCAGGCTATGAGCACGGTTGAGGAGGGCTGGCCTGATGGAGGGGCCCGCATGATGAGTTTACCATGCTGAGTCTCACGGTAGATGGCATTATGCTGCCATCTCCAGGCTATGAGCATGGCTAAAGAGGGCAGGCCTGATGAAGGGGCCTGCTCGATGAGTTTGCCATGTTGTGAGTCTCGCGATAGATGGCATCTCGCTGCCATCTCCAAGCTATGAGCACGGTTGAGTAGGGCAGGACAGATGGAGGGGCCCGCCTGGTGAGTTTACCATGATGTCAGTCATGTGGTAGATGGCATCCCGCTGCCATCTCCGGGATGTGAGCATGGTTGAGGCGGGTGAGCCTGATAGAGAGGCCCGCCTAGTGAGTTTGCCATGATATGAGTCACGCGATAGATGGCATCCCACTGCCATCTTCGAACTATGAGCACGGCTGAGGAGGGCAGGCCTGATGGAGGGCCCTGCTTGATGAGTTTGCCACGTTGTGTGTCTCGTGGTAGATGGCATCCCGCTGCCATCTCCGGGCAGTGAGCATGACTGAGGAGGGTGAGCCTGATGGAGGGGCTTACCTGATGAGTTTGCCACGCTGTGAGTCTCACGGTACATAACATCCCACTGCCATCTCCGGGCTGTGAGCATGGCTAAGAAGGGCGGGCCTAATGGAAGGGCCTGCTTGGTGAGTTAGCCATGCTTTGTGTCTCGTGATAGATGGCATCCCACTACCATCTCTGGGTTGTGAGCACGATTAAGGAGGGCGGGCCTGATGGAGGGGCCTGCATGATGAGTTTGCCATGCTATGAGTCTCACGGTAGATGGCATCCCACTGCCATCTCCGAGTTATGAGCATGGTTGAAGAGGGCGGGCCTGATTGAAGGACCCACCTAATGAGTTTGCCATGCTATGAGTCTTGCGGTAGATGGCATCCCGCTGCCATCTCCAGGCTATGAGCATGGCTGAGGAGGGCGGGCCTGATGGAGGGACCCGCCTGATGAGTTTGCCACACTATGAGTCTTGCGATAGATGGCATCCTGCTGCCATCTCCATGCTGTGAGCACGGTTAAGGAGGGTGGGCATGATGGAGGGGCCTGCCTGATGAGTTTGCCATGCTGTGAGTCTCACGATAGATGGCATATTGCTACCATCTCTGGACTATGAGCACGGCTGAGGAGGGCGTGCCTGATGGAGGAGCTCGCTTGGTGAGTTTGCCATGCTATGAGTCATGCGGTAGATGGCATCCCACTGCCATCTCGAGGCTGTGAGCACAGCTGAGGAGGGCAGGCCTAATGGAGGGGCTCGCCTGGTGAGTTTGCTATGCTGTGAGTTACGCAGTAGATGGCATCATGCTGCCATCTCTGGGCTATGAGCATGGCTAAGGAGGGCGGGCCTGATGAGTTTGCCATGCTGTGAGTCTCGTGATAGATGGCATCCTGTTGCCATCTCCGGGCTGTGAGCATGGCTAAGGAGGGCGGGCCTGATGGAGGGGCCCGCTTGATGAGCTTGCCATGCTGTGAGTCTCGCAGTAGATGGCATCCCATTACCATATCTGGGCTGTGAGCATGGTTGAGGAAGGCAGGCCTGATGGAGGGGCCTGCTTGGCGAGTTTGCCACACTGTGAGTCTCGCGGTAGATGACATCCCGTTGCCATCTCCGAGCTGTAAGCACGGCTGAGGAGGGTGGGCTTGATGAGTTGCCATGCTGTGAGTCTTGCGGTAGATGGCATCCCACTGCCATCTTTGGGCTGTGTGCACGGCTGATGAGGGTGGGCCTGATGGAGGGGCCCACATGGCGAGTTTGCCACACTGTGAGTCTCGTGATAGATGGCATCCTGCTGCCATCTCCAGACTGTGAGCATGGCTGAAGAGGGCGGGCCTGATAGAGGGGCCCGCCTGGTGAGTTTGCCATGCTATGAGTCAGGCGGTAGATGCCATCCCACTGCCATCTCTAGGCTGTAAACACGATTGAGGAGGGCGAGCCTGATGGAAGGGCTTGCCTGATGAGTTTGCCATATTGTGAGTCTCGCAGTAGATGGCATCATACTGCCATCTCCGGGCTTTAAGCACGATTGAGGAGGGCGGGCTTGATGGAGGGGCCCACCTGGTGAGTTTGCCATGCTATGAGTCTCAGGTAGATGACATACCACTGCCATCTCTGGGCTGTGAGCATGGCTAAGGAGGGCGGGCCTGATGGAGTTGCTCGCTTGATGAGTTTGCCATGTTATGAGTCTCACGGTAGATGGCATCCCGCTTCCATCTCTATGCTGTGAACATGGCTGAGGAGGGCGGGTGTCACATCCCCAACACTTGAACTAGGCGGGGCCGGGTGTGCAGGCTGGGCAGGGTGCTGTCGAGCCAAGGCTGGGCATGCTGGAGCATGTCCAGGATGCGCGCACGAGGTGCGCGCGAGCGCGCATGGTGGAGAGGCGCGCAAGTGCAGTGGTTTGGTCGGACAATGCCAAGCCATGATGGGACGTGTGGGTGCATGTCCTTGGGCACTGGGATGTGTGAACCCAGTGCAGCAGAGGCCGGACTTGCGCGTGCGTGAGACAGGCATGCAAGTGCAGCGAAGGCCGGATCCGGGTGTGCGCGGGATAGGCACGCGCAGGGCAGTGAAGTCCGGGATCCAAGCGCGCGCGGGGTGAGCGTGCCCAGCGCAGCGGAGGACCGAGCCGGGTGCACGCAGGGCGAGCGCACATAGTGCAACGGAGCGCTGCAGGGGCCGGCGAGTGCGTGCGGGGCGAGCGCGTGGCACAGCGACCAGATCGGCCGTGCGGGGTACGCGCGCGATGAGGTCAAGTGCGGCCGGGCCGGGTGGGTGCGCGGGTGTTAGCACGGTGCCAAGGGGCAAAGCGGCCAAGCCGGGTGGGCGCATAAGTGTGCACGCACTGCTGGGCACGAGGCAGCCAGACCAGATGGGCACCAGGACCGAACTTGAGTCATTTAGTCATTGGACTCAAGTCCCAGGGCAGTTGGGCCCTGGGCGGTTGGATGCGAGTCCTGGACGTGTGGGATTCGGACATGCGCAGAGCATGGGCACAGCGCGCGGGACGCGGGTGCACGCGAGGCACGGAGGCGCCGGACTCGGATCCTATGGCTGCCAACCGAAGGCAGTTACCAGATGATCGTGGATGTGGGTGTGCACGGGATGCGAGTCCTGGGCCCGCGGGATTCGGGCATGCGCGGAGCATGGGCGCAGCGCGCGGGATTCGGGTGCACGTGAGGCACGGAGGTGTTGGACTCGGATCTTTGGCTGCCAACCGAGGGCAGTTGCTAGACGGTTGCGGGACGTGGGCGTGCACGAGACATGGACGCAGGCGCGAGGGATTCGGGCATGCGCGGAGCATGGGCGCATATGCACGGGACGTGGGTGCACGCGAGGCACAAATATGCCAGACTCAGATCTTTGGATGCCAACTGAGGGCAGTTGCCAGATAGTTGTAGGACGCGGACGTGCGCGGGACATGGGCGCATGGGACACAGGCGTGCTCGGGACATGGGCGCAGGTGTACGGGACTCGAGCAGACGCGAGTCACATGGGTTCTAGACTCGGATCCTTTGGTGGGGCTGAGGACCCTGCTGGGAAAAAGGAGGAAGGGGGTGACCTTCTTGCTACTGGGCAACAGCAGTCCATGGGAGGCCTTTGGCTGGAACCTAAGAGGGGGATCTTGGGGCAGTAACCTTGGGTAGGTTGCTGCATGCCATAGCTGCATGGAGAAGCCTTGGATTTGGGGCTTGACACCTGCATGGGAGTGGGTGCCATTGTTGGTTGGGGCCTGCAAGAAGCTAGGCGGTTGGGCTTGTCAACCATATGGCAGGGAGTGCCATTAGGCAGCAGTCCATGAGTGACCTTAGGAGGGGTTGCTCAGGGAAAAGAGGGTGAGGGATCCTTTTGCTGCTAGCCAGAGGTGCCACCTTCCTTGAGTGCTGTAAACATTTCTATAGGGAAGTGTATCCTGGTTTGAGAGAGAGGCAAGCTAGGTTGGGGGTGTTTCCCTGTACATCTATGTCATTTCTGGGTGAGTGCTGCGATTCAGGGCAGCCACAGCAGGGACTCAAGACAACAGGGTTAGGGACTCGGGTTTTGGGAGTGCAGAACCAAACACCACCTGCAGCAAGCAGCAGGAAGCTGCTTACCTGGTGCACTTGGGCGGCTAAGTGCAAGGATGAAGGCTGGCTAGGAAGGGCTTTCCTAGCACCGCACGTTGAAAATTCCTGTGTCAAGGGAAGGCCGCGTGACAATTAGGTATCAGAGCTCGGTTCGAGGCCGGACATGCTAAAATTTATGCCAAGATGACTCTAGCTGAAGCCAAGGAGAGGATTCAGAGGCTGGAAGAGATAGTTGGTGACTTGCCGGAAAGATATTCGGATCTGGTGGTGACGGCCATGGAGAATGCCGAGAGGGTGGCTAGCATGCAAGCCACGCTAGATGATCTACTCCGAGAGGTGGAGGTCTGGTTGGATGCCGTGAAGATGGAGAACTCGGAGGTGATCTGGAGCCAACAAGTGACCATTCGGTCCTTGGAGATGGAGGTTGAACTGCTGAAGTGCACAACAGTCCACCCGCACGAGGAGGGCTCCGTTTCGAAGATCAAAATCCCAGAGCTGAAGCAATTCACTGGATGCCGGAATGCCAAAGAGTTGGAGAACTTTCTTTGGGACATGGAGCAGTACTTCCGAGCAGCGAAGATACCTGTGGAGGAGCAGGTGTTGATCACCAGCATGTATCTTGTTGGAGATGCCAAGTTTTGGTGGCGTATAAGGGTGTAGGACGACCTTAATGCCAACTAACCGGGCATCACCACGTGGGAGTCATTGAAGAAGGAGCTGAAGGACCAGTTCCTGCCATGCAACACCTCGTGGATGGCGAGGGAAGCTCTTAAGAGATTGAAGCAGACAGGCTCAATCAGAGAGTATGTGAAGGAGTTCAGCTCGTTGATGCTGGACATGAAGAATATGTCAGAGGAGGACAAGCTCCTTAACTTCACCTCGGGGCTACAACCATGGGCCCAAGCCGAGCTAAGGAGGCAAGGCGTGAAGGACCTTCCTTCGGCCATGGTGGCGATCGAGGGCTTGGTGGATTTCCGGATGACAAGTCCTTCCACGGCGGCGGACAAAAAGAAGGCGGCTGAAGAAGAAAAGTGTAAGGGCAAACCGAAGAAGAAGTTTACCAAGAAGGAGGACTACGGCGAGAAGGACCAAGGCTCAAGCAAGACCCCATTCCAGTCGAGGTGTTTCATCTGTGGCGACCCTCATCGAGCCAAGGAGTGCCTGAAGAAGGAGAAGGTTGTTGCAATTATAAGCAAGGAGGCTGTCAAGGAGGATGTTGGTCCCTCCCGTGTCAACCTGTTGCTACTCCTCAACGCGATTTCTGGGCAGCGACCAGTAGATTTTGGGAACCTGCTGTACTGCATGGTGCAAATCAATGGGAAGGAGGTGAAGGCCATGCTAGACACGGGGGCCACAAACAACTTTGTGGCAAGAAGGGAAGCCAGCAGGTTGGGACTGAACCTACTGGAAAGCAGCAGCGCTATCAAGGCCGTGAACTCGGGTGCGACACCGGTTTGCGGGGCTTCTGAAATCTCCTTGAAGCTGGGCAAGTGGCAAGGTCTATGCTGTGTCATGGTGGTCCCTTTGGATGACTTTGATCTCATCCTGGGGATGGAGTTCTTTGTGAAGGCCAAGGTGATCTTGATGCCTCATTTGAAGGGACTTGTAATCAGGATGAGGGGAATCCTTGTTTCATGAAGATAGATGGAGGAGCTCTCAGGTGTGAGAGGAAGAATGGAGAGCCAACATCCTTGGCTCGGGACACGACGAGGGCATCGTCTATTTCGAGTGCCGGGGGTTTGTCACATCCCCAACACTTGCCTAGGCGGGGTTGGGTGTGCAGGCTGGGCAGGGCGCTGCCGAGCCAAGGCTGGGCGTGCTGGAGCATGTCCAGAATGCATGCACGAGGTTACGCGCAAGCGCGCACGGTGGTGAGGCACGCAAGTGCAGTGGTTTGGCCGGACAATGCCAAGCCATGATGGGACGTGCGGGTGCATGTCCTTGGGTGCTGGGATGTGTGCACCCAGTGCAGTAGAGGCCGGACTCGAGCACGCGCGGGATAGGCGCGCAAGTGCAGTGAAGGCCGGATCCAGGCGTGCACGGGATAGGCATGCGCAAGGCAGTGAAGTCCAGGATCCGGGCGCGTGCGGGGTGAGCATGCACAGCACAGCGGAGGACCAAGCTGGGTGTGCGCAAGGCAAGCGCGCACAGTGCAACGGAGCGCTGCAGGGGCCGAGCAAGTGCGCGCAGGGCGAGCGCGTGGCACAGCGGCCAGACCGGGCACGTGGGGTACGCGCGCGATGAGGTCAAGTGCAGTCGGGCCAGGCAGGTGTGCGGGTGTGCGCATGGTGCCAAGGGGCAAAGCAGCCAAGGGTGCGCAGGTGTGCACGCGCTGTTGGGCACGAGGTAGCCAGACCAGATGGGTGCCAGGACTGGACTCGAGTCATTTTGTTGTTGGACTCGAGTCCCAAGGCAGTTGGGCCCTGGGCGGTTGGAGCGAGTCCTGGACGTGTGGGATTTGGACATGTGCGGAGCATGGGCACAACGCGCGGGACGCGGGTGCACGCGAGGCACGGAGGCACCGGACTCGGATCCTATGGTGCCAACCGAGGGCAGTTACCAGATGGTTGTGGATGCGGGCGTGCACCGGACGCGAGTCTTGGGCCCACGGGATTCGGGCATGTGCGGAGCATGGGCACAGCACGTAGGACACTGGTGCACGTGAGGCACGGAGGTGCCAGACTCGGATCTTTGGCTGCCAACCGAGGGCAGTTGCCATACGGTTGCGGGACGCAGGTGTGCGCGAGACATGGGCGCAGGCGCGCGGGATTCGGGCATGTGCAGAGCATGGGAACAGACACGCGGGATGCGGGTGCACGCGAGGCATAGATGCACCGAACTCGGATCTTTGGCTGCCAACCGAGGGTAGTTGCTAGATGGTTGCAGGATGCGGATGTGCACGGGACATGGGCATGCAGGACGCGGGCATACTCGGGACATGGGCGCAGGTGTGCAGGACTCGAGCAGACGCGAGTCACAGGGTTTCTGGACTCGGATCCTTTAGTGGGGCTGAGGACCCTACTGGGAAAAAGGAGGAAGGGGGGGACCTTCTTGCTGCTGGGCAGCAGTAGTCCATGGGAGGCCTTTGGCTGGAACCTAAGAGGGTGATCTTGGGGCAGTAACCTTGGGTAGGTTGCTGCATGCCATGGCTACATGGAGACGCCCTGGATTTGGGGCTTGACACCTGCATGGGAGTGGGTGCCATTGCTGGTTGAGGCCAGCAAGAAGCTAGGCGGTTGGGCTTGTCAACTGTATGGCAGGGAGTGCCATTAGGTAGCAGTCCATGAGTGACCTTAGGAGGGGTTGCTGAGGGAAAAGAGGGTGTGGGATCCTTCTGCTACTAGCCAAAGGTGCCAGCTACCTTGAGTGCTGTAAACATTTCTTTAGAGAAGTGTATCCTAGTTTGAGAGAGAAGAAAGCCAGGTTGGGGGTGTTTCCCTATACATCTGTGTCATTTCTGGGTGAGTGCTGGGATTCGGGATAGCCACAGCAGGGACTCGGGACAACAGGGTTAGGGACTCGGGTTCTGGGAGTGCAAAACCAAACACCACCTGCAGCAAGCAGTAGGAAGCTGCTTACCTGGTGCACTTGGGCGGCTAAGTGCAAGGGTGAAGGCTAGCTAGGAAGGGCTTTCCTAGCACCGCACGTAGAAAATTCCTGTGTCAAGGGAAGGCCGCGTGACAGTGGGCCTGATGGAGGGGCCTGCTTGATGAGTTTGGCATGCTGGGAGTCTCGTGGTAGATGTTATCCCGCTACCATCTCCGAGCTATGAGCATGGTTGAAGAGGGCGGGCCTAATGGAGGGGCCCGCCTAGTGAGTTGAGCTAGGTCGTAGAGAGTCGAGCTTTCCGATTTGCCATCCTGTAAGTCTCGCGGTAGATGACATCCCGCTCCATATCTGGGCTATGAGCACGGCGAAGAGTGCAGCCTGCTGGAGGGGCCTGCCTTGTTGGTTTGCCCCACTGTGAGTCACGCGATGGACGACATCCCACTGCCATCTCCGAGCCATGAGCGAGGCTGTGGTGCTTGCCATTGATGGTGATACAGGGGCTTCTCCTATAGAACTGTAACATAGTTTTCATATTGCAAAGGTAGTGGGGAAGGGAGTTACCCGTTAGGCCTGCATGAGATGATAGAAGCCCCACATATAGGGGAATGGCTGGATTCTTGGTCTAACCGAAGAGTGCCACGAAAGGTGGCAGGTGTTTGAAAAGACCATGAACACAAGCCCCTCTCTCCACTATAATTAGACCCCTCTCTTCTCGTTCTTTGGTCGAGCCCCCAAGAGGGAGCTCTCGTATCCCCCCGCCTACCCCTCAGGGAGGCGGCTATTGTTATTCCATCGGTTGGAGAGCCTGGATCCTTAGCCTTGGCCATGATCCTCTTAGCTCCTACATCATCACTTGCCCCCCTTACCTAGCATGCCAATCTGTTGCTGCCTGGATCATCGTGGCCTGCAGCTTTGGCATGTCGCCGCTGTATCGGGTGCCTCCTCCCACTGAGTATGCTTCCTACTCTTCGGGAGTTGACTCTCCGGTTCGATTGGCCTGCAAAAAAGAGGAGACCCGGGCTGGGGATTCTAGTGGGGACACTCCGACGACCAAGTCAGTGGGATGACCAATGGGAACAGAACCTCTATGGCGGAGAGTTTCAGGGGAATCTGAGGGTGAGAAAATGTAGGATTGAGATTGTGAGAGCAAGATGGAGATGGGATAGGTGAGCCTAGGAGGATCTTCTGGCTAGCTCCCTACCCGGCAGCTCCCTCGTCCCTCTTTCTCCCTTACTTGCATGCCTAGCTCTCACCTTCCTCTTTTCTGACCTTATGCCTTGTGTGATGGCCCAATCTGAATCTGGGGCTTCATCCCGATATCCTTCTCAGTGTGCCCTATCATGGTGTCTTCTCCAGAGGGGCTTGCCATTGCTCGTGGCTTCTCCTTCTTTCTCCCCCCTCTCAGACTGGTCCTTTAGGGGATCGCCCTTTCTATTGGGGGTGTCATTTTCTTTAAGAGGAGTAGGCACTATGCCACTGAGCCCCGTGCCATGGTGGGATGTTTCCATTACTAGAGGGACCGTCCTCGCGTTGCCAAGCTCTGGGGCCTTAACAGAATACTCCTTTTAGGGGAGATTTGCGTTGCTAGGGTTGCCACCCCTGGCTGCACGATTGTTAGGGTGGCAGCTCGTCATAGGGCTCGCAGCCTAGCAAAGCACACTCCATGTAGAGTTTGTCGGTAGCGCATTGTAAAGTTTGAATTCATGGCTAGGTGTGGTCAAGCTTCATCCTGCCATGATTTGAATTTCTGTTGGCCTTTCTGATGTGAGAGTGAGTCCTGCCTTAGGAGAACTCCGCCCTAGAACTTGCCTTGATAGCATGAGCACGATCCCGATCGGGTGCTGACCTCAAATAGAGGGCTCGCCTCATGAGCACGACCCCGGCTGGGAGCTGACTTCGGTAGGAGGGCTTGCCTTGTGAGCACAACCCTGGTCGGGTGCTAATCTCAGATGGAGGGCTCGCCTCGGTCTTCTACCCATGGGCTGTATCCAGGTGGCAATCCCCAGCCATGCGGCTGGCAATTGTGTAGGCTCCATGTCAGCGAATGTTGCCACATCATATGATATAGCATTTAGACTCTTGTTTATTATTATGATATTTTATTATTTATATTATGTCCATTAACTAATATTTTACATTTCTAATATTTTTAATTATATAGTTACTTTTGGTGTAAACAACAACAATGTTGTTGTGAGGTACTTGCAGGATCAAATTATAAGAAGTGGAGACAAGACATGAGATTTGCTCATTACTGATATTGATCTTGCATTACGTGAAAATAGACTTGATAATCTGAATGATTAGAGTACTCTTGAACCAAAAAGGATCACTTTGCCAAATGAAAAAAAGTCAAATAAACTTAGTTTGATTGTAATTAAGAGATCTATTTTTGAGCATCTTCTAAGTGGTCTACGTGAGCCCAATAATGCAAAAAAACTTTTTGAAGCCATAGGACAGAGATATCTTGTATCCAATAATGCTGAGTTCGGATGTGTTACGGTAGTGACCAATCCATTCGGCCCTAACACAACGATGGGTCCACTTGAAGAGATCAGCCCCTGTAGCGTCTAGGTCAGTACCTTGGCCAGCCTACCTTGGCCAGCCCACCTCGACCAGGCCAAGTCAGCACCTCGATCGGTTCGCGTCAGCCTGGCTATGATAGTACTTCAGTGGGCCCATTTCAAGCAAGACTGGGGCCCAGCTAGGCTCATGCATGCGCTAGCAGGCCCGTGCGCTCGCCTCGACAATGGCGCCCAGTAGGCCCACGTGCCCACCTCGGCAATGATGCCCAGCTTGCCCGCAAAGGCCTCCACCTCGCCTTCGTCTGGTTCGGCGAAAACCCATGCCAGCAGGCCCGCGCACCAACCTCGGCACGGCGACCCCGTGCTAGCAGGCCCACGCACCGACCTCGGACCCTTCCATGCCCGCTTCGGCATCCAGCCAACCTCGGCATGGTGACTCCCAGCTCAGCACGCCCGTGGCATGCCCCTGGCATGCCCGTGGTGGGCCCAGCTTCTCCCGCACCCCAGATCCGCCTACTCCGGCTCTGGTTCGACGGACTCCACTTGGTCCGGCTCTCCCATGCCCCAAGGCGGCAGAGCCCCGCTACGGCTCCTCTGGCTCCGCCCCTAGCTGTTTCCGCCCGCTCCGACTCAGCCCGATGGGACCCCAGCTCGGCGCTCCCGTGTCTAGGGCGGCAGGGCCCCGCTCCGCCTACTTCAGCTTCACCCCTAGCTGCTTCCGCCCGCTCTGACTCAGCCCGGCGGGACCCCAGCTCAGTGCTCCTACATCCAGGGTGACAGGGCCCCGCTCCACCTCCTCTAGCTCCGCCCCTAGCTACTTCTACTCGCTCCGACTTAGCCCGGCGGGACCCCAGCTCGACACTCCCGCGTCCAGGGTGGCAGGGCCCCACTCCACCTCCTCCGGCTCTGCCCCTAGTTGCTTCCGCTCGCTCTGACTCAGCACAGCGGGACACCAGCTCGGTGCCCCCGCATCCAGGGCAGCAGGGCCCCGCTCCGGCTCCAGTCCGGTGCACCGATCCAGCCCTTCCACCCGTAGTAGCACCGACAAGTGCGGCATGCATGGCGCCCAGTTCGGCATGCCCGCATGTCGCCCGGTTCGGCACGCCCACACGCCTGTGTGCCCAGTTAGGCATGCCCGTCTGGCACCAGGTCTGTCCACCTACTCTGCGCCCCAGCATGCCCGCGGTCCAGCCCCACCCTCCCACGGTCTGGCTTTGACCAGAGCAGCATATGGGTTCGCAACGTGTGGGTTCGCACCCACATGCATGGAGCCTCGTACCTCGCCTCAATCAACGTGCATGGAGGCCCCCACGGGCCTTCTCTCAGTCCACATTTCTGCATGGCAACCTGGAGTAGTGTCCCGGCCAACTCGGCACTTCGGCATCCCACCTAGCTCGGCCACCGAGAGCATTGTATGATTTTGTCCATCCACGTGGGCCCGGTACTCTTTATGTTGGCTTTGGATCCTTAGTTTTGATGATTAACAAAAGGTTGAGTATATATTTGGATTAATGTTTCATTTCAAGATAAAGTTTCAGGACTTAGGTTATTCTAAAAGAGTATCAAGAGTACAATGATGAAACCAAGCTTGCCTGATTTGGGAATGAGCTCTTCTACCTTGAACAAAATCAAATTTCTCATATTGGACCTTCTTATTAAGAAGCAATTCACAAAAGAAACAAAGGCTTAGAGAAACTCAAGCATGGCACGCACCTCTTCAGAGTTTCAGAAAATTCAGACCAGAGGTCGACACCTTGCCAAAGGTCGACCACCAGAGGTTGACTCATGAAGAAAAGAAAAGTTCAGCAAGGCCGGCACGGCAAAATTTCAGTGGCACGCTCCATAGGTCGACCACCAGAGGTCGACACCTGTCCGAAGTCGACACCAGAGGTCGACTCATCACCTGAGAATTCAAACTGGGCAGAACTATGATTTTCTGGATTTTTGCCTAAGATAAACTGGAGGTCGACTCATGAGGTCGACACTTGATCCAGAGGTCGACTCATGAGGTCGACTCATGGCATAACGGCTAGTTTTTCTAAACTTTTGATTTGATTTCTAACGGCCATAAACGGCCATATTTTTTATTCTAACGGTCTTGTGGAGTTGTTTCAGCTTGAATGAGGTATTTAACCTCCACCTAACTTCAAAAAAGACAAGGAGACAAAGTGAAAAGGAATAGAGTGAAAGTACAAAGCCTTCAATCAATTCCAAGCCAAAAAGAGTGAGAAAACCAAGAGATTCCTTAGCCAAAAAGCTTTCCATCTTTGAGGAATCCAACTTTCAAGTGTTTGGCATTTAGTGAGGTCCAAGATTCCAAGAGAAAGGCTTGAAGAGTCTCCATCAAGAGCTACATCGAATTACTTTTTCCTCAAAAGGAGTTTGTCTTGATTTATTCATTGTATTCATATTCTTTTTGTCTTAGGCTAGTTTCAAGGGAATTTGAAACTAGTGAGAGGTTTGTTGGTGAGCCAATTGATAAAACCAACTAGGGTTGCTTGTAAGCCCGAAGCCAAAACAAGTGAGTGAGGTTTGTTGGTGAGCCAATCGATAAAACCAACTAGGGTTGCTTGTAAGCCCGAAGCCAAAACAAGTGTGTAAGGTTTTGACTTGTGAGCCTTGTAAAACAAGTCGACTGTAATCTAGAGAAGATTATAGTGGAAATTCCCAAGTGGAGCTTGGGGAGTGGATGTAGGTGCTAGGTGCACCGAACCAATATACTTCTTGTGTGTTTGCATTGCTTTACTCTTCTTTTGCTCTTTAATTGTTGCTATCTTCCATTGCTTCCGTTGCATAATTACTTGAGCACTATCACTCTTCACTTTTGAACTTGATAGCACATATATTGCTTTAATTTTTAAAATATCCAATTCACCCCCCCTCTTGGGCACCATATCTGGGCAACACTTTCCAATGATCCCTATCCGCGTGGATCCTATGGCACGCCACCTGACATGCTGCCTGTAAAGAAGGTTTGCATTTAAGCTTCCCAAGCCATTGTTTACACTAACTAGAAAATAGTGCCCTGCCCAAGGCACTGTACCCCTGCACCAACTTCCTGAACCACCTAGAAGAAGAAGGTTCACCAGCCCATCATAGCCTCATCGGCTATCCTAGCCTGACAAGTCTGCATCAAGACCAACATACTTTCCCTGAATGACAGGAGCCATTCGTCTACATAAAGACCAGTATGAAGAGGTAAGGGGAGGTAAGAGACAACATACTTTCTTCATTCTTACATTATCGTCCATTTTCTATCACCCTCTGCAGTAGAGAGTCCCCCAAGCTCTCCGCCTCAGAGGTCTCTTATTTCCTTCGATCATCCCACTGACTTGATCATCGGAGTATCTTTGCCGGAATCCCCGGCCTAGGTCTCCCCTATTTTGCAGGTCCGTCCGATGGAGGGATGATGCAGAGAAGATTTCTTCCTATCGGAGAGGCCCACAGGAGGACCACAGCACAGCTTCAAGCTCCTTCATCCCTACAACGACCCCTCCGAGCATGGCGACTCCTCCGAGCCTCGTGATGGAGGGTATGTTCTCTTTGATCATCTCCGACCGATGAGCCTAGTGACGCTGGCGGGGAGTCCACTCACCTGGGCCACGTAAGAAGCTGCAGGCCATGGCGATCTAGGCAGCAACAGTTTGGCATGCCAGGTAGGGAGACAGATTCACGCTCCTCAACAAGGTGGGATGATGGTTTTCACCTTTATCCTTAGTCCCCAGGGGGCAGACCGGGGGCACGGGGATGGGGGCACAAGAACTTCTCCTTCTCTCTCTAGGCTCCAAGGAGCGGCCTTGACAAAAAAATCTTTAGCTGTGAAGGTGCATCGCCATCCTTGACAGGGCAGCAGGCAGCAAGCCAAAGATGGAGCCAACTCCCGACGGTGCCACCTTCCAGGAGACCCACTTAAAAAAAAAAAAAAGAAGAAGAAGAAGAAGAAAAGAGAGAAGAAGAGAAAAAGAAGAGAGGAATGAAGGGTCTGGCCATCGTGAAGAAGAAAGAAATCCATGCAACATGGTTTCCAATGCTCCAATGCAAAGGGAGTCTCATTTCTCCCATGCAGCAGGATTCCATCTCCTCCATGCAATGGGAGCCTCATTCCCTCCATGCAACGGAGCTCCAACTCTACTTCACGCAACAGGAGTCTCCTCTCCTCCCATGCAACATGCAACATGCAATGGGAGCCTCTTTGCTTCCATGCAACAGAGTTTCCTCACATGCAATAGGGGGCCTATACTCCCATGCAACGGAGTTTCCTCCTATGTGACGGAGTATGCTCCCATGCAACGAGGTCATTTCTCTGATGCAACGGAGCTTTCTCCCAAGCAACAAGACTCCTATTTCCCATGCAACGGAGTCATCCTCTCCATACAATGGGAGTCTCATTCCTCCTATGCAGCGAGATCCCATCTCCTCCATCCAACAGGAGTCTCCTCTCCACCCATGCAACATGCAACGGGAGCCTCTTTGCTCCCGTGCAACGGAGTTTCCTCCCATACAACGAGGTCACCTCCTCCCAGGTAACGGAGTACGCTCCCATGCAACGGGGCTTCCCTCCATCCAACAGAGCCATTTCCCTCATGCAACAGGAGCCTCATACTCCCATGCAATGAAAGTCTCATCTCTCCCGAGCAGCAGGATTCCACCTCCTCCATGCAATGGGAGCTCCATTCCTTTAGTGTAACGAAGTATGATCCCATACAACGAAGCTCTCCCCCATGTAACGGGGGTCTCATCTCGTCCATGCAATGAGGTCTTCTCCTCCCATGCGACGGAGTCATTTCCCTCATGCAACAGAGGTCTTACCTCCTCCCAGGCAGTGGAGGTCCACCTTCCCATGCAACAGGAGCCTTATGCTCCCATGCACGAAGCTCTCTCCCATGCAACAGGAGCCTTGCTCTTCCATGCAATCGGGTCCTATTCTTCCATGCAAAGGAGTCCCACTCTCTCCTAAGAAGGCGGCCGGCGAATTTGATCCTGTCCTGCTCAAGGAAGAAACATATTTTATTTATTTATATAATCGGAGCTAAACAGGTAACTCCTTCTCCACTACATTTACACAATGAAAAACTATATTTCAGTTCTACAGGAAAGGCTCCTGTACCACCATCAAGGGCAAGCACTATGACTTGCCAGAGCCAGTCACGGCCCGCAAGAATTCTTGACAAAAGCCCGGAGTCCCACTCTCCGGCATCAAAGCCCAGATCCCACGCTCTCCGGAACCAAAGCTCGAATCCCATGCTCTCCGGCACCAAAGATCAGACACCCCGGCACCAAAGACCGGACACCCCAGCACCAAAGAACTGAGCCCTGCATCTACCGCATGACTCTCAGTTCAGCTCTTGCCTTACTCACAGTCCAGAGATGTCCGTGGAGACTCCAAGAAGTCTCGTCATCTACCAAGAAACTCATAGTTTGGCATTTGTTGTACTCACAGTCTGGAGATGTCCATGGGAGGCCCCAGAGGCCCAATCGTTTATAGCTCGCCTCCTAGCATGGCGAACCGGCAGCTCTGCCATCTCATGAAGGAGGTAAGAATCCCTCCTTAATAATTAAAGTTCCTCTCTGGTGTAACTTTGTCCTTCACCAACATAAAAACTCATTTGTTCGACTCCAAGACCGGCAAAGTTAAGAGCTAAAATCAAGCTCCACACTGAGCCCTGCATCTATCGCATGACTCTCAGTTCAACTCTTGCCTTACTCATAGTCCGGAGATATCCGCGGAGACTCCAAGAAGTCCCACCATCTACCAAGAAACTCATAGTTTGATATTTGCTGTACTCACAGTCCGGAGATATCCATGGAAGGCCCCGGAGGCCCAACCATTTACAGCTCGCCTCCTAGCATGGCGAACCGGTGGCTCTGCCATCTCATGAAGGAGGTAAGAATCCCTTCTCAATAATTAAAGTTTCTCTCTGGTGCAACTCTATTCTTCACCAACACAGGAACACGTTCGTCCAACTCCAAGTCTGGCGAAGTCAAGTGAAGCCAAGCTAAAGTCAACCTCCTCACTGAGCCCCGTATCTATCGCTTGACTCTCAGTTCATCTCTTGCCTTACTCACAGTCCAGAGATGTACGCGGAGACTCCAAGAAGTCCCACCATTTACCGAGAAACTCATAATTTGACATTTACTGTACTCACAGTCCGGAGATGTCCATGGGAGGCTCCGGAGGCCCAACCATTTATAGCTCGCATCCTAGCATGGCGAACCAACGGCTCTGCCATCTCATGAAGGATATAAAAATCCCTCCTTAATAATAAAAGTTCCTTTCTGGTGCAACTTTGTTCTTCACCAATACAGGGACTCGTCCGTCCGACTCCAAGTCCGGCAAAGTTAAGAGCTAAGGTCAAGTTCCTCAGTTCAGCTGAGCTGAACTCAAATGAAGCCGAGCTGAAGTCAAGCTCCTCAGTTTAGCCGAGTTGAAATCAAGTGAAGTCAAACTTCTCAGTTTAGACAAGCTGAGGTCAAATGAAGCCGAGCTGAAGTCAGGCTCCTTAGTTTAGCCGAGCTAAAATCAAGTGAAGTCAAACTCCTCAGTTCAGCCGAGCTGAGGTCAAATAAAGCCAAGCTGAAGTCATGCCCCTTGATTCAGTCGAGCTGAAGTCAAGCTCTTCACTGAGCCCCGCATCTACCGCCTGACTCTCATCTGAAGATGTCCATGGGAAGCCCTGGAGCTCCAACCATTCGCGGCTCACCTCCCAGCATGCCAAACGAGCAGTTCTGACACATCACGAAGGATGTAAGAATCCCTCCTTAATAATAAAAGTTCCTTTCTAATGCAGCTTTGTTCTTCACCAATACAGGGACTCGTTCGTCCAACTCCAAGTCTGGCAAAGTTAAGTGTTGTTCTCAGTGATGATTGAGTTGTAGTTGTTGTAGTTGTTGGCATTGCAAATGGCACGGCACATGGCACGGCACAAATATGTTAGTACAGTACACAGATGTGTTGATATGAAGTGATTACCTAAATTGGGTATGCAGATGTATGGTTACTATGATTTATCTCAAAAGGGGGAGATTATAGTGTAGCAACTGTTTAATCGGTGGAAATTGAATCAGTGAAGACTGTAGAGTGACAGCAGAAAAACTTTAGAACACAGTAATCTTTAAATGATCATATCTTTCAACATAGAGCTCAGTTTTAGCTGTTCTTAGGCTTTTTGGAAAGCTCTTTCAAAGGTCTAAAACTTCTCTGTTAATTATAATATCAAATTATACTGATTTAGAAGGTGAATTGATGGTTAAAGGTAAATCAGTTTTTTTTCCGCTGGTACATTTCGTTCCAGGTTGCTGTCATCTTTAAATGATCATATCTTTCTGTATAGAGCTCCGTTTTTGCTGTTCTTAGGCTTGTCGGAAAGCTCTTTCAAAGATATATAAGTTCTCTATTGATGAAAAGATCAATTTTGACTGTTTTAAAAGGTAAACTGACAGTTGAAGGAAAATAGTTTTCTTAGAACAGGGGATCCAGTCAGCTCGGTGGAATTCCAGTCGGCTCGGATGACGGGTAGGCTGTTTTAATGGGATCCAGTCAGCTCGGTGGAATTCCAGTTAGCTCGGATGATGTGTAGACATTTTTAATGGGATCCAGTCAGCTCGGTGGAATTCTAGTCGGCTCGGATGACGGGTAGGCTGTTTTAACGGTGCTAGCTGGAGGTAGTTTTATGGGGTTCTCGGTCACATGGGGCTGAAGTATATATATTGTAACTTCATAGAAAATGTTGGTGGTTGAGGAACGAACTCTTCTTGAGAATAAAAAAAAAAAGAAGGAAGAAAAAGCTAAGGAGAAGAAATGAAAAAAGGGGCTAGGTTGTGCTGAAAAAGAAGAGATTGAGCGGAATTTAGAAATGAGAGATGATGCTGAAATTGCTGTTGATGAGAACTGAGGGTGTGGTTTCTAGATTCAGCTTTAAAGATTGAAGAGATGATTTCCATTTATTGAGAAGAGATGCTTCAGTGAGGAGCAGATCAACGAAAATCTTTGGTGATTGCAAATCTGTTTCAGCAACAGCAAGTGTGTGGTATTCTTTTAGCAGTGATCTGAAATTGGTAAGATCTCCTTCATCCATTTCTTTACAGTTCATTGGTTACAGGATGAATTATATTGTTTGATCTGTTAGATCAAAGGGGGATATCTTGTTCTTGATTCTTGATATGTCTTGAACGGTGTTTCAATTGGTAAGACCTCAAATAAGAGGCAACTGTGTATGTATCAATGAGAAGTAAACTTTGTAAGATCAGTGAGATCAAAAGAACTCTAGTGAAGAGTAGATCTTGAAGATCATGAGCTTCAGTGAGGAGCAGATCTTCTAGATCATTTTTTTGCTCAGTGAGAGCCACCCAGTGAGGGTGATCGTTTGTGGACGTAGACTACGGCCGAACCACGGTAAAATTTTTGTTTGTATTGTGATTGATCTATATCTAAAGATATGTTGTGTTGTGGAGAGCCTATCGGGTTGACTCCGCTTTCTTGAGATCAGTACAGGGAAGAGCAGAGGAGTGGTAGTGCTGTTGCTTGCAGGTTGTACAGTTTTTGTTACAGGTTCAGCAGTTATAATTTGATAAAAAGATTTGGGAGTCACTGATTCACCCCTCCTCTCAGTGCCCTGGGAATTTCAATTGGTATCAGAGAAGGTTACCCAGAATTGATTTGACAGTCAGGGTTACTACATCAGAGAGGTTCAGATGGCTCACTCCAGCAAGATCACATTCTTTGAAGGAACAGATTATCATGGATGGAGTAACAGGATGGATCAATATTTGATGTCTTTTGAATATTCAGTTTGGAATATGATTAATGTTCAATTCATTCCTTCCTAGACTGAAGTAACAGATGAAAGAGAAATAAAGCAGCATGAAAACAATGCCAAGGCAGCCAATGCTTTGTTGAGCGCTCTTTCTCCACATGAATACACATGTGTGATGAACCTGAAATCAGCCAAACAGATTTGGGACAAACTTAGAAGTTTTCATGAAGGTGATGTGAAGATCAAAGAAGCCAAACTTCAAGTACATCGTAGTGAATATGAAGCTCTCCGCCTCAGAGGTCTGTTATTTTCTTCGATCATCCTACTAACTTGATCGTCGGAGTGTCTTTACCAGAATCCCCGGCCTAGGTCTCCCCTATTTTGCAGGTCCGCCTGACAGAGGGATAATACAAAGAATATTTCTCTCCACCGAAGAGGCCTACAGGAGGACCACAACACAGCTTCAAGCCCCTTCATCCCTACAACGACCCCTCCGAGCACGGTGACTCCTCCGAGCACCGTGACAGAGGGTATGTTCCTCTTGATTGTCTCCGACTGACGAGCCCGGTGATGTTGGCGGGGAGTCCACTTACCTGGGCCACGTAAGAAGCTGCAGGCCACGGTGATCTAGGCGGCAATAGGATGCATGATGAAAGAATTGATGACAATGATATACGATAATGTTGGGGGTGTCAGAGAATATATTCTAAAAATGGTTCATCTCCAATCCAAGCTTAAGGGCTTGAAAATTGATTTGCCTGATTTCTTTTTTATGCCCCATGCTTTGAATTCCTTACCTATTGAATTCTCTCATATCAAAACTGCTTATAATACTCAGGATGAAATGTGGAGTATTAATGACTTGATCACTAAGTAAGTTGCTGAGAAAGAAAAGGTTAAGAAAGAAAAAAATGATAGTGCCATTCTTACCTTCCAACCTCAACCTTATTCTGGCAAGGATTTTATGAATAAGAAAAATGGTAAATCTATTGCTCTAAATAGTCTCAGGATTCCAGAATGGATGGAAGCAACCACGATCTGAATTATTCAGTAGGAGGTCCCAAAGTTGCTTTTAAGAAAAAAGATTAAGTACTTTCCTTGTAAGAAGAAAAGACATATAAGGAGTCAGTGCTATAAGTTCAAGTCCTGGTTAGAAAAGAAGGAAAAGTAGAAAGATGAGCCCCTAGTTCTAATCTGTTGTGAGTCCAATATTATTAATATCCCTATTAATTCTTGGTGGATTGATAGTGATGCTTCAACTCATATTATCATTTCCTTATAGGGATTGATAAACAAGCGGAACCAAGTCTGAATGAGAGCAAGCTAAAAGTAGAAAATGATTTAGAAGTTAAAGTAGAGTATGTAAGAGTTGTCAAATTATCTTTAGTATCTTATTTTGTAATTATCTTAGAAAATATATTCTATGTATCTTTCTTCAGAAAGAATTTGATTTTTGTTTTTTCTTTAGATATGCTTAGTTTTGGTTTTGTTTTTAGTAATAAAAGAGTTAACTTAATATTTAATTCAAAAAATTATTGGTTATGGTATTTTAAATGATGGATTATATAAATTATGTTTGGCTTGTGATAATCTTAATGCCTCTTTAAATATTGAGAATGTTGGGGATATGGAGACTTGCATTGATTGTATCAAAGATAAATTGACCAAGACTAAAAAGAAAGGGGTAACTTGAAATTCAAGTCTTTTAGAGATTATTCTTACTGACATTAGTGAACCTCATTTTTTATAATTTATAGTAATAGATATTTTATTATATTTATTGATAATTTTTTTGATATGGTTATCTTTATTTAATTAAAAAAAAATTAGATACCCTTAAAAAAATTAAAATTTTTAAAATTGAAGTTGAAAAATAATTGGAAAAAGTCATCAAAATTATGAGATCTAATCGTGGGGATGAGTATTATGACAAACCTGATGTGACAGAGCAGTATATGAGTTCATTTACCATGAATTTATAGGATTATGAATTATTGCTCAATATACCATGCCTGGAAGCCTTGAGCAGAATGGTGCAGCCGAAAGATGGAATTATACCCTTAAGGATATGATGAGGAGCATGATGAGTAGATTTAACTTACTTGAATATTTATGGAGTGAAGCTCTCAAAACTACCTTGTATATTCTTAATAAACTTCTTAGTAAATTTATGCCTAAAATACCTTTTGAACTCTAGATTGGAAGAAAACCTAGCTTAAATCATTTTCAGGTTTGGGATTGTCCTGCAAAAGTAAGAATATGTAATCCTACAGAAAAAATGACTAATGCCAAAACCAGTCGTTGTTACTTTATTGAATATCCAGAATATTCTAAAGGATGTAGGTTCTATAGTCCTGCAAGAGGTAATAAAATTATGAAGTCTCTTACTGCCAAATTTCAAGAATTTGATATGACGGATGAAGAATCTTCCCAAGCTACTGATGTTGATAATAGCCAAGCCGAGACTATCTCTATTCCTATATTTGTTTATCATGAAAATATAGTTCCTGCTCTTATTGATAGACTAGATATTCATATTCTTGATCTTTTCGCTTCTATTGAAAATCTTCAACCTATTGAAGAAGTTCCATTAAGAAGATTTGCTAGACAAAAAAGATCTTTTATGATGATTTTTATGTCTATCTTGGAAAAAAAATGATTATGATATTAGGTATATGATTGATCCAGTTACTTATCTTAATGCTGTTAATTCTTTCCAGTCTGATTTATGGATGAGTGCTATGAAAGAGGACATGCAATCTATGACTTACAATGATGTGTGGGAGCTTATTAAGCCTCCTAAGATTTGGAAACTTATAAAATGCAAGTGGGTATACAAGACTAAAAGAAATTCCAAGGAAAGAATTGAGCATTTCAAGACTAGATTGGTAGCTAAAAGCTTTACTCAAAGAGAAGGAATAGACTTTTTTGAAACTTTCTCTCCAGTATCTTCAAAAGATTCCTTCAAAATTATTATGTCTTTAGTAGCTCATTATAATCTGGAGCTACATCAGATGGATATTATAACTGCTTTCTTAAATGGTGATCTTAGTGAAGAAGTTTACATGAAATAATTTGAAGGTTTTCAAGAAAGTGGTAAAGAATATTTGGTCTACAAATTGAAGAGATCCATCTATAGTTTGAAACAAGCATCTTGATAGTGATATTTGAAATTTGATAAGGTTATAACCTATCCTGGTTTTGAAAAAAATAAAGTTGATTAGTGTACTATCTCAAAATCAATGAGAAAAAGTTTATCTTTTTTTATTTTATATATTCATGATATCCTACTTGCCAGAAGTGACTTTGGTTTACTTTGTAAGACCAAATAAATGCTATTTAAAAATTTTGATATGAAAAATCTTGGTGAGGCATCTTTCATTTTGGGTATTGAAATTCATAGGCACATATCACGTTATCTATTAGGTTTGTCACAAAGGACATATATTGACAGAATCCTTGAAATGTTTAATATGTGGAATTATAGATCATGTGATTCACCTGTTGTTAAAGGTAACAAATTCAGTAAAGATCAATGTCCAAATAATAAGCTTGAGAAAGATCATATAAAAAATATGTCAAAATATGCCTTATGCTAGTGCTGTATGGAGTCTGATGTATGCATAAGCCTGCACTAGACCTGATATTGTCTTCATAGTGAGTGTTCTTGATAGATATTTGTCAAACCCAAGTTATCAACATTGGGTAGCTGCAAAGAAGGTAATGAGATATTTATATAAAACCAAGGACTATATGCTTGTATATAAGAGAGTTGATAATCTAGAGTTGGTGGGGTATTCGGATTCAGATTATACTGGATGCCTTGATGATTTAAAATCAACTTATGGATATATTTTTATATTAGCTGATGGTGCGGTATCCTGAAAAAGTATTAAACAGACACTACTACTTCCATCATGCAAGATGAATTTATCTCATATTACAAAGGTGCTATTCAAGCTATTTGGTTGAGAAAGTTTATGGCTGGACTTCTGATTTTATATTCAAGTCTAAACCTGTGATGATCTATTATAATAATAAAGCTACATTATTCTTCATAAAGAATATTAAATCTTCAAGTAGGTCTAAACATTCGAGTTGAAGTATTTAACTGTCAGAGATATTGTGAGGAATGGAGATATAATTATTGAATAAATTGATACAGAGTCAATATTGGCTGATCCTCTAATCAAGAATTTGAAGCCCATATGCTTTACAAAACTTGTTGAAAATATGGACATATTGAGTTCTTTTGATATTTTTGGTTAGTGGGAGAGACTTTGTAATTATACTTTATTATTATTATAGACTTATTTCTTATTTATATCTATCATGAATATTTATTTATATTGTTGACATGATAGTTGATGATATATTTTTTAATTATTTTTTATTATGAGATATCTCTTTTGGTTATATACCTATTGTATAAAAATTGAGACTATGTGTTGAGTCTTAAATATGTTGTGTTGGCTCGT
The DNA here is from genome assembly GCA_021397845.1 of Areca catechu. Lineage (NCBI taxonomy): Eukaryota > Viridiplantae > Streptophyta > Magnoliopsida > Arecales > Arecaceae > Areca > Areca catechu. The sequence continues at coordinate 193,641,054 of CM038039.1, forward strand.
CATTGACACTATGTTGAGTATGTGAGATAGAATGGTTTATTATTTTAGTACCATTAAATTTTTTCTTACTTATTTTTTTTCAAGCATGTTAAAGAGAAATTGGTGGGCTGATAATAAAAATATTTTATTTTATTTTTGAATAACTTTTAGATGCTATTTTTTTGCTACACTACCATACCAAGACTCATGTCAATAGTATTTGTGATGCTTATAACTGTAGATAAGTCTTGTATTAAATAAGAGATGTAATGACTTTCATGATTCGATATGATTGACACTGTTAAATCGAGTCATTTGTATGTATTATCTATGGATCATATATTTTAGTAGCCATATACTGTTTTCAACTCGAGAGTCATTTTAAAAAAAAATATTTTCAAAATCATAATTAATATTGCCTAAGTGAGAGAATATAAGAGTTTTTTCTAATTTTGAGCTAACATTAATTATTAATTATTATAATTTATTAAAAATAGGTTGATTATATAGTCTGTGTTAATAGGCATGTATATAGTATAATGTTATGTGATCCTTGTGTTTGGACCAGGAGTGCCTTATGTTGGTTAGTGTAGTTGAGGCGGCACAATATAGGCCTTAGCTCACTTGATCCATGATGAGAGGGTTAGTTAGGATATTTTTATTTTATTGGCTAGGTCCCCTCTCAACTTCTATATATATGATATGAGATTTATTTCCATGGCTAGTTCCATCGAATAGCCACTTGTTGCAAGAGGAAGATTGAGAGGACTCTACTTTTGGTGTTCGCGTGAGCATCATGATTAGAGGTTTGGGATCAATGGCGAATACAGGTATGTATATTAAATCTAAATCCTCTTTTAGTGGATCATGTAATGCAAAAAATATAGATTTGTTAGTTATTCAGATCAGATCTCAAAAGATTTTATATTTTAATCTTCTGCATTTGATCCATGGGGTTTCAGAAAATTTCTACAATTATCATTATAGGTTTGCATTATTAAGATAATTATTACCAGTAAATACAATTACCATGATATAGTAGCCTATCTACATGTAAATGTATATTTTGCATGGCAATTACAATTATCACTAAGAAGTGTTCCAAGCTAATTCTCAGTAGTTATTAATAACAATTGGAAATGCCACTATATCCCTTTTTTTTATATGCATTACAATATGATATATTGATATAAGAAATTTATTTAACATAATAATTAATATTTATTCAAATATCAAATTTATTATAATAATATTAAAATAAATTTTATAAATAATTTTCATACAATTCAACCAACTAATAAAATTCAATAACAAAGTACTATATATTATAATTGTTGCCCACCTAAAGCAACCTAAGAGGAGAGGTGAATTGAGTTTCTAAAAACTTTTTGCAAGAATTAAAAATAGGTGCTAGTGTGTTTCCAAAGTATTTGTGTGCTCAATAAAAATATGTAGAAGTAGTATAGTAAATGCAGAAAAAGTAAATTACAATCACAAACACAAAAGTTTTATAATGGTTCAGTATATTTTAAAATACCTACATCCACTCTCCAAGCTTTCTTTGAATATTTTACTATAATCCAACCTTAATTAAAGTAGATTAGTATTTCGGGCTTACTAATCAAAATCTCTTGATTTTACAAGGCTAACTAAAAACCTAGTTGATTTTCACAAGACTAACCAACAACCCAAGTTGATTTTCACAAAGCTCACCAACAAACCAAGTTGATTTTCACTCAAGGCTTACCAACAAACTTCAATGCTAGTTTCAATCCTCTTGAAACTAGTAACAACAAGAATAATTCAAGTAAAATATAAAAAGTATAATAAGCTTTCTTAAAAAGCAAATAAACTCAATGAAGCTCTTGATTGTTGTCAAAAAGGCTTGTCTCCAAGTTGTTGAAGTCTCAATCAATGCTTGAGAATATGGACTTGAATGCTCTCTTTGAAACTTTAATGCTTGAAGGCTCAACTTTACTCATAAGTAATGAATACTCAATGAATTCTTAATGAACAATCAATGAATTACTCCCTTCTTGTATTTGGTGGGCTTTAAATACCTTTCGAAGCCTTAAAGGATAGTTTATAGCCATTGAAGAGGAGAAAATAGTCATTAGACATAAATTGGAGAAGTTCTACACTTCAAAAAACTAGCTATTACTGTTCACTCAGACCTACAGTGTCGACACTTCAGTCCATGAGTCGACACTTCAGATCATGAATCGATACTTGAGTCAAAAAAATTTTATGAAGCTCTATAGAATGCACTAGTGCGTCGACACTTTTTCTAGTAAGTTGATACTTGAGTCAACACTTCATCTTCATGAGTCGATACTTGGACAAATTCCTGAAATCAGCAAGTTCTGTCTTCTTTTTGGTCCAGGCCTTGAGTCGACACTTGGCTGACCATGAGTCGACACTTGAGTTGATACTTGGTAATTCATGAGTCGATACTTTAGCATGCCAGCTGAAACATTTTCTGCATATCAGCAAAGCTTCTATGAGTTGACACCTTGAGTTGACACTTGAGTTCCATGAATCGATACTTGGTTGAAACATTGCCGAAACTTATCCAAATTCAAAATTTGAATCCTTCAAAGTAATTTTTATATGCCAAGGTCTATACAACTTAAAAATCCATCAACATAAGTGACTTCTTCAACAAGATGATAAGCATTTTGAACTCTTTAACTCATTATAACTTTGATGAGTACTTTATTCTGATAAACACACTTTTAACACACAATTAGTACTCAAATATACTTAAATATTTTGCTATTCATTAAAATCAAGCCAGGAGTCAACAATCTCCTCATTTTTGATGATGACAAAATCTTTAAGTATATAAACATAGTAAGCTCAAAAATTTGCAATAAGTATCAGAGCAATTGATTATTAGTATCAGAGCTAAGTCGTAATGATTATCAAGAGCAAAAACTCATTATTTAATATATAACATGAATAAATCTATAATATATCAGAGCTATATATAAGAATGATATCAATTCACATAATTACAATGTATCAGAGCAAAGTATCATCATTTAGCATATAACATGAATGAATTTGATTCATATAACTACAATGTTTTAGAGCATATACTTATATAAGATGTTTAAAAGATGTATCAAAGCTATATATATTAGAATATATCAGAGCAAATTCATATATAAGATGGTTAAAAAGTGTATTAAAGCTAAGATAGATTTGGAAGAATGAATATTGATGTGGCCGGATCGTTGATGTGGAGTAGCTGTCAGGCGCCACGTTAGAGAAGGCCGCCATGTCAGATACTCTACCCAAACTCCTTCACTGGGCTGAGCTCCCTCAGAACAACGGGGCTGCCCATTGAAGCCGAGCTTCGCCCTCCTCCAAGTTGGGCCCACGAGCTCGGGATGCTTAGGCTAAATCGAGCGGCATCCTCCAGAGCAAATCCCTCGAGGTCGGGCCCCATGGTACGGAGTCGGGCTCAGCCCTCCTCTACCATGTGGAGCCCCTCCAAGGTTGAGTCCTCTAAGCCAAAGCCGTGCTCTACCCTCCTCCGTCAGGTCGAGCTCGCCCAAGGTTGGGCTCCCTTGGTCTGGAGTCGAGCTCAACCCTCCTCCACCAAGTGGAGCCACGTCGAGGCCGAGCCCCTCGGAGTTGAGCCCTGCCTCTCCAGCTCGGGCGAAGACAACAACAAGCGGGGAGGCAGCACCATCATCCCAGGAGGCCGGCGAGTCGCCCAAGGGTCGCCAAGAGGTGCCCACCTAGCCGCAATAACTCTCCGCGGCAACCACTTACACCAGAAAAGGGAGAGGCCCTGTGATCGAGGCACCACGCTCTTCACCAACCACCTGAACCACCCGAAAGAGGAAGTTAACCAGGAGATTCGAATCCCAGGGGGCGATGGCCCCCCGATCGAGGCATGCCAAGTTTCCTAGAATGGGGCAACCAGAAGGAATGTCAGAGTGCATGACAGGTTTTCCTATCATGAACCAGAAAAGGCATCCAGTTCACGGCACAGGATACCACTGCACGCACCTACTGACACGAGGGAGATCCCGAGGTAGGCACCCAACAACCACCAGAGTTTAAAAGAATCATAGACACCCTTAGTGGGGAGGTAATCACAACAACAACAACAACAATCACAACCACGATCTCACCACAAAACTCAAGCAAGTGACAGGGAGAAGGCCACACAGAGAATCCCTCTAGCTCGGCCACCATCCTCCCGACACCCAAGTGCTGAAATAGAGGGCTTGAGCTACATCTCAGAATCTTTAGGTGGATCATACGGCCCTGCCTCATCTCTCTGTGTGTCCTCCTCCGTAGAAGTATCCTCCTCATCATCCGAGTCAGTGTCAGACACATATCCAGAGACTGCACCTCCAATGACCTCGATGCCTCTGATAACCCATCCGGTGTAGAGACCTCTCATCATAAGTGTCGGTGTGCAGAAGCTCTTTATAGGGCTCTCTAATAACATAAACTCCATAAGCTCTAACAAGTCTGGTAAGACCCATGCCATAAGGCAAGCAGAGTCACCTGCTCTTCGCCGCCTCTATCATCTGATGAACCATAAATACTAGTAAGCAAACGAGCATCCTTCGAATGAGTACCACCTTGACTAAAAGCTCTCTCTCTGTAATGAAGTCAAAACACCCAATCTTTGGCAGTAGGATTCGGGTCACAATATGATGAAAAAGCCTCATCTCCACTGATAATTGCGATGCAACAACAGTGGCTCCCTTACCCAAGTCATCTCTGTCCATAATGCATTTGACATCACTGATCTGGTCTCCAAGAGAATATGCAACAGTCTTCCTCATATGTATCTTTCAGACACGGCTCAGAATATCTACTGATAGCAGGATAGAGAGGCCTCTAACCTCTCCGATCCACACATCACTACCACTGGCCAAGGTCCCGTAGAACTCTCTAATCCAGGTAGGATAAAACCTCTCATGGAGGGTACAAAACTAAACCAAACAAGCATCTCTCAACCACTCTCCAATCCTGAAATATTGTTGGTTGACGAAATCAAAGTCCACTCGATGTCCCCTACAATGACCTTGGAGGCCATGCGGTCTACTCCTAGGACTGGTGGTGGTCGAGCTGGAATGTCGTGCTATGGTGCATCTATAGGCTAGGGAGAATCATGTGTGGCCTTGGTGCGGTGCTCCACACCCTGAGAAACTGATTGTGGTATCCTCACTAGCTGCTTCCTGGGCTCCATTGTCTAGAGAATAGAGAAATACCAAAATGGAGAGGGAAACAGGCAATGTAGTCATGGTCAAACCATGAAGAACAAGGAAACACAAAGAAAAATGGGCTCAAAACTCAAATTAGAAATGTTAGAACCCTAAACGGGAACTAACGGAGGTTAGGGATCAAGGAGAAGAGGTGTCGGCTCAGAGAGAATAGAAGAAAAATAGATTGTTTGCCCTATTTAATCACTATTTTCATCGGTCAAGTGTTGACTCATGGGCTAGGCCAAGTGTTGACACTTCGAGGTATCGATACTTCGGGAAAAATAGAGAAAAATAAAAAAAAAATCATAGATAAGATCAAGAAAATTAATTTCAATAGCCAATAATAATTGATCATGATTTTCTAGGACATTAAGTCAAGAAATTTTTAAAAAAAATTCCAAAGGTCATAAGTAATGATTAAGATCTAATCAAAAGGATCAATGTCCTTAATTCTCTTCTAATCATACATAACCTATCTTCATTAAGAGGCTTGGTCAGAATATTAGCTAGTTATTTTTCAGTACAAATAAATTCAAGCAAAATATCATTGTTTTGAGCATGATCTCTAATAAAGTGATGTCTAATTTCTGTGTTTACTTTTTAAATATTGTATAGAATTTTTGGTTAAGTTTATTGCACTTGTGTTATCACATCTAATTGGTATCTTAGTTAATTTGATGCCAAAATCTTCGAGTTGTTGTTTAATCCACAAGATTTGAGCACAATAACTTCCAGCAGTAATATACTTAGCCTCACCTATAGATAGTGCAACTGAATTTTGTTTCTTTCTAAACTAGGAGATTAAATTAACTCCAAGAAATTGATAGGTTTTAGATATACTTTTTCTATCTAATTTATAACCAGCAAAATCAGCATAAGAATAAGTAATTAAATCTATTGCTGAGTCCTTAGAGTACCACAATCCAATATTAATAGTGCCAGATAGATATTTGAGTATGTGTTTAATAGCCAATAAATGTGACTGTTTAGGTTCAGACCGGTGTCTTGCATACATGCATACACTAAACATGATATTTAGCCTACTTGCAGTTAAGTATAATAAAGAACCAATGATGTCTCTATAAAATTTATGAACTACTTTCTTACCAGATTCATCTTTGTCAAGCTTACATGAAGGGCTCATAAGTGTGCCAAAAGGTTTAGTCTTCTCCATCCCAAACTTTTTCAGAATTTTCTTTGTGTATTTAGCTTGGGTGATGAAGATCCCTTCATTGGTTTGTTTAATCTAGAGTCCAAGGAAGTAGCTTAACTCTCCCATCATGCTCATCTCGAACTCATCCTGCATAAGCTTAGCAAATTCTTGACAAAGAGTTTCATTAGTGGCACCAAAGATAATATCATTAACTTAGATTTGTACTACTAAGAGATCATCAGTCTTTTTCTTTAAAAACAAGGTAGTATCTACATGACCCCTAGTAAAACCATTATCAATCAAAAATTTGCTTAACCTTTCAAACCATGCATGTGGGGCCTGTTTTAAACCATAAGGAACTTTATACAGTTTGAAAACATGGTCAGGATGTGCATGATTTTCAAAACCAAATGGTTATTCTACATATACTTTTTTAGCTATATATCCATTTAAAAAATACACTTTTAACATTTATTTGAAATAATTTAAAATTTATAAAACATGCAAATGCTAGAAGTAATCTAATAGCTTCAAGTCTAGCTACTGAAGCAAAAGTTTCATCAAAATCAATTTCTTTTTCTTGATTGTAACCCTTAGCTATCAGTCTAGCCTTATTTCTAGTCACAATTTTATTTTCATCCAATTTATTTCTATATACCCATTTAGTGTCTATTATTGAAGTATTGGATGGTCTTTCTATTAATGTCCAAATTTTATTTTTTTTTTAAATTAGTTTAATTCTTCTTGCATGGCAATCATCCAATTTGGATTTTTTTTAGCTTTTTCTATATTCTTAGATTCTATTTGTGAAACAAAAGCAATATAATCACATTCATTTCTAATAGAAGATCTAGTTATTTCTTTTGATAGATCACCTAAGATTAGTTTCTTAGGATGTCCATAAGCATACCTCTATTTCTTAGGTAGGTCCTTGTGCTTTGGTGAAGGTCTTGTGACTTCTTCATTCTCTTTGCTTTGATCTTTCTCATTCTTTTTAGAAGGATGATCATTCAAAGTTAGCTTTTCAAATCCTTGAATACATGTAACATCATCAGAACTATCCTCTTTTCTAAAGGACTATTAGTAGACTCTTCAAACACAATATGCATAGATTCTTCTACTACAAGTATTCTTTTATTGAAAACCATGTATGCCTTGCTAGATGTGGAGTATCCTAAGAAGATACCTTCATCTAACTTGGCATCAAATTTACTTAAATTATCTTTACGGTTGTTTAATATGAAATACCGACAACCAAATACACGAAAATACTTTAAAGTATGTTTTCTTTCTCTCCAAAGTTCATAAGGTATTTTCTTTAAAATTGGTCAAATTAAAACTCAGTTTAAAATATAAAAAGCAGTATTGACAGCTTCAGCCCAAAAATATCTAGGAAGGTTATTTTTACAAAGCATTATATGTGCCATTTCTTCTAAAGTTCTATTTTTTCTTTCAACTACCCCATTTTGTTGAAGTGTCCTAAGTGCTGAAAAATTATGTTCAATACCTTTTTCATTGTAAAAATCTTCAAAATCTTGATTTTCAAATTTGGTTCCATGATCACTATGAATATAAATAATAGAAGTACCTTTTTCATTTGAAACTTTTTTATAAAAATTTATGAAAGCAAAAAAAGACTCATATTTATGTGCTAATAATAAAATCCAAGTAAAACGAGAGAAATTATCCACTATAACTAGACCATATCTCTTGCCTCCTAGGCTTGTGGTCATAGTTGGCCCAAAAAGATCTATATAGCATAGTTCTAGTTGCCTAGAAGTTGAAACAATTTTTTTTTTATTTAAAAGAAGTTCTTATTTGTTTACCAAGTTGGCAAGTATCATAAATTTTATCTTTTTCAAATCTAAGTTTAGGCAAATCTTTTATTAAATCCTTTTTACATAATTTGAAAAGTAAATGCATGCCTGCATGATATAATCTACGATGCCATAACCAGCTAGTCTCATTGATTATGGCATTCATTGCAACTAGGCGTTCACCATCTTGTATAGGAAGATTATCAAGATCAACTATATAGATGTTGTCATGCAGATTTCCAATGAATTTCAACCCATCACCACTAAGACTAGACGCCATGCAAATAGATGATTCAAAGACAACTTTAAAACCTTTATCATAAAATTGACTAATACTTAGTTAATTATGTTTTAAACCTTCTACTAATAACATATTGTCAATAAAAGTAGATGGAGAAATGTGAACTTTACCGATACCAATGATTTTTCCTTTTTCATTATCTCCAAAGGTCATATTCCCCCCATTCAAAGCTTCAAGAGAGGTGAATTGCTTCACATCTCCAATCATATGTCTTGAACAACCACTGTCAAGATATCATATTCTTCTTTTCTCCTTGGTTGCAAGACACACCTGCAAAAAAGATTTAGTTTTTGCTTTAAGTACCCAAGCCATCTTGGATCCTTTAGGATTAGTTGTGATGGTTCCTTTTAGAACCCAAATTCTGTTCAAAGTATTTAGTTTTCTTTTGTTACACATATATGCTTTATGTCCAGGTTTACCACAGCTAAAACATGTAATACTAGAAGATGCTGGAACCAAGAAGTTTTTGAAATACTTTTGTTATTTTTGAGGTTTATATCCTAAACCAGCTTTGTTGAAAACTGCACGTTGACTATTCAATAGCAAATTTAGCTTTTCAGAACTAAACATGAATTTTTCAACAAAAGGTTTGACTCTATCAAGCTCTTCTTTAAACTTCTTATTTTCTAACTCAAGGTCTTTGTTCTTTTTAATAAAATCATCATTTGAAACAAGAACCTTGGATCTTTTTAAAACTTCTATTTCTTTTGAGAGATCATTCTTTTTCTTTTCCAAAATAGCAACCTTAGTTTTTAATTCTTTGTTTTTATTTTTAAGATTGTTGTTTTCAAAAGCAAAACAATCAGCTTGCTTCTTTAATTTCTCTTGTACTCAATTTTTGATAATTTATATTCATGCACAAGTTCATCAAAAACATCTCTAAGCTCTTCAAAAGTAAATTTGGATTCGGATTGTACCTCATTTTCATATGCCATGAGGCAAAGATTGGCAACTTCTTGCTCTTCTTCCTCCGAGCTAGGATCTTCACTTTCGCTCCAAGTAGCCATCATTGCCTTCTTATATTTTTTTTTGAGCTTCTTGAGGAGAGGACAATTGAACTTGTAATGATCGGGCTTCTTACATTCAAAACAAATAGGTTGGTCCTTCTCTTTCTCCTTTTATTTTTCTTTGTCCTTGCCTTTATCTTTACTAGGCTCTCCTTTATGTGGCTTCTTTTTGTATGAGTACTTCTTCTTCCTCAAAAATATTCTAAATTTTTTAGCCACTAGCACCTCCTCATCTTCATTTTCACTTTCTTCAGACTTCTCACTTGAAGGTTCCATTGGTGTAGTGGATTTGAGGGCAATTGTCTTCTTCTTTCTATTCGCATCCACTACTTTTTGCTTTAGGTTCAATTCATAAGTCATGAGTGAACCAATGAGCTGCTTCAAAGATAATGTTTCAACATCCTTCGCTTCTTGGATTACCGTCACCTTTGGATTCCATGAAGATGGCAAAGACCTGAGAATTTTGTTAACTAAATCAGCATTAGACATTATTTTGCCAAGACTTCTCATTCTATTAACAATATTAGTAAATCTTATGTACATATCAGTGATGGATTCAATAAGCTCCATTCTAAACATTTCATATGTGTGTACAAGCATATGTACTTTAGTATTTTTTACTGGATGGGTACCCTCATGTGTAACCTCAAGTGTGTCCCATATTTTCTTTGCCGATACACATATGGAAATTCTATTGAATTCACTAGGATCAAATATGCAATAAAGCAAATTCATTAGTTTGGCATTAAGCTCAAATTGCTTAATATCGTTTTCATCCCAATCTTCTTCAAGCTTTGGAACAAAAATGCCATTAACCATAATTGAAGGAACATGTGGACCTTTAACTACTACTTTCCAAAGATTATAATCAATAGAATACATGTAAATGTGCATGCATGTTTTTCAATATATATAATTTGTGCCATTAAAAAATGGTGGTCTATTTGAGGCTTGACCCTAATTAATACTAGTACCTAATAGGACTGCCATAGATATTTTATTCAAGGTGGTTAAACCTACTTAGTTGAGTACCAAGCTCTGATATCACTTGTTGCCTAGCTAAAGCAATCCAAGAGGGGGGTGAATTGGGTTTCTAAAAAATTTTTGCAAGAATTAAAAACAGGTGCTAGTATGCTTTCAAAGTGTTTGTATGCTTAATAAAAATATGCAACAGAAATAATAAAATAAATGCAGAAAAAGTAAATTGCAATCACAAACATAAAAATTTTATAGTGATTCGGTGTATTCCAAAATGCCTACATCCACTCCCCAAGCTTTTCTTGGATATTTCACTATAATTCAACCTTGATTATAGTAGATTAGTTTTCCAGGCTCACTAATCAAAATCTCTAGATTTTGACAAAGCTAACCAAAAATCTAGTTGGTTTTTACAAGGCTAACCAACAACCCAAGTTGGTTTTCATAAGGCTCACCAACAAACCAAGTTAGTTTTCACTCAAGGCTCACCAACAAATCTCAATGCTAGTTTCAATCCTCTTGAAACTAGTAATAACAAGAATAATTCAAGTACAATATAAAAAGTATAATAAGCTTTCTCAAAAAGTAAATAAACTCGATGAAGCTCTTGATTGTTGTCAAAAGGGCTTATCTCTAAGTTGTTAAATCCTTAATCAATGCTTAAGAATATGGACTTGAATGCTTGAAGGCTCAACTTCACTCACAAGTAATGAATACTCATTGAATTCTTAATAAACAATCAATGAATTACTTTCCTCTTGTGTTTGGTGGGCTTTAAATACCTTTCCAAGCCTTGTAGGACAGTTTATAGTCATTGGAGAGGAGAAAATAGCTATTAGACATAAATTGGAGAAGTTCTGCGCTTCAAAAAACTAGTCGTTACTGTTTACTCAGACCTGCAAGTATCGATACTTCAGTCCATGAGTCGATACTTTGAGTTGATACTTTAGATCATGAGTCGACATTTGAGTCAAAAAAGTTTTTTAAATCTCTCTAGAATGCACTGGTGCATCGACACTTCTTTTGGTGAGTCGATATTTGAGTCGACACCTGGACAAATTCCTGAAATCAGCAAGTTCCATCTTCTTTTTGGTCTCAGGCCTTAAGTCGATACTTGGCTGACTATAAGTCGACACTTCAGTATGCCGGCTGAAACATTTTTTGCGTATCAGCCAAGCTTCTGTGAGTCGATACCTTGAGTCGACACTTGAGTTCCACGAGTTGATCATGGCTGAAACATTACTGAAACTTGTCCAAATTCAAAATTTGAATTCTTCAAAGTCATTCTTATGTGCCAGGTCCATGCAACTTGAAAATTCATCAACATAAGTGACTTCTTCAATAAGATGACAAGCATTTTAACTCTTCAACTCATTATAACTTTGATGAGTACCTTATTCTAATAAACACATTTTTAACATATAATTATACTCAAATATACTTAAGTATTTTGTTATTCATCAAAATCAATCCAGGAGTCAATAATAATAATCAAAAAAGAGTTTATAACCATCTATTTGGTCAAATATATGTATCATTCAAATTGAGACATAGTAGTAAATATATGTCTATTATAACCATCATACTCGACTTTGATTGGATCGATGGTTAAGTTGGAGCAGCTGTTGATAACCAACTATGGATAAGTATACTGAATGACAGAGTACCCCAAACCCGAGAAGTCCATGGGCAATTGCCACTCGGCCTCAACTAGATCACTGACTAACGAGCGAGTGGACTGTCGACTATCTCACCGACTAAGGAAGTGTTGATTACGATCGAGCAACTGAGTCAGTTACTACCCCAAGCAAGTTCAACATCAATGTCTGAGAAGCTATGATCAACAAGTGCACCCAACTAACATAACATCTACATGCTTTTCTACCGAATAGTTACTTGACGTTGACTAAGTCCCCATATAGGTTTAGCATCCATTCTCTCTTTCTTGACACTGAACAACCTGGGCTGACAAGTTGCAGTTGTCATAGTAGAGATCATGGCGAACAAGATCACTCTAATGCCATTATCCCAACGGATAAGATTTCAAGGGATAGGATACCAACATTCAATAGAAATCTATTACACATATCAAAGGAGGCCACCTCTCTAACAACATTTAGTTACTCCATATAACTCTTAAATTGGTAAGAGGGAACTCTTGAAAGATATCTCTTAAGACCCCTCCATACATACTTATTCTGGTACTCCCTCACCATGTCTCTTAGCTCTGGCTACTATTGCCCAAAATTCATCCATTGACTTGAGCATTGGAGGGTCCCATGTCAGTAACCACCAGTCAAGGGGGACTGTTCTTGCAGGTCTTCATCCGAGAGGCATCCAAGAGCAGGACCTTATCCCACCGAAGAAGGCAATGGAAATGCCTAGCACCACCGAAATTCCAGGGGTGGGTGATTTGGTAGCAACAAATAGTGTGCCAGGTAGGGGGAAGCATCTTCAAGAAGACCCTAGAGCTTGGAGCCTAATGGTGGTCACTCAAGCACAAGATGCCTCCTCTAGCCGCATCAGACTCTCTCTGCATCACGAGAAGCATCCTAGCTAAGTGCTGGAACCTCTCACTTGTCCGCCCTCACCATCGATGACCTAGCAGAATCTGCTCACCACCTAGTCCAGCAGGTCCAGATGCTAGTTATGGTGGTGTAGGGGATGTAGCAGTAGCAGTCCATGAAAAAAGAGCAACAAATGGATGTCTTAGCTGATCCTAATACTACCACTTGGCCTAATTGCCGGTTTTCCCAGAGAAAATCTTCTAATCAATGGACTCCTTATCGATCGCAATCTTCCTTGCCCTGCTGAGCAAGTCATCGTCTCCTTAAGAAAAATCTCTTCGTTGATAGATTTTTCATCAATCACAGTCATCGTCTCCGTGATGAGAAAGCCCCCGGCATAAGGTGCAATAACAAATAAGGTAAAGGCTCAACAAAAGCCCCTGCTCTATGTTCGAATCCTCTTGAGAAGAATCCATCAAAGTTTCTCGGCAATTATCTGACTAGCAGCTCTATGACTATAACCTGGGGGGTAGATCAGAAAGCTCATAATGCTCATCCTCTTTTCTCTTAATAAATCATAGAGAAACTAATCTCTAGTTGGTTCAAGATGTCTTAGCTAGAATTCTACCTTGGCTAGCTCGACAATGCATCATGAATGCTTACTTGGGTCATGACTAGTCAAGATAATTCTTGAAGATGAGGAATACATTGCCTGACCAAAAAAGATACTTATTGTTACAAAGTAATGCCTTTTTGGCTTGAAAAATATAGGAGCCACTTGCCAATGGATGGATGGATACCGATAAGTTTTTGAGGATTTGAAGTTTCTTGAGCCTCTACTCTTTTAGCCAGAGGTTGGAGATGCCTAGTGGTAGCCTTAGAATTTGCAAACTACTCACTTATTCAGGTGCATGACAAAGGGGTTCAAAAATTTGATCACTACTCTAATCATGTGTAATTCATGATGCGGAGACTAGCCATCTTGCAATGGCCTAACCCTCCAGGAGAATGGCTAGATGGGTGACCAAACTCAAGGAGTTTGCCATCTTTTATCGATTGGATCATCCATGAAGGCTCACTTACTTTCTTATTAGAGTGTGTATGGTCAAACAACAAACTTGAGGAGGAACCTCCGAGGCTCCATCAGCTGCTTAACACCCATTTGCTAATGAAGATGGCTACATTTCACACCTCTATCTCTGGCTGATTAACAAATGGTTGCAATAAAGATGAGTGCATTTCTATATCTCCATCTCTGACTGACTAATAACTATCGTAGTAAAGATAACCACATTTCTACACCATCATCTCCTATCCAGTCGACTAACAATTGATCATAGTAAAGGTGGCTATGTTTCTACACCGCTATCTTGGGCTTACTAATAATCAGTCGTAGTAAAGGTAGGAGCATTTCTATACCACCATCTTCTATCTGATCAATTAATAATCGATCATAGTAAAGACTATTACCTTTCCACACCTCCTTCTCTGGTCGACTAACACATGATCGCAGTAAAGGTCATAGAGTTTCTACACCTCCATCTTCGGTCAACTAACAATTGATCATAGCAAAGATGTGCATGTTTCTACACCACCATCTCCTATTCAGTCGACTAACAACTGGTCGTAGTAAAGATGGCTATATTTTTATGCCTCCATCTCTGGTCGATTATAACTAGTCATAGTAAAGATTGGCACGATTTTACACCACCATCTTCTATCCAGTTGATTAATAATTGATTGCAATAAAGATGGCTACATTTTCATACCTCCATCTCCGGTCAACTAACACTCGATCACAGTAAATGCGGTAGCATTTCTACACCTCCATCTTTGGCTGACTAACAACTAGAGTAATAAAGATGGACATTATCCGACCAATTAATAACTAGTCATAATAAAACTGGCTAGATTTTTACACCTCTGTCTCTGGTTGACTAACAACTGATCATAGTAAAGATAACTATGTTTCCACAACTATCTCTAGCCAACTAATAATCGGTCATAGCAAAGATGGTATGTTTCTATACCACCATCTTCTATCCGGTCAATTACACCAATCATGGTAAAGATGCCTACATTTCTACACTTCTATTTTTGATCGACCAATAATTGATCATAGTAAAGATAGATACATTTCTACATCACCATCTCCTATCTGGTCGATTAATAATTGATCATAATAAAGACTGCTACATTTTCATACCTTTACCTCTGATTGACTAATAATCGGTCGTAGTAAAGATGGTTACATTTCTATATCTCCATTTTTAGCTGGCTAATAATTAATTGTAGTAAAGATAGGTGTATTCCTACACTACCATTTCCTATCTGGCTGCTTGACACCCGATTGCTGATGAAGATGGCTTCGTTTTCACACTCTATCTTTGATCGACCAACAACCGATCATAGTAAAGATGAGTATGTTTCCACACCTCCATCTTCGATTGACTAACAATCTGTCATAGTAAAGATAGACATGTTTCTACACCACCATCTCTTATCCGATCGATTAACAATCGATTATAATAAAGATAGTAGCATTCTAACACCTCCATCTCCTATCCAACCAACTAACAACCAAATATAGTAAGATGACAAGTTCTCAATCTCCATCTTATATGGGTTCTACTCCTATCTTATTCAAGTTTTACTCCTATTCTCATTTAGTTTTCACTTACATTCTTATTCATGTTTTACTATCATTCTTATTTGGTTCTCGTTTCCATTTTTATTTGAGTTCCACTCCCATTCTTATTTTGGGTCTCACTTCCATTCTAATTTCAGGTCTCACTCTCATTCTTATTTGGTTTTACCCCCATTCTTATTCAGGTCTTACTCAAATTCTTATTCGGGTCTCACTTCCATTCTTATTCGGGTCTCACTCCTATTCTTATTTGGGTTCCACTCCCATTCTTATTTTGGATCTTACTCCTATTCTTATTTCAAGTTTTACTTCCATTCTTACTCGGGTTTCATTTCCATTTTTATTCGAATTTCACTTCCATTCTTATTTGGATCCCATTTTCATTCTCATTCGGGTTTTACTCCCACTTTTATTATCAATAAACATCAAAGATAAAGAGTAATGATTGATAGAGAATAATTTCAACACCCGTTATATACCAATTTAGTAAATAATAAAAGCAAAAATTCAGAAAACAAATAACATGAACCAAATATGATCTCCGGTTTACTACCATTAGCAAAAAATATTAGTAATCCTCATAAATCATTATGAAAACAATAAGATCATATGCATCAAGAATCACATTTTATAACAAGTTAACATAAAATTATTACCTTAACAAGTAAAAAATGGTATGTGAAACATTGTGATGTTTTGAAAATTTTATGTATCTACTACTTCATGAGTATTAAAGGCCCATGAACCTATTTAAAAATAATATAAGAAATACATTATTATCTACAAATAACTTGCCTAATTCAAAAAGAATAAGTTCAATTTTTTTGAGAAAAATTATCTGTTCATTAGTTCTTCTATTTGATCCTGAAAGCATGGTAACTTTAGGAATAAAATGCTTACCTAAAAATAATTTTATCATAGCAAGTTCAGCTTCTAACCATGCTTGATTTTTCTTAATCATTATTATTTCATTGGTGTGGCATTGTTCTATAATCTTATATCCTTCACCAACTTAAGAACTTTCTCGGAGGCTCGGCTGTCTTCGGAAATTACTTCAAGTAATGATTTGTTGGATCCCATAAGCTGCTAGGAGTTGGACAAAGTCCTAAGCTGCACACTAGGCTACTAATCTCTGGTCTCATCACTTGTGAATATATATTATCCTCAAAAACTACACTACCGTGGGATTGATCAACATGATGAGGAGGTTGACTTAACTTTTCTTTCATCAAATCCTAAACTCAAAAGAGAACTGCATCATTTTTATGATGATTTAAAATTATAAAAAAATAAAATCTTAAATAAAACTTACATTAGATAGACAAGGTAAAAAACTTACAACTATTTGAGCCAAGTCATCATCAGTAGGCATTCCATCCTTGCATTGCTTATGAGTTTCAATAAAAATATGTGTTCTTGATGGCTCAACTCCATCCTTAATCTAATAAAGGATTAAAACATAGATGGGTTATAGAAGAGCACATGATAAGTGTTATATTACTGAAGTAATAATTATAAGAAAAGTTCAGTAGAAGACTTGAAGAGCTTTCCAACAATTACATAAAAATTACTATAGTGGTGACACTCAAACTATGGACAAAGAAAATATTTGATCACAGCTTGCTAATGTAAGTATTTGGTTGAATATTTTTCAAATATTTCAAACCAACTGAAAATTAAGAGACTTCTCTTAAATCAAGTATAAGGTATATCATGTTCATCACCAAAAGGACTACTAATAAGACAACAAAGCCTAAGAGCACATGGCAAGCCAATGATAGGTGAAAGTTTCAGATAAAGAAGCTAAAACATACAAGAAAAAATGAGAGCTACATAAAAATATATAAAATAATTATAACATAAGCTTTGGCATAGATGAACACATTGAGTATTGCAGCGTGTCTCCTGCCCTCAGTCTTGTCTAAATCTTTCTTAATGTATATAGGTTGGCTAGAACCGGTAGAAAGAAGGAATTTTAAGTTGCTTATGAATAAATACCAACAACTCCATACCCAGACTTGGTATCATCCAATTGTCACTTTTCATGGTGTTACAAAACTCACAATATCACCATTCACAAAAAAAATGAAAAGAGCAGTCAAAATCAAAACTTTTGAAACAATAAACTGACATCAAAAGATAAAGCTTTCCTACGTTAGAAATATAATAGCTAACAAAATCCGATCCTTTGCTTCAGCTCTTTAGCATGACTAACAACATTCCCTTTAAACTACCATTCTATACATTTCAATGGGCTAAATACAGTTCTTTTTCAATTTTAGTATTAGAGATTTCACTTTTAATTATCCCATAAGTTTTATGAAAAAAATAACAAAAACAAGCATCAAAGTACAACAACAACAAGAAGCAATAGTGGCCATAATAAAATTTGAGTGAAGTAGTAAATACATAAAATTTTCAAAACATGCATCAACCACGCATGTAACACTATTAGATCCTCTAGTATTTGCTATTTTCAGCATTGATCAATTTTTCCTATTTATCTCACTTCATTTTTGACATTGTACAAAAATATTAAAAGAATGGCTTATACATAAAATTGTTGGAGAAGAAATATAGAAGTAAAAATAATTGCCTGGGTGTGAATACTATTTTCAGTTTAAGATATCATCTTCATTTTTTTTTAAAACCAATGATTGAAAAGGGTAGTCCATTGATCCTTTAGTTTGCGATTTGTTACTTGAGATATCATACTTATTGATATGGCAATATCGTTGACATGGAGTATGCGTCAGATCCAGTTGGCCGCCAGGCAGTACCACGCGGCATCATCTCCGGGCTCCCCTGCCAGGTGGCTATGATAACGGTTTAGTCGACCTCGGGCCGAGCTCGGCACCTCTGCCACTTCGCCAGGTGTGGACCCAGGCGGGGTCCACCTTGGCCGGAGTGGCCCTATCTCTGCTCCTCCGCCAGGTGGCGCCCCCAGATGGGCCCACCTCGCCGGAGTCGAGCCAGGCTCTCCCTGCTCCTTCGCTAGGTGGCACCCCCAGATGGGTCCACCTCGACCAAAGTCAAGCTGGCCTCTACCACTTCGCCAGGTGTCGACCCAGGCAGGGTCCACCTCGACCGAAGTGGCCTTGTCTCTGCCCCTGCTCCTCCGCCAAGTGGCACCCCCAGATAGGCCCACCTCGCCGGAGTCGAGCCAGGTTCTCCTTGCTCCTTCGCCAGGTGGCACCCCAAGATAGGTCCACCTCGGTCGAAGTCGAGCTGGCCTGTACTACTTCACCAGGTGTCGACCCAGGCGGGGTCCATCTCGATCGAAGTGGCCCTGTCTCTGCCCCTGCTCCTCTGCCAGGTGGCACCCCTAAATGAGCCCACCTCGCTGGAGTCGAGCCAGGCTCTCCTTGCTCCTTCGCCAGGTGGCACCCCCAGATGGGTCCACCTCGATCAAAGTCGAGCTGGCCTCTGCCACTTCACCAGGTGTCAACCCAGGCGAGGTCCATCTCGGTTGAAGTGGCCCTGTCTCTTCTGCTACTCCTCTTCCAGGTGGTGCCCCCAGATGGGCCCACCTCGTCGAAGTTGAGCCGGGCTCTCCCTGCTCCTTTGCCAGGTGGCACCCTAGATGGGTCCACCTCGGTCGAAGTCGAGCTGGCCTCTGCCACTTCGCTAAGTGTCGACCCGGTGGGATCCACCTAGGCCGGAGTGGCCTTGCCTCTGCTCCTTCGCTAGGTGGCGCCCCCAGGAAGGGCCCACCTCTCCGAAGTCGAGCCAGGCTCTCCCTGCTCCTTCACAGGTGGCACCTCCAGATGGGTCCACCTCGGTCGAAGTCAGCCTTCTCCATGGAGCACGAAAGGACCGGGGGTGCAAGCCCTAAGGAGGCCGCTAAGGATGGCACGCACAGGTAGTGCATCCAGTACGGTGCCCCCAGGCCTGTAACGGCACGTAGAACCTCGTTGACACCAGTTTAGAAAAGGCACCTTGCTCGAGGTACCGAATCCAGCACCCGGTAACCCGGTAACCTGGTACTCCAAAAAGGGAGGGCCACGGTCAACACCTCAAGCCCGAGGTCACCTTCGCAAGGATTGGGACCCCGCCAGGTTCTCCCTTTCCTGACTGCACGGCAGACGAGACCGTCTCACCACTTAACTCCCGACCATAAAGGGGGATGACCTAGGAGAACGGTCGCGAAGCATCGCTGACCTCCAGAGCATCCCGAGGAGGAGGGAGAGTGACACGAATGTATCCAGCAACCGGCGACCTAGAAAAGGGGACGAGGGGGCAAGAATGAACGTAAGTAATCGAGAGGACTAACACGCGCACGGGAAGAGGTGGTAATCCTATGACAGGAGCTCCAGAGGAACTTACAAGGGCGGGCCCAACGAGCCCGGTTGCAAGAACCAGAGAGCTGATCCCTCTCGTTCTCACTCATCTTCTCATCAAGGATTCCTCTAAGCATGGAGCCCCAGCAAGGATCCGTTTTAGTGGATCTGTTCCACTTTACCGCTCTCTAACTTGACCGTCGGAGTACCCCCATCGAGATCCCCGGCCCGGGTCTCTAACCTCATTTTTGTAGATCCAGGAGCATTGGGATTCTGCAGTAAAGGGGACCGCAGTCTGGCACCAACTCACAACTGCAAGCCACAGCGGTAAGGTCGGCAATAGATTGGTGCACCAGGTAGGGGGACAAGGCCCCTAGACGAGTAAGTGCCCCTCGAGCTCGAGTAGCTCAATTCCAAGTATGGTGGTGACTCGCGGACGTGAAGCCTCCACTAGCCGGGCGGGGGAGGTTCCCTCTTCTTCGGGTCTCCATAACCCGGAAAGGGAACTCCCTGCTCCTCCTGTTCCACCTTCTTAGCTGCCCTCGACAGATGGTCAGTATGCTGCCATGATTCAATAATTACAAACACTGGCCATGGCCGTGAGGCAGCTGCAACATCAGCAACGCTCCCTGGTGACTCAACCCCAGCCAGGGACCCCCGCGGCCCAAGCCACAGGCCCCCGCGGAAGCCTGCGCTCCATCCAGGGCAGGCCATCCCACCCGCGGGCAACAACCAATCCCTGGGAGTCACCAGACTCCCGCAAAGAGAAATCATTCTGGGTCGGCAGACCATGAGAGCTGATCCCCGGCGGAAAACAATGATGCTGCCAAGCGCAGCAAGCACCACCATGGCAAGGACCCTCGCCACGACCCATCGGCACATTCTTCTCCAGCAGCCTCGGTGGAGGGTTCCACTGACAAGGCCATCATGCATCTAGTTGAGAGGCGCCTGGAAGAGCAAGAGCACAAACTGGCGGAGCTCTCCCGCCGGTTCGCCAACATGCAGAGCTCCCTTAGTGAGCTAGTGGGCTATAACGCCCGACCCCCTTCTCCCGGGAGATCCAAGAGGAATCGATTCTGAGCTGATTCCGTATGCCTCAGGTGGATCCCTACGATGGGACCACTGACCCCCTGGACCATATGGAGAGCTATAAGGCTCTCATGAGAGTCCAGGGGGCAATGGACACCCTTCTGTGCATCGCCTTCCCTGCCACCCTCCAAAAGGCCACTCGAGTTTGGTTCACCCGCCTTGAGCCTGAATCTATTGACTCCTTCCAGCAGTTGGAAGGAAAGTTTATGGCATACTTCGACGCTTGTTGAAAGGTGCCAAGAGAAGTGGACGGCCTCTTCTCCATCCGTCAGCAAGACCAGGAGCTTCTGCGGGACTATGTAACCCACTTCAAGACTGTCGTCCTAGAGATTTATAGCCTGGACGAGCCCATCACGATGTTGGCACTGAAGCGAAGGCTCAGGACCTCCCGTCAGACGTACTCGTTGGACAAAAAACTGCCTAAGACGTACTCCAAACTCCTCCTCCATGTCCACAAGTACATTCGAGCTGAGAAGGCTGACCGTACCAGGAGAGAGCTGGACAGGAGGCCTTCAAAGAGGCCCCCCTCGAAGGATGTTCAGGGGACCCGCAGGCCCGGGCCGCCCGCAGACTTCTGGTCGAGGCCAAAGTTGAAGAATGGTCCCGCTCTGGAGCGAACCTTTACTTTCCTCCTTGCTCCAAGAACCAAGATCCTCATTGAGATCGAGGGTGAGGGATACCTCCACCGACCTCCTCCTCAAAACCTAAAGTTTCATCGCGATAAGACAAAGTACTGCCAATTCCATCACGACCATGGCTATGATACGGAGAAGTGCCGTAACCTGAAGAGGGAGATCGAGGACCTCATCAGAAGGGACTATCTCAAGAAGTTCGTGGGAAGGGAAGCCCCGGTGGAGGACCAGCCACTTGCAGCCCTTCCCCCCGTTCCTGCAGTAGATAACCGCCCCACGGAGAAACCGGTGGGCATGATTTCTTGGGGATAGGACGCATGTCAAATAGAGCCCGGGAGGGAGGAGATCTGGAAAGTGTACTCCCCTTTGAAAAGGAGAAGGGAGGTGAAAATGAAAGTGAAAATATAAATAACGATGCGATGGTGGTTGAAATGACCATCGCTAAGCATCCTGTACATTAGATTATGGTTGATAGTGGGAGCTCTACTGACGTACTTTTCTATGATACTTTTTTTCGGATGAATTTATCTCGTGATCGGTTAAGGCCGGTGCACACCCCTCTCATAGATTTCACCAAAGACTCTGTGGGAGTTGAGGGGGAGATCACTTTCCCTGTTACCGCTGGGACTCCACCCTGATAGAGCACGGTCATGATGACCTTTACCATTGTCCGACTCCCGTCACCATAGAACGCCATTTTGGGCCGCCCAGGGCTCAACCAGCTTGATGCAATCATTTCCACCAAAAGATTGTTGGTGCAATTTCTAACTATTTTTGGGATGGGAGAGATGAGGGGGGGTTTAGCTCGTTCAGCATTGCCTGCAGGCTATCCCGGGTGCCCGGAGTGCCAAGCTCGACTCTGATGTTGACGACCTCGACCAAAGGGCATAGGATCCAAGGGGCAGCCCAATTGAGCGCTTGCTGACATATCCCCTTAGCTCGGACCTACAGAGAATGGTGCAGGTAGGAGCCCAACTCCCAGAGGACGAGCGAGCTCGCTTGCTAGACTTCCTTCGGGTGAATGAAGATGTGTTCACCTGGTCTGTGGCGGACATGCCGGGTATTCCCCCAGATGTCATCACCCACCAGTTGAAGATCGACCCTAAGTGCTGTCCAGTTAGGTAGAAGAAGAGGAGCTTTGCTGCAGAAAGGCAGAAGGCGATCAATGAAGAGGTGGAGAAGCTCCTCACTGTTGGCTTCGTGCGGGAGGTACAATATCCCAGTTGGCTAGCGAACGTTGTGATGGTAAAGATGAACAACGGCAAATGGAGGATCTGTGTGGACTACACCGACCTCAATCGAGCTTGCCTGAAAGATAGCTTCCCCCTCCCGAAGATCGACCAGCTTGTGGATGCCACTTCGGGTCACCACCTTCTATCCTTCATGGATGCCTTTTTTGGGTACAATCAGATCTAGATGCACCCGGAAGATGAGGAGCACACTGCCTTCATCACGGATCGCAGGACCTACTGCTACAAGATGATGCCCTTTGGCTGCCGATGCCATGTACCAGCGACTGGTCAACAAGGTCTTCAGAGACCAAATTGGCCGTAACATGCAGGTATACGTGGACAATATACTGGTGATGAGCAAGTCGACCTTGGACCACGTCAATGACCTGGAGGAGACCTTCCACAACCTCCACCTCCACCAAATGAAGCTGAACCCGACGAAGTGCACCTTCGGTGTGGCGGTGAGAAAGTTCTTCGACTTCATGGTGACCCAAAAAGGGATAGAAGCCAACCTGAAGAAGGTTCAGGCGATTCTTGACATGGAGCTGCCCACCTCCAAAAAGCAAGTCCAGTGGCTCACCAGCCGGGTAGCGGCCCTGAGCCAATTTATCTCGTGATCCACTGATCATTGCCAGCCCTTCTTCAAGGTGTTGAGGAAGATGCATGACTTCTCCTAGACGAAGGAATGCTAGGAGGTGTTTGAGGAGCTGAAGAAGATCCTGGCATCACCACCACTACTCTCCCGGTCGGAGGAGGGAGAGGAGCTTCTCTTGTATCTGGCGGTCACTCCGGAGGCCATCAGCTTGGTCTTAGTCCAAACGGATGACAAAGGAATCTAGAGACCTGTATACTATACAAGCAAGCTCCTTCATGATGCGAAGCTCAGGTACTCTCGATCCGAGAAGTTGATTTTTGTGCTAATAGTGTCTGCCCAGCACCTCAGGCCTTATTTCCAAGTGCACTCCATTGTGGTCCTGACGGATCAACCGTTGAAGGCCATGCTCAGCCGACCTGACACATCTGGACACCTGGTGAAGTGGGCACTGATGCTCAGTGAGTTCGACATCACCGATCAACCATGATCGACCATGAAGGTGCAGGTACTAGCTGACTTTCTAGTTGAGTGTGCAGGCCTGGGTGAGGGACCGGAAGAGAACCCTCAGAGTCAATAACTAGGGCCTGAGCCGGAGGAGGACATATGGGTCCTGCACATGGATGAAGCCTCTAACTCCGGTAGGAGCGAGGCTGGCCTCATCCTCGCCAACAATGAGGGAGTCATAGCTGAATGCACGATCCACCTCCAGTTCACCGCCACCAATAACCAGGCAGAATATAAAGAACTCCTTGCGGGACTGAGGGTCTCCCACAAACTCGGTGTGACCAACCTGAGGGTCTTCACTGACTCGTAGCTGATCGCCGGGCAGGTCTCGGGCGAGTATGAGGCATGGGATCCATAAATGTTGAAGTATTTGGAATTGGTGCATGCAAGCGCGGTGGGTTTTAAGCGCTTCAGCATCTCCCACATTCTGCATGGTGAAAATGCCCGTGCTGACGCCTTCTCTCGCCTAGCAACCCTGCCGGACTCATCGCTGGGCTGCACCCATATCGAACATCTCCAAGCCCCGAGCTATGAAGTCCCAAAAGAGATCCAGCAGGTCATCCCGAAGCCCAGCTGATGGACAAGTACATCAAGTACATCACCGATGGCACCTTGCCCGAGGATCAAATAGAGGCTGGCCTCAACAAGAGGAAGGCCGCGCGTTTCATGCTGATGGATGGACTGCTCTACTGGAGGTCATACTCCTACCCGCTCTTCAAATGTTTAAGGCCCACGAAGGCTGCACTCATGCTCCAGGAAATTCATGAGGGCCTCTGCGGGAACCATATGGGGAGCAGGACTTTGGCGTACAAGGCCCTCCATCAAGGATACTTCTGAGAGACGATGAGGGAGGATGTGGCCAACTTCGTTAAGAGGTGTGACCACTGTCAATGTCATGTCGTCGTGCAATGCCAACTGGCTGCGCCGCTCTCCTAACTCTCCATCTCCTGGCCTTTTGCCCAGTGGGGCATGGACCTCCTCGGTTCCTTTCCTCTCATGTCTGGGCAGCATATGTTCTTGATTGTTGCCATCGACTACTTCACGTAGTGGGTCGAGGCCGAGCCATTAGCCCAGATCATGGAGGCGAATGTTAGTAAATTCCTTTGGAAGTCGATCATATGTTGCTTTGGACTTCCTCACACCATTATCATCGATAACAGACGTCAGTTTAACAATCAAGAATTCGAGGAGTTCTGCAGCAACCTCAAAATTCATCATCGCTTCAGCTCGGTAGCGCATCCCCAGACCAATGGGGAAGCTGAGGTAACCAACCGAACCATCCTGCAAGGGCTCTAGACTAGGTTGGATCAAGCCAAAGGGAGATGGGTGGAAGAACTTCCCAGCATTCTGTGGGCATACCATACAACCCCAAGGACGACCACCGATGAAACTCCCTTCAACCTTGTCTTTGGAGCGGAAGCAGTAATCCCGGTGGAGCTTAACCTACCGACACTGCACGTGGAACAATATGATGAAGCCGAGAATCCAGGGCAGCTGCTGCTCAACCTAGATCTTCTCAAGAAAACGAGGGACAAGGAACGGGTCCGGATGGTGGCCTACCGGCAATGGGTGGCCTGATACTACAACTCCAAGGTAAGGCCAAAGTCCTTCCGCCCGGGAGATCTAGTGTTGCATCGTGCTGAGGCCTCCCAACCTCGGGAATGCGAAAAGCTCTCTCTGAACTGAGAAGGTCCCTATCAGGTGGTCGAAGGACTCCCTCACGGTGCCTACTATTTTGCCGAGCTCGGTGGGAATCGATTTTTGCAAACATGGAATGCCACGAAACTAAGGATGTATTACCAATGATGTAAGACTTCCTGAATATTAACAATGAAATTCTTTCTTTGTGCAATATTTGTTTTTATCTCATAGGACCAACACCACCTGGCCTTAAGTCTGGCGAACGAGGGCAGGGCAAAGATCCCGCGAAGCGATCTGCGAGAAATGCAAGATCTCGAAGTTCAGTCTGGAGTGCCGAGCGGAACCCAGTTCCAGGCCCCAGAGTTCAGTCTGGAAGGTGGCACGGAATCCACGAGATCCTGGAATTTAGTCCGGAAAGCCGAACGGAATCCAGTTCTGGCATGAGGCACCGGAGTTCAGTCTGGAAGGTGGCACGGAACTCAGTTCCCCTATAAAATCCCAGAGCTCAGTCTGGAGTGCCGAGCGAAACCCAGTTCCAGGCCCCAGAGTTTAGTCCGAAAGGTGGCACAGAGTCCACGAGATCCCGGAGTTCAGTCCAGAAAGCTAAACGGAACCCAGTTCCAGCACGAGGTGCCGGAGTTCAGTCCGAAAGGTGGCGCGGAACCTAGTTCCCCCACGAAGTCCCGAACTTCGATCCAGAAGGTGGCAAGGAATCCAGTTGCTCCATGAGGTCCCAGAGTTCATTTCGAAGGATGTTCCGACGACCTAAGTCCTAGTACCGCAAAATCTCAAAGCTCAATCCAGAGGATGGCCCATTGATCTAAGTCCCGGTGCCAAAGATTTTCAAAGTGCAAGCCAGAAGCCCCAGGAGTTCCTTCCCGAAGCCTGGGGATCTCCAGAAGCTGGAGGGGGAAGGGCAGAGATGGGAATAGCAGGAATGGTGGGAGGAACCCTACGAGCCCTAGGGACTCTGATGGTTATACCGCCCGACCGCAACCACCGCCGGACGTCGATGGGAACATCATCCTTCAAAGAGGAGGGCAATGGAGTCCTTAGCTGGAACGAACTGGCCTCTTCCGGGTTAGAAGAGGGATGACGATGATGACCCGAAAGAGCCATCGAGACAAAAAGGAAAAGGAAGGCTTGGTTCGGAAGGACTAAGAGTCGAGAAGAATTAGATGAAGGAAATAGGGGTCGCAGGGCACTCACCGAGATGTTGTGGTGGAAGAATGGCTACCCGAGAAAAGAAAAGGGACCGCTGCAACCGCCAGCGAGGTGTGAGAAAGCCAAAAGACCCATTTTCGAAAAGTCTCCTCTCTTTTCAAACCAATCAACAGCAGCCATACAACTCCTTTTTTCGCCAACGCCATCGGATGAGTGCCACGTGTGAAGACGCCCGACAACGATGCTTCGGTTTGCTAGAAACCGCCTCGAGTCTGGCATGGTATAATTATGACCCACTGAACATGCGAACATGGTGCCCATGCATTGGATCTTGGGCACAACGAGCGGAGCGGCAGCGATCTCGGCATTTATTGTGCATGATTTTTGTCTTCCCATGTCACCTCCGAATTAACTCCCCACGTCCCTGCAGCGGCGCTTCGATGGAACTTGGGAGTGGGGGGCAACTAATATGGCAATATCGCTGACATGGAGTATGCGTCAGATCCAGTTGGCCACCAAGTAGTGCCACACGGTGTCATCTCCGGGCTCCCGTGCCAGGTGGCTATGATAGAGGTTTAGCCAGCCTCGGACCGAGCTCGGCACCTCTGCCACTTCGCTAGGTGTCGATCCATGCGGGGTCCACCTCGACCGAAGTGGCCCTGCCTCTGCTCCTCCATCAAGTGGCACCCCCAGATGTTCCCACCTCACCGGAGTCTAGCCGGGCTCTCCCTGCTCCTTCGCCAGGTGGTAACCCCAGATGGGTCTACCTAGACCAAAGTCAAGCTGCCTCTGCCACTTCACCGGGTGTCGATCCAAGCGGGGTCCACCTCGGTCGAAGTGACCCTATCTCTACCCCTGCTCCTTCGCCAGGTGGCGCCTCCAGATGGGCCCACCTCGATGGAGTCGAGCCGGGCTCTCCCTGCTCTTTTGCCAGGTGCACCCCGAGATGGGTCCACCTCGATCGAAGTTGAGCTGGCCTCTGCCACTTCGCCAGGTGTCAACCCAGGCGGGATCCACCTCGGTCGAAGTGGCCCTGTCTCTGCCCCTGCTCCTCCGCCAGGTGGCACCCCCATATGGACCCACCTCGTCAGAGTCGAGTCGGGCTCTCCATGCTCCTTCGCCAGGTGGCACCCCCAGATGGGTCCACCTTGATCGAAGTCGAGCTGGCCTCTGCCACTTTGCCAGGTGTCGACCTAGGCGGGGTCCACCTCGATCGAAGTGGCCCTATCTCTGCCCCTGCTCCTCCGCCAGATAGGCCCACCTTGCAGGAATCGAGCTGGGCTCTCCCTACTCCTTTGCCAGGTGGCACCCCCAGATGGGTCCACCTCGACCGAAGTTGAGCTGGCCTTTGCCACTTCGCCAGGTGTCGACCTAGGCAAGGTCCACCTCGGTCAGAGTGGCCCTGCCTCTGCTCCTTCGCCAGGTGGCGCCCTCAAGAAGGGCCCACCTCACCGAAGTCGAGCTAGGCTTTCCCTGCTCCTTCGCCAAGTGGGCCCCCGAAATGGGTCCACCTCAGTTGAAGTCAGCCTTCTCCGCGGAGCACGGAAGGACCGGGGATGCAAGCCCTGAAAAGGCCACTAAGGATGGCGCGCATAGGCGGTGCATCCAGTATGGTGCCCCCAGGCCTATAACGGCGCGTGGAACCTCGTTGACACCAGTTTAGAAGGGGCACCCTGCTCGAGGTACCGAATCTAGCACCTGGTAACCCGGTACTCCAAAAAGGGAGGGCCATGATCAACACCTCAGGCCCGAGGGCACCTTCGCAAGGATCGGGACCCCACCAGGTTCCCCCTTTCGTGACTGCATGGCAGACGAGACCGGCTCACCACTTAACTCCCGACTGTAAAGGGGGATGACCTAGGAGAACGGTCGCGAAGCGTCGCTGACCTCCAGAGCCTCCCGAGGAGGAGGGAGAGAGGCATGAATGTATTTAGCAACCGGCAACCTAGAAAAGGGGACAAGGAGGCAAGAATGAAGGTAAGCAATCAAGAGGACAAACACGCACACGGGAAGAGGAGGCAATCCTACGACAGGAGCTCTAGAGGAACTCTTAAGAGCGGGCCCAATGAGCCTGGTTGCAGGAGCCAGAGCACTGATCCCTCTCGTTCTCATTCATCTTCTCATCAAAGATTCCTCCAAGCACGGAGCCCCAACAGGGATCCATCTTAGTGGATCTATTCCACTTTACCACTCTCTAACTTGATCGTCGGAGTATCCCCACCGGGATCCCCAACTCGGGTCTCTAATCTCGTTTTTGCAGGTCCGGGAGTATCGGGATTCTGCAGGAATGGGGACCGCAGTCCGGCGCCAACTCACAGCTGCAGGCTACAGCGGTAAGGTCGGCAACACTTATATCTACGACTTTCATATAATTAGCTCTTAACTCATACTTATAATCTTTCTATTTTTTTTCCAAAGATCTTAATATTCATTTCTCACCATAATAAGAAGATAAAAATTTTGTCTACAAGATGTGTATACAACGACAAATTATAAAATTACTCATAATTAAGTGAAACTTGGATTGACAATGGATGTTTATTACTTTAATAAACTCTGATAACTCTCTTTTATCTTTCTTGGGAAATATTCTCCAATCCAAAATATGAATAGGAGCTAAATCAAGATTTTTTTTCACAGTACTTAAAAAGTTAGGAAGAAGCCATCCTTTTACTCCAATGGGCTAACCTTGTTAAATTGCACAATGATTATTTTTTATTCTGACCGATTCCAAATGTCAGCTAGTAAAGTAGGTCCTAATACACTCCTTTGCTCTAAAAACATTATAAAATTTAACAGAATAAACAAACAATTACATTACAATGAAAAACATGCAAATCAAATGGTGTATAATTTGAACATATAAAATGAACCCAATTTCTCCAAATGTCTCAATTGGCACTCCTTCTAAATCCCTTGATTGATTTCCATGATTAGGATTTACACAAATTAAAAAATCACTATTGGGTTGTGAAAGATGTTGTTAATCTTAATGTTGGGGTTGCATGCAGTGAATTGGATCACTTTAGGTTTTCAATTTAGTACTTAAACTCATTCAGGAAATTCATCGAACATATCACAGGTATAAATAAACAAACACAAAGAAGGTAAAAATTTACATGGTTTGGCAAATTTGCCTACATCCACATGGAGAAGGAGCAATCCATTAAATAATTATCTTGAAATTGGTATAAAGGTAATACAAATATTCAAATTAAAGGATCTCGAAATAATCACAAAGAAAGGCACAATACCATCAAATAGGAGGCAACAAATATCTTTCTCCGCTTCTGTAATAGATCAAGAGAATACCTAAGAGAGGGATCAATACCTTCTCAGCCTTGGCAATAGATCAAAGGAAACAAGTTCCTTTCTGATGGTGAACATAACCAAAGGAGAACAGAACACTCGGTGTAAACCCATGGCAAAGAGAAAAACAGAGTAAATCAAGCCAAAAGCAAAGCAAAACTGTGGCACTAGGAGTCATCGGCAAGCCAAATAACAAGATCCTTTGGTTGCCATAGCAAACCAAGCCAAGAGAAAAAAGGGGGTTGAATAGGACCGAGAGCTTTCAACCAAGGGAACCAAGCGCAGCAGCACCGAGAGGGGTTCTCTCCATCTTTTAAAGAAAAAATAGAGCCAACCAAGGCAAAAAAGAATCCCCAAGCCTCACGTCGCTCGCCGGAGATTTCAGAGATGAAATCTGGATTGAATGAGTCCCAAATGGTGATGAGTTCATTTGATGGAAGAGGGAGTTTGAAGTGATGAAGATGTTCTCATTCCCAATCTCTTTCGAAGAGAAGAAGTCCAAACAATGAAGACTTTCATCTGATCTCAAAGCCCATTGGTGAAGAAGCTAGAGTCATTCAAAGAACAAAACAATCATCCCAAAGTCTCGATAAAGAAGAAGGTCTGAGACAAATAAAAAATATCCTTTTTACAAAAAATCCATTGGCTTATTAATATTTGGAGCAATACCCAAAAATAACACCTATGATAAATGCTGAACTGTGACCTTCCCTAACCTTCTTCTTGCCATGATAATTTGTATATAATTTATAATATATAAGATCTCAAACAATGGACCATATGTTATAAAATAAATTGTTTTATACATCAAAAAATAAGTCAAATAAATCAACAAGAAGTGAATTTAAATATGAAGCAAAATTTCAAAATCATTATAAATGTATATTCATTGAAATTAGCAATAATAATAACAATTTACATCGAATCATAAAATAATCTATCATCACAAAAAGATTGTTTGCTCATCTCGTATCAATAATGGCTTTTTTAACATCACCTCTCACCTAGCTAATACCATCATTTTCTGTTACAACAGTATTTATTAAATAAACAAAAGTTTGAAAATCATTCTCCATGCTTATTCTAGTGTCATTATCAACAGACTCCTTTTGTGCATCAAAACTATCTCTTAGTTTTATTGATACAGAAATAAATCTCTCGATCTTTATACTCCTAGACATATATGACTTATTAGTCTTAGAAGACAAAGGGTTTATCACTCAAATGAGTGTGATCCTAGTGCATCTTGCTTTAGCCCTTTGCCTTGAGTCAAATTAATGCAACCACATTTAAACAGAATAACTTTAAATCTAACATAGTAATTCAACTCCACAATATATATTAATAAACTATAATTGATAACATCTTCCATTATAGGCCATGAATCACTAGTACTTGTATAACTCAATATCTTCGTAGTAACCATGACTCCATTGTTCTGAGTATTTATATCATTCTCATATTCTTTTGTTTGAAATTTGTAGCCATTATTCACATCAAAAGCATGAAATCTTCTTGCAATATAATTTGGATCTTGAGCAAGTGATCAAACATCATCCATGATTTTGTCCATTATTTGCACTATCAGAAGCTTTAATCTACTTGATTAATAAAAAAGAAGGAATCAATCAATTTTATTCTACATTCAAAATTCCATTAATGAGATACGCGTAACTTATAAAAAGATAATTGATTTTTTATTGTTTCTTATAATCAAAATTAGTAGCAATAATACTTACATACTTCTTAAACTACACATGAAAATTTTTATTGTATAGGCGATCTATCTCATGTTGTGTTAAACAACGTCACCGATTTTGTCTCTTGATTACACTAATGTGTTATCTACAAAAATAAAAATATAGACAATTTTTAATCTAATATACTTCCGATGTATATAGTAAATATAGAAATTATAACTTAATTTTCAACGGATTCAACAATACTACGGTCACAGTTGAAAAGTACATATTGATGTGCTTGTATCAACATTTTATCATCCAATAAAAAGTCTTTGATAGTGTCATATGGTCAGCCTATATGAATCTTGAACTCTTTTAGGATCAATATTAATATAGTTTCTAATCGATCAACTAGGTCTTGCTTTAGCACCTTGTTAGTAGTGATAACATAATATCAGACACTTGCTTATTAGACATGCCTCTACTATCGAACCTTCAAGATGTGCTCGATTATATATGCACATAAGATTTTAGGGTGCATAAATACCTAAGTGAAGAAAAATTATATAAGTCTATTATATTCTTGATCCATAGATTTCACAATATAAACAAGATAAAGTAGTTTAAGACTAATCATTTACTTCTTAATATAATATATCTATCAATAATAAGCTGGTTTAGCCAATTTAGTTTTGGATGCTAAGTGAATAACCAAATGGACCATTGCTATGAGAAATGATGAAAGAAAATTCTTCTCCATATTGCAAAGTGTTAATGCAATATTTGATTCAAGTAACTGAAGTTCTTCCATTTTTAAGGTTTTGAAACATATTTCTCAAAAAAAGCTACAAAGTTTAATTAAAGTTGAGCTTATTTTTTTAGGCAAGGTTCCTAAAAAAATATAAGGAAGAAGTTGTTGTATAAAAACATGGCAATCATAGCTTTTAAGTCTAGATAATTTATGATGTTTGATAATACATCATGAGATATTTGACATAAATCCATCTAAAAATTTTACATTCTCCAAGACCTCATAAAAATATTTTTTAATATTGGAGCCATAGTTAAATAAGTAGTCTGACAAATATGTTCTTCTGGATACCCATTCTTATGGCCATAGCTTTTCTCTGATATATACTCATCTCTTGTAGGTTATAATATATATTCAAGTTACTCCTTGACTTCTTTTTAATAATTAATAAGGTATTGATTAAGTTATTATATATATTTTTCTATATGTGCATTATATTAAGATTGTGATGCACTAAATTATACTCCGAATAAGGAAGTCTGAATAAATGTTTTTCTTTTTCCATGTTTTCCTTGTAACTCCATTGACTTTCACTCTGTTTACCAAGAGTAAACTTAATAGTCTTTAATTGATTTAAAATCTCTAATCTAGATAATAGAGTAGTCCAGCTCTTAATTATTTATTTCTATTAAATAATTTTTTATCATATCAAAATTAACTTATATGAAAATCCAAAAAACAATGATGACCCATGTAGCAAAATTTCTTGCCATGTGTCAAATACTTAGAGCAGGTGTCTACATTGTGACAAGGATATGCATAATGACCAAAGGTGCACTAACCAGACAAGTAGTAATAAACTAGAAAATTATTTATAGTCCATGTAACTGTTGTACATAGTTGAAAGGTCTTTTTACTTGAAGCATCATTAGTATTTACACCCACTTCCCATTACTCATTTAATTCCTCCATAAGAGATTTCATATATACATCAATAATATTTCCTGGCCCCTTTTCTCTAGGAATAAGCAATGAAAGCATAAAATAAGATTGCTTTGTGTATAACCATGAAGACAAATTATATGGCACTATAATGACTAGCCATATGCTATACTTATTTTGCATTATACTAAATGAATTAAAACCATCACTTGTAAGCCCCTATCTAACATTACAAGGGACTATGACAAAATCCAGATATTGAGAATCAAAGTTTTTTTATGGTTCAGAGTTTGCTGGATGTCTAAGACTTCCATCCTCCATACAGCCTTTCACATGCTATTACATTAAATTTAATATTTTAGAAAACATAAATAACCTCTATAGTCTTAGTTTTAAGGAAAAACATCTCAAAATCTTTGCCAAAACTTTCTTCTATAGTTTCTTTAATATTTGTACATCATTAGATAAATCACTACTATTTTTCTATCAAGAAATGCCACACATTGAGCACATATCATCATTAATATTCTCTTTCCAGAATAGCATATAATCATTAGGATAAGCATGGTTCTTTTTATAATTAAGTCTTAGTCCTTCAATAATCTTTTTTATTTTATTAAAGAAAATTGGTAATGTTTCACCTTCAAGGAATGCATCTTTTAAAAGCTTAAGTAATGCACCAAATAATTGGTTATACCATCCAAAAATACACTTTATCTGATAAAGATGCAATATAAAGAAAAGTATGGTAAAATTCCTATATCTGGGATATAATTCTCTATCAACATCTTTCAATAACTTATTATATTTCTCTACTTCTAGATTAAAGTGCTACGTAGTGTCTTGTATGGTAAATCCATCCATGTTTTCTACCACTGGATTCATGTTTTCCACCACTGGATTCATGTTTTCCACCACTGGATTCATGTTATCCATGTCTCTATCTTTATTCCATACTCTAAATATATCATTTAATATTCTTATTACATCATCACCTTCATGTACTTCCCTTTCTCTATGACTATCTTGGATAGAAAGTGACATAGACATTGATTGCCCATGATAAATCCAAGCATCATAATCCAGCATAATACTATTGATTACAAGGTCATTGTATATATATGCCTGATTTTTTCAATATTAGAATACAAAACTTTTACAAATATACAATATTTTTTCATCTTTAGAGTTGTTTTGAATGGTAAAATCGAAAAGTTATCTAATTCATTCAGCTCTTCTATGGTCACCCTATAACAATCCATTCATCTCTTATACTTATGATTATCCATGAAATGTCACTACTAAAATAAGCAATATTCCTTACAATAAAGAAGGCAAGATATAGAGTAATGCTTTGATTCAAATTAGAAGATTCCTTATAATCACATAGACAAGAAGAATGAAAATTAACAATAATAGGATAACTATAAAACTCAAGTACAATATAAATATTTTGACTAGTAATACCGAATATATCATTTAAAAATATGATAGAGGGAGCGAAGGGAAGCAAACCAATAATTCAAAAGATGCATATGATACATTGGCAGTTAGTATTAAAATCTATGCTTGTTGATTCAACTGCTTAGCTCACAAAATTATCTTTGCATATAATATGACAAAACTTAGAAAGCAACTTTGTATATATCAACATTAAAGAACCATTCATAATTTTTCACATCAACCACATTTTATTTGATAGCAAAACTTCATATACCGTCTACTAATTAAGATATTGAAATGTTAAGAGAACCAAAAAGAAGTCCAGCTAGAACAACAAAAGGGTCCTACAACAGGCTAAGAATGTTAATACTATATGACTAATATCATATTATAAAACTCTTGCCTTATATTTTCTCTCTTTGAGTTTTTAACACCTGTAAATATACATTGCATTTGGATAAAAAAAAATGGAAGAAAAAAAAAAAAAAAAGAAGAGAAAAAAGAGTAAAATCCTATATTTGTTTGGATGTTCAAGAAAAAATAAAAGAAATAATTTTTTATGACAAAAAGAAGAAACTCATTTAAATAATTAAAACTTATAATAATTATACGTCCTTTTCTACTAATAGAGCTACATGCAAGGAGACCTCATCCATCTGTCACAATGATTTACATGAAAATTAAAAATTTTAAAATGAAATACACAAATTGCCTATTTAGGGATTCCATGCACTTCTTGAGTCTCTGAATCTTCATTCTTCAACCTCCAAAAAAGATAAAATATTTCCTAATAAATACACTTCACACATTGCTACTGCATGTGGGTGTATGCTCTCTCTTTGTATGTATGTGCAAGTTCATTTCATGTTAGACTATATAAAGTGCTACTTGTTTTGTTCTCAACATTTCTAGAGCCTCACATATACACCTTCAAGCTCTTCTTTCATTCTTATCTTAGTCTACAAACTCCACCTTTTATTAAATCCAAATCATACATACAATTTCCTTCTAGATTGTCGGTCTCATGTCTAGGCTCCTTACCTGTGACAATCCTCTCGAACAAGCTAGAGATCATCATTGAAATTTATCAATGAATCTTTTATATGAGAGGAAGCAGGAGCATAAGAGTTTGCTATGGTAATGACTTGTGAGATGCAAAGCATAGAAGAGAGACACGATATTTTTTTCTAGTTATTTTTTCAACTTTTCTCCAAAATTTTCATCATAATTTCTTTTCTAAGCATTTTCCATGATAACCAAATAAAGAAAATTTATTTTTTAATATTTTTTTTCCCTTAAATTTCTTTAGATCCAAACACATTCATAGTCTTTAAATTTTTAAAAAATTAAATTTCTATAAAAATAAGGTCACGCAGGTGGAGATGAAGAGATTTAGAAAATTACCAAATTTGCAAGACCAAAGATAGCGAGATCTGGAGAGTGGAGAGATTTCTTAGTAAAGCAAGTGATCGAGATCGCAAAGGCAATAGTGCATCCAGAGGTGAAGCTTCAAGTGGCAATGAGCTTTGAACAACGAAGTAGCAAAAGTGATGCAATGGAGAGATTTGGAGAGTGGAGAGAATTGGAGAGATTAGGAGCAATATGAATTAAGCCAATTATCTTTTTGTTATGAGAAAAAAGTAAAGAAAAGAGAACACTGAAAATGGACTGAATTATTAAAGCAGGTACTGAGGGCACCAAATTATTTTCATGATTTTTAATAATAATTATATAAGAATAGGTGTTATAAGTGTATTTTTTGCGATCATTATTAATGACCGTAATTAATATATAAATACATAATCTCTTACAACTATTAAATAATTGTTATTATAAAATTACTATTAAAAAGTACTTTTATTGTAGTGTAGGTATGGTATACACCAAACCAAGAGTCGAACAAATGAAGGGAGTTGATATCTATGAATGGATATATAATTAAAATCCTTGATATAGCATTTTCGGCCTCCATATTCTAGTTTTCAATTTCTTGTTTGGTAGTCTGAATGCTATACCTTTGTAGGAAAGAGTTACTAATAGGAAAACAAGGCTCGGTTTCATTTTTAGGTATGCACAAAGAGAGAGAGAGAGAGAGAGAGAGAGAGAGAGAGAGAGAGAGAGAGAGAGAGAGAGAGAGAGAGAGAGAGAGAGCAAAACTTTAAATAGTTTACAGAATCTTGATTGCAAGATAACTCTATTGACTATAAATCTTTCCATTGAGTTGAAATATTATATTTCTCAAGTCCAGATGTATGGTTGTGCTCCAAATATCTGGATCCAGACCAATGCAATAATCCCATACCAAGATCTTAATATAACTATATGCTAACATCTGGATCCAGCCCAGCTGGACTCTGGGGTCTGAGGAATATCCACAAAGAGCCCTGTCATGGTAAAATTTGATGGCTCGTTTACACAGGCATTCCTTTTTTGGGTTAAGGTTTATAAAGGCCTTCTGTGCTAATGTCCCGTTGTTGGTTCAGAAGGCCCACATCAACATAGATCTAGCCTCATTCATTTTGGGCTCCTAACCTGGCTGGGGAACTGGTAGTCCAAAACCAATAATGAGCATGACCATATCTAACTATGATTTATTACCCTTCTAGCCGCTCCTACTCGTTTGATTTTTGGAAGTAACCATCCATAGCTTTGGCTTAATTTTGAACTAGAGAAGAAAAGGAAAATAAATTATCCATTCCACAGGCCAGTGACATAAATCTCTTAGTGGATCCATGTTTAAGTTGCGAGAAATTTATATTTTGATATAAATAAATCAGCTTCAACACAAGAAAAACGCAAAGTATGTCACACAAAAACAAAGATATAGGTACCATATCATACATATATTGAAAGAGAACATATATCACAGCTTGGACCATCAAGTGCTAGTACATAAAACTCAATCAAAATCCAGTGACCATCCATCCAACCTAACCTCAAACCTTAGCCGCCTTCTCCTCATCCTTCTCCGACCTCTTCGCATCCACCTTCCTGGACCTATACCAGGACGCGCAGACCAGGTATACCCCAAAGTTCACAGCACTAAGTCCAGCCAAGAACCAGTAGAAGTAATCCAACCTATCCCTGTTCAAATTATTCTCCGCCAACCACCCCCCACTCACTTTGTTCACCACCTCCACCGTCACCGAGCTCCCGAAGTACCCCAACCCCAGGGAGGACCACGAGATCGCCGTGGACAGAGACTTCATCCCCGCCGAGCTCTCCGCGTAGAAGAACTCCAGCAGCCCCACCAACGTAAACATGTCCGCCGCGCCGAAGATTCCATACTGAAATGATAGCCAGAAAACGCTTAACGGCAGCGGCGCGGCCGAGTCGACCAAACCATGCTCGATCGCCACGGACTTACGCCGTCTTTCTACGAATCCGGCGACGGCCATCGAGATGACCGAGAGCACGAGGCCGACGCCGATTCGCTGGAGGTGGCGGATGCCGGTGGGGATGCCGGTGAGGCGTCGCGCGAGGGGGACGAAGATGCGGTCGTAGATGGGGATGAGGAGCATCATGAAGACGAGGGGAATGATGGGGAGGGAGGCGGAGGGGATGCGGAAGTGGCCGGCGACGCGGGTGTCCATGGTGGTGCCTTGCTGGACCGAGAAGGTCTGGAGCTGAGCCAGGCAAATGTTCATGCACACGGTGCTGAGGATTATGGGCACCATTCGTAGGAGGATCTTGGTCTCCTCGACCTGCGTCACCGTGCACATCCGCCACGAGCTGGGGATGGTGGAGTACGGGGTGCCGTCAGGGTTTGTCGTGATGGCGGCGCGGTCCAAGAATCTAGAGTGGAGGTGAAATTAGATCATGCTGCTTGCCGTTCGATGGGTTTGGGAGGTGAGCGTACATTTATATATACCTGAACTGGTCGGTTCTTTGGAGGAGTTCGGTGTTGGGGCCGGCTTCTTCGCCATCGACTTCGTGCAGCTCGTCGATCATGGCAGGTACAGGTCGTCTCCAGTTCCGGACGGAGCCCACCAACACCTGAGATGTTGCAGGTATTGACTAAAATTATTAATTTTTTATATCTAAAATTATTATTAAAATTTTTTTATATTCATGAAAGAAAATTATTTAATTATTAAAATGGTAACCTAGTTGATTTGAGTTTTACCTTATAACCGATAAGTCATGTTCGGCTTAATTTTACCAAAAACTTGATTAAATTCAAAAATTATTGGATATACAAGGGGCCAGATTTTTTTTTATTTTAATCAGATATTTTTTATAAAAATCTAGTATCTTAAAACAAATATTTTTTTGATGGGATGAGAGCCTACATCAAATATTTTTGATAGGATGGAGGCCTATGTAGTAGCTACGCCAGATTTATTCCCATATTACTAAAAAAAAAAAAAATTTCCCAGGCGATGCAGCAAATAGCATTGCAACTTGAGGCTTGATGGCCTGCGGTTGGATGCTAGGCCAGGGCTAGTAAGAAGTAAGAACGATATATGGCCCATCAGAGGTTGTGGTCACAACTTTGGGTCAGATCTGGGTTGACTCCTCATCTACTTCTCTTCAATCTTCATAAAAATGCATCTCACCAATATCAGCGAACAAGGGCAGTGTTGTAGATGGAGACTAATTTCCATCCCAAAAGCCCCGATCCACGTTCACCAACCCACACGCGCGGGGTGCGTCGTGCGACCCAGGCCTAGGTGGTTGGGCGCTGGGCGTGCGTTCCATTTTTACATGCACGGATTTTGGCGCGGTGACATGGCTTCATATGAGGCACTTGTTTGTCTCGATCCAACTACCCAGAAGTCTTCTATGGAGATTGAGAGTCTAGAGTTTTGTATTTTTTTGGGTTCTTGGATGCCTACGAGCCCTATTTTCTTGTACTCTATATAAATAGAGGCTGTGAGGGTTTATGATTATTGATGAAAAAATATGATTTTTTAAGAGGTTTGTAAATGAGATTTCAGAGAGAATATCTGAGAGGTTTTGTGAGTACCTCTGGGTGCATTTGAGAGAAATCCTGAAATCTTTTAAGGGGATTAAAAGAGTTTCTGAGATAGTGTGTTTTGAGAGCTTGTACCTGATTCAACTCTTAGTGAAGCTTTGCAGATCCTGTGCCACCGTGGACGTAGCCCAGTTTGGGTGAACCACGTAAAATCCTCATCTCTCGCTGGTTTTGATTCCTGTTTCTTGTATTTTTCTATTTATTTATTTATTTCTTGTTGATTATATCGCAACTGCAT
Organism: Areca catechu; assembly: GCA_021397845.1. Classification (NCBI taxonomy): domain Eukaryota; kingdom Viridiplantae; phylum Streptophyta; class Magnoliopsida; order Arecales; family Arecaceae; genus Areca; species Areca catechu. The sequence goes on from CM038039.1 coordinate 193,681,160, forward strand.
GCTTAGCCGTATTAATAGCGATCCTATTAGAGAAATTTTTTGTTATATTTCTTTTCAAATTGGTATCAGAGCCAGGTTCCTTTCTATTATTACGGTCGGATAAATCAACAAAGAGATGGCAGAAGACAATATCAAAATCGAGAAATTTAATGGTCACAATTTCGGATGGTGGAGGATGCAAATTGCGGACTACCTATATCAGAAGGATCTTTACCTTCCATTGGAGGGGGAGAAGCCAGATTCAATGATCGACTCAGATTGGATGATTCTAGATAGGAAAGCCCTAGCCATGATCAAATTGCCGTTGACACCTCAAGTGGCATATAATATTGCAAAGGAAAAGACCACCGTGGATTTGATGACCGCTTTAACAAAGCTGTATGAAAAACCTTCTACCTCAAACAAGATATTTCTCATGAAAAAGCTCTTCAATTTGAAGATGGCTGAGAATGGTTCAGTGACGGAGCATCTGAACGAGTTCAACACGATGATCAATCAATTGGAGTCGGTCTCTGTTACTTTTGATTATTCATTCAGGGCTCTTCTTTTCTTGTGTTCATTGCCAGAGAGCTGGGACAATCTTGTAATGACAGTCAGCAACTCGGTATCAGGTACCCTTATATTCAATGATGTAGTTAGTTGTATATTGAATGATGAAATGAGAAGAACGACTGTGGGTGAGACTTCTACAAGTACTGCACTCATGGTGGATACTAGAGGAAGATCACAGGAGAGGAAGAAGTCAGAGAAAGGCCGGTCCAAGAGCAGAGAAAAGCCCAAAGGGAGATTTTCCATGAAGTGTTGGAACTGCAGGAGGAAAGGTCGCATGAGCAAGGATTGTTGGGGTAAGAAGAAAGAAAAAGGTGCAAAGAGAAAGTCAGAAGGTCAGGAAGCAAATGTTGTGAGTACTATACGCCAGGAGTTTGAGGATGTATGCTTGTCAGCCGGCGATGGGGCAAACTCAGATCTGTGGTTTGTAGACTCAGGTGCTTCTTACCATTGCATCTCTAAGAGACACCTATTTTCAGATTTTGTCCAAGGAGATTTTGGTCATGTCACAGTTGGCAATGGACAGCAGTGCAGAATTGTTGGTAGAGGAACAATTGTACTGAAGCTAGTGACAGGCGGAGAATTGAGACTTGCACAAGCCAAATACATTCCAGAGTTAAGGAAAAACCTAATTTCTACCAATCAGCTTGATGATGAGGGTTATGTATCCATCTTTGGTAATTCTCAGTGGAAGATTACTAAAGGGTCTATGGTTGTTGTCAAAGGGAAGCGGACTGGCACTCTCTACTTCTTGGCAGACAGTGGGAGTTCAGTTTCAGTGGCAACAGGAGACACGGGTACATTGACTACATTATGGCACAAGAGGCTCGGTCATCTTAGTGAGAAGAACTTGAGTATTCTACATAAGAAAAAGCTTCTACCTGGGCTAAAGAAGGTGAATCTAAAGTTTTGTGAAGAGTGTATCTATGGTAAGCATAAAGCTGTAAGTTTTCAGTTAGCAAAAACTCAGAAGAAGACTGAAAGGCTGGAGTTGGTTCATTTAGATGTCTGGGGTCCAGCACCAGTGGCATCATATGCGGGCAATAAGTATTTTGTCACGTTTATAGATGATTTTAGCAGGAAAGTCTGGGTGTTTACTATAAAGGAAAAGTCTGAGATTTTTTGCATCTTCAAGAGATGGAGAGTCATGTGTGAAAACCAGACTAGAGCAAGCCTCAAGTATCTCAAGATAAATAACGGTGGTGAAAACTACAGCAAAGAGTTTGATGTTTACTGCGCAGAGCATGGAATCAGAATGATCAAGACCGTCCTAGGGACACCAGAGCAGAATGGTGTGGCAAAAAGAATGAACATGACCATTCTTGAGAGAGAGAGGAGTATGAGGTTTGACTCGGGTCTACCTACATATTTTTGGACGACAGCACTGGACACCGCAGTGTATTTGATCAACAGGAGTCCATCCAGTGTATTGGATGGTGGGATTCCAGAGGAGGTTTGGATAGGAAAACCTATAAAACTTTCTTTTCTTAAAGTGTTTGGCTACATTGCTTATTGTCTGATTGAGAAAGAGAAGAGGATTAAGTTAAACTCAAAGTCTACAAAGTATGTTTTCATTGGATACGGTGGCGATGAGTATGGCTACAAGCTCTGGGATTTCCAGAATAATAAGATCATTCAGAGTAGGAATGTGGTATTTAATGAAAAGCATACTTACAAAGACAGGAATGATGCAGTGGAAGAAAAGAAACAAGAGTTTATAAAACTCGATCCTGTCAGAGATGGAGAGATTCCTCGAGTGCAAACTGAAAATGGAAACTTTGAGGATGTGGAGGAGGAAGATGTGGTTGAAGCAGACAGCCACATGCATACACCGATACCTCAACCAGTGTCCCCACAGTTGAGGAGGTCCATGAAGGTTATCAGGCCATCACAGAGGTATTCTGCTAATGATTATGTTTTGTACATAGATTCTGGAGAACCAGAGTGTTTTGTTGAAGCCATGCAGGATGAAGCTAAGGTCAAGTGGGAGTTGACTATGAAAGAGGAGATGGACTCTTTGAAGCAGAACAAGACTTGGGATCTTGTGAAGTTACCCGCTAGCAAGAAAGCTCTGTTCAACAAATGGGTGTACAAGATGAAGAATGAGGCCGATGGTACCAAAAGATACAAGGCAAGGTTAATTGTCAAAGGTTATGCACAGAAAGAGGGAATTGACTTTCAGGAGTTTTTTTTTCCAATGGTCAAGATGACATCCATCGGGATGATTCTGAGCATGGTAGGAGTGGATGTTCTTCTTCTAGAGTAGCTAGATGTGAAGATAGCATTTCTTCATGGAGATTTGGAGGAGGAGCTGTACATGCACCAGCCAGAAGGTTTCTAGGTCAAGGGAAAGGAAGACATGGTCTGCAGACTGAAAAAAAGCTTGTATGGTCTGAAGCAGGCTCCGCGACAGTGGTACCTCAAGTTTGACAGTTTCATGCTAGAGAAGAGCTTCACCAGATGACAGTCAGATCATTATGTGTACTACCAGAGGTTCGTAAATAATGAGTTTATTGTTTTATCCTTGTATGTGGACGATATGCTTGTAGCAAGTTCTAGTATGAGAAAGATTGAAGAGCTCAAGAAACTGATGGCAAAGAAGTTCTCAATGAAGGATTTGGAAGAGGCGAAGCAGATTCTTGGCATGAAGATCAAGAGAGATAGGAAGCAACGGAAGCTGTGGCTATCTCAAGAGGACTATGTAGAGAAGGTGCTGAAGAGGTTCAATTTGGAGAATGCAAAGGTAGTGTCAACACCTTTGGCACCACACTTCAAGCTTAGCAAGCCGTTGTGTTCAACAACTCGTGAGGCAAAGGATGAGATGATTAGAGTTCCATATGTCTCGGCCATGGGAAGTCTGATGTATGCAATGGTTTGCACAAGACCAGACATCGCATAAGCAGTGGGAGCAGTCAGCAGATACATGCAAAATCCAGGCAAGGAGCACTGGAATGCAGTGAAGTGGATCTTGAGATATCTCAGGAGTACATTAACTTACAGTTTGTGCTATGAAGGTGACAGTCTTCAAGTACATGGATTTGTAGATGCAGATCACTCTGATGACAGAGACAGTGGGAGGAGCACCATTGGTTATGTTTTTACTGTCAGTGATACAACAGTGAGCTATGTATCTCAGTTGCAGAAGATAGTGGCTTTGTCAACTACGGAAGCTGAGTATGTGGCGATCACTGAAGCTAGTAAAGAGATGATCTGGTTACAGAGGTTGATGGAGGAGCTCGGCAAGAAGCACAATTGTAACACGCTATGGAGCGACAGCCAGAGCGCAGTTCATTTGGCTAGGAATCCAGCATTTCATGCAAGAACCAAGCACATTCAGCTTATGTATCATTTCATACGCAGTGCGTTAGATGAGGAGTGGCTGAAGCTGGAGAAGATTGATGGTGCCAAGAACCCTGTAGATATGTTCACCAAGGTTGTGAGCAGAGACAAGTTGAGTTTCTGTTGCAACTTGGTGAACCTTTCCAAGAGATAGATCAGGAGAGTGCGGCACAGAGAAAGAAGGCGGATCAAAGGTTGATGTCAATTAATCTCCAAGTAGGAGATTGTTGTAGATGGAGACTAATTTCCATCCCGAAAGCCCCGATCCACGTTCACCAACCCACATGCACGGGTGTGCGTCGCGCGACCCAAGCCCAGGTGGTCGGGCGCTGGGCATGCATTCTGTTTTTACGTGCACGGATTTTGGTGCGGTGACGTGGTTTCATATGAGGCACTTGTTTGTCTCGATCCAACTATCCAGAAGTCTTCTATGGAGATTGGGAGTCTAGAGTTTTGTATTTTTTTAGGTCTGGATGCCTACGAGCCCTGTTTTCTTGTACTCTATATAAATAGAGGCTGTGAGGATTTATGATTATTGATAAAAAAATAGGATTTTTCGAGATGTTTGTAAGTGAGATTTCAGAAAGAATATCTGAGAGGTTTTGTGAGTACCTCCGGGTACATTTGAAAGAAATCCTGAAATCTTTTAAGGGGATTAAAAGAGTTTCTGAGAGAGAGTGTTTTGAGGGCTTGTACCTGATTCAACTCTTAGTGAAGCCTTGCAGATCCTGTGCCGCCGTGGACGTAGCCCAGTTTGGATGAACCACGTAAAATCCTCGTCTCTCGCTGGTTTGGATTCTTGTTTATTATGTTTTTCTGTTTATTTATTTATTTCTTGTTGATTATATCGCAACTGCGTGCTTGACCATATTAATAGCGATCCTATTAGAGAAATTTTTTGTTACATTTCTTTTCAGGCAGGATGAAACATATATCATAAATAGTGGGGTCCCATCTTCAATCCAATGGTAGACTTGATCCAACTAAAAATTATACGTTAGGATGAAGGTCTAAACTACAAGAATTTGGATATTTCTTTCCCTTCGCTCCAATCAAAATCTTAGGATGATTAAATGGTACAATTCTTCACATGAAATATAAGGGTGAATTCTATGTGTACCAAATTTTAGTTTCGGTGTCATATGAAATCTAGTGTTGATCTTTATATATTTAAGCCTGAATTATTTATCATTTGGATCAAAATTGGAGCTCTAAACAAATAAAATTTAAACAGGCCTACCAAGCTTATCCGGGGCCAAACACGGTCGGGTTGCCACACTGACATATATTGGATATATAATGATCTCAAGTACCTGAAGGATCCGCGTGAGGGAGCTGCCTCCGGGGACGTTGTTCCGGAAGGAGGAGTGGCCCATGGGGAGGAAGGTGACGGCGAAGAAGATGGAGACGGCGCAGACGCCGAAGCCCCAATCCCAACCCTGGTTGGTGCTGATCCACACCACCAGCGTCACCCCCACCGCCGCCCCCGTGGAGAGGCTGAAGAGAAACCAGTTGAAGAAGCTCGAGAGAGCGGGAAACTCTCTTGGGTCGTTCTCGTCGAACTGGTCCGCCCCCAGCGCCGGCAGCGCCGCCTTCACTCCGCTCGTCCCCAACGCCACCATGTAGAGCCCTGCGTAGAGTATGGCAGCTTGGCCACCCTCGGCTTGCTTGCACTGGCTGGTGATCTGGCCATGGCATGGCTCGGGTCGCCAGGATGGGAAGCTGGCTTGGAGCGTCAATAGAATGTATCCCTGTTCCACAAGAAAATTAAAGTGACAATATAGCACAGCACATGTGTCTTTATCTCTATAAGCTTTTTAATCATTTTGAGCTAATTGAGGAGGAGTTTTTGGATAGACTTGGTCTACCTGTGCTATAGACAAAGTCAACGAAGAGATATCATATCAATATTTTGAACCAAAATAAATCAAAAGAGAGCGTCTTAAACTATCCAAGAAGGTGAAAATTGTGGGTTTCACAGTAGACAGAGTTTATATGGTCCAAACTAGATATATATATTTTTGAATATATATATATATATATATATATATATAGAAGAAATTCAGAAATTTAGAAATCGAGAAAAGACCGACACTAGTTGAAAAGAAGCTTGCTGCATAGATTTATAAGTCTGAACCAATTCTCCATGGAATATCTTATATTTTTTTAATTATAAACATATAATAAGTGATATCAAAGCCAGATCCAGTATACACCACAGTCTTATGAGTGTCTCAAGGAATGCTTAGTTAGAAAGGAGAACTTGTTTAGAGATTTTTTTTTTTTTTTGGGTAACAAGCCCTTCTACACACAGAATTTTTGGATAATAATTAATCTTGCTTTTATTAGGTTATTTGTCTTCTATGATATTAGTATGGCATTTCTCCTCTTGGTTAGCAAGCTCCATATTTACAAAAAATTATCTAGCAGTTCGAAGTCAAGGTTTTTTAATTCTAATACTGATCTCTTCCCTCAAATTAAAAATGAAAAAGATCTAATATATCAAATATTTAATAGGTGACTGTCGGCATGAGCTTGTGGCTAAGATGGAAGGCTCGACGAATTCTAAACAATCAAAATGTTCAAATTTTATTACCAACATATAGGGATCCAGATATCAATAATATCAATAAATAAATTTATTTTAAGCAAATATATTTTATATTTTCGAATATTTTGCATCGATGCATCTCGTGGCATACTTCGATTCCTTATTCTTATTCAAAGGTATTTCAAAACCAATTTGAAAGAGAAATTAAACAGCTATCACCATCAAAACTATCCACACTTACCAGCAACTCAATGGAACCAAAGATAACACAGGTCTTAAATCTTGACAAGTAGGTATCGGATATGAATCCCCCAAGGAGGGTCAGCAGAAAGGAGGTCCCCATGAAGTTAGTGAGGGTGGTGACCGACTTCGTCAGTCCAAAGTTCATGTAGCCGAAGAAGTATATGACCAAGCTAACAGCATTTGAAACAAAGGACATGTTCTCAAGCCCCTCCATGGCTGTTTAAATCAATCAAAGACATATGCAAGTAAAAAAAAAAAAGCAAAAAAGAGCCCGGAAATGACCCAAAATATTTCATTGAAATATAAAAAGAATAATTGTTAGAGGATTGACCATAGACAAATAAAGCAGCTCTAGTCCCTCCAAGCCTTTGCTTGCCATATGCATCCCTGAAGAGGCCCTGAGCTCATAACAACAACTGAATCAGTAAACTGGATACCATAATATATGACAGATTAGTGAGGTTTTGAGACACACCATTTCTTTCTTAGGAACACTAGTTTTCCTACGAACAAGAGCTAAATAAATGGTTAGTCACTCATCTATATTTCAAGATATGGCTTTGCTTTTTGTATCATCAGCGGTACATATACTGTGGTTGGGAATCTTTTGATTGAGCATCTAAGGAGAAACTGAAAGAAAACAACAAGAATATCAGCAGCAAAGAACTAATAAAAAAGAAAAAAAAGAAGTCAACTGCACACCTACTATTTTTCAGATATTTTTTGTGTTATCTTGCATATGAGATGCTTCTTCTTGTCTCATTGACCTGATATTGAGAAGATACGAATCATTTCTGTGTGGATATAGTATAAGGGTGAGGTTGGAATGTTGAGAGGGTGCATTAAAATGGACGCATATATCACATGGGAAAATTTTCTTGTCTATAGTTTCAGAGATTTGGTTCGTAAGGTCAATACCAATTAGTTTTGTTGAAAAGCCCAAAGGCATTGATCATACATGTCATCAATAATTAAAGACCTAAGCTCTCCACCAAGCAAATTAGCATCTCTCCTTCCCCAGCCAGCCATTAGCCACCTGTTTGCCGACCTCCTAAATATTATTTCAACAGGGACACCGTGCATCATAAGTAGTTTCATGTTCCAACCATTAAGCATATAGCCATACGTACAATGGCATTGCTTCTATATTCAGTACCTGTTAGGTTGACCATGGTACAGTTTTTTTTTGGCCGCTTCTTTGGGAGGTGGTGTGGTTGTTGGCATGGAGACCTATCAATTGTTAATGTCCCTATGTTTAGCTGCATATTATAGTTTGATTTCTTTTTTTAAGTCGTAATTATTTGATGTATGAACAAAGGGTCATTGCATATGGTGAGTTTAATGGTAAAAGAGTTGGATTGATGATAAGTGCAATAGCACGGATTTGAGTCTTGAGATAGTCACTTTACACTAGAAAATTGGATCTGCTTACAGTTCACTGCTTAACTCTTTTCGCATCTCAATTTAAGTAAGCTGTGTTCTATGAATTTGTCGCCGCAAGAGGGCTAAGCAGCACCATTAAACCATATGGAGGATGTTACAATACGATCTTTTGGAATATGAATTAGATGATGCACGCGATCATTAATTGGAATTAGCAAGTTAATCAACACAATCTAGTCTTCCAAGTCTCATATAGAAACAGCTCCAACGAAGTCATCATAAGCTCTGATTCAAGGCTTGGGATCATATATACTATTGTCGTTTAGGTCATCGTGGCCTGCAGCTCTGGTGTTGCCCAGATGAGCCGGCTTCCTCGGGCCTGTCGGATTCTTCTTCGCCTCGTTTTCATGGCTAGTCGGTCCAGCAAAAAAGAGGAGACTCGGGCCAAGAATTCTGGCGGGGACATTCCGACAATCAAGTCAGTAGGACGACCAAGAGAAACAGATCCTCGATGACGGGGGTTTACAGTGCCCCCGCTTAGAGAAAAAGTGAAATGGAAAGAAAAAATAGGAAATTAGAGCCTGGGGGTTCTCGCAGTTTCATTCCCTGCCCTTGCTCTCTTATCGTCTTCCCTCTTTTGGAGATCCCTCTTGTGGTTATATAGGAATTCTTCCTTCCCGATCGAGCCTGGAGCTTCGATCGGTAGTCCCTCCTCGAGTGTCTCCTATGGGAGGAGCATAAACTTGCCATAGCTTCCCCTCGAACTAGCCCCTCCCGAGGCGAGGAATCCTTGTGCATATGGCATAGTCGGCACGCTGCGAAACCTGTCTCCCAGATGGAGTGAACCCCTGTAGAAGGTACGGATAGCATGCTACAAGGGCATGTACTATGATTGGGCACTTCCACTTTTAGGGATATAGGTGATGCGCTACAGAGTATGGCGCCCTGGTAGAGCACTTTTGTTGTGGAAGATGCAAGTAGTGCACTATAAGATCTCGACCCCCGGTAGAGCACGCGCCTGCCAGAGGGTATAGGTAGTGTGCCCCATGCCCCGGGAACTTGGCGGAACATACGTAACATAGGGGGCGCAAGCGGCGTGCACCAGAGCCTATGCCCCCAGTGAAGCACATGCCCCCATGTGATCGATGGCCCGCCTGATGTTGACGTCACACCTTCATGTCGTAATCCAAGACTTGCCCGTTCTTTTATCCTCCTGAGATCTCATCTCGCTTCTTGCTGCCCTCTTACTTACGGGGATAGGGCTCGGATAGTAGCTCGACCTTCACCGGGAGCTTGACCTTAGCTAGGAGCTCGACCTCGAACAGGAGCTCGACCTTGAATGGAAGCTTGACTTTGGATGGGAGCTCGACCTCAGCCGGGGGGAGCTCGACCTCTGATAGGACCTCGACCTCGAATGAGAGCTCGAGCTTGGATAGGAGCTCAACCTCAGCTGGGAGCTCAAGCTCGGCCTTAGCTAGGAGCTTGACCTTGGATGGGAGCTCGACGCGGATGGGAGCTCGACCTCGAACGGGAGCTCGGCCTCCTAGCTCGACCTCGAATGGGAGTTCAGCCTCAACTATGTTGAGTCTCAGGTGGTGCATCCATGGCTCGGGGAGCCAAGGTTTAGGTCTTGGTCCAGTTAGTCATGGTCATACATGATGCATCTAGGGCTAGGAGTGAATCCAGGACAAGTCCTAGGTGATAGGCTAAGTTTTGTCAGTCTGAACATTAGAGCCAACTCATTGTCTGAGAGTCGACTTGTTGGTTGGCACAGCATGGAACAGTTATGAAGTGTTTCTATGAGAGTCGGCTCACTCATGATGGAGTTGGCTCGTGTTTGTAGATAGAAACAAGATGGTCTAGACGAGCCAACTCGTAGTCTGAGTCAACTCATCTAGTGGACTATTTTCAGCTATGAGTCAACTCGCAGGAGGTGAGCCGACTCGGATGTCGAGATTTCAAAATCTCACGGTGCCAGCCTGGGGAGTTTTTTGGGCGACTAGGTCTTATGTGACCTAGGTATATATACGTATGTTTTGTCTTGTATTGGGTAGCAAGAGGTGGCTGAATACAATATAATGAAATCCCCTTTTCTTCCAAAAATCTTCTTCTTCTTCTTCCTTTCTTCTCTATCAATTCAAAGAATCTATTGACCTTCATAAAACCTGTATCCTATCATATCCATCTCGGATCATTGGCAGAGAGTTGTCCACACACCTGGATTGCTTCCGCTTTCGCTGCTCGTTCTACCCCCTGCTTCATTTGGTATCAGAGCAAAGTTGTGTGGAGGAAAAAGGTCTCTACATCCAAAGGTTTTAATATACTAGGTTATTTCAATATTTTATCCATTTGCCTTTCGAAGAAATCTCCAGATTTAGGTGGAGAGAATTTTTTCTTTTTCTTGTGAAAGGAGTGGAAGGATAGGGTTGGAAGGAAAGTTCTTTGCTGGTATTGGCAGAAATTTTATTTTTTGGATATGATTTTACTTGATTGTGGACATGGCATCAAGTAGTTTCAAGGTGGATTTTGAGAAGTATGATGGCAAAGGAAACTTTACCCTATGGCAGCCAAGGATAAAAGATTTGTTGGTTCAACAGAGGATCTACAAAGTCTTAGTTAAAGAGAGACCAGAAAAGATCAATGTTGGGTATTGGAAAGAGTTAGAAGAGATTGCATTAAGCACTATCAGGATATGTTTGGCGAATCAGGTTTTGCCTGAGATATGTACAGAGACTACGTCAAAGGGCCTTTGGCTGAGATTGGAAAACACTTACATGAGGAAGAACATGATAAATAAGCTATGGTTGAAGAAGCAGCTACATAGTCTGAGGATGCCTGAAAGACGAGACCTTGTTGCTCACATTCAGAGGTTCAACCAAGTATGTTCTGAGGTTATGAGTCTGGATGTGAAGATTGATGAGGAGGATTGGGCATTGTTACTGTTATGTTCACTCCCGGGATCGTATGATGGTTTTATAACAACCTTGAAGTATGGAAAGGAAACCCTGAACTATGAAGAGGCTGTTGGAGTGCTCAGGTCAAATGAGCAATGGGAGAAGATCTATAAAGAAAATCATAACTTAGAGGTTCTTGCTATGAATGAAAGGCAAGGAAGACCCAAAAAAAGAGTTAGGAAGAAATCAAAGGGCAGGTCACAGTCTTAAAGTAGTCAGAAAAGCTGGAAATGCCATAAGTATCATCAGCTTGGGTATTTCAGGAGAAATTGTCCTCTTTGGAAGACAAAGAAGGGGAAAGGCAACACTAGTGGTGCAAATGCATTTGAAGGCAGTGGAGAAGATGTACTGGTAACTTCGAATGGATCTGTTGATTGGGATAACACTTGGACGTTGGATTCGGCATACTCTTATCACTATACATCACATCGGGAGTGGTTTGATACCTATGATAGGTCAGATGGAGATAGTGTAAGCCTTGGTGATGATCACACTTGTCTGGTAGCTGGAGTTGGCACTATTAGGATGAGGATGTATGATGGAGTGATAAGGACTCTATCAAATATCAAACATATACCAGAACTGAGGAAGAATTTGATTTCTTTGGGCTACCTGGAGAAGCAGGGTTATGCTTTCAGTTGTCAGCCTGATAGTGGATGTTTGAAAATTATCAAGGAAGCTTTGATGGTGATGAGAGGAAGAAGACTAAGCAATAATCTATACAAGATGGAATGCTCAATGGTGAATGATAGTGCAGAGGTACTTGCAATGGCACAAGAAAAGCAGTTAGAATATAAATTATGGTACTATCAGATGGGTCACCTGAATGACCGAGGGCTCACGGAATTAAGCAGAAGAGGAAACATTCCAGTTCTGAAGAATGATGGAGATGACCTGTGTGAGCCATGTATTTTTGTTAAACAGCATAAGGTAAAGTTTGATGTTAGTACCAAACCAAGTGATAGAGTGTTGGATTTAGTGCTCTTTGATGTATGGGGACCAGCTCCTATATCAGCTAGAGGTGGGGCAAGATACTTTGTCACCTTCATTGATGACTACTCAAGGAAGATGTGGATTTATCTGATGATAGAAAAATCAGAAGTGTTTGCCCAGTTCAAAGCCTGGAGAGCTAAGGTAGAAAAAGAGATAGGAAGACATGTGAAGTGCCTTCAATCTGACAATGGAGGGGAGTACTCTAGTAAGGAGTTCAGGAGTTACAATGAGAAAAATAGGATCAGATGCCATTACACAGTAAAGATGATCTCTTAGCAGAATGGTATTGCGAAGAGGATGAACTGGATACTATTGGAGAAGGCTAGGAGTATGAGGCTGCAGACATCACTCTTGATAACTTTTTGGGGTGATGCTATAATTCTTTCTTGTTTTCTTGTTAATAGGTCCCCTCACTTCAAGCTGAATGGGGGCATTCTAGAGGAAGCTTGGAATGGAAAGAAGGTGAAGCTTGGCCACCTGAAGGTGTTTGGTTGCCTGGCCTATATACATGTGGAGGCAACTGAAAGAAACAAGTTGGATCCTAAGTCAAAAAGGATGATCTTCATCGGGTATCCACGAGAAATCAAAGGTTACCTACTATGGGATCCATAGTCTCAAATTGATGAGAGGAGCATCTTGGAGGGACCAGGGAGTATGGATGGAAGTGCAACTACAAAGGTGAACAGCAGTGATTGCCCTTCACGGGTGGAGGATAGGCCATCTACTTCTACTAGCAAGGATATTTCAGTTTAGGTGGAGTTAGGAGAGAGATTCTCTGGTGATGAAAGATTAGCAAGGAAAGTCAACTGTTCTGAGGGAGGTGCAGGAAGAGCCACACACAGTAGACTTGCAGGATAGTGCAAGGGGAGTGGCACTACACAAGCCTTAGTGCACGATCTGGGAGTCGGTGAGATATGGCATGGATGAGACTCTCTTATACTCTTATCTTTACCAATGGAGTTCCAGAAACATTCAAGGAGGCCATGGAAAGTCCTTGATGTGGGTACTAGAATCAGGAAAAGATTCCAACCAATTCAGGTCAAGTCCGAGTCCTTGTGGTTGGAGTAGCAAAAGAGAAGTCCTGTAATTTTTCTTTTTTTTTTGAGTCCAAATAATCTTGTAGTTAATTTCGAGTCCATGTTGGGTCTGGTTTAATATCTTAGTTAACCCTGCAATTGAGAGTTGGGTCCAGTTAAATCAAGCCCAATCCATGAGTCCATGAAGCATCAAGACAAGAAGAAGCCACCTCATCAAGTGACCCCCACCTTGTGCCACATGTCAAAAGCTCCAATGGATGTCGCCACCTCAACAAGTGGTCCCCACTTTATGCCACATGTCAAGAGCTCCAAAGGACACTGCCACCTCATCAAGTGGTCCCCACCTTGCACCATATGTCAAGCTTTGAAGGAGTTTCAAGCAACAAATGCCACCATATCCTCCAACTCCCCATATTTCAAGCAACAAATGCCACCATATCCTCCAACCCCCCCTTGTAATCCTCCTAATCCTATGGGTTTTCAAATTTTAAAAATGTTGTAAGGCTTCTATTTAAGCTATGGGATGCCCCATTGAAAAGGATGGTTAATGAATGAAGTTGGTATTTTTTTCTTCTATGTATTTTTTTTCCTATGTGTCTATGTGGTAGCTTAGCCTTTCTCTTTCTCCACGCCAACCCTAATCTTTCCTTCTTCCATTCCCAATGCCATAGACTTCTTCTTCTTTCATAACTTCAAACTAGCTCCAGCGTTCAAGGGTGAATCAAGAAGATCATCACAAGGTGACCAACCTACTCCACTTCAAGCATTCCACCATGATGCCAAGATGGATCTCCTTCAATGCCTCTTCCACCCTTCTTTCTTTTCTCTAGTTGATTGCTTGTTAAGTCACTCATCTTAGGGTTTCTTTGTTGCAGGGTTCTCCAGGATTCAGGCTTCAAGAGGAAGGTTTACTTGCCATAGATCCAGAAAACAAGAGGGGCCTTCAGTGGTATTATGTTCATGTCATCTGGGAGACCTCTTCAAGAGTGAATCTATTCTAATTGAAGGGCCAATGTCAGGTATGTCTAGTGTTGATTAAGTCTGCAATGTTAAATTAGACCTAGCTTGGCTTGTGTGGTTCTCTTCTGGTCCTATTCCTTTCTTATTCTGAGAGTCTCGATCACTAGGTTTATATTAGATCCTTCGAGCTTCTTCACTAGATCTCTTTGATAGTTGAGTTATTTATATGCAAATAGGGAATTGCTTGGTTAATCATTTGCTAATCTCCATTAGGGTTGCATAGTTTCATTTTACATTCTACACCAGTCCTAATATAGAATCATGGATGCAAGGCATGATGGAAGAGATGGAATCTCTCAAGAGGAATAAGACATGACAGTTGGTGGATCTACCTGAATATGCTTGAGCAATTGACTCAGGATGGGTGTTCACAAAGAAGATAGTACTTTCAGAGCAAGGTGGAGTGAGATATAAAGTGTTACGGCCGTTACGATGATGTGGCATATCTCAGATTTCACTGGGCATGATTCAAGCCACGTGGAGTTTTTTCGGCAAAGTCAGATGTGGCTCCGCCTCGGTCGAAGTCGAGGTCGGTCCAGGCCTTCCTGCCGCTCCGCCAGGTGTCCACCCAGGAGGGGTCCACATCGGTCGAAGCCGGTGGCCCCCCTGTTCCCTCGCCAGGTGGCACCCTGAGATGGTCCCACCTCAACCGAGGTCAAGCCGGGCCCCCTCGCTCCTTCGCCAGGTGGCGCCCGGAGACAGGACCACCTCGACTGAAGTCGAGCGCCCCTCTACCGCTCCGCCGGGTGTCCACCCAGGAGGGGTCCACCTTGGCCGAAGCCGGCGCCCCCCCTGCTCCCTCGCCAGGTGGCACCCTGAGACGGTCCCACCTCGACCGAGGTCGAGCCGGGCCCCCTCGCTCCTTCGCCAGGTGGCGCCCGGAGACGGGACCACCTCGGCCGAAGTCGAGCGCCCCTCTGCCGCTCCACCAGGTGTCCACCCAGGAGGGGTCCACCTCGGTCGAAGCCGGCGGCCCCCCTGCTCCCTCGCCAAGTGGCACCATGAGACGGTCCCACCTCGGCCGAGGTCGAGCCGGGCCCCCTCACTCCTTCGCCAGGTGGCCCCCAGAGATGGGACCACCTCGGCCGAAGTCGAGCACCTCTCTGCCGTTCCGCCAGGTGTCCACCCAGGAGGGGTCCACCTCAGCCGAAGCCGGCGGCCCCCTGCTCCCTCGCCAGGTGGCACCCTGAGACGGTCCCACCTCGGTCGAGGTCGAGTCGGGCCCCCTCACTCCTTCGCCATGTGGCGCCCGGAGATGGGACCACCTCGGCTGAAGTCGAGCACCCCTCTGTCGTTCCGCCAGGTGTCCACCCAGGAAGGGTCCACCTCGGCCGAAGCCGGCGGCCCCCCTGCTCCCTCGCCAGGTGGCACCCTGAGATGGTCCCACCTCAGCCGAGGTTGAGCCAGGCCCCCTCGCTCCTTCGCCAGGTGGCGCCCAAAGACGGGACCACCTTGGCCAAAGTCGAGCGCCCCTCTGTCGTTCCGCTAGGTGTCCACCCAGGAGGGGTCCACCTCGACCGAAGCCGGCGGCCCCCTGCTCCCTCGCCAGGTGGCGCCCTGAGACGGTCCCACCTCGGCCGAGGTCGAGCCGGGCCCCCTCGCTCCTTCGCCAGGTGGCGCCCGGAGACGGGACCACCTCGGTCGAAGTCGAGCGCCCCTCTGTCGCTCCGCCAGGTGTCCACCCAGGAGGGGCCCACCTTGGCCGAAGGCGGCCCCCTGCTCCCTCGCTAGGTAGCACCCTGAGACGGTCCCACCTCAGTCGAGGTCGAGCCGGGCCCCCTCGCTCCTTCGCCAGGTGGCACCCGGAGACGGGACCACCTCGGCCGAAGTCGAGCACCCCTCTGCCATTCTGCCAGGTGTCCACCCAAGAGGGGTCCACCTCGGCTGAAGCCAGCGGCCCCCTACTCCCTCGCCAGGTGGCGCCCTGAGACGGTCCCACCTTGGCCAAGGTCGAGCCGGGCCCCCTCGCTCCTTCGCCAGGTGGCGCCCGAAAATGGGACCACCTCGGTCGAAGTCGAGCGCCCCTCTACCTTTCCGCCAGGTGTCCACCCAGGAGGGGTCCACCTCGGCCGAAGCCGGCGGCCCCCTGCTCCCTCGCCAGGTGGCACCCTGAGACGGTCCCATTTCGGTCGAGGTCGAGCCAGGCCCCCTCACTCCTTCGCCAGGTGGCACCTGGAGACGGGACCACCTCGGCCGAAGTCGAGCGCCCCTCTGCCGCTCCGCCACCCAGGAGGGGTCCACCTCGATCAAAGCCGGCGGCCCCCCTTGCTCCCTCGCCAGGTGGCGCCCTGAGACGGTCCCACCTCAGCCGAGGTCGAGCCGGGCCCCCTCGCTCCTTCGCCAGGTGGCGCCCGGAGACGGGACCACCTCGGCCGAAGCCGAGCACCCCTCTGCCGCTCCACCAGGTGTCCACCCAGGAGGGGTCCACCTCGGTCGAGGCAGGCCAACTTGTGTAGAGAAGCTTCCGAGGAGCAGGAGCGCGAGCTCCGAGATTGCCCCTCGAGCCATGCGCGCCACACCCCGAGAAAAGTGCCCGTACGATCGGCAGCGACACGCGAAACATCGCTTACATCGGCCCGATAGGTTCCACAGTCGAGAGGCGAAGTCCTGACAAAACAGGACCCGATAACGGGCATCGTCGGTGCCTGGGAAGAAGAGCGCTCACGCTCGGCCCAAGGTCTGGTCGGCGGTCTGACCGGTGCCCTCCCATTACTCTTTCCTCGCTAGGCTCGGCAAGCAAGGCGGGGAAGCCGCCTGGTTCTTTTATCCAGAAAGGGAAAGGGGAAAGAGATGGAGGGGAGGAGGTGAAAGCGACGAAGGAGTCCCCCATGGGCGGAAAGCGAAAAGGCAACATGAGCAGTTAAAAGGAAGGGGAGAGTAGACGACAAGGTAAGCAAGAAACAAAGGATGAGAGAGGAGATTCCGTTCCAGGGGCAGGATCCAAGATCCCGAGAGGGGACCTTCGGCGTGAGCTCGGTGGAGGAACCCGGCCGGATTTCTATTCTTCCTGGAACCTTTCTTGCTAGCACGATCTCTAAGTCTGGGACTCCTTCGGGGGCCCGTCTCAGAGATTCTGTTCTCTCTCGTCGTTTACTAACTTGACCGTTGGAGCTCCCTTACCGGGATCCCCGGCCAGGATTTCTGACCTTGTCTTACAGGATTGAGAGCCAGGAGACCCCGGGCGAGACGGTCTGGTCAAATCGGCGGCTTCGAAGCCACAGGCGCGGTGGGGAGATCGGCAACACAAAGCAAGGCTGGTGCAAAAGGATACTCACAGAGGGAAGGAGTTGAGAAGGTGAGCCAAGTAAAGAGAAAGGGCAAAATGGTGGCAATGTAACTTTTGGTGATAATAGAAAGGGCAAAATTGTTGGTATTGGTAAAGTCCATATCACCCCTTCTTCTTATATTGATAATGTCTTATATTTTGATAGTTTGAAACATAACTTTCTTAGTATTAGCCAGTTTTGCGACAAGGATTTTGAAGTTGTTTTTGAATCTTCTTTGTGCATTGTTTCTAGTTTAGATGATAATGGCATCAAGTTCATTGGTCATAGGCATGGCAATATTTATATGGTTGATCTTGATGATCTCCCTATTCAAAATGGTCAATGCCTAGTGGCAAAGGAAGCCAAGATCGATGAAACTAGTTGGCTTTGGCATCGCAGACTAGCACATGCAAGCATGCATTTGATTTCAAAACTTAGCAAAAAGAATTTGATAAAGGATTTGCCAAAACTCAATTTTGAAAAAGACAAGATTTGCAGTGCATGTCAACTTGGAAAACAAACCAAAACCTCTTTCAAACCAAAAGGAGTAATATCTACATCTAGACCCTTGGAGTTGCTTTACATGGACCTCTTTGGGCCAACTAGAACATCTAGTTTGGGAGGTAAGAAGTACGATCTAGTTATTGTAGATGATTTCTCATAATTTACATGGGTCATGTTTTTAGTACATAAAGATGAAACTTTTTCTGAATTCATTAGATTTCATAAACGAGTTTCGAATGAAAAAGGTGTTTCAGTCGTATCTTTGAGAAGTGATCATGGAACCGAATTTGAAAATGCTGATTTTGATAAATTTTGTATCGAAAATGGCATTCATCATAATTTTTCTGCACCTAGGACACCTCAACAAAATGGGGTAGTAGAAAGAAAAAATAGAACTCTTGAAGAAATGGCACGCACCATGCTTTATGAAAATGACTTACCTAGATATTTTTGGGCAGAAGCTATAAATACTGCATGCTATGTTTTAAATCGAGTTTTAATTCGACCGATTCTAAAGAAAACACCTTATAAGCTTTGGAAGGGTAGAAAACCCTCAATTCGTTATTTTCATATTTTTGGATGCCGTTGTTTCATCTTAAACAATGGTAAGTATAATTTAAGTAAATTTGATGCCAAATCAAATGAGGGAGTCTTTCTAGGCTACTCCACATCTAGTAAGGCATACAGGGTCTTCAACAGAAGAACACTTGTTGTTGAAGAATCCATACATGTGGTGTTTGATGAATCTAACCAACAATCTTTAAGAAAAAAAGATGTACTCTCTGATGAAACAGGTAGCAAGAAAACTGAAAGTGTAAACAACAATGAAGAGCTTACCAAGGAACAGAAAGATGATCAAAACACTGAAGGAGATCAAGCACAAGGTGATGAAAACACATCAACAGTTGATCCATTACCAAAAGAATGGAGGTATGCTCATGGACACCTAAAAGAATTAATTATTGGTGATCCATCTAAAGGTGTAAGTACTCGATCATCCCTTAGAAATATCTGTGATTACTTAGCTTTTGTTTCTCAAATTGAACCTAAAATTATTGAGGAAGCTGAATGTGATAATAATTAGATAAATGCTATGCAAGATGAACTTAACTAATTCAAAAGGAACAATGTTTGGACATTAGTAGATAGGCCCTCAAATATTTCAATTATTAGTACAAAGTGGGTTTTTCGAAATAAACTTGATGAAAATGGTGTTGTTACTAGAAATAAGGCTAGACTAGTTTTCAAAGGATACAATCAGGAGGAAGGGATAGATTTTGATGAAACCTTTGTTCCTGTGGCTAGACTTGAGGCAATTAGGCTATTATTAGCTTTTGCTTGCTTTATGAATTTTAAATTATTTCAAATGGATGTTAAAAGTGCATTTTTAAATGGTCTAATTGAAGAGGAGATTTACGTTGAATAACCTCCTGGTTTTGAAAATTCTGAATTTTCAAATAATGTTTACAAACTTCATAAAGCTTTGTATGGTTTGAAACAAGCTCCTAGAGCTTGGTATGATCGTTTAAGCTCTTTCTTACTCAAAAATAATTTTGCTAGAGGTAATGTAGACAAAACTTTGTTTTTAAGGAAAAAGATTGATGATCTCTTGTAGTACAAATCTATGTAGATGATATAATATTTGGTGCTACTAATGAATCTCTTTATCAAGATTTTGCAAAGTTAATGTAGGGTGAGTTCGAGATGAGCATGATGGGAGAACTAAATTTCTTCCTCGGACTCCAAATAAAGCAAACCAAAGAGGGGATCTTCATCAACCAAGCAAAGTACACAAAAGAAATACTCAAGAAGTTTGGGATGGAGAATACTAAGCCTTTAGGTACCCCTATGAGCTCTACTTATAGACTTGACAAGGATGAATCAGATAAATCTATTGACCAAAAATTATATCGTAGCATGATCGATTCATTGCTATATCTTACTGCCAGTAGGCCAGATATCATGTTTAGCGTCTGTATGTGTGCAAGATATCAGTATAATCCTAAAGAGTCTCATCTTTTGGCTGTTAAACACATACTTAGATATCTATCTGGCTTAATTGAAATTGGTTTATGGTACTCTACAGATTCTTCATTTGAATTGATTGCTTATTCTGATGCTGACTTTGCTGGGTGTAAACTTGATCGTAAAAGTACTAGTGGAACCTGTCAGTTTCTTGGAGTAAATTTGATCTCTTGGAGTAGCAAGAAACAGAATTCAATTGCTTTATCAACGGCGGAAGCCGAATATATAGCAGCTGGAAGTTGTTGTGCTCAAATCCTTTGGATCAAACAACAACTCGAAGATTTTGGCATTAAATTAACTAAGACACCCATAAGATGTGACAATACTTGTGCAATCAATCTAACTAAGAATCCTGTGAACATTCAAGAAGTAAACACATTGAAATAAGACATCATTTCATAAGAGATCATGTACAAAACTCTAATATTATTCTTGATTTTGTATGTACTGATGATCAATTAGCAGATGTGTTTACCAAACCTTTGAGTGAAGATAGGTTTTGTCTGATTAGAAGAGAGTTAGGTGTCATTGACCCATTCTCCTAGAACTCTCATAGTTTTAATAATACCTAAGACATTTCACTCAAAAACCACTTGCTTTGAGCCCCAAAAGTTTTTAAATATTTTCTTATATTTTTTGAAAATTTTTTCTATTTTTTTTTAAAAATTTTTTTGGCCAAGTGTCGACACTTGGATATTGTTAAGTGTCGACACCTGACCAACTATCGACACTTGATAAATAGTAAGTGTCAACACTTGCGAAACAAAATCTATTTTTAAAAGGACCGACCGAGGGTTTTTGTTTTTGTTTTTCCCCGACGATTTCAAGCTACAGTGGTCCCCTTCTATCCAAATCCCTCCTCTTCCCGTTTAACCCCTCACGAATCAAGTATTCCCTCTTCCAATCTCCTTTTATACTATTTTATTTCCCATATTTTCATTTTTTTCTTACCGTTAAACCGTTCGACCTAAATTAAGGTTTTGCCGATTTTATTTGGGATTATAACCGGATTTTCCCAAGTTTTAGTGGTTTTCCAAAACTCCGTTTAAAGGAATGATAATTTACACGGCATTTTTCATGGTTTAGGCCGTTCTCCACGCTCATTCCATCCGAATTTGGATAAAATCACTGTTTGATTGGTTTTTAGCCAAAAATTTGGGTATTCACCTAAAAACTAGTGTTTAATACATATTTCTAGTGATTTATCATAATGTTTTTGCCACATTTTTTTTATTTTGATAGAACCCTAAATGTTCTAAGCCCAAAACCCAGGTATTTTGGTATTACAAAATATACTCTTATAAAATTTCTAGCCAAAAACATTATCTAGCTTATAAAATCCTCGCCTTCAAATTGTTTGTGGCTTTTCTAAATTCTCTTGGTATTTTATAACTCTAAGTTTGTTTCAAGACTATCTTGTAAAATGATTTTTTAACCAGTCCCTTTGCTCCTAGTCTGAGTGAATCCCCCCTAGCTTATCTTCTTTAAACTCTCTTGGTCAGCTTGCTGTAATGGGTCCCAGGAAGAGACTTGCAGTTAGGGAGAGACCTAGTCGGGGTGTAAAGAGGAGATCGAAGGCTAGATTTGATTCTGCACAGGCTAGCAATTCTGCTACACCGAGTTCTCCCCTGCAGAGAGGATGGCAGGGAAGTTAGTGGCCTCTGGGAGGAGAGTCAACCTGGATTGTTTTGATCGGTACCACTTTCTCTTACGACAGGTGCTCACTGATGCAGGTTTAGTACCCTTCTGTACTATGCAGGAGAGGTACTACCCTCATCTAGTGAGGGAGTTCTACGGTGCTATGGACTGTCAACGACTTTTATGGACTATGACCGTGAGAGGAGTTCAGATTTCACTTTCTGCAGAGCTATTGGGCAGAGTCTGGGAGATCCCCCATAGGGGAGTCGGTGTTTTTACAGTAGACGACAGGGAGGCAGCATTTAGGTGTATCCTCGAGCGAGAGGATGTTCGTGGTGTGTCTATGGTCACCGTGAACCAGTTATCCTTGGAGATGCATCTATTACACCACATCACGGCCCGTATTCTTCTGCCAAAGACTGGGAGGTTCAACTTCATTACTTGGAGAGAGCTGATAGTGATAACCAGTCTGACAGAGAGGAGGCATATCGACCTTCCATCATTGATGTTAGTACAGATGCACGATGCCGCGACTCAGCGTCATCATTGTTTACCCTACGGTATGGCTCTTACCAGGATATTTAGAGCTTGTGGAGTATCGCTGGAGGGGGAGATCCCTAAGGAGATACTACATACAGATGTCTATGATGAGAGATCTTTGCACCGTATGGGATATAGACTAGTCGCAGGTCGGTGGATGCGCAGAGAGTTTGGCCAGGAGCCAGATGAGGAGGATGAGCTTCGAGAGGCAGAGGCATGACCATCTGAGCCAGCTAGTTTTCCTCTCATTGATATTCCATCGACACAGGCAGAGCCTTCGACACCTGGTATTTCGGCTCCTCCACCACCTTCTACTGGATTACCCTTTGAGGAGCACGCCAGAGAGCAGTTTACTGAGATCAGGAGTGAGTTGACTTAGCTGCGTAATGAGATTGAGACTCTTCGAGCACATACTACCTCGGAGCATGCTGCGATCCGATCCGTAGGACTATGGAGGAGGGCTTCACTCGTATTGAGGATTTATTGAGATCCCTTATACCTCCAGCAGCCCCTGTAGTTGTATCTTCTGATGATGATGATGATAATGATGATGATGGTGATGATCACCAAAGTGACCATGATGATACAGTTGATGGTGATGATCAGGCATATATGGATGAGGACAGAGCTACAGAGATCATGGGCAGTGGCAGTGATAGTGATGATTGTGCAAATGGTTTTGAGGTGGTTAGTCGCGATCCTCCTACTACCCCAGCTACTCCTTCATCTACTGACTTAGTTGATTCCACACCAGACTTTGTTACACCAGCTAATCTTCTCTCCCCCCTTCCACCAGATCATCTAGGGTTGTACCCGCTTTAGGTCCTTCTGGCCGCACTACTAGTCGTCGGGCTTTAGCCCAGGGACCTCCTAGGGCCTTAGCCTCAAGATCTAGGATCAATGCTTCTTTTAGTCTTGAGATTCCATCTGATGAGGATTAGCCTCATAGATGTCTTTTATGTCTTTTGTCTCTTCTATTGTATGTCCTTTATGTTTCATATTACTTTGTATATTTCTGATTATTGTATGACTCTGATACATTCTGTATGTTTCAGTTTTTTTACTGATGACTCAGTAAATTTTGTACTGAAAACTTCTCTTATCAGTTATATATTTCAGTTTAGTGCTTATTATTTGTGATTAATTGGTTAAATTTACTTTCTTCAACTCTAATCATCTCTTTGGATCTTTTTTTTTCTCTGATATCTATCATATTTGATACTCTACCATCTTTTTGTCTCCATGCTCATTGTGAGGGGGAGGTTATTCCCCTTTCTAATGATTGACAAAAAGGGGGAGTAATAGTATAGATTATAAATGCATAAATTGTTGTGGTTCCACTTTGTTTGTGTGAACTTTCAAATCTGATCTGATTTGTTATCCTGAAATAACATATTATTTGTTCTGATTAAAAATATCTAATTGAGGGGGAGATTGATTCTTCCTAAATTATGGCTCATATGGACTTACATTCATATTCATGAATTATAACAGTTGAAATTTGAAACTTGACGCTATTTTACTCAAGATTTTGTCATCATCAAAAAGGGGGAGATTGTTGACTCCACCCAGTGATTTTGATGAACAACAAAACATTGAGTGCATATTGTATACTAATGTGTATTTCAAGTTATGAGTTTTCAGGAAGAAAGTACCTCAAAATCTCAAAATTTATGTATCATGGCACGCCATGGCATGGAGCATTTTTCGCAAATCTGGACATCCTTTTCATGAAAAAAGGGTATCCACATATTTAATTATTATTTGTTTACGATCCACTTAAGTTTCAAAATTTATATTTATGTTTTTAGGCTAATTTGCACTTGAATCTGAGCTTTTCAGTCTCAAGTGTTGATACCTGGGAAGCCAAGTGTCGACACTTCAGCATTTGGCACGAACAAAAATCCTTGGCACGTCAAGTGTCGACACCCAGCACTCAAGTGTCGACACCAAGTGTTGACATTTAGGTTTCCAAGTATCGACTCAAGGCCTGAGAGTTTTGAAAATACAGAACTTTGCCATTTGAGAATTTTTGTGTCAAGTGTTGACACCTGTGCATCAAGTGTCGACACTTGAAAGTTCAAGTATCGACACCTAGAAATCAAGTGTCGATACCTGACAGCCAAGTGTCGATACCTGACAGCCAAGTGTCGACACTTGAAGCCTGACAGCTCTAACGGATATATTTTTCTGACTTGCAAAACTTACTTTTCAAGCTCCCAACGGCTAGATCCGAGGCTCCAACGGTCACAAACCATTTTTTGGAAGTTTCTTGGTGTATTTAACCTCCACCAACCTCATTCTAAAAGTATGGAAGAGTATTGAAGTCCATTCAAAAGCTAAATTCAAAAGCTAAAAAGCCTATATTCTCTCAAGTACTCCACATCAAAAGCCTTTTATAGTTTAATTCCCTGAAAAAGCCTACAAGCTCATCCTTACATCATTCCAAAAGAGGCATTTTGAAGGATATACCAAGGAAGAGTCAAGACAAAGCATCAACTTGAGCTTCAAAGATTTCATTCTACTCTTGAAGAGAGTTTGTCTTAGTTTTAAAGTTGTATATCTGTTTTTATCTTGTGATTTGACCTTGCTTTCAAGGGTGTCTTGAAAGAAGGTTGTTGTGGTTTGTTGGTAAGCCAAAGGGATAAAACCAACTAGGGTTAACTTGTGAGCCCGAAGACAAAACAAGTGTTAAGGTTTGTTGGTGAGCCTAGGTGACAAAACCAACTTAGGTTTTGACTTGTGAGCCTTGTGAAAAACAAGTCAGCTGTAATCTTGTTTGGATTATAGTAAAATTTTCAAGGATGGCTTGGGGAGTGGATGTAGGTGCTAGGTTTGCACCGAACTAATATAAACATTGTGTTTGTGTGCGATTGCCCTCTTTCTCTCTTACTCTTTGGTTATTGCTATTCACTTATTGTTTTCTGCTACATTCAATCTTGTGCATTGAATTTATTACTCACAAATACCACTAGACCTTCACATTAGTGTTTTATTTTTTTAATTGACCCAATTCACCCCCCCTCTTGGGCTCCGTTTTTGGGCAACAGTAGAGTTGGCTTGTGTGTGCAGACAGAAACAAGATGTTCTGGATGAGCCAACTCGTAGTCTAAGGTTAACTCATCTAGTGGACTATTTCCAACTATGAGTCGTCTCGCAGGAGGCGAGCCGACTCGAATGTCGAGATTTCAGAATCTCAAGATGCCAGCCTGGAGAGTTTTTTGGGAGACTATGTCTTATATGACCAAGGTATATATATGTATGTTTTGTCTTGTTTTGGGTAGCAAGTGGCGGCTGAATACAATATAGTGAGATCCCCTTTTTTTCCAAGAATCTTCTTCTTCTTCTTCTCTTCTCTATCAATCCAAAAAATCCATTTACCTTCGTAAAACATGTATCCTACCATATCCATTTTGGATCACTGGCAGAGGGTTGTCCATGCACCTGGATCGCTTCTACTTTCACTGCTCGTTCCACCCCCCGCTTCAAATTGGGAGCTCGACCTTGAACGGGAGCTTGACCTCAGTTGGGAGCTTGACCTCAACTGAGCCTGGTGGTGCTTTTCGTCACCTCATCTCCTAGCTAGATCCTACATGGACACCATGTTAGTGGCTCGCCATATCAGATGCCCCCCACTCTTGAGCCCCAGAGTGAATGAAGGCCCTTTGGGTGCGGGACGAAGGGAGTAATGATGCCATGGATGTGGAGGGTCGCCATGCCCCAATCATTAAAGGCCACAATTCTTGATAATTCATGGATCGCGTCCGTGCCAACCATGGGGCGCCATGTCAGTGAAAGCATTGATTCAAAATGATGCCCTTTCATCTCCCAGCACAGCATCCCATGAATCAAAATATCCGGGCCAGTAGGGGGTCGGCATGTGTCCAAACCCCAGTGGTCGGCATGATGAAGGGATGCACTAGTCGGCTAGTTGAATTTGAAAGGGATTTCACCATCTCGTCCAAATAAATAGCCTATCCTTTCATTTCTTCCTCGAAGACCTTCAAGCAGAGAAGAAAAAGGAGAAAGCTCCATACCCATTCCTGGAACCCTCGACTTTGAGTCTTCTGCAGGTTAGTCCTCTCCTTCCATCTCCTTCCCTTCTAGCTCGTGCTGAGGGGGTGTCTTTTATCCTTAGGTTTCCCTCCTTCCTCTATTTCTTCTTTTTTCCTCGCCATGAGTTCCTTAAGAGGTGACCACCATCCCTAAGGGTGTCCACTAGCCTGCTCCAGCATGGTGGAGGCGTCGTAGGTGGGGCCTCCTTCCTCAAGTACTAAGGAGGAGGATGTTCTATTTAGGATTCCTCGGGATCCCCGGTGGATGGGAGACCCTAATACCCTGTACTTGCCTCCCGCTCCTTCCTTAAGCCTAGACATGATCGGGCCATCTGGGATCATCTCGATGAGGACAAGAGAGGATGCCCTCCAACTCTGGGGCATCTACGGGATCCTGGACTCCATCCGGATCTTGGCTCCGGACCCGGGGGAGCGGGTCACTTCAGGTGGGCCGGGACGGGATGCCCTATATGAGGAATTTTTCTTGGCAAGTTTCCAGCTTCCCCTTCACCCTTTCATCCTTTCCTTTTTGGACCATTATAGATTGGTTCTAGCCTAGTTAACCTTAAATTTCTTTAGGGCCATTTCTTCCTTCATAGTCTTATGCTATTTCCATGGCATAGTTGCAAGGTTCTACTTGTTCAAGGCCCTGTTCATCCTAAAGCGCCACCTCATTGAGAAGGGATGGTGGTTGGTTCCTCTCGGCTCGGGACCCTCAAGCTTGACCTACCCACTTCCATCAAGAGATAGAAGAGCAAGTATATCTTCGCCTCTGTCGAGGGGGTGAACCGGGTGTGGAGCGACCCCGATCGCTATCCCAACCAAGATGCCATAGTGGAGCCTACTAATCAGGAGGTGTACGACTAGCTCATCATCTTGAAGGTCCAATGCAGGCAAGAACTCCTCTCCAAGCAAAATTTGTTTGATGCCGGCATCGGCCCGATCCGGTCCCTAGGTAATGTTTTGGACTTAGACTCTTCTTGTAATTTATGATAATTGACCGAGCTTTTTTCACTGGTGCAGATATGAAGTTCTCAATGGACCGGCTCAAGCAGATGACCCATAAGTGGTCATCGTCGTTAAGGCCTCGGGAGGAGCCGACGAAGAGGCCGCACGAGGAGCCAAAGTGGAGGTCTCATGAGGAGCCTCCAGCCCACCCAGGAAAAGACAGGGCCTAGGATGCCCTAAGGTCGGTCGCGAGGTTGGTCGGGCCCCCGACCTTTGGGCCCAACAAAAGTGTCGAGCCGAGGGAGGGGACGTCTTGGGCCCCTCCTCTAGAGGCCCCCAAAATTATGGAGATCCTGCCATCTCCCGAGGCTTCTGCCATGCTCGACCAGGGAGAAAGTCAGACACCACCAGTGCCCGTCGTAGCATCAAAGCCTCACCTAATGGGTCTGGAGGTGGTGGGACCGTCATCGTCTACGGTAGCTCCACCCCTAGAGATAGCCAGGAGACCTGCAATGCTACCACCTGATGCATCGGAGACCCATGATGTGAGGTTGGCAAAGAGGCTACTAGGATTCATACTGGAACCTCGAGACCAATGAGATAGGGTAGGTCGCACTTTGGGGAACACCATTGATGGGGTCTTCCCCTAACTTCTCACGATAGGTACCTCTTTCTTTTTCTTCTTCTTTTTTTTAACATAATCTTTCTTTGTGCCACAGGTTATCCAGGATGCACTCCTAATCAAGGATGCATGACGGGCACTGCTCCGGCGGGATGCTGAGTCCCGTAACAGAGCAGACGTCACTGAGGCCTGGCCCGAGTTGTTGCAGAGCAGCTATCAGACATGGAGGTGCAGATTAGGAGCTTGGAGGCCGAGCTCTTGGTGTGGACTCCAAAGGCACCAGACTTAGGTAGAGACTTCTCAACCCTCTATGGTTATCTGAGTAGTGTTTGAGTATTTGAGTCCAATTTTGTAATAAGGGCTTAGCCCACTTGAGTCTGTATGTTGGCCCTTGAGTCCAGTTTTGGGCCTTTCAACATTTGAGTCCTGTATTTAGAGTCATCCATACCATTAGGGTTTTGGATATGGTCAGTTCAATTGGGTCAAGTTCAATTGAGTCAAGTTGAGTCAAGTTCAGTTGAGTCAAGTTCACTTGAATTAGTTGGTTGAGTCAGCTCATGTTGAGCCATTTATTATTTTGAGTCCTGTAAGTCTCATAATGAGTCTGGTCCAGTTCAACAAGAGAAGACTCAAGACACTGATGGATCCCAGCCAAAGTGACATTTGACAACTTCAAGGAGTCCCAGTCATACTTGAATGTGCCACCTTGGATTGCATGAAAAGAATTTTGAAGTCGTCATCATTGAAGACCAGGATGACAACTACATCAGCCTATCAGGAAGATGGACATCAAAAGAAACACTAGAGCCTACCCAGGACTGAAGTGGGCTGCCCAAGGCCCAAGCCTTCATGAAATTGGCGCCCCACCTTATGGTCACCTTCCTTTGGTCGGCCACCCTTATGATCACCACCCCTTGGTCGACCAAAGCAAGGAGAGAGAACCTCAGTGGGAGTGGGGTTCTAGCTAGGGTTTGGGTGGGTCTAAAATTCTTGTAAATTTCCTTGTATGCCCTTACTTGGAGCCCAAGTTTGTAAGCCTATATAAAGGCCCCCTCTCATGTATTTTTTTTTAAGCTGATTAATGAATAAATTATTGAGTTTTCTCCAATTCTTGTGTGATCTCCTGTGTGATTAAGGATATCTGTATGATCCCTCAGGATATCTATGTGATCCCTGCGCCCTGCCTCCAGCTTCCAACCCAAAACCCTAGCCGCCAGCCTCTTCAACCTCTTGGCCGTCCTACATCAATCATCTTCTTCTCTTTCTTCCTTTAGCCTCCAATCTTATTTCTTCTCTATTTTCTAACCCTTGTTAGGTGATTTGCAGCTTCCTCAGAGTTCACGAATCCCACGATTCCATCTAACTAGCTTTCGGGTCAGCAGGTTGAAAGCTGAGGATCTGCAAGATCATCAGCTTGATATTCCAGGCCACATCTGAGAGCGTAGAGTGATCTTTTCATGGATTGGTCTTCAAATCTCTACCAGGTACATCCTCTAGACTTATCAAGTAGTAGTATTGTAGAAGAGCTATCCTACCAGGGCTTCTTAGCCTCGGCGATCCTGTTTCTTCATTTTAGAATTTATTTCTGCGTGCTTGTGCTTCAGATTTTCTGTAGAAATCTTTACTTAGTTTCTTTGCTAAAAATTTGGGATACAAAATCCTAACTCATTACCTAATAACAAAAAAATAACTAGCATCCATTAATAGTCCCGCATCATTTGGTATCAGAGCATCTTTTAGGGCTATTTGTGCATCCCGTAATTTTTGTACATAGTCGGTTATTTTTATTGTTTCTACATGTAGATAGATTAGAAAATCTTGATTATTATTTTTATGGATTCCTGATAATTTAAAATATTTATTAGAATTTTCTCATTATTTATTTCGATTTGTAGAGTTTTTTCATGCCTGATTACTTCCTGAGACAGTTCTATCCAAAAATTTCAGCAAGTCTAATTTTAGCATATAGGTTCTTCAAACAATTGTTTCTACCTGTAGAAACACGATAAAACCTGATTTTTATTTTGCTGGAACCATAATAATTGAATTCAATTAATCATTATTTTTTTATGATTTTTCGGACTGTCTCTGTTCTGCAATCTTGTTTTTCTGCCTAGAAATTTCTGTAGCCAGATTTCAACATGTTAGGATTTTAGCATGTTTAGGGTTTCTTTTGCATAATTTTGGTATAAATTATTTTTTTGTCAATTTCCTGCATATTAGGTAATGATGCAGAACGGAAGCTCTGATACCAAAAATGATGCAGAACAAAGAACAAAGAAGCGTATGCGGAAGTAAATTTCGAATTAATTTTTTTTTTTTTTTTTATATTTCAGAAATTGGCTTTGACTCAAAGTAAAGCTAAACTAAGTTGAAGGAAACTAGGTAAGGATTGAAAGCATAATTTAGAAGAAACTAAATTATCAGAGTAGTTCAGAAGTAACGGATCGCTGGGGGTTGAGAAACTCCCAGACCTAGGGTTTTGCTCTGAACTTTCAACAGGACAGAAATAGAGAGGAGAGATGGTTTACTAACCAGACAGTGATCTTCACAGAATTTGGATGGAAGAACTCTCTCGGGCAGATTGTTGGATCCTCGGATTCGGCTATCTTCGCAATGGATCCTCCAATACTGGTCTCGTGGCTGGGTCGGCTTCTCCTGGGCTCAAGATCTGGGAAGAAGAAAAACAAGTGATGGATTCAGAGACTCAGGGAAGGATTTACCAGTTCGAAGAACTTGAAGGCTGATGTCGCTAAGATCCGGACTCTCTTGAAGGCTGATTCGACTCCCTTTGGAAAGAGCTTTGGATCTGAAATATCCGGACAGTAGCTGGATGCTGGTGGTCGGCCTGGACTTGGAGAGAGAGGCCGTGGGAGGTAGGATAGGCTAGGGTTTGGTGGATTGAAGTGGATGGTGGGCGGCTAGGGTTTGGAGTAGAAGTAGCTAACCTAGGATTTGGGTTTTGGAGATCTCACACCTCCTCAAGGTTCCTGGGGAACCCGGATTTACTCCCTCATGGAGCTCAACACCTGGATGCAAGTGCGGAAGAGAGAAAACACAAAGTTTGCTCACAAAAAAAATTTGGTTTCATTCATCTGATTTTTCAAAAGTTATATAGAGTTGAATATATAGACATAACAAAAAAATAAAATTTCATACACTTCCCATGTGGGACTAATAGGACTAACCCACACTTTAGGCATCAAATTTTCTTCCCAAGACTCCTTCCATGAGTGGGCAACCCAAAAACTCCAAGAAAACTTGAAAATCAGCTCCAAATGGCAGGTTATGGGGGTGTCTCCTAGTATCTCTCCATGAATCAAGGATTTTCCCTTCATGGTTTGGCTCTTTTGGACACCTCCTAGTCTTGCTCCACAAGTTTAGGCTTCTTCCTTTCATGGCTTTGGCACTTTAGGAAACTTTTGGGTGCCTCCTTGATTTTCTCCCCAAGACATGCTCTCTTCCCTTTTATAACTTGGGTTTTTATGGAACATTGTGGGGCACCTCCTTGATCCTCTCTTCAAGAAAAATTCTTGCCATCCTGGCTTGGGTTTATCTGGAAAGAAGTTGGCTCCTCCTTGGATTGAGGTATCTTGATGGATTTCTCCCCCAAGTGGCGCATGAAAGAAGGGACCTGCTTTCTTGTGGTGTGGGGACCAAGGCACACTGGATGGAGATGTGGCACCTCCTGGACTCTGGCGTGTGGCTGGGAGTGTGGCGCCCACTTGCTTGGTCCTGGGAGAAAATGTTGCACCTTGGAGAAGACCTAGACCACTACTAGGACTTGTATTGAGTCAACATGACTCAACAAAATTTAAATTACAGGGAAATACAGACTCAAACTAAAATTGAGTTGACCAAGACCCTTATTACAAAACCAGAAAACCCTAATTTTTCGGGCAATGTCAATCAGAGATCCAGATGGAGCCCTGAAGTCTTCTTCTGAGTCTGGTACCCGCACCAATTCTCCCGGGGTGGGAGGAACTCGACCCTGTCGAGTATGGATCAAGCTAGCTCTGGTATCTCTCCAAGAGGTCTGGGTCCAATTCTTGTAATTCTTCTTGGGAGATCCAAGAGTTATCAGAATCTGGCCTTCCTTGACAGCGGACCAGGTATCTTTGGTATCCTCGATTACGAGTAGAGATAACCTGATCATCCAGGATCTTTTCAATCTGCTCTTTCCTCACAAGCCAGTTTGTTGGTGGACACACAGGGTTGGGTTCACTCTCAAGAGCAGGATTAGGCTCAAAAAGGCTTACTGGGAATCACAGCTAGCTCTCTATACTCTACTAGGTCTGTAATGTTGAAAGTGGAGCTAATGCCTAGTTCTGAAGGCAACTCGAGCACTTAGGCATTGGACCCTACTCTCTTCACCACTCTAAATGGTCCAGCTCCTCTAGCATGTAACTTTCTAACAGTTCCAGGAGGAAACTGTTCAGGCCTTAACCTGATCATTACATAGTCTCCCTCAACAAAAGTTTTGACTCGCCTTTGAGAATCAGCCAACTTCTTATAAGTTTCATTACTTAAATTTATTTTGGCATGAATTTCTTTATGCAAGTCCTTTACATGCTATGCAAGTGCATCAAGAGACTTGTGTGTGTGGACTAATAGTGAAATCAGATCAAGTGGTGTGTGAGGCTTGTATCCATGAACAATTTCAAAGGGACTCTAGCCTATAGACCTGTTGATCGAAACATTATATGCAAATTTAGTCCTGGACAAAATACAAATCCCAATTCCTGGTGCTCTCAATCAAACCAAAGTCTGAGCCAAACCCTAGTAAAGGATCAAGAAAAACTAAACTAGACTGACGATGCATTCCTAAAGAATGGACTTTATTCCAAAGGAACCCTAGGTCTAAACCTAACAAACTAAGGCTCTCTAGGTTTGACCTTAGGTCGGAGGAGGGCATGCAGAGCATGAAAACTTATTATGGATGCCTAGTAGGTGCCATAAGGTCTTCCAGAAGTAGGTGGCAAACCTAATAGGTTCTAAGGAGTCTTGCAACCTAGAGATCTCAGTAAAGTGTAATCCCATAGCTCTAAAAACATGAGAAGATTCAGGGAAGGGTAGGAAATAAGAATCAGAGTTTTGAGGTGGCTTATCAGAAACAAGAAACAAACCTTGGTTATTCAGGATGACCTTAAAATGAGGACATTGTTCTATAGGTGCACTCATCCAAACCTCATGATTTGCTCTAGGAGGGTCTACAAGTGCAAGTTCTAGGGTAGGCTGGGTGCTCCTAGAAGGTGGAAGGTTATCAGGAAGGTCTTTGGAATGTTTATCTAAAAAGTCCTCTAAGCTACTATCTTTTTCTTGTTCTTGGACCTTCTCAATGGGCAATTCTTGTGAACCCCTTCCTTCTTCACACTTCTCTACCAGATTTGACTCAGGGGTGTCTTCTTTGGATTCCTCAATGAGTTCAGGGGTATTCTCACTTAAACTTTCATTTGGTGTAATTTCCTCTTCCTGAACTTCCTCAAAAGGGTCTTCTCTTAGGGTTAGCTCCTGAATTCCTTGAGTGGCAGGGGTCCCCTCAATAACCCCATTAGGTAGGAGTTGGTTAATTGAATTATCGGAAGAGATATCGTCAAATTCTTCTTCTTCATATTCATCTATCAAACTTATGTCAGGCTCATATATTTCTTCCTCAATCTCACTGAAAGGTTCTAATCTATTCTCCTTTGATTCCTCTTTAAGTACGGCTCTGGTCGGGTCAACTAATTTTGGGATGACCATGCCTAACTCCTTCTCAGTGTTATCCTTCTGGTCAAGAGGTGACACAAGTGGGAATTGACAAACAAGAGTCTGGTTCACTACGGGTGTCGGATCAATCGGAACTTGACTCAAGTTGGTAGAGGTTGGCTTTAAGTCCAAAGTACTTGATTGGTTATATCTTAAAGACCACTCATAGTCTTGGGCTTCTTGGTAGGCTCGGTCTAACTTATTGGTCTTTTCAAGGCATAGCTTCCTATAAATGTCTGGGTGTAACCCAACCCTAAACCTCGATGTGATCTGAGCTTCGATCTCAATGGTATTGCATTTCATGTCATACCACTGAAAGTCCTCAATATATTTAGACACAGGCCTATTACCTTGTTGCAATTGGTACCATTGGTCTAAAAGTCTTTTCTCATAGGATCTACCTAGGTACCTATCTCTCAACTTACTTCTCATATCTCTCCAAGTATATATTTCCTCTTTTCTTTGATAACACTCATGCTCAATAGCATACCAATGCGACCTAGCATGTTTGGTGAACTTGGTTTTGGCCAACCTAACTTGTCCTAATTCCGATATGTTAGTGCACTCAAAATATCGATCCATTTGTTCTTCCCACTTAATATATGTCTCTTGTCTTCCATCAAAAGTGGGTGCATAAGGTTCGGTGTTCCTAACAGGTCCCTTTTCTGAGTCAACCAAGAATGGATATAGGCTCCTAGGGTTATGCTCGGGATCACGGTATAAGGTCCTCCTAGGCTCCTGGCATGGGTGAGGTTGGGGCCTATTAAATTTTGGATCAGGGGTACAATTTTGATGTCTACGTTTCTCAAGTCCCTGGGCTCGGTCTCTAAACTGGGCAAAACCCTCATTCATATCCTGACTCAATTTGGTCATACTTTCGGTAAGAGTTCTAATCATGGCCTCTAAATCAGGTTGGGTTTGACCAGGTTGGTAGGGTACTTCGTTCCGGGTGGACATGATGATGCAAGCAAGCACACCAAATGAGACTCGACTGAAACGACTACGGGCTAACTAGACCTAGAGCCCAAACTAGATGCCCAATCAGAGTGGCAAGCTAGCCTGTAGTAACTCGGGACTCAGCCAGGCAGGTGTAAGGGGAGTGTTAGGTCCCTAATTGCCAATCCTAGACACCAATCAGAGATTGGCCAGGTAGGCGGACCAGCACACAAGCCCTTCAGGATAGAATCCCTGAACCACCATTCTAGACACTGAGTACAAAGCACACACAGAGTAACTAGACAAACTGACTCAACATTAGCCTAGACCCGACTTGTTGGTGTCCCTAGCCCACTAGGGCAAATTAAGTCTCTAAGAAATTTTAAAATTAGGCTTAGGATCGAATGAATGGGTGGTGGTTTTGGGCTAAGGAGAGGTTATCAACTCCTCCCCTTATCTTAGATGCTCAATTGCCCTTAAGATGAATTAGGAGATGATCACTCAAAAAAATTGAATTGCAGAAACACAGAAACAGAATTACTGTAATTTAACTCTCAGAAATTTCACAGAAACGAATAAATTACAGTAAAATTATGTAAAATATTTTCAATTATACTGGTTCCAGCAAAATAAAAATCATGTAATTTGGAGTTAACTACAATGAGAAACAATTCCTACAACAGGATAGTTACAGACTGAAAACAGAACGCTTTCCCCGTTTACAATTCCTGCTACGAAGTTGTGACCCAGCGGATCCCCTACACGCCCTAGGAACACCCCATGGAATGGGAAGAGGAGGTTTGCACCTCGCTTCGTTCCTAGGACCGGACATCCTGGGGAGTCTACTTCGAGCAGACAAAGTAAAAAGAGAGAGACTCAAACAAGCAATCAAAACAGAAACCCTAGACAGGGCTCTGATACCAAAATGATGCAGAACGGAAGCTCTGATACCAAAAATGATGCAGAACAAAGAATAAAGAAGCATATGCGGAAGTAAATTTCGGATTAATTTTTTTTTTTATATATATTTCAGAAATTGGCTTTGACTCAAAGTAAAGCTAAACTAAGTTGAAGGAAACTAGGTAAGGATTGAAAGCACAATTTAGAAGAAACTAAATTATCAGAGTAGTTCAGAAGTAACGGATCGCTGGGGGTTGAGAAACTCCCAGACCTAGGGTTTTGCTCTGAACTTTCAACAGGACAGAAATAGAGAGGAGAGATGGTTTACTAACCAGACAGTGATCTTCACAGAATTTGGGTGGAAGAACTCTCTCGGGCAGATTGTTGGATCCTCGGATTCAGCTATCTTCGCAATGGATCCTCCAATACTGGTCTCGTGGCTGGGTCGGCTTCTCCTGGACTCAAGATCTGGGAAGAAGAAAAACAAGTGATGGATTCAGAGACTCAGGGAAGGATTTACCAGTTCGAAGAACTTGAAGGCTGATGTCGCTAAGATCCGGACTCTCTTGAAGGCTGATTTGACTCCCTCTGGAAAGAGCTTTGGGTCTGAAGTTTCCGGACTGTAGCTGGATGCTGGTGGTCGGCCTGGACTTGGAGAGAGAGGCCGTGGGAGGTGGGATAGGCTAGGGTTTGGTGGATTGAAGTGGATGGTGGGCGGCTAGGGTTTGGAGTAGAAGTGGCAAACCTAGGGTTTGGGTTTTGGAGATCTCACACCTCCTCAAGGTTCCTGGGGAACCCGGATTTACTCCCTCACGGAGCTCAACACCTGGATGCAAGTGCGGAAGAGAGAAAACACAAAGTTTGCTCACAAAAAAAGTTTGGTTTCATTCATCTGATTTTTCAAGAGTTACATAGAGTTGAATATATAGACATAACAAAAAAATAAAATTTCATACACTTCCCATGTGGGACTAATAGGACTAACCCACACTTTAGGCATCAAATTTTCTTCCCAAGACTCCTTCCATGAGTGGGCAACCCAAAAACTCCAAGAAAACTTGAAAATCAGCTCCAAATGGCAGGTTATGGGGGTGTCTCCTAGTATCTCTCCATGAATCAAGGATTTTCCCTTCATGGTTTGGCTCTTTTGGACACCTCCTAGTCTTGCTCCACAAGTTTAGGCTTCTTCCTTTCATGGCTTTGGCACTTTAGGAAACTTTTGGGTGCCTCCTTGATTTTCTCCCCAAGACATGCTCTCTTCCCTTTTATAACTTGGGTTTTTATGGAACATTATGGGGCACCTCCTTGATCCTCTTTTCAAGAAAAATTCTTGCCATCCTGGCTTGGGTTTATCTGGAAAGAAGTTGGCTCCTCCTTGAATTGAGGTATCTTGATGGATTTCTCCCCCAAGTGGCGCATGAAAGAAGGGACCTGCTTTCTTGTGGTGTGGGGACCAAGGCACACTGGATGGAGATGTGGCGCCTCCTGGACTCTGGCGTGTGGCTGGGAGTGTGGCGCCCACTTGCTTGGTCCTGGGAGAAAATGTTGCACCTTGGAGAAGACCTAGACCACTACTAGGACTTGTATTGAGTCAACATGACTCAACAAAATTTAAATTACAGGGAAATACAGACTCAAACTAAAATTGAGTTGACCAAGTCAACCCTTATTACAAAACCAGAAAATCCTAATTTTTTGGGCAATGTCAATCAGAGATCCAGATGGAGCCCTGAAGTCTTCTTCTGAGTCTGGTGCCCGCACCAGGTAATTTCCTGCATATTATATTTTTGCTAAAAAATATAAAAACAAAAAAAATAGAAAATATACAAGAACTTGGAAACCCTAATTGCATCTTCATATGCTTGCCATCATGTGCATTAGCTACATTAAGAGCAATTCTACTATGCCAGATGGGGAGAGGATTTGATTACCTCTCCTTAGCCTAAAACCACAACCCTTGCATTCGAGCCCAACCTAATTAAAATTAAGTAGACCTAATTTGCTCTAGTAAGCTAAGGACAGCAACAGGTCGGGTCCAACCTTTGTAGGAAGACTAGTGCACCCAATACCTCTCCTATTACTAGAAGCTGGTGTCTAGGCTAGACGTCCAGAGGCAAACAGCCTAAGCATATTGGTGGTTCCTTAATTGGGTCCCTGCAAAAGCAAGGGGGCCTCCCACCGTCCCACCTCTTACCTGGCCAGTGGAAGGATTAGGGGTTGTGTTGTGTGTAAGTTGAGTTGACCCATTTTGTTTGGGCTCTAGGTCTAGGCAGCCTTAGTTGGTTTGTCTTATTGTGTTGCATGTCCACTAGATTAGGAGCCTATTAGCCCATCAGCCCATGTCCGTTAGGCCATCACCCATGTCCAGTCTAGATTAGGAGCCCGTTAGTCCATCAGTCCATGTCTAGCCCAGTTTAGTCATGGAGTCCGGCGTTCAGGCCTAATTAAGGGCCCTGTCTGAACAAATTACCCTAATGAGCCCTTACCCAAGCGGAGGCCCGGGATGAGGCCCGTAGGGCCCATGCCAAAGTTAGATCCCCTAAGGCCCATATTAGATCTGACTCTCTTGAACCCCATAGGTCTGATCGAATAGGTGAACATCCTTTGACCTATGAAGGAGCCCATAAGACCCATGCTGAATTCAAATCCCCTAGGCCCAGTACCTTTGATCCATGAGCTTATCATCATGATCTCATCCCTGAGTATAGCCCTAGAAGCCCATACCCATACTTGGTTGACTCAGAGAAAAGATCCATTAGGAGCATCCAACCTTATGCACCTACTTTTGATGGAAGTTTAGATCCTAAGGTGATATTGATCGGGAGGAGAGAATGGATCAATATTTTGAGTACACTAAGATATCGGAGTTAGGAAAAGTTAGATTGGGCACACGTAGATTAACCCGACATGCTAAGTGGCATTGGAAAGTTATTGAGGATGAATGTTATTTGAGAGGAGATCAGATAAGTACCTAAAAAGCTATGAGGAGTAAGTTAAGAGAAAAGTACCTAGGTAGATTTTTTGAGCACAAATATTTAGACCAATAGTATAAATTGAGACATGGTGACAAAACTGTGTCTAAATACACTAACCAATTTAATGAGTTTATTACGAGATGTAACACAGTTGAACCTGAGTCTAAGATCATAGCTAGATTTCGAGATGGCCTATGTAGGGACATCCAGTGGGAGTGTGTCATTGGCAGATTCGAGACCTAGAGAAAGCCTATTACTTATCTAGGGAATTCGAGTCATATCAGAGGGAACTCATGATCAGTCAATCTAAGTCCAACAAGATTAATTCCCCTGAACCCATTAAAGAGCCTAAGGTAGAAGTGTATGAGGCTGACATGAGTTTAGTAGACGAATACGAAGGAGAAGACTTTGAGGAGTATGATGAAGATGGATCCAAGGTTGAAATCACTAAGGAACTAATAGAAAAAGATCCTGAACCTACTATAGAATTTGAAGGAGTTCCTGAGCCATGATCAAACATAGTAGATGAAAGTGAGGGTTCACTGGAGTTGTCCATAGAGGAGGTCCAGGAACAAGTCCCAAAGGAACATCCCAGGAAGTAGACATTATTTTAGAAGACTTTCAAGATAAGCTTTCCAAAGACCTTCCTGATGACCTTCCACCAGTAATAGATCCCATCCTACTCTAGAACTAGTTTCAGCCCGAGACCCCATTCAGTATTCTCATAAAGAGTTCATTCCTCTAACCCTAGTCGATGACCTTTTTCTTGAACTGACTAAGTCATCCTTTCTTAAAGACCCTGCACTTGCAATGACCAAATTCTCCATCCTTCAAGTGGACCTTATGTCACCCATCAAATCGATGTTCAAATCTTAAGGTCATCCCTAGTAACCAAGATCTATTTCATGCTTCCAATGGATTGTCCCAAGACTCCAATTCTTATTTCCTGCCATATCCTAAGGCTTCTAATGTTCCCCAAACTTTCTAATTACACTTTATTGAGGTCATTCGGTTGTACTAGTTCTTTGAGTATGTTAGGTTTGTGACCTACTTTTGGAAGACCTTATGGCATTTGCTAGGAGTCCATTGTAATTTTTTATATGCATGCCAAACCAGGTTCAAACCTAGAGAGTCTATGGTCTGTTAGGTTTAGGCCCAAAGAGTCCAATAAAATTTCTCTCAATAGAAATGTATAGTTTAGTCTGCACTTTGTTAGGTGTCAGTACAGTCACAAGTGCATCATGATCTGCATTAAGCACTAATTTTGAAACAAATAAGAAACTGGCTAATTCCCGAAAGAGAGCCAAGAAATTTAATGTAGGGGACTCTGGCATGATTAGGCTTAGGCCTGAGCGATTCCCACCAAGGACCGTTAAGAAGCTTCATGCTCACAGAGCTGGACCCCTTTAGAGTGATAAAAAAGGTAGGACCCAATGCCTATGTGCTAGATCTGCCCCCGAATTTTTGCATTAGCTCTACCTTCAATATCGCGAACTTGGTTGAGTAAAAGAAACCGACAGCAATTTCTAGTAAGGCTTTTGGACCTATCCCATCCTTTGAGAGCGTACCTAATCCAGAGTGTCCACCTATAAATTGGCTTGGGAGAGGTGAACATATTGAGCATATCCTAGATGATCAAGCTATCACGACCCGGGGCCATGGCTATCAACGCTACCTGATCCATTGGCAAGGTCACCCTGAATCTGATGATTCATGGATTACTCGAGAGGACTTGCAGCACCTCGACCCAGACCATCTTGAGAGATACCTGAGCTAGAGTGATCCTTACTCGACAGGGTCGAGTTCCTCCTATCCCGAGAGAATTGGTACAGATACCAGAGGCACCAGACTTGGGCAGAGGCTTCTCAACTTTCTGTAGTTATCTAAGTAGTGTTTAAGTATTTGAGTCCAATTTTGTAATAAGGGCTTAGCCTATTTGAGTCTGTATTTTGGCCTCTGAGTCTTGTTTTTGACCTTTCTATATTTGAGTCCTGTATTTATAGTCATACATACCATTAGCGTTTTGGATATGGTCAGTTTAATTGAGTCAAGTTAAGTCAAGTTCAGTTGAGTCGAATTCACTTAAATTAGTTGGTTGAGTTAGCTTATGTTGAGCAATTTATTATTTTGAGTCATGTAAGTCTCATAATGAATCCAGTCCAGTTCAACAAGAGAAGACTCAAGACACTGATGGACCCCAACCAGAGTGATAATTTGACAATTTCAAGAAGTTCCAATCATACTTGAATGTGCCACCTTGGATTGCATGAGAAGGATCTTAAAGTCATCATCATTGAAGACTAGGATGACAACTACATCAGCCTGCCGGGAAGATAGACATCAAAAGAAACCCTAGAGCCTGCCCAGGACTGAAGTGGGTCGCCCAAGGCCCAAGCCTTCATGAAATTGGCACCCCACCTTATGGTCACCTTCCCTTGGTCGGCCACCCTTATGATCACCACCCCTTGGCCAACCAAGGCGAGAGAGCCTCAATGGGAGTGGGGTTCTAGCTAGGGTTTAGGTGGGTCTAAAATTCTTGTAAATTTCCTTGTATGCCCTTATCTGGAGCCCAAGTTTGTAAGCCTATATAAAGGCCCACCTCTCATGTATTTTTTTTTAGCTAATTAATGAATGAATTATTGAGTTTTCTCCAATTTCTGTGTGATCTACTGTGTGATTAAGGATATCTGTGTGATCCCTCAGGGTATCCATGTGATCCATGTGCCCCGCCTCCAAGCTTCCAACCCAAAACCCTAGCTGCCAGCCTCTTCAACCTCTTGGCCACCCCACATCAATCATCTTCTTCCCTTTCTTCCTTCAGCCTCCAATCTTATTTTTTCTCTATTTTCTAACCCTTGTTAGGTGATTTGCAAGTCCCTCAGAGTTCACGAATCGCAGGATTTCATCTGACTGCTTTCGGATCAGAGGTCAATAGCCGAGGATCCATAGGGTCATCAGCTTGATTTTTCAGACTGCATCCAAGAGCATAGAGCAATCTCTTCATTGATTGATCTTCAAATCTCTGCCAGGTATACCCTCTAGACTCATCAGGTAGTGGTTTTGCAGAAGAGCTAGTCCTACCAGGGCTTCTTAACCTTGGCGGTCCTGTTTCTTTACTTTAGGATTTATTTCTGCATGCTTGTGCTTCAGATTTTCTGTAGAAGTCCCTGCTTAGTTTCTTGGCTCAAAATTCGGGATACAAACTTTTAACTCATTACCTAATAATGAAAAAATAACTAGCATGCATAAATAGTCCCGCATCATCTCTGGGAGGCTCGGGACACCGTGGGGGACCTAGAGATGTGTGTTGAGGGCCATGAGGCTATGCTGACCGAAAGGGTGGAGTACATGACCAACCTAGAAGAGCAGCTTTCCCAGGCCACCACCAATGCTCTCTACCTAGACAGGCTACTACAGGGCTCGCAGGTGTGGCAGAGGGCAGCGGAGGAGCGAGCCATGGTGTCGGAAGAAAAAGTTGTCACTACCATTATGGTGATGAAGGCTATGAAAAAGGAAGCCTACAGCTCTTGTGTGGCATCAGCTGGCGGTACTCTCAATCGGCATCCTCTGTGACCCGGTCTGAGGTGGCCACCACCGTGGGATCTCTTCGATCTCAGCTTGGCCTGTAGCTTCACCAGGTCGTGGATGCGCCTCTCTTCCCCAGGTCAGCTGTTTGGTCCCAAGGCTCTGTAAAAATGAGGAGACCCAGGCCGAGGATTCTGGAGGGGACACTCCGACGGTCAAGTCAATGGGATGATCTAGGAAAACAGAACCTCTATGGCAGAGAGCTTGGGGACTCCCCATGCATTGAGGGTGAAAGATTGAATAGAGATGTAAAGATAAGGTGCAG
Source organism: Areca catechu (assembly GCA_021397845.1). Taxonomy (NCBI): domain Eukaryota; kingdom Viridiplantae; phylum Streptophyta; class Magnoliopsida; order Arecales; family Arecaceae; genus Areca; species Areca catechu. The sequence continues at coordinate 193,723,236 of CM038039.1, forward strand.
TTGAGATCAGAGAGCTTGGAAGGTTTCACTAGTTGGTTCCTTGCCCGTTAGCTCTCTATCTCTTATCGTTTGCCCTCTCTTCCCCTTCGAGGATTCTTTCTTTCGTTTTATATGAGAATCGTGGCCCAGACCCGATCTGGGGCTTTCTTGAGATGTCCTTTTCCTGATGCCCCCCTTTGGAGAGGGTCTTTCAGCTGCACGCCATCCTTTCCCCCCCGGATCGATCCTTTGAAGGAGTTCCTCCTATTGGGGGATGCTTGCCGGCGTGGCACAAAGCTTGTCCCTTTGTTGGTGCAGTTCCTTGTGGGAGGGCCGGGCACCGTATTGCTAAGCCCCGAGCCACGGTGGAATGTTCTATTCTTGGAGGGACCATCGAAGTGTCGCAGGGCCTATGGCCTTAATGAAATAGTCCTCTTGGGGAGGTTCAGGTTTCGTGTCGGGAGGGTTGAGGCCCTTCCATTGCATGATCATTGACATGGCAACACGCTACAAGATCTAGGGCTTGGAAGAGCATGCCTTGCATAGAGCATGCGGGTGATGCATTGCAGAGCTTAAATTAATGGTGGGGCATGTGCCACCTTCCAGAGGTTGCAGGTGGGCGAGGGCTTCCCCTGTTGTGATTTGAGTTTCTATTGATCCTTTCCTCCATCATTGCTGGCGGGAATTCTGGTCTCTGCAAGGTAGGGAGGAGCCTCTCTTCGGGAGCCCCATCTCAGGAAGCACAAGCTCAACCCTGGTCGGGAGCTGGCCTCAAGCGAAGGGCTTGCCTTGGAAGCATGAGCACGACTCCAATCAAGAGCTGACCTCGACAGGAAGGCTCGCCTGAGCAGCATGAGCACGACTCTGATTGGGAGCTGATCTCGGTAGGAGGGCTCGCCTTGGTAGTATGAGCACGACTCCGGTCGGGATCTGACCTCGGTAGGAGGGATTGCCTTAGCAACATGAGCACAACTCCGGCCGGGAGCTGATCTTGGCAGAAGGGCTCGCCTTAGTACTATGAGCATGACTCTGACTAGTAACTGACCTTGGTAGGAGGGCTCGCCTTAGCAATATCAGCACGACTCCAACCAGGAGCTGACCTCAGCAGGAGGGCTCACCTTGGCAGCATGAGCACGACTCCAGCTGAGAGCTGACCTTGACAGGAGGGCTTGTCTTAGCAGCATGAGCATGACTCCGACCGGGAGCTAGCCTTGGTAGGAGGGCTCATCATAGCAGCATGAGCACGACTTCGGCTGGGAGCTGACCACGACAGGAGGGCTGCCTTAGCAGCATGAGCACGACTCGATCGAGAGCTGACCTCGACAGGAGGGCTCGCCTTGGCAGCGATTGGGTGCTGCATCCAAGTGGCACTCTCCACCTGCATGGCTGCCAACTAGTGTCCACATGGCCTCCATGTCAGCAGATGCTACACATCATGGCGGTACAAGGCTTCGACGGAGTTCAAGGATGAATTCAGGGAGGTAGTCTATGACGCCTTCAACAAGGACTTTCAAGAATGCAAAACGAAGATGTTGCATCTTTTCCACCTTCCCGACCTTTGAGACATCATCCCTATCGAGCCCGAGGAGGATTCAAGCATGCAGAGCCACAAACTAAAGCCATCCCGGCCAAACTTCCAAGTCTAGAGCAAGTGCAAGCTGCTGACACCACCTTGACTGCCCTGCCCCCAGCATCCCAGCCAGCACACCCGACTCAGCTCCAATCTGGTGGAGCTCCATGAGGGAGGCCATGGAGTAGACCATGGCAGAGACCAGGGTGCTGATAGAGGCCACCATGAGGCCATGGGATCGGGCAGCACACTGCCTTCGCAGGAGCCTTAGGGTCCTTCTCACCATTTCTTTCTTTCTTTTTCTTTGTATGGAAAAATTTTGCTGAACCCCAAGCTTGTCAAAATGTTCATGTGTAAGTAAACTCAGTTTTCTTATGAAATGAAATATATTACCTTTTCAATTCTAGACTCTCTTTTTTTTCTTCTTTATATGATTTTCTTCTTTCACTTTGCATGTGCGCTCGTCTTCCTCTCCATTGGTTGAGTGTCATAGGAGTTGGGTAGATCATCGAAAGTGTTGGGGCCTAGTAGGATTCGGCTACACTTTTCTTGGGGCTTGATAGATATCAGCAGGGCCTTTGGTTTCTTTCATCGACAGGAAGGTGCATGGTACTAGTGTTCCCTACCTCATTCGCCTGGCCCAGGGATCGACGGCTGAGTACGGGGCACTGAGGCTTCTAGCTTGAGTGCGAGGCATTGAGGCTCCCGCTTTCTTTGTTGGACCTAGGGATCGACAAGTGAGTGAGGGGTGCTAAGGCTCCTAGCTTAAGTACAGGGCACTGAGGCTGCAGCTTTCTTTGCCATACCTGGGGACCAACGGGTGAGTGCGGGGTGCTGAGGCTTTTGGCTTGAATGCGGGGCGTTGAGACTTCTAGCTTGAGTACGGGGTGCTGAGGCTCCCAGCTTTCTTTACCGAACCTAAAGACCGATGGGTGAGTGTGGGGTGCTAAGGCTCTCGGCTTGAGTGCGGGGCACTGAGGCTCTCGGCTTGAGTACGGGGTGCTAAGGCTCCTGACTTTCTTCGCCAGACCTGGAGACCGATGTGTGAGTCTATTCCAAAAAGATAGGGCTGAACTGTGCTATTGAAGAAGCATTTCATTTCATTTTTAGACATGGGGGTGTACATCACTGATATACTCATCCTCAAGTTTGAGGCATTCCACGTTCAAGGGAACGCAGCTCCATCTAGGCTGGCAATTCAGTATGCTCCTTAGCACAGGGCTTTGACCACCCTATAAGGGCTCTCCCAGTTTGGGAACAACTTGCCACATTGGCTAGACTAAGAAGCTTCCGCACACCTGAGCACGAGGTCACTCAGATGGAAGGCCTTGGGCCTCACCCGGGAGTTGTAGTAGAGGGCCACGCGCTACCAGTACACCGCCATGTGGAGCCGTGCTTTGTCTCTCGTTTCATCTAGCAGGTCAAGGTTGAGGAGGAGGCATGCAGTGTTGGTGGCCTCATCATACTGTTGGACTTGTTGCATAGGTAGGCCTACCTCGACCGGGATTACAGCTTCCATGCCAAAGACCATACTGAAGGGCATCTCACTTGTCACCGTCCGAGGTATGGTGTGGTGGGCCCACAGCATGTTGGGGAGCTCATCTTGCCTTTGATAATTCGGGCCAGGGGTTCCACTTCCACCCATTTGGTGAATTAGTTGATGGTGACAATCAGGTACTTATGCTAACTAGATGCCGGGGAAAAATGTTCCAGGATATCTATCCCCAACTAGGTGAATAGCCATGGAGAAGAGAGTTGGGATAACGGGGAGGCCGGCTATTGTTGGATGTGGGCATGCCTCTAGCAGTGATCACACTTCCACACAAACCAGGTAGCATCTTCCTGCATGGTATTCCAATAGTACCCCTACCGAAGGGCCTTGTAGGTCAATGTCCTGCCTCCCATATGGTTCCCGCAGATACCCTCGTATATCTTCTGGAGGACATGGAGAGCCTCTAAGATTCTCAGACATTTTAGTAGGGGGTAAGAGTAGGACCTTCAATAGAGCTGTCTATCAATGAGGATGAAATGAGCGGCCTTCCACTTCAGGAAGCTGGCCTCCATGTAATCTTTGTCGGCTATGTACCTAATATAAGGATCCATCCAGCTTGCCTTGGGAGCAACCTATTGGACCTCACCCGTGACCTCATAATTGGATACCTCTAGGTATTCAATGAAGGTACACCCCAGCAATGAGTCCAGTAGGGTTGCCAGCTTGGAGAGTATATCGGTGCGAACATTCTCCCGGTAGGGGATGTGAAACATTTTGAAGTACTAGAGGTTCACCGTATATGAGCATACCTGATCTAGGTACTTCATCATCATGGGATCCCGAGCTTTGTATTCACCTGAGACTTGGCCTGCTACTAGCTAGGAGTCTATGAAGACCCTCAAGCTCGTCATGCCCAGCTCACAGGACATCTTCAGCCCCATGAGGAGTGCCTCATATTCGGCCTGGTTGTTAGTCGCCTTGAAGAAGAAGTGTAGTGCATACTCGATGACTACTCTATTAAAGCCAGTGAGAATGAGTCTGGCTCCACTTCCTCCAATGTTGGATGCACCATCGACATGGAGAATCCATGCCATTTCCCCCAAGGTTGGGTCTTGCTTGAGCTTGGCCAGCTCGCCAGCCTCCTCCAGGTCCTCGCTCATCTAGGTGCATTCCAGTGAAAGTCGATGAGAACCTAGGCCTTCTGAGATAGCCTCAGGTGGTAGGAGATGTCGAATTTACTAAGCTTCATCACCTAGTCATCTAGGCACCTCGAGATACCCGGGCAGTTTCGAATGACCCTTAGGGGCTGGTCAGTGAGGACCGCAATCAGGTGAGCTTAGAAATAAGGCCTGAGATGCTTCACAGACATGATAAGTGCAAAGATAATTTTTTTAAATCGAGTGTACCTAGTTTCTATGTCGCGTAGCAACTTTCTGGTGTAATAAACCAATCACTGGAGACCATCCTCATCGATGCGGACCAGTACCAAGCTGACTGTTTTCAAGAAGACTGCCAAGTATAAGAGGAGCTCCACTCTGAGCTCTAGCATGGGCAATAGTGGGGGAGAGGCGAGGAGCTTCTTCAGCTCCTCGAATACCTCTCGACACTCCTCCATCCAAGCAAAGTCATGCATCTTGTACAGGGCCTTGAAGAACGGTTGGCAATACTCGGTAAATCACGAGATGAACCGGCTCAAGACAGCAATGCATTTGGTCAAGTGCTGGACCTCCTTCTTAGATGTGGGATGCCTCATATCTGTGATCGCCTGGATCTTCTCTGGGTTGGCCTCGATCCCTCATTGGGTGACCATAAAACCCAGGAACATTTTTGCCACAATGTCAAATGTGCACTTGGCCAGATTCAGCTTCATTCGATAAAGACAGAGGTTATCAAAAGCCTCCGCTAAGTCGACGATGTGGTTCGACTCCCGATCACTTATGATGAGCATGTCATCCACATAGACCTGCATGTTGTGATCTATTTGGTCCTTGAAAATCTTATTGACCAGGTGCTGGTATGTTGCCCTAGTATTCTTGAGGTTTAATTGCATCACTTTATAGCAGTATGTATCTCTATTGGTAATGAATGTCATGTGTTCTTCATCCTTCATGTGCATACAATTCTAATTGTACTCAGAGAATGCATCCATGAAATTGAGTAGCTTGCACCCTGAGGTTGTGTCTACGAGCTAGTCTATTTTGGAGAGTGGGAAGCTATTCTTTGGACATGCCCAATTAAGATCAGTGTAGTCCATGCAGATCCTTCACTTTTCGCTGGCCTTCTTGATCATTACCATGTTTGCCAGCCAGCTAGGATACCATATCTCACAGATGAAGCCTGTGGTGAGAAGTTTCTTGACCTTCTTGTCGATCGCCTTCTGCCTCTCCAGGATGAAGCTTCTCTTCTTCTACCGGACCGGATGGCTATTGGGGTCAATGTTCAACCAGTGGGTGATCACTTCTAGGAGAATCCCAGGCATATCCACTACGGTCCAGGCGAAGATGTCAGCATTACACAGGAAGCTTAGCAACCGGGCTCTCTCCTCCTCGAGCAATAGGGCTCCCACTTACACCATCTTCAGGGGGTCTCATCCAGGGAAAATGATAGCAGTGGCTCAACCGGCCCGCCCTTCAGCTCCAGCTCCATCTGGCTCATCTAATCAATGATTGGGCCTTGCTCGACCTTCCGAACTCTTGGGATGGCCTGCAAGCAGTGCTGGACTGGCTGTCAGGATCCCCTCATTTCTTCAATCCCTCACAAAATCGGGAACTAGATAAAGAGCCGCTTGGTTAAGATGGTGGCATCGAGCATGTTAAGCCGAATCACCCCAGGATCACATTGTAAGATGAGGGGAGCCTCACAACGTGAAGGTCACCTTACGGTGCACTGTTGAGGTGGTGTTCCGACAGTGACCGGGCGGGTAATCTCTCCCTCCACACCAACTGAATCTCCGGTGAAGCCAATGAGGGGCATGAACACCAATTTTATTAGATCAGGGGACAAGTTCATCCTTGCAAAGGCATCATAGAAAAGATATCAGCTGAGCTTCCACTATTAACCATGATTTTTTTTAGAGGATGCTTAGCTATTATCATTTTCATGATAATAGCATCATTGTTTGGGTTGTCTTTCCTAAGTAGCCCTTCTTCTATGGAGGGGAGCACATCATCGGCCCTCTACTTCTCCCTGACTCTCTTTGGGCCCTACCTTGCCTCCTAGGAGATCATCCCCACTAGCTTCTTCGTGGGCTAATTATCAATGGCGGGAGGCCATGTCTCGATGCTCTGAGGCTGGGTTGGAGCCCTTCCTTCCATGAATTTCCTGAGGTAGCTCCATTGGATTAGGTCTTCAGGGTGGCCACCTTGAACCGGGACCCATAGTCCTAGAGGGACTCATGGTTCTGCTGTCGGTTCGACAAGAGGCTGTCGACCTTACGTGACACCTTTTGGCAAGCATTAAAGTGGGCCATGAATTTCTTCTCCAGGTGCTCAAAGGAGTCTATGCTCCTCAGCTCGAGTTAGGAATACCAGACCCAAGCCGCTTTATGGAGCATGGCTAGGAAGGCAATGCAAAGGAAGGCATTAGTTGGACCCTAGACCTGCATTTGAGCCTTGTAACTCTCCAGATGATTGATAGGGTTCATGGTCCCATCGTAAGTATCCACCTGGGGCATGTGGAACCAACTGGGGACTGGTTCTTCCTGTATTCTACGAGAAAGGGTTGGGTGAGCATCATAGCCCGCGGGCTCGCTTGGGGAGCCCTGAATTTTGGCAAACTGGTGGGCCAAATCAACCAGCCTGCACTCTTGCTTTTTGAGGTGTTTCTCTGCACACCGGTGAATGGCCTCGTCTATTGACCCTTTCTGGAGGCTATCGGGGGGGGGGGGAAGAGGGCGATGACTAGAGGAACTCGTGCTTCAATTCTCTACCATGCCGGTGCCGATGCTGAGATGCAGCACCATGGTTTGAAATCGAGGAGCGACTCTCTCGACCGGTCGATCCATTCCAGTGTCTCTTCCTAGCTACTCGCAAGCTCCCCCATGGGTATGAGGTGGCCCGCGTGCATGATGGTCCCTCTCAGCAGGACCTTAGGCTGGCACGGGGTTCAGCGGCATGGGCCACAGGTGTTCCCGGCTGCTGCTGCATTGCCAGGGACTGATGTTGGTGGTGCAGCTGGCGCATTACAACAATCAGGGTGTGAACCTACTGTGTGAGTGTGGCAATTTGCATGAATTGATCAGCTGGAGGGAGAAGTGGAGGAGCAGAGAGCTCCACTTCCTGGCTACGTCGATCACCGCGGTGGGATGGGTCCCCCATGCAGCTAATAGAGTCTTCCCGAGCCTGGGTCACCACCATGGGTTCGAGGGAGATTGGCTAGTGACCGTCCGCTCCCCCTACCTAGCACACCAATCTGTTGCCACCTAGGTCGCCATGGCCTGTAGCTCTGGTGTTGCTCAGATGAGCCGACCTCCCTTTGCCCATCGGATTCTTCTTCGCCTCGCCTTCGTGACCGGTCGATCCTGCAAAAAAGAGAAGACCTGAGCTGAGAATTCCGGTGGGGATACTACGATGGTCAAGTCAGTATGATGACCAAAAGAAACAAATCCCCAGTGACGGGGGCTTATGGTGCCCCTGCTTAGAGGAAAAGTGAAATAGAAGGAAAAAACAGGAAACTAGAGCCTGGGAGGTTCTAGAGGTTTGGTTCCCTGCCCTTTCTCTCTTACCGTCTTCCCCCTTTTAAAGATCCCTCTTGTTGTTATATTGGAATTATTCCTTCCCGATCGAGCCCGGAGCTTCGACCGGTAGTCCCTCCCCGGGTGTCTCGTGCAGGAGGAGCATAAACTTGTCAGAACTTTCCCTCGGACTAGCCCCTCCCAGGGGGTAATCCTTGTGCATGGGGGATAGTCTGCGTGCTACGAAACCTGTCTCCTTGATGGAGTGACCCCTTGTAGAAGGTGCGGGTAGCGTGCTACAAGGGCATGTACTACGATTGGGCACTTCCACTTTCGAGGGGTACAGGCGATGCACTACAGGATCTGGAGCCCTAGTAAAGCACTCTTCTTGTAGGAGATGCAGGCAGCGCGCTACAGGATATGGACCCCCGATGGAGCATGCACTAGCCAGAGGGTTCGGGCAGCGTGCCCTGGGATCTGGAGCCTTGGTAGAGCATACATTATGTAGGGGTGCGAGCGGCATGTGCCAGAGCTTGTGCCCCTAGTGGAGCACATGCCCCCATGTGATCGATGGCCCGCCCGGCGGTGATATCGAACCTTCTTGTCTAATCCAAGACTTTCCCGTTCTTTTATCCTCCTGAGATCGCATCTCGCTTCCTACTGCCCTCTTACCTGCGGGGATGGGGCTCGGACAGTAGTTCGACCTCCGCTGGAAGCTTGACCTCAGCTACGAGCTTGACCTCGGACGGGAGCTTGACCTCAACTGGGAGCTCGATCTCGGATGGAAACTCGACCTCGGATGGGAGCTCGGTCTCAGCTGGGAGCTCGATCTCGGATGGAAACTCGACCTCGGATGGGAGCTCGGTCTCAGCTGGGAGCTCGATCTCAAATGGGAGCTCGACCTCAGTTGAGAGCTTGATCTTAGCTGGGAGCTCAACCTCGAACGGGAACTCGACCTCGGACGGGAGCTCAATCACGGATGGGAGCTCGGGTTCATCTGGGAGCTCGACCTCGGACGGGAGCTCGATCTCGGACGGGAGCTCGATCTCAGCTAAGAGCTCGATCTCGGACGGGAGCTTGACCTCGGCTGGGAACTCGATCTTGCTAGGTCAGGTGGCGCTCTTCATCGCCTCATCGCCTAGCTGGATCCTACATGAGCACCATGTCAATGGCTCGCCACATCATATACTATTTTTAGTGATGATATATATATAAATTTTTTTAGTTCCATAGAAATATATTTTGGAAAGAAATATCAAGCATTGCACGAGTCACCGTTTAAATTACTATTTGGATTAACAGGTTGACAAGGCAACTAGAGATTGGTGTGGTGCATGGAAGGTTGGTCTTGGGCGCCGGTCATATATGCATCGAGCCAATCCAACTTTTACTTCTTATAGATGAATTGAGTCAGTGATCTGGTAGATAATCTTTAGCTTTTTTTGAAAAAAAAAATTGAACACTTTCTATGCAAGAGACAATATTTACACTGTTGGATGTAACAGGTGTTCGGCAACAGAGTTTGTCAGCCGGCTGAGTTCAAATGGCAATTAAATCTCAGCCCACTACTTCCACCCTCACTCTTGACCATATTGCATGCATTGTCCTATATGAGGACTTGGAATTGGAATCTCAAGTACCTAGATAAATTAAAATAGAGCAGTTGCTGGATTTGATGAGTGAATTCTCCCAACTTAAAGTAGTCCCTGATAGCATCTAAATTGATGGTTGCCATCATCACGAGATGCTGTTCGGCTGAAAAAAATGTTTACATCCACACAGAATCTAATACAAATGCTGATCAAGGTTGGCTCGATGGTTTGGAACCCTGTCACCATCATCGACAGGTTAGATGCATTGGATTCTTGGGATCCATGTTGTATCTTTCATGAAAAAAAGAATAAAAATAAAAATAAAAAATAAAAAATCATCTTTTTTATAATGTCAACTATTAGTTTGTATAATAGCTATTTTAAGATATGTACAGATAAATAAGAGAAAAGTTCGAAATGTTTCAAGATCCATGTACAAGATGCCATTTAATGGTTGCTGTCGCAAAGGATACAATCCATACCGTGTTTCGGTGGTAGAAGGGGCATGCTAGGTTTTGGCTCTTAACAATGTCTTTGCAAGAAATTAGGTTAGGTGAATTTGTAAGCACATTATGGGAAGGGGACTAATATATAGGGTTGCACTTAGGGTTGTGTGAGCTCTATTTCTACTATCAAAGCCAATTTATAGCTTTAATAACCTTGACCTAACTCGCTAATGAGCCCTCTTGCTTTTACCTCATAAATTACATTAAGTCAATTCACGCGGGTCCAAAGTGGGTTGGATCTAGTTGGTTAATTGGTTGGTCGTACAATATCATCGTGTCTGCATAGCAAAAATAAAAATAGATTCACATACATAGAATTTGATTTTCTCGAAAAGCCTGACACTTCCTTTTTCGAATCAATTAAGCCTTGTTAAAAACTCTAAACCCCATCAAAGAGAAAACGGTGGTAAAAAAAAAATAAGCTTGACGTAAGCTAAATTATGAATGATGGATACATGCACGTTAGAAATTTTTTTAGAAGATGGTAACCGTAGCAGGATTTGTCTAATTAGTTTGACATATGAGCAATGTTGCAGGGCCTAAGCGTGATACCAAGACGAGACACTTAATATATACTGGCTTGTCATGCGCTAGAAAAGGAGTTTGGTGAGATTCCCAGAATGGATTCCATTACTGGAGGAGATGAAGCATTTTCTGGTGCCTGATTCGGACCCAAAGCATTTTATACCTATCTTTGGTCAATGTAATGAGTCGATATTGTTTTGGCAATAGCGTTTCTCGTTTTATTGTAGCAACTCTGAAGTTAAGGGAATATGCCAAGTTGGTGGAGGGTGCACGTCCTTAATTGCCGTCCAAAGATTAAAACTAAGCCAGTCCAAAAGATGATGTGACCATTCTATTTCTCTTGTAGAACCCAAAACGTAGCCTTACGAGTTTGGAAGACGGAAAGAACAGAAAATAAAACGTTGCTGCAAAAAACTCAACCAATGTTGATACTTTTTTATTTTATTTTTTTAATATCAAAGCCTTCTCTAGTGTACATGATAAAAATACTATAACTTTAACTAAAACTGGACTCTTGAAACTAATTAATGATAAAACTAAAGACTCATTGTTCAAACAAAATAAACAAACCAAGAGACCAAACAAAGATAAACTCTACGTTCAATCGTGCATAGATAGGGGCTGGTGTTGGTCATTCAATACTCCCCCTCAATGCCAGCACTTCATCTCTTTAATACACCGAGCTGACGACAATGATCTTCAACTTTGTTGCCACACAAGCTCTTGGTAAACAAGTCTGCAGCTTGGTCTTCCGTTCGAACATATTTCAACTCAACCTCCCCCTGCAGCACATTTTCTCTTATGAAGTGATAATGAACCTCCACATGCTGTCCTAGCATGAAAAACTGGATTTTCTGTCAGCTTTATTATAGACAGATTGTCACAATGTAAGAGAACTCCACCTTCTTCCAACTGAAATAGATCTTTCAGCAATTGCCTTAGCCAGGCAATTTCTTGAGATGCCATTGTAGCAACTCGGTATTCAGCTTCTGTGGTTGACAAAGAGACAGTGGGCTGTCTCTTACTGCACCATGAAACTGCTCCATATCCAAACTTAAACACATACCCAGTAGTTGACTGCCGAGTATCAAGATCACCTGCGTAGTCAGCGTCACAATAACCTTCCAATTTTCAACTGCTGTTCTTTGTGTACATGATGCCATGACCGAGCGTTCCTTTCACGTACCTCAAGATTCGCCGAGCTGCTTCCAGATGAAGGTTCGTTGGATTGTACATGAATCGGCTCATCACCCCAACAGCAAACAAAATATCCGGCCTAGTAATACTGAGGTAAATAAGACTGCCCATCAGTTGCTGATACATAGTGATATCTGTCAGACTTTTGCCTTCCTGAAAGTAGATTTTCGCATTAAGTTCCATTGGTGTTGTGCTCGGTTTGCAACTGAGCATCCCAAATCTCTTCAACAAATTCTCGGAGTACTTCCTTTAATGTAGAAACATCCCTTCATCAGAGTGATCAACTTCTAAACCCAGGAAATGCTTCAGTCGTCCAAGTTCTTTCATCTGAAAACGGATCGACAAGTTTTCCTTGGTTCGAATAATCTCCTCCTCAAAATCTCCGGTGATAATTAGATCATCCACATACACTAATACGGCAGCTATTTTCCCTTCACTAGCTTTGACAAACAGGCTTGAGTCTGCAAAAGTTACTTGGTATCCAGAGTGAATAAGAAATTCAGCAATCTTCCTGTACCAGGCCCTCGGCGCCTGCTTTAAACCATAGAGTGCCTTCCGAAGTTTGCACACATATTCAGGGTGCTCAGAACTATGAAATCCCAGCGGTTGTTCCATGTAAATTTCTCGGTCTAGCTCTCCATGTAAGAAAGCATTTCTTACATCCATTTGCCATAAATTCCACCCTCTGCTTGCTGCCAAAGCCAGGAGAACTCTCACTGTTGTGAGCTTTGCAACATGACTAAAGGTCTCATCATAATCTAACCCGTACTGTTGGGAGAACCCTCAAACTACAAGACGAGCTTTGTATCTCTCAATCGATCCATCAGCACGGTGCTTGATTTTGTACACCCACTTGCATGAGATGAGCATCACATCCTTTAGCTTGGCCGTCAGCTCCCAGGTCTGATTTCGGTCAAGTACAGCAATCTCTTCCTTTATTGCGTTGAACCATTCTGAGTGCTGTGAAGCCTCTTCAAATGTCTCTGGTTCCCTTGTATCCAGATCCTCCACTAATGCAGCATTAGCATATTTAGGATTTGTTTTTCTAATCCTGGTTGATCTTCTAAGTGCAGTCGGCATATTTTGCTGTAATGGCTCATCCTCCTCTTCTACTCTCTGATAAACACCTGTCTGCCATGGATGTTGAACAGCTCTTTCCTCGCCATTACCGCTGCTTTCTGCAACTTCAAATTGCTGTGAACTAAGCTGAACATGTGAGGGTTCCAGATCTTCTTTATAGACATCCGAACATGGCAGTTCATTCTTGTCCGCAGACCACCATGAAGATGCCTTATCAAATACCATGTTCCGCGATGTGTAGCATCTTCCTGTAACTGGATCACAGCACCGCCACCCTTTTCTTTGACTATCATAACCTACAAAAATACATCTGACAGCCTTCTTCTCCATTTTGCTGCATAGATGGTCAGGTACAAACACATAGCACACAGATCCAAAAACGCGAAAATGTCCTACTGTAGGTTTTGAATTCCATAATTTTTCAAAGGGTGAAAGAAAGGATAATCTTTTTTGAGGAAACCGGTTGATCACAAAGACTGCTGTCTTCATTGCTTCAGCCCAAAATCGACCCGGTACATTCTTCGCATGAAGCAAGCTCCGACAGATTTCAGCTAAATGCATGTTCTTCCTTTCTGATACACTGTTTTGTTGTGGAGTATTGGTGCAAGTGAACTGATGGCGAATTCTGCACTTCTGAAAAAAATCCAGGAACTCCTTTGAGGTGTACTCTCCCCCGTTATCTGTCCGTAAATAGTGAACAGTTCTTCCAGTTTCCGCTTCTGCAGTTTTCTTGAACTCTCGAAATTTTGAGAAGGTTTCAGACTTCTCCTTCATGCAATAAATCCAAACATACCTCGAGAAGTCATCAATAAAGGTCACCAAGTATTTCATTCCACTGATGGAAGCCTGCTTGACTGGTCCAAACACATCCGAATGAATCAGTTGTAGGGGCTCCTTTGCTTGAAAGTTGGACACCTCATAAGGCAGCTGATGTGCTTTCCCATATTGGCATCCAGCACAAACCGTATCAGTCCTTACTTCAAGCTGTGGAAGGCCCCTCAGCATCGCCTTCTTCATCATCACATTGAGCTTGGAGTAGCTGACACGTCCCAGTCGCATATGCCAAAGATCAGCTGTTTCATTTTTCCGGGTTTTGTCTGCATAGGTGATTTGGGCAGACATCACATAAACTGAATCCAATTTCCGCCCCTTCATCACTGGTTCTTGGACAATATGAAGATCCCGATACACCTTGACATCTTGTGGGCCAAACACAATAACATGGCCAGAAGATGTCAACTGTGCCACAGAGAGAAGATTCTTTTTCATCCCTGGAACATAGTAGACATTATGGAGCGGCACCTCACTGTTATTGCAAGGAAGAGCAACTGCTGTATTGCCAGTGTGAGCAATCGGTAGCTTTGAATTATTTGCTGTCACCACCACCCGGCTTCCCTTATATTCAGACAGATTCTGTAGCTTCTCCTTGTCACCGGTCATGTGATTTGAACACCCTGAATCAACAATCCAGTCATTTTCATAATCAACTTCGGTGACAGTTGTTACCGTGAAGGCTTGCTCAACCTCGGCTGTAGCGAAAAGTGCCTTAGTATCCCATTCATCTTCGATTTTTGAGGTTGCAACATTGCTTTCTACCTCTTTCTTCTTGAACCAGCAATCCTTTGCCATATGACCTTTCTTCTTGCAATTGTAGCATTTTCCTTCAAACCTTTTACCATTGCCAGAGTTTCTTGATTTGCCCCCTGCACGAGAGTTCCCTTCGCCCTGATGATTCTCCATCTCATCATCCTTCTTCTTTGATCCTTTAACAACATGCTGCTTAGAGTTCTTCTTGCCTCTATTGGCATAGAGTGCCTCTTCTTCACCTTTTAACGAGACTCCTCCCATCTGCTTGGCTAAGGCTTCTTGGCCGGCTAACAGATTTTCAAACTCCACAAGCGATGGCTGATTTTGCCATCCCTGTATAGCAGCAACAAAGCTCATAAATTCAGGTTTCAAACCGTGGATGATGATTCGTTTCATCCTGTATCGCCAATTGGAGCTTCTGGATCCAACTCGGAAATCTCTCGGCACAAGGATTTCACCTTGTGGAAATACTGGGCGATCGTCTGATCTCGCTGCACCACCGACAGTAGTTCGCTCTCCAGAAGTTGAAGCCTGGTATCATTCTTCTTGGAGAACAATGCAGCAAGAGTATTCCAAGCTTCGTTGGGGGTCTTCAACTCACGGATATCGTCCAGCACGTCTTCTTCGACCGTCGTCTTCAGGACAAACATCGCCTTGCCCATCTTGATCTTCCACTTCCGCAGCGTCCCATTCGTATCTTCATCAGGTTGCCATGTTTCGTTGCCGTTTACAACCTCCCACAAATCCCGGCCTTGCATATACGTAATCATGCAGGTTGACCAGGAGTTGTAGTTCTGATTGTTGAGCTTCTCGATGCTGCCAACAATGTGAAGATCACCCATGGCAGATTGAGATAGAATGCCCTTTTCCTTTCTTCAACTCCCGCACGCTCACGGCCCTTGTTTTCCTATTTGTTTTCTTCCAAAAAAAAAAACGTGAACAATGTCTTCTCCTCTCCCTCACGCACAGCAACTTCCACTCTCTCTCACGCCTGTTCCTCCTCTCTTTGTTTCACGGGCCAGCAACAGGGAAATCCCCAAGCACACTTATATAGCTAGCAACCAGTTCTAATTAATCGGTGGAGGCTTGGAACAGAAGCCAGCCGTGGGAGAGTCCTCCCTCCTCCTCTCTGCCGAGGTCTCGTGGGAGCGCGCTTCCGTACGAGAGCGCTGAGAGCAGAGAAAGTTCTGCAAATCTCTGTCTTTCTCCCAACCTACAAGCGCCTCGACGCCATTGTTTGATCCGTGCGGTTTGTTTCAGAGAAGAACGAAAAACAAGGATGTGGAGGAGACGAAGCGGAGGAGCAAAAGCCAGAAAGATACATCTCTCGCGTGGCTCTGATACCAAAATTGTAGAATCCAAAACGTAGCCTTACGAGTTTGGAGGACGGGAAGAACAGAAAATAAAACGTTGCTGCAAAAAACCCAACCAATGTTGATGCTTTTTTATTTATTTCTTTAATATCAAAGTCTTCTCTAGCGTACATGATAAAAATACTAGAACTTTAACTAAAACTGGATTCTTGAAACTAATTAATGATAAAACTAAAGATTTATTGTTCAAACAAAATAAACAAACTAAAAGATCAAACAAAAATAAACTTTATGTTCAATCACATGTAGATAGAAATTGATGTTGGTCATTCAATATCTCTCAGTGTTTGTGTGTGTGGATAGCGCTAGAGCTTGAGTTGAGAGCGGGCGCGGAACGTGGTTGGACTCTTGACTCGAGAGCTGAGGTCAATGTGGACCTCCAGTCTCCCGAATGCCGGCAAAAATTAACTCATCCAATGAGGAACTGATGGACGTCGGTTGGGTTGCTCAGAGTGGAGATCTGACCTGCAACAAAAGAACGGATCAGAAGTTGCCCGACCTGATCTCGCGGGAGATCTTTAATGATCTAAGTTGGATAGAGTTTTGGGGCAATATAAATTCATGAGATCTAAAAGTACGAGCAATATAAATGGAAGGGTGAGATACGTACATACCATGCCTAAGGTTCCCTAACTAGCTCTGTTTATATAAAGACGGGTGTGCGGCGCCGCTGCACTTCTGGCTCCACGATTGATGGACGAGATTGTAACGATCCATCCTTGTTTGCACCCGTTAAATGCGTGGAGCTGCAGTCGATTGTCCTGATTTGTCCTGGTGCCAGACATGCATGACGTGTGTCATCTCTCTATTGGTCATTGGGGCTGGGCACTATTAATGGCAAATGGCGTCGAACCCGAGTCACATCTCAGCTCTTCCCCATGTTTTCACTCGGCCTCTCCGTCTCCGCATCTTGCTCAATCTCCCTTTCTCCTCCGGTCCTTTCATTGCCTGATCTTTTTTTTTTTTTTGTCCAACCAATCTCAGTTCAGTGATCGATGAGAAGAATTCTTCAAAACTTAATACTCGACGAGAAGAACTCCGGCGATAAAATTTTAAAAAATAAATTTCAAAATTTTTACTATTCAATCAAGCGAGTTCTCCTTTCAATCTTTTTTCTATTTGTAGTTCATTTAACCTCGTTGATTTCTCTTTCCAGAGTTTTTACTTTTTAAATTTCGAGTTTTAAAGATTTGTCCCTCTCTATTTTAAGGTTCTTATGCGAAACTCTGGTTATCAGATTTCCCTCCTTGTCTGATCGACATATATGGTGCATGCCTTTCGATGTCATTTGGATAAAAACCACTAGTTTAATGCTAATGGCTGTCAGAATGGTTGACAGGCTCACTTACCAGTGCTTACCCGACATATTTCATTGTATATGTCTGCAATTCATTGAGTTTCATAATAAATGTGTTCATACTTTCTCCTGGTTTTTGCTGAAATTGAAATATTAAACTTCTGAGCTTGATGGCTTGGGGGAGAAAAATATGTTAAGTGCTGTCTACCAGTTTATAAAATCCATGAGCAGAGATGCAAATGAAAATTTTTCAGATCTTTTCAGGTATACAATAAAAGCAAAGAGTCTGATTGTTTTATCTTACAGTAACAATTCTATTCGCTACAAATCAGTTTCAATGAATTATGGAACATACTTTCTTCTCCACTTCTTTGCTGCCTAATATTTTCTTTGTTGATTTTTAGTTCAAGACCAGCACCTAAGACCTAATCATATCATCGAATATGTGATGGAACATGATTGGAAGAAGTGGTCGGTCTGCATCTGACTTTTGACAGTTGTAGTCAATTAATGAAGTAATGCTGAAGTTGGCTAACCATTCTGATAAGATAGTTTGTCTTTTGGTTGTATAGGTTGGACCGGTTGGTAGATCCTTGTTTTTCCTGTCGTTTTGTAATTCTTGGCAGTGTTGTGACTCCTTCTTCTTCTTCTTTGTTTTTTTTCCCTCAACAAGGTTATGAATATTATTATAATTTCAAATGCGTATTTGTGTTATTCACTATTCTTGCAAGCTGGCTTGGTGTTGATTTTAGCTGTGTTGATACATAAATATTTGTTATGTGTGATCATTATCTGCATCTGGGCTAAACAGAATTTGGAAAGAAACAATATTTGAAATTCGAAGACAACTTTAGCTTGTTTCATGATTTTTTTTTTTTTTTATCCCAGGTGGTGTAATGTCATGCCAAAACTTAGTTCAGTCAAATCTGTGTATAAATCTTTCCTATGGCTTTGTGAATGGAACCATGACCCTACCCGACCTGACCCGGACCCGAATCAAACCTGTATACTATGGATTGGGTTGGGTTATTAATGGACCCGACCTGACCTGAATGATTTATTGGATCAATAAATTTGATTATGAACCCGACCCGACCCGACCTGATCTTTTATTAGATTGGGTTCGGGTCCAATATCAAGACCCGAACAAGAAATCGGGTCGGGTTGGGATCAAGCATAACCCGACCGAACCCAATCCATTTGCAGCCTAATCAATATGGTAGCATTCAAATAGTCATCCTGGGCAACAAGGTGTGCATTAGGTTTTGGATCTAGTTGGGCTATCTATTATGGGCCAGTTCGGCTAAGATCATCTAAATTAAAAATGAAAAAAAATAATTAGAAAGAGAAAGAAATATCTAGCAATTTTTTCTCCCTTCTTTATTTATCTAAGTTTTTTGTTAACTCATTCACATCTAAAATTTCTTTTGAGTAATCTTTAAGTGTTTCAAACAGAAACAATAATATATAACACTCTTTCATTTTATTTCTTTGTAAAATTTTGTTTCGAGTTTTCTTTTCTTCCATAACCTTATCCTCCTCGTCCTCCATCTTCTCATCTTCTTGAAGGGCCTGAGAAAATTTGAAAAAGGTTTTCATATCAGCCATCCACAGTCTTCTTACGGAGCTAGCATTCTAGGGAAGGTGATCCCTCAAGGCTTCGTTTGAATTTTTCATAGAGGCCAGATGTTCTGTATAGGTATGAGGCAATGTCTAGACCATCTACTATGTACCATCAGTAGTGGTGTTCATCAACCCGTGATAAGGTATGGATCTAATCGTATATATATATATATTTGCTATTAGATCATGCATCGGTTAGATTGATGTATGTTGATTTTATTTTCAACATCTATATTTTATTCATATCTTATCTTGATCCTATAGGGTAGGTGTTTAGAATTGTTTTAACTCCTGATTTCATGATTAATAACATTTTAATCTAATATGCTTTTGCTGGTTTAAAAAAAAATTCATGCATGAAATCCTACCCTAGTTTTCTAGTACTTTTATTGGATCAAAACTTTACTATAGTATTTATGTCAAATCAATGTCAAGCCCTTCTGAATACAATTCATTTTAATCTATCTTGGCATCCAATTAATCCTAATTTGATCTTGAATGAATGCTAAACTATTTCAAGGTGATGATTTTAATCTCAGACTATTGGTTACTTAATTATTACCAATCTTGTTAATTTATATCTTAATTATAAGCCTGATAGAATGCCTTTGATATCTAATTTAGATCTAGTTATCTAATTTTGATCAAGGAGAAAGAGATATTTGGAATTGTATGTTATCTAAAGGGCAAAATTTTAGAATTGGCATGGAGATACTAAGTTGCAAAGCATTCTTGAAAAGTGACCATACTTTGACATAAATATATATATATATATATATTGTGATGGATCTAAGTGATCAAATAGCTTACTAGCATTTGAGTGATAAGATCACATGTTCAATTTGATAAACTTACTGAGGTTGGATAGAATGGAACATGTGAATTTTGGATTAAGCACTTTTAATTTTAGAAGATTTAGATTTCTCAAATTTTGATGATGAAATTTTTTTAAGGAGAGGAGAGTGTGAAATCCAGTCCAATTGGGCCTTTTCTAGGCCAAAGTAGATAGTTCCAACTGACTTCAACCCAATTCAAAAAAAAAGGATTGGAATAGAGAAACCCCGATCCCCTGCTCGATCCATACCAGTCATGCAACGATGGTTGGTAAGAGTGAGCAGAGGTCGATACGAGGATCGTGGGGCTAGGATGAATCGGCTAGTGGCTATTGGAAACTGTCGCAACTAGCAAAATGATCGGATTTATCCATCATTGAGTCAGCTTTATCCCCATTCGAAGATCCAAAATTTAAACCCCCTACCCTCAATAGAATCCTTCCTAAAACCCCTCTCCAACTTCCTCTATTTCTTCCTCCTCTCTAGCAACCAAAAATCCAAGCTCAGTCACCCAAACCCCCACCTCTCTTTCATTCTTAAGACCCTCATTTCCTTTGGTCTAGGAGTTTGAACTTGCTCTGCCCCTTTTGCTGCCGGGAATGAGGCCACCAACTATATCCCTGCTGTCGCCACCCCTTGCCGGTAAGCTCCACTCCCCCTCGATTTTTCTTTTGGCTATTGGTATCACTGCCATGGCAGCAAGGAAAAAAGTCTATTTTCTTTATTTCCTGCTCTCGACTCCTCTATTGCTAGTTGGAACGTCCCTTGCCATCATCGACTATGCCGCTTGACACCCCCTCCTGGTCATGCTCCATCAAGCCACCCTTGCCCCCCTCCCTTTCTTTGGCCTCCCTCACAAGGAGGCCCCCTGTTTTGCCAAACAGGAAGAGGGAAAAAGAAAAAAAGAAAGGAAAAGAAAGAAAAGGGAAGGAAAAAAAGAAGAGAGAGGAGAGAGAAAATAAAGAAATAAATAAGTAAATAATAAAAAATCAAGTGGGTGATCAATCCTGAATTCATTTGGTTTATTTGATTTAATCTAGACTAATTCTTTATCAATCAAACTAGATTCTCATCTTTTGGATCCAATGGCTACCTGAATCAAATCCATAACCAGATCTGACCTTGACCTGACTGAGAGTGTCTCTCATCATTTTAGTCTCTTTTTTCTTAAATTTAAGGTTAACTATGAAATTAACTTGTTTTGCCAAAGCCTTCAATTAGTAGAGGAGTTCCAGATCTAGGATTTGAGTCATATGTCCCTGGTAAGATCATTTTCGGTAAGTTATCTCTACCTCTAATATATTTTATTATGCATGATTTGATTTAAAGTTTAATTATTGTTATGTTATTATACTCAAAGAAGCACCTTATATGCTATACATGGACATGATTTAGCAAAATGTTGAATTAAATATGCATGAATATTTGAAAATAGATTGCATTTCATTGCATCAAAATATATATTATTTATTGATTATAGTGCTCTCTAGTTCAACCATGATCATATAAGTTAGGATATAATCTCCTTCTAGGCCTTCAGTGGGGCAATCACCGGTACATGACTGATAAACAGTATTTGTAGTCATGAGCTAGTTTCCTTTTAGGCCTGGCTAAGAGGAGCGATTGCTGGCACATGCTGAGAAAGCATGTTTCTTGTATGATATCAAAGCTGGTATCCTTTTGGACCTCCAGTGAGGTAATCACTCGTATATGATTGATGGACAATATGTATACTCATAATCTAGTCTCTTTTAGGGCTAGCCATGGGCTGATAGAGGCTATTAGTGGGGGCACTAGGATCAGACATAGATTACTAGGCCCTATTTAGTTTACTTAGTCATGATCACAATTTTGTAAGAAAGTAAGATTGAGTTGTAATAAGGTGAGACTAGTTGATTTGTCTCGACCTAGTCCAGTATATTGAGTCCTGTACATCAGTATGAGTCCAGTATGAATCCAAATTTTGTATAAGGGTTATCCTATTTTGGAGTTCCACTAGGCCTCATTCAGGAGCCAAAGGTAATTACATCAGCTTATGGGATCTCAATTGATATACCCAAAAGCCCTCCAGGTGCCCTGATTCCCTCCAAATGCCATTTTAGATGCTAGATTCTTCCCAGATGCTTCCAGAATATTTCATATGCCAGGAGCCCATGTTTTTCAGGTTATTCCAGCACTCCAGGCCTTAAAATTCCAAGCCCAGGAAGCAAGCCCAAGCATGAAGAACCAAGATTCCAAGGAATATGCTGATACCAGGGCACCCCAGCTTCCAAAGCCCAAAGCCCATGCACCAATCCAAAGGAGGATGACCCCTTGCTACCCCTTGAAGCCCAACACACCTAGGATAGGCATCCTCCATAAGTTGACCAAGTCCAACATGATGGAAGAGTTCAAATACAAGGAGTTTGAGTTTTTATTTCATTCAACTTGTATACTCCTAGTTCTAGGTTTATTTTATAATCTTTCTCCCACTTAAATTATGTAAACCTATTCTAACTAGGAGAAGACTTGTAATCCCTTTAGGAGAGGGCATGGGAACTCTATAAATACCCCACCCCCTCCCCCTCTTGTAATCATCTCTTTCTTATGAATACAACTTGCTGAAATTTTGTGATATTACCTTGTGTTTGGAGTTCTAGTGTTGGTTATCTTGTTCTTGTGTGCTCTCCTTATATTCCCGAACCCTGCTGCCCTAGCTTCCATCTGCATCCTTGGAGATCAGCCATGGTCAGAGGAAGATGCCCTAGCTGCTGCCCTAATCAAGCAATTGCTTCTTCCCCGGGACATCCATACCTAAACCTAGTTCTTTCAATTCTAAACCCTAGTTTCTTATTTCTTTATTTAATTGCTATTTTGATTGCCCCTGATGCTTGCAGGATCCCCGAGGTGTTTCACCTCCCCTGAGGAGGCCTTTTTTGCTTCCAGGACTACCTAGATCAGCCATCAGATTCAAGGGAACCGAGGCTTCTTCTTCCAGGCTCCGATCAGAGTGTGAGTGATCCCTTCAATTATTGAATTTATAATCTCTGATCGGTAAGAAACATTCTCTTCTCTTAATTTATGATTTATTGAAGATTAACTATCCTAAGCCAGAAATTTCTCAATTTTCAGGTCCTGTCTTTTATTTATCTTGCATGATTCAGCCTGCAATATGATGATTTTTAGAATTGCTGATTACCTGCTAGTTTTTACTTTACTTTTGAGAAATTAGCCTACAAACCTAATTCTAAAAATCATAAAAAAAAAATTAGTTTATTATTTTTCCTACATATTTAGCATTCTTAGAGTCATCCCACATCAGCTATAGTCAAAGGGACCAAGAGAGTGAAGTGAGAGTGGATGGCTATCCTTGATTGTTTTTGAAAATATGTTATAGTCAAATATGCATAATTAAAAATCTATATTGATTGATCTAACAAATTTGACTGACTTATGTTTTATGAAGAATTATTTAATTTTATATTTCATGAATTAGAGGTTGTGATAATTTACTAGGCTCATATAGTTTATTATATATTTTCTTCTTTTTTTATATGCTATGAAGTAGTCGGGGCTTGGGATCATGCTGTGAGGAGCATAGAAATTGGATAAATTATTAATTTGCTCCTTGAAAAAAAACTGGCTAGACTTATTCGGCTTTGTTTAGTGGTTAGAAAGTTGGATTAATTAAGTTTTGAATAATTTGGAATTAAAAAGGTAGGCCTTCCATATTCAATAGGATAAATTCTAAGGATATGCGGCTATATGTGGCACCTCTGCTGACATGGAGCCCGTTGGCGGCCATGCTGGCAAGAGATCTGATATGGCACCTTCACTGATGTGGAGCCCATTGGTGGCCATGCTAGCAGAGATCCGCCACCTAAACATGGGGGCCCAACGAAGAGCCAAGGCAAGCCCTCCTACCGAGGTCAGCTCTCAGCCGGAGTTGTGCTCATGGGATGAGCCCTCCATCTGAGGCTAGCTCCTAGCCAGGGTCGTGCTCATGTTGCCAAGGCGAGCCCTCCGGTAGAGGTCAGCTCCCAGCCGGAGTCGTGCTCACAGGACAAGCCCTCCATCTGAGGTCAGCTTTCGACCAGGGTCGTGCTCATACTGCTAAGGCGAGCCCTCCTGCCGAGGTCAGCTCCCAGCCAGAGTTGTGCTCATGAGGCGAGCCCTCCGTCTGAGGTCAGTTCTTGGCCGGGGCCGTGCTCACGCTGCCAAGGATGGACCTTCAGAAGGGAGGTCTCTCCCTACCATGCGAAGGCCAGAATTCCTGCCAGCGACGAAGGAGGGAAAGATCAATAGAATTCAAACCACGGCACGGGAGTCCCTGTCCACCTGCAACCTCCAGGAGGTGGTGCATGCCCTGCCATTAGTTCAAGCTCTACGACACGTCGCCCGCATGCTTTGTGCAAGGTGAGTTCCGTCAGGCCCGAGGCCCTGTAATGTACCGCCACGTCCACCACCGTATGACTGAAGGACACTGACCCGCGCGGCGTAAGACCCAGAGTTCCCCCAGGAGGAGGATCCTATCGAGACCCTAGGCCTGCAACACATCGACGATCCCTTCTAAAATAGAAGTGCCACACCATGGCTCGGGGCCCACAAAAAAAGGGGGCATGGCACCCTAAAAGGAACACTAAGATAAAGCCCCCGGACGAGCTCTGAGCCATGGGAGATACAAAAGAGAAAAGAGAAAAAGGTAAAGGAGGTAAGTAAGAAGGTAAGCAAACAGAGGGAGCAAAGGGGCAAGGAACCACTCGAGTGGACCTCCCAAGCTCTCTCGTTTCTCTCAACCCATCTCTGTTCCATTTTTCACCCTCTACACGGAGAGTCCCCGGACACTCCGTCATAGAGGTTCTGTTTTCCTCGATTGTCCCACTGATTTGATCATTGGAGTGTTCCCGCCGGAATCCCTAGCACGGGTATCCTCTGTTTTGCAAGGCAACGAACCCAGGAGTCGACCAAAGAGGGGGAGGACCTGGCCCTCAATGGTGGGACCAGCCCAACATGTCGGAGTTGCAGGCCACGGTGATCTTGGCGGCAACAGATTGGCACATCGGGAAGGGGGAGGAAGAGTTGGAGTGAAGAGCTCTGGCCACTCGCCATCAACAATCGGTCCATTGGGAAGCTGGCAGGGATGACATCCTAGGGGCAGGGATAATCCCAAAGAAGGCTAGGGGAAGAGACGACACCCTTAACAACGACCGGGGCCCCACCTCAGGAAGGATCTCTGAGGATTTTGGCACCTATCTGGCATCCATCGCTGTTCCCCTTCGATAGCCCACCCTCGAATCAACAGAGAGGCTGAGGCGACAAGCCGTGCCATCCTGCTAGGGATCCACACAGGGCTGGATGAAGCAATAGACAAGGCCTGACCCCGGGGGGCAGCCTGCTGGTAAAGAATAGCATGCTATTGCAACACCCGTAAAGGGCCCCAGCAAGGGGGTCGAGGCCCAACTGGGCGGAGCCTACTACCTCGCCAGCCTCGATGCCTCCTGATGCTTGTGAACCTGGAACACGAGTAATTTAAAAGGGCACTACCGGTGATGTAAGACTTTTTCTCAATTATTTAAGTTCATTTTTCGTGTAACTTTGTCTTTCACCTATACAGGAACGTCTCCGTTCGACTCAAAGTCCGGCGGACTAAACCCGGAAACTTACGAAGCTCGGCACTCTAAGCCCGAAAACTTACGAAGCCCGGCACTCTAAGCCTGGAAACCTATAAAGCCTGGCACATGAAGCCAGTAGCCCCATCTCCGAGGTCACGAGACACCAGCAGCCCCGCCTCCGAGGTCAGGAGACACCAGCAGTCCCGCCTTGGAGGTCTGGAGACACCAGCAGTCCCGCCTTGGAGGTCTGGAGACACTCTACCACCGTGCTCACAGTCCAAAGGTGGTGGCGGGACAACCCGCCATCTATTGCTTGACTCACAGTTTGGCACCTTCAAGCTGAGCCTCCTAGCACACCCCCACTCTTCGCCGTGCTCACAGTCCGGAGGTGGCTGCGGGACAACTTGCCATCTATCGCTTGACTCACAGTTCGGTACCTTCAAGCCAGGCCCTCCAGCATGCCCTTACTATTCACCGTGCTCACAGTCCGGAGGTGACAGTGGGACAACCCACCATCTACCGTTTGACTCACAGTTCGGCACCTTCAAGCCGGGCACCCCAGCAGGCCCGCACTCTTCATCATGCTCACAGTTCGAAGGTGGCGGCAAGACAACCCGCTATCTATCACTTGATTTACAGTTCGGCACCTTCAAGCTGGGCTCCCAGCAAGCCCGCACTCTTCGCCATGCTCACAGTCTAGAGGTGGCGGCGGGACAACCCACCATCTACTGCTTGACTCACAGTTCGGCACCTTCAAGCCAAGCCCCCCAGAAGGCCCGCACTCTTCATCGTGCTCACAATCCGGAGGTGGCGGCGGGATAACCCACCATCTACCACTTGACTCATAGTTCGGCACTTTTAAGCCGAGTCCCTCCAGCAGGCCTGCACTCTTCGCCGTTGCTCACAGTCCAGAGATGGTGGTGGGACAACCCGCCATCTACCGCTTGACTCACAGTTCGGCATCTTCAAGCCAAGCCCCCCAGCAGGTCTGCACTCTTCACCGTGCTCACAATCTGGAGGTGGCGGCGGGACAACCCGCCATCTACCGCTTGACTCATAGTTCGGCACCTTCAAGCCAGGCCCCCCAGTATGCCCACACTCTTCACCATACTCATAGTCTGGAGGTGGCGGCGGGACAACCCACCATCTATCGCTTGACTCATAGTTCAGCACTTCAAGCCAGGTCCCTCCAGCAGGCCCGCACTCTTCACCATGCTCACAGTCTGTAGGTGGCGGCGGGACAACCCGCCATCTATCGCTTGACTCACAATTTGATACCTCCTAGCCGGGCCCCCTAGTAGGCATGCACTCTTCATCGTGCTCACAGTCTAGAGGTGGTGGCGGGACAACCCGCCACTTATCGCTTGACTCATAGTTTGGTACCTTCAAGCTAGGCCTCCCAACAAGCCCGCACTCTTCGTCGTGCTCATAATGTGGAGGTGGCGGTAAGACAATCCACCATCTACCGCTTGACTCACAGTTCGGCACCTTCAAACTGGGCCCCCCAGTAGGCCTGCACTCTTCACCGTGCTCATAGTCCGAAGGTGGCGATGGGACAACTCGCTATCTACCGTTTGACTCACAGTTTGGCACTTCCAAGTCGGGTCCCTCCAGCAGGCCCGCACTCTTTGCCACGCCCACAGTCCGGAGGTGGAAGCAGGACAACCTGCCATCTACCGCTTGACTCACTGTTTGGCACCTTCAAGTCGAGCCCCCCAGTAAGCCTGCACTCTTCACCATGCTCACAATTCGGAGGTGGCAGCAGGACAACCCGCCATCTATCGCTTGACTCATAGTTCGGCACCTTCAAGCCGGGCCCCGTAGCAAGCATACACTCTTCACCATGCTTATAGTCCGGAGATGGTGGCGAGACAACCTGCCATCTATCGCTTGACTCACAGTTCGGTACTTTCATGCCGGGCCCCCCAATAGGCCCACACTCTTCACCATGCTCACAGTCCGGAGGTGGCGGTGGGGCAACCTGTCATCTACCACGTGACTTACAGCTTGGCACACCAATAAGCTCGGTACCCCACAGCCTCCTAGCCTTGCTCATAGCCCGGAGGTGGCACCAACATGCCATCTACCGCGTGACTCAGCTTGGCAAATCGAGAAGCTCGATGCCCCCACCCTCACTCACAACCAAGAGGTGGCACCAAGAAGCTGTCTATTGTGCGACTCATAGCTCAGCGACCCAAAGGACTCCAGAAGCCACTTGCACTCATGCCCGCATGACCCCAAGTTTGGCGGAACTGAGGCGGGATGCCAGCGGAGTACCCCAAGCTGGCCTCAGGATTCTAGCATCACCCCATGATAGTCGGAGCCCCAGGGTGGGCTCACGATGACCATGAAAGCCTATCTCCCTACCACGAAGACTTTAAGAAGCAGAAGGCAAAGGAAAGTAGAAAACACAAGACATTCTGGTTGAGGGGAAAGGAAAAGTTGTACTGATTGGGACGTTCTTCACGTCGGAAAGGAGCTCCCAACGGCCTGGGAAGCCATACAACTGATGCAAGACCAAAAAAAAAGAAGGAAAAAAAAAAGAGAGAGAGGTACATATGATTAAGGGAAAAATAGAACTTTCATTAGTCAAAAAACTCTTACACAGTGAAAACCCCTGACAAGCCGAGAAGTTTTTTTTAGAGTCCCAGTTATAAAATGAAGAGAGAAAAAGGTTGCCCGACCAATGGGCGGATCCCCTCCGACTCTGGACTCTACCCTCGAGGACTGGCGGGAGATGTTCCAGTCCCTTCTACCCGAGAAAGTAGGTGCCCTTC
This sequence comes from Areca catechu, assembly GCA_021397845.1. Classification (NCBI taxonomy): domain Eukaryota; kingdom Viridiplantae; phylum Streptophyta; class Magnoliopsida; order Arecales; family Arecaceae; genus Areca; species Areca catechu. The sequence continues at coordinate 193,750,930 of CM038039.1, forward strand.
CTCAAGGACACCCTGGACCCTGGATGATAAGGGTCTAATGCCGCCTCTACTGCCCTATCCTTGGAGGTCACCGATCTTGTGATTCCAAGGGCAGCTCAATGGCTTCACGTTAAGCCCCCTCTGGTAGTGCTAGGGCAGCCATGGCCTTCTCCATAGTGACCATGACCCTAGCTACCACCTCCTCTTCGAAGACGTCCAGTCTTGTAAACTGAGGGGTGGCCTCAACAACTCCCTCTTTTCACCTCTAGGGCCTCTCCCCCTTCTCATCCTTCTGGAGAATTTCGAGCTCGGCGGATTTCTTCTCCCAACCAGATGCCCTCGCCTTGGCAACGTCCGGTTGCTCTTGAAGAGCCATCACATGGCCCTCCAGTTCCTCGACTGAGAACCTAAAGTCCACTAGAAGCCCTCCCTCAGTACAGGCCGAGGGAGAGGGATTGAAAGAGAAAGACATGAGAAGCAGGGCTCCAAAGCCTAGAGCATGAAGGGGATTGAAAAAGAAAGGGGGAAGGAAGTGCACATTGGAAAGTTGGTCACTTGCGCTTAAAAGACCTTTAAAAAGGTAGAGGAGCAGGTCCTTTGCAATAAAGTCTACCACCCCTGTTGCCTCGTTTTACTAAAAGCATGCACCTCTTCAAATCCTTAGCCAACCAGGAGATTCCATGCACCGGCATCAAGCAGCCCCAACACTTCGGTTCACGGGCAGTCACTCCGATTCGGATGGGGCATTTATGACCCCTTTTAAAGAAGGGCGACGTGGCGCCACCCCATTGGAGTGGAGGTGTGATCTCCGGGGTGCGGGCACTCGAGATATTGATGGCATAGTAGGTGTGCTCCTCCACATCAACACGATCATTACTCCCTTCGTCCCGAGCGCTGTTTCATCCTCTGGGCTCAGGAGTAGGGGGCATCTAATATGGCACCTCCGCTGACATGGAGCCCGCTAACGGCCACACTGGCAAGAGATCTGATGTGGCACCTCCATTGATGTGGAGCCCGCTGGTGGTCACGCTGGCAAGAGAAACGCCACTTAGACATGGTGGCCTGACGAAGAGCCAAGGCGAGCCCTCTTGTCGAGGTCAGCTCCCAATCAGAGTCGTGCTTATGGGGCAAGCCCTTTATTTGAGGCCAACTCCCGGTCGGGGTCGTGCTCATGCTACCAAGGCAAGCCCTCCTGCCGAGGTCAGCTCCCAGCCGGAGTCATGCTCATGGGACGAGCCCTCCGTCTAAGGTCAGCTCCTAGCCGGGGTCATGCTAATGCTGCCAAGGTGAGCTCTCCTGCCGAGATCAGCTCCCAGTCGAAGTTGTGCTCATGGGACGAGCCCTTTGTCTGAGGTCAGCTCCCAGTCGGGATCATGCTCATGCTGCTAAGGCGAGCCCTCTTGCCGAGGTCAGCTCCCTGCTGGAGTCATGCTCATGAGGTGAGCCCTCCGTTGAGATCAGCTCCCGGCCGAGGTGATGCTTATGCTGCCAAGGGTGGGCTTCCCAAAGGAAGGTCTCTCCCTGCCATGTGAAGGCCAGAATTCCCGCCAGCGACGAAGGAGGGAAAGATCAACAGAAATTCAAACCATGGCACGGGGGTCCCTATCCACCTGCAACCTTCGAGAGGTGGCGCACGCCCTGCCATTAGTTCAAGCTCTACGACACGCCACCCACATGCTCTACGCAAGGTGAGTTCCGCCAGGCCCGAGGTCCTATAATGTGCCACCACGTCCACCACCGTACAACTGAAGGACACTGACCCACGCGGTGCGAGATCCAGAGATCCCCCAGGAGGAGGATCCTGCCGAGGCCCCAAGCCCTGCAACACATTGACGGCCCCTCCTAAAATAGAGGCGCCATACCATGGCTTGGGGTCCAAAAAAAGGGGGCATGGCACCCTAAAAGGGACACCAGGACAAAGCCCCCGGATGAGCTCTGGGCCATGGGAGATACAAAAGAGAAAAGAGAAAAGGTAAAGGAGGTAAGTAAGAAGGTAAGCAAACAGAGGAAGCAAAGGGGCAAGGAACCACTCGAGTGGACCTCCCAAGCTCTCTCGTTTCTCTCAACCAATCTTCATTCCATTTTTCACCCTCTACACAGAGAGTCCCCAAGCTCTCCGTCACAGAGGTTCTGTTCCCCTTGATCGTCCCACTGACTTGATCGTCAGAGTGTCCCCGTCGGAATTCCTGGCACAGGTCTTTGTTTTGCAGGGCAACAAACCTAGGAGCCGACTGGAGAGGAGGAGGACCTGGCCCCCGATGGCAGGGCCCGCTCGATACGTCGGAGCTGCAAGCCATGGTGATCTTGGCAGTAACATGGCCGTCTGTTGTACATCTGGCTCAAGTCTCGGATCGAGATGTGACTGTCTTGATTCCCTGGGAAGAGCATAAATACAAGGAGGCAAATCCTTTTTTTTTTTATTCAAGAGAGAAGGAAGAATCATGATCAATTTGGATTTCTTTCCCCTTATTCGATAGGATTTTCAAATTGTAATTCATAGGCTCATGCCCAGTAGGACTCTTTCCAGCATGAGTCCTATATGAAATCAAATAATGCACACGGGAATTGATTTTCTAATAGAAAAGAAAATTTTTATATGGTTACTACCAAATATATTTACTACGTACCATATTTTTTTGTGCATGCTATTAAAACTATGTCACCATATAATTAAATTATTGTAGTGAGCCTAAGAGAATTCATCCATCATTAAGGTATATGCATAAGTGGTACTGTCACGTAGTTGTAAGAAATAGGATCATCTTTCTAGATTAGCTTACACAAATCAAAAATTCATTAATTAAATAGCTATAGATAAAAAATGTCATTGACAAATCAGATAAAAAATCATGGAACAAAGTCCTCATCATAGAATAAGAAAAAAGATGCAGTTTTATATCTGGTCTAATAAATTTGAGCACCAAATCTAAGTATATCTCACGAAAGAAGAAGATGATGCTCTCTCTCCTCATCCTTCAATGCATATCCATCCATTGTACATGCCCTCCAAACCCAAATTTGGGTATTGGACTCTATACAAAATCATACTTGAATTAGGACTCAACAATAGAAAATATACTCAAAATAATACTTGATAATAAAGAAGTATACTCAAATTAGGACTCAATAATAAAAAAAAATGCTAGAATTGTACTCCCATAACTGTTGAAATTTGTCTAAAATTTAATATTGTCTCTAATGAAAAATTCATAAAAAAACCCAACAAATATTATTAAAGATTCTGTTCACAAAGCAGCTAGTATCTAGTTGATTGTAATACCTTCTAGTTGAACCCCCTACAGCATCATTAATAATCATGCCAGCTATACTAACTAGAAAATTTGTACCAATCAGTACAAGATAAAATATGATCTACCCAGAAAAGAAAGTATTTAAAATTTTAAAAAGATATTTATGATTTATAAATAGTTTTATGTCAATTCAAAATGATGATTACCAGTGTGAAAATAAATTTAATTGTTACAAGTTTTCACAATCTAAAGGAAATTGCATACTAACTAAAGAAATAATAATTAATGTCAATGCTTCTATATTAATTCATTATACATTTAAGGAAAGAGAAGAAAAATCCTTCTGAGCATTATATTAGTGGCAGCAAATGAATCCAGCAATATCTTTGGAATTAGTTATGTGCATATATACCACCACAATTGATCATGGTATTTGTGATGGTAGAATTTTGCCACTACTAATCACTATAATATTAGTAATGATGCTATTATTGTCACATACTATGTATGATATTAATGACAATGTATCTATTGCCATCACTATTGCAATAAACATTAGTGACAAAAAATCAAGCTATCACCAAAAAATTATTATTATTGTGGCGATATCTCATATTCACCATTAAAAGTGATTTCGGTGCCAAATTTTTTTTGCTTGCCAACATGTATAAGATTGTAGCGGCCACATTTTTGTGACTATATATATATGCTATCATCACTGATACTAGATATTTTATGGTAAGAAATATTATTGCCACAAAAAAGATTCACATTAGTGATAACTTTGAACGATCATCAAAAAAGCATAGTATTATTAGTGATTCCAACTAGTTCTTACTAAAAAGTTACCACTGAAAAGATGAATTCTTGAAGTGCATCTTATCTGGATGGAAGACTTTAGAAGCCATAAATTATATAGCTAGAGATAAAGGAGCTTTTGTCGAGTATCATCGAACCAATCCTGGTACTAGATAAATATATTTAGAAGATAATTTCAGAGTTGGACTAAAAGGTATTGGCACCTACAAGTTGATGCTACAAAGTAGTCATACCTTGCTCCTACATGATGTTAACCATGCACCAGATATTTGACAAAACTTGATTTCTATAATTGTGAAGTTTGGGATATAATTTGAACTTCCATAGTACTTGTATTGATATGTATTTAGGGACAACTTATTATGGCTCTAGTTATTTATTAGATGATTTTACAAAATTGGATGTAGATTATAGTGCATATGTTAGTTGTGATGATTGTTGTTTTTCATTGATAACTTCTTCAAGTAGTGTGAATGATGATGTGAATGTATAGTATGCTAAAGTAGGGTATATTGGATAAGAGAAAATGAAAAGACTAGCTAGAGAAGGCTTTTTGGGCTCATTCCCTAAAATAGAATTGCCCACTTGTGATCATTGTATAGTAGAAAAAATAACCAAAAAATCATTTGGTAAAGTAAGCTAAGCAAAATCTCCATTACAATTAATCCACTTTAATATTTGTGGTCCAATATATGTGAGGCAAGGTAGGGGCCTCATATTTAATCATATTTATAGATGACTTTACATGTTTTGGTCATATTTACTTGATTGCCCATAACTTAGAGGCATTAGATGGCTTTATGCAATATTCGAGTTTAGTTGAGAATCAATTAGATAAAATAATTAAAGTGCTAAGAACTGGTCATGAGCATGAATATTTATCCGAGCAATTTAGGAGCTCTATGACAAGAAAGGTATAAATCAATAATTCACTATTTCTAAAACTTGGTAATAAAATGATATTAAAGAAAGAAGAAATAAAGTACTTTTAAAGATGGTCAAGTCAATGATGGTTCAAGTGAACTTTTTTATTTCATATTGGAAAGATACTCTTTTGACTATTGCTTATATATTGTCATATGCCCTCTAAATCTATCCCTTCCACATCTTATGAATTATGGATAGGTACGAAACTTAATAATTTATAACCTTATAGGTCTATGGCTATATTCATGGTATCTTTTACAAATATGAAAAATTAGATTCAAGAGAAAAGAAGTATAACTTTATAAGATACTTGGAACACTTCAAAAGGCATATATTCCCTAGCAAGCAAGCAAATGAAAGTTGGACTAAAATTAAATCACGAGATATCACATTCTTAAAAATGATTTTGCTAGTAGAGGTGAGATAAATAAGACTTATCAATTTTTCAAGATGGAAGATCCTTAGATCGGTCATGCATTTGTACAACAAGTTAAGATAAATGAGGATTACCTCAATCTCATGGACTTAGTGGGAGCAACATATTGCCTAGTGGATCAATTCCACAAGAATTATGATTATGTAAGAGCACTTATAAAAGTATCCCTTGTCATTATTTTGGCATCAAATGGAAAGCTTTTATAATAGCTTCGCATGATAATGCTAAGCCTAAAATAGTTAGAGAGGCTCTCTCATTCCCCCCAAAGGAAGAGTGGAAGAAGGTGGTGGAGGAAGAGGTGGAGTCCATGAAATCAAATAATGTCGGGGACTTGGTTGATTTTCGATCTGACTGTAAGGTAATTAGGAATAAATAGGTTCTTAAATTTAAATGAAAGTCAAATAGATCTATTGAGAAATATAATGTTCACATAGTGGTGAAAGGTTATACACTTATATTCAACATAAGATATAGATTATGAGGAAACATTCTCCCTAGTATTTAGGTTTGCTTCCATTTACCTTATTCTAGCTATCATTGCATATCTAAATTTGGAATTATATCAAATGGATGTTAAGATAGTATTTTTTTCAATAAAGAACTAGATAAGGAAATCTATATAGAGCAACTTACAGATTTTGTTGTAAAAGACTTGAAGTGCAAAGTTTGCAAGATTCAACTATCTATTTATGGCCTAAGATAGTCATCTAGATAATAATATCTAAGATTTCATCAAACTATAACTTTTTATAAATTTTTAATAATCAATGAAGATCATTGTGTATATGCCAAATGCTTGGAACATAAATTTATGATTTTATCATTATATGTGGGTGATATTTTATTGACTAAGAGTGATAAGAGCTTGTATCACCATAAAAGAATAACTATTTCCAAATTTTGAAATGAAAGATATAGAAAAAGCAATTTATATGCTTGGTGTTAAAATCTTTAGAGATTATTTGAAAAACTTGCATTGACATAGGAACCTTATATTAAAAATATCTTGAAACAATTTAACATAGAATATTGTAACCCTAAGACACTCTTATAGCAAGAGGCTAAGAACTGAACTTAAAAATGTGTCCTAGGAGTATAAATAAGAAGGAAAAAAAAAGGCTAATATTCTTTACTCCAATACTATTAGATGTTTGATGTATGTTATAATGTATATATAGCCTAATATATGCTATTTCATTGGGTTAGTAAGCCACTATTAAGCGAATCCTATAAAGTTGCATTGGAAAGAGGTCAAAAGGATCTAGAGATATTTTAAAGGCATTGCATATTATTCTCTATGCTATTGGGAAAATGATTTACGCTTGAGGAGTTATTTAGATTCCAATTGGGCAAGAGAACTGAATGGGCACAAATTGACTTCAGGATATATATTCTTGCTTAGTAAATAGTACAATCTCTTAAAATAGTAAGAAACAAATATTGACCACCTTATCCATGGTGGAGGCTGAGTTTATTGTTTGTTCAACCGCAATGTAGGAGACAAGTTAGCTAGGACTATTTCTACAAAGTTTAAGTCTTATAGCTATTTCTTACAAAACCCATGATGGTTCAATGTGATGTCAAGCTATCATTGCACATAGAAGGATCCTAAGTTTCATAGTAGGATGGAGCAGATTGATACAAATAATTTTGTTAGAGACATGGTAGCATAAAAAAAAGAGATGCATAAAAATATTTTTACCTAGCTAATGATTGCAGACTTCCTAGAGATATATTTTTTCTGATATTGAATCTCTGAGATTACTAGAGTTTAGTGAGAAATTATGTTATGATCACCATGACTTTAATATATAACATTCTATCATTAATAAATTGATATTTGTTCCACATTAATTTATATTATATTATGGTTGAATGAAACATTTTTTTTATAAAATTAGCACTAATGCATACATTAAAAGTATATCACCGGGTATATATATGTTGTTTTTTACACAAGTAACCATCTCAAGCACTGCATGAGTAAGCTAAGATGAAACGATATGATATCGGACACTCTATATGCGATATCATCAAATACTTGTTTGATATTAAGAAAGTTAACTAAAGAATGTAAAATTAATTTTAAATCATAATTATATCTTTACTTGAATCAATATAAGGTCCATATTTAACATATGAACATGCAATTTTTAGACTAAACATGATAGTCTCACAATCATATTACCCTAACGAAAAAGCCAAATAGGAATATTTCATTAAACATTATTGATAGTGAGCTAATAAAGAACTCAGACTAGTTGCATTGGAATTTATAATATAAAGTTGCAACTAGGTTAAGCTCTGTATGATGGTAATGATTAATATATGGACGTACGCTCCTTTAGAGAAATCATCATGGCATGTAATTCATACATGTATGCTTGGTTTGATCTGTAAGAAAAGTAAATGATTAAATATAGTAAGCACTACATTCTCATTGTGGGAGTTTCTTTTTGAGGCATGATATTTAGAATTAGCCTCAATCAGTAACTTGTGTAACTTCCAATTATATTTTCAAAGTGATGGACCAATGATATTTTAATATGTTTCCAATGATGATGAAATAATTTAGCCTCTGAGATATATGTAGAAGAAAAGTGATTAGTCTAAAATTAAGATGCATAAGCGCAAAAGGAAGACTATTATTGATTATATCTACCATATTTTTTTACTAATCAACGAATTATATTGCCTTGATATGGCTTAAACATAATTGTGGATAGGTGAGTGAAAGAAAGATAGCCTTAGAGGGATTGGGCATGCTTTAACTAATCTAACAAAATTTGTCTAGAGTGTAGCGAGGTAGTAGCTGCTATATTTTTTTTTATCTAAGAGGTACATAGCATTGAGCTCTGAAGTGCGAGTCTACTCATAGGTTACATGGTTCATTTGCTAAGCATGCATGGTATTGAATTTGGATAAAAGTTAAGAGTTATTCTTGTATAAATGTTCTTTTAGATCTTATTAAGCCCATCATATACAAGCCGGAGATGTTGGGTTTTGGATTTGGTTGGGCCACCCATAATGAGATAGCGAGACCAAGATCACTTAAAATTTAAATATAAGAGAGAATAATTTGGAAAAGGAAAGAAACTATAGGATAGTTTCTCCTTCCCCGTCCTACGTTTGTCCGAGCTTTTCCTTAACTCATTTAATTACTCGTGAATAATATTTAAGTGTTTGAAAGAGAAAAACAACAAGATATAACTCTCTTTCATTTTATTCTTGTATTAAAAGCATATGCACCGTAGATTTCTTTATGTGCTTTTCATTGTAATTGAGCAAACAGCCTAGAGTGCATTCCAGTAGTGAAAAATTATGTGATTCAACTTCTCGTACCTTAGGAGTTTTATTTTTTTGCACTCTTTCGAGGTAACCACAAACTTTAGATTTTTCCCCTTTTTTTTAAATCGTTATGGGTCACCGAGTAGATGGTCCTTTGATAAATAACTGCTTTAAGAGAGAGAGAGAGAGAGAGAGAGAGAGAGAGAACCAATAAGTCACTAAAAATGATAAAAAAAAAAAATGTATAGAAGTTGCATCGAGATTAGGGAATTTTTTTTAAATAAAAAGGGTGGTGCGAACATTCCACTTTTATTGAAAAAAGTTTAAAATATAGTAAACTTAGATGGCAAATACAGAACGGTTAACCTAATATAACAATTAGGTTGCGTTTGGTGGAACGCTAGGAAATCCTGAATGGTAATCTGGATTACCTGCAAGATAGATTACCACTGGATAGATTGCCAATAATGCTGACTACTGTATTTAGTATATACAGGTAATCTATCAGTAAGATTGATTACTGTATTTGGTATGACAAATATATTACCAGCAATGTAAGCTCAAATTATCAAAATACCCCTTAGTCAAATTTATAAAAATTCATATATTATTACATGTTTGACCTGAAACAACCTGTATTTATATATGACAATACTTCAACACTGACAATCCTCAAATTAAGAAAGTGGATATTTTCTATATAATAGTTAGATCTTTTCCATATCATGTTATCATAAAATTTTATGACATACGATCCAATAAAAATTAAACAATAACATAATATAAACAATTCAATAATAATCTAAACAATACTTTAATATAAATATCGTCTTTCAAACAACCAAACAACCACAGCATCCAAAATAATCATAACCGGTAACATAAAATGTCCTAATTATGACTCAAACTAAGGACATCCAATACATGATATTTTCTCAACCTATGAGGTAGTGAAAAAAAGTAAGTCAGACTTGTACTATCACGAGCAATTATCAATCCAGCTTTAACCATCAATGACTCATGCAACCCCAAATCTTCAATCTCCGCTATTGCCTCATAAACTTTCTTCATCTCTTTATCATTTGCAAGAAACTGGAAACAATTTGCCAACTTATCAATACCTTTACTTGAACTTTCACACATTACTTTAAGATTGTTTATAGTTTTAATCAAAGTACTTGTAAGAGCAACGTCTTCCTCGTTAAAAGCCTTCCTTTTTCTTGACCTTGATGAAGAAACACTTTGTTGAACATGACCGGTAGGAGTTTGGGGAATGCAGTTGTTACTCTCAAATTCAGTAGGATCTACAAACTGGACCTCCTCTTCACTATTCAATCCCTCTGTAAGGATTTCATTTGCTGCATCTGCAGGATCTTCAGCCCTCTGACCTGTTGCACGATCTTTTCCAAATATGATTGAGAGTTCCTCTAAGTATAAGAATGGCTTATTCCGAAGAGCAGATGCTTGAGGATGACTCTATCATAATGAACCAATATAAATTAAGTAAACTACACATAAAGCAGAAAAAATTAAAATAACATTGAAGAAATATTTAATATGTTGTGCAATTACCTTGATCCAGTTGTCCCATACATCTTGATCACAAGTAATACATTTTCTTGTATCATCCCATCCAAATCTTGATGTATTCAACATATCATAAATAGCACCATATTGTTGTTTCAACAACTTGAACCTTGATTGGATGTGTGGATGAGCCTTGATACTACAATTAGGAATCTTGTTTGCCATCATCTTCTCCAATTGAGGTAAGAACCCAGCCTTGAAATTGCCACCCTCTCTTCTCCACATAGGATCATTCTTCAAATCAAGCAGACATCCAATTAGTGTAGCATCTTCCTCTACATTCCATTGATGCTTCTTCCCCTGGTTCCTCCTTTGACTTATAGAAGCATCCAAATCTAAATGATAATTATGTAATACAAAAGATAATAGATGTTTATATTGCAAATTAAAATAACAACAACAATAAGTTGAATAAAGACAAACAATCCGAAAGTAATATTACCATGCATCCATATTCCAAATGGTAGTAATAATGTTCAATCATAATTTGCAACAAGGTTCATATTAAAATAAGAGTCAAATGCATAAAATTTGAATACATAACAAAATTTGTAATAGTCTTGAGAATTTCTTCAAGCTCTGGATTGGTCCCACATTTGTTGAGCCAAGTCATCCCTAAATTGAGTCCAAGCATTTGTACTCATAACGTGATCAATTATTTCTCCTTCATTGCAATATGCTTCTGTCAGAAGGATATCATGCATCTCATTTTCAATTGGGTCAATGGACATCTCTCTTCTAATATGGTTATGAAGAAGAACACATACATTAATGATTCTTGCTTGTGTTTTTACCTGATAAAATGACTTCTCTCTAAGAGTTGCCCATTTCATTTTAAGAAAATCGAAGCATCTCTCAATGGCATTTCTAGCAGATGAGTGCCTATAGTTAAAATATTCTTATGGTGTTGTAGGTTGATGATTTTGTCTCCAATCATTCAAATGATATCGTTGACCCCTATATGGAGTTAAAAACCCTTCTGCATTTGTATATCCAGTGTCACACAAGTAATAATAACATAACATAAGTATAAATATTGTTAGAAAATAAGTTCAACATATAAATGAAAAGAAGTTTTAAACAAGTAGAGCTATTACCGTGGGTTACTTTTAAACCTCTTGTTCTTGATAACACATCTTTTAATACTCTACCATCTGTAGCTGATCCTTCCCATCCAGGTAAAATATAGATAAATTGCATATCTTGATTACAAACTCCTAGAACATTCATAGCTATTTCACATTTTCTTGTTCTGTACCTAGGCTTGTCAATGTCAAGGACTGTGCATCTAATATATGTCCCATCTAAGGCACCTAAACAATTCTACGATATAAATAAAATATTATTATTATAATAATATAAACTGCTTCTTAAATAATTTAAAATGAAGATAATATTTATCCATCTAATTTGAAAAAGTACCTTGAACCATTTTCATCTGTAGTCAGTTGAGTTGTCAGGAACGAGCTCTGGTTTCTTCAGCAATATTTCATGACAAAGAAGAATAGACTTCAATATAGTTGTAAATTGCCTACTAATTGTTTCACCACTCCTAGCAAACTATCTTTTAATGACTCTATTTTTAGCATGGTGAGCACATATATGTAAAAATATAGCAACCATCTCCTCAACACACATATTTTTCGTACTCGATAATCTTCCAGTAGTTTGTAACATATCACATAATGCATGAAAACTTCTCCAATCCATGCACATATTTTCTATACATGCCAACTCAGAATCAAATACAATCTTGTATAAAGTAATTTCTCTAATCTTGTGTCTTTCATACTCACTAAAATCAATCATTTTTCACTTTTTACTTCTCTCAATCAATAAAGTAACACAATATGTATGCAATATACCAGTTAATGCAACAATTGCCTTTGAAGGTTGATGTACATTGCAATGATAGTTGTTATTTTTGGAAGTAACTCTGCTGGCAGTCTATCCATCTAAATGATAGTATAATCACAAAAAAAAATATTTTTTAGTAATATATTTTAGCATATTTAAATAAATATTTTAACAAATGATTGGCGGTGGTTTGAATGATTGGTGGGGGATTAAAGTATTTTAGGGCCATAAAATGGGTTGTAGTTGGGGTATACCCAAAAGGGTGCGTAGCAGGGGGAGTGGGTGTCTCTCTCCATTGCTATCGGGAGAAAGCCAGAGATGGCCAGTCATTTGGTTGGTGGCGACGGTCGACTGGGTTCATCGTGCGCAGTATAGTATCCGTACCCGTTAAACTGTACATAAGTATCATTAATTAAGTCAAAAAAAAAAAAAAAGAGAGAGAGAGAAAAGAGTAGCCATATCTTGGATGGAGAAACTGGAGCACAGGTAAAATGGATGTGCCTGAGGACGACGATGACGAAAAGGAGAAATCAGAGGAGAGGGAAGAGAGGACGGTTTCGTTCTCATGAAAGCGAAAAGGGACAGGATAATTTTGTCAAAAAAAATAAAATAGATTACCATATCTCCAGTAATCTGGATAGCCATCCCTTCCTGAGATAATCTGGATTGCCACATGAGAGGTAATCCAGATTACCGGTTCAAGATAGATTATCATTTCATAAAAATACCAAACATAGTTATCCGGTGGGCCCACTTTAAAATTACTGGTAATCTGGATAGATTACCGTCTACCAAACTCATCCTTAAGAAGATTTAGAGGGGGAGAAGATATCAAGGACGGCTATAAGAAACCAAAGCCCAATTAACAAAAGTGAAGAGTAGACAGCAGTTGGTTCGAGGCATGATCTCTTGGATGACTCGATTAAATTTTAAAATTTTCTAGATGCACATGATTGGATGTGAAGCAGCTGTTACTTCGATGCCATGTGTGGTTAGGTTAACATACTCATCGGTTGATGGAAAAGGTATACAAAAAAATACGGTCTGAATCGAACATTTGCCTAATGGACTGGAGGTCAGAATGGAAAGCTACACTAGAATTTTATCCCCTATTTTTTTTTCATCAAGAAGAAGAAAAAGAAAAAGAAAGAAAAGAGCAAACATCAACCATAAATAAAATAGCAATGAAATGCCTGCCTCAAAACTAGAAGGATAATAATAGGGGTAACTCAAAGTCAGAAACCCTCTCATCATATCTAGATTAAAGATAAAAAGTTTTTTATCACTGGTGAGTGGTTCTCACAACCAGCTGGCAGGGTTCGAGTCTTGGTTTAGACATATTTCGACGAGAAAGTCCGAGAATAAAATAAAAAAAAAAAATAGTCCAAAAATAAAATCAAAAAAAGAAAAAAATTAATAAAATAATCATGGAGTCCTGGCAGGGATTCGAGTCTTGGTTTAGACATATTTCGATGAGAAAGTTCGAGAATAAAATAAAAAATAAAAAATAGTCCAAAAATAAAATCAAAAAAGAGAAAAATTAATAAAATAATCCTGGAGTCTCTGTTGTCACTTGGCTGGAATAAAAAAATAGTCCAAAAATAAAATTAAAAATAAAAAAAATTAATAAAATAATCCTGGAGTCCTTGTTGTCACTTGGCTGACGTCAGTAGTAGTCAGGTTAATAACATTCCCATGTCAGTAGTAGTCAGGTTAATAACTTTCCTGATCACCTTCGGGTGGGAAAAATTAATAAAATAATCCTGGAGTTCCTGTTGTCACTCGGCTGATGTCAGTAGTAGTCAGGTTAATAACATTTCCTGATCACCTTCAGGTGGGGAACGGCTGCGGAAAAATTAATATGCGTCGTGTATCGACTGCGAAAAAATTAATATGCGTCGTGTATCGAACATTCCTTGATCACCTTCGGGTGGGGAACGGCTGCGGAAAAATTAATATGCGTCATGTATCGAACATTCCCTGATCACTTTCGGGTGGGGAATGGCTGTGAAAAAATTAATATGTGCCGTGTATCGAATATTTTTCGGATGGGGAACAGCTGCGGAAAAATTAATATGCGCCGTGTATCGAACATTCTCTGGCTGGGGTGGTAGAGAACGGCTGCGAAAAAATTAATATGCACCGTGTATCGAACATTCTCTGACTGGGGTTGGGGAACCGTCTGGGTATGATCACGCCCGGGATCTAACTCTCCCCTCCTTTTGTTTATCAAAAAAATATATATATCTTTTGAATAGAAAAGCGACGTACATCGTCCACGTAGCATCCATTATAGTATGGGACCACCAATAATGCAAGAAGCTCCTAATAATATTTTAATTATACAATCTTTGGTACTCTAGAGAAGAATGCACCTAAAAGGCGTTTAGATGCTTTTCTCGTGACTTTCCTACTGTTAGTATTAGCAGGAGGGAAAATATATATATATATATATATATATATATATATATATATATATATATATATATATATATAATTTTAAAAATATGTGACAAAAATTTTATGGTACGTACGGTAAAATAAAATTCGTGTAACAAATTAATTATAAATATAATAAACTAGAAATAGAAAGCATGACCTGGGAGGTGAATAGATCTATTATTCTAAAGGAGATTTGACCTCCTTCTCTTGCGAAGACTGAAAGGCCACACGCTCTTCTTCAAGGTACAACCGGGAAGCCAAGACTTCAATACACGTCGATGGCATGATCTCGAATAGATACCGATCAGCTCGTCTTCAACCAAAAAAAATTTAAAAGGAGAAAACAAGAAATTGGAATAGAGGAATATAGAGATGGAGAATTTAGAATTTATTTTGTGATACTTTGTAGGACTGGGATAGAGGCTTATTTATAACTTCATAACTCTAGAAAAAATTTTCAAAATATCCTCAAACTAGTCGTTATGGCAGTTACAAAATTTAATTCAAAAAAATAAAAAACTAGCCATTATCTTATTAAATAAGAAATGAATAAAATGATCGTTATGACCATTGTAAAATTAAATACAAAATTAATTAAAATCAAAATGGTTAAAACTTTTAGGGGTTGTTTTATTTCATTTTTAAAATGATGATAACATCAACAATCCTCCTCAAAAATAAAATAAAAAAGGAAGGTAAAAATTTAATATTGTTAAACTTGATAAATAATATAAAACTTTGGATTTTTACTGTGCTTAGTGTAAGTACCTTCTTGGTTTAAACTTGCATTTAGTATAAAATATACACAGTATGAAGATGAGCTGATCATAATATGGGATAGCGCTATCTAGGCCATGTGCTTGCCTTGATTTTCATGAGAGTTACTAGGGATTCATCCCGGGTTCCATAGTCGCGGCCTCACGACTACTCTCACTAAGGTAGATCTTCTAAAGGTACATGCAACAAAATCGTATATCGCTGAACTCATAGCCTTAGATTAAAAGCCATGCTCAACCTAACCGTCACAATAGAGCACCACACCATAGGGATAAGATGGAGACAGATTCCTAAGAATGGTGCTCCCAAACGTCGCCTCAGATATCGTTTCCCTTTGAATCGTTTCTCTTTGAACCTTAACCATGAGGTTGCTATGACAGAAGGAGTCCATTCTGGTGACAATATATGGGCTTAAGTTTATCCCCCTCGATGTCTCAGATGCCGCAGGTCTTTGAAAGACCTTTGGTCAAAATATCTACCCAACAGGATAGCCATACCATTAATATACAGTTTCAAAATTTAGTCAGCATTTCAAATATAGGTTGGGAGTGTTCCAGACATGTGTATCAATTAACAAAACACAGTTTTCATGATAACAAATATGGATGATATAATTATATTTACATAAGTAATGACATGCTTTAGTATTGTATGCATAGCAGCATAGGTACTGCATCATGCATTTCATTTAAATTGTGATGGACATGAACCATTAAGGCAGGTGCAAGGGCTGCAACACTGGCCATATAAGGTAGGTATGGAAGTGCACGGCCATTGAGCCACAACCAACACCCATAAGGGAGTAAAGGACTAAAGAAAATTGATAGAAACAAAGTTGATAAGGAACATATTAGCACCATAAGGGAGTAAAGGACTAGAAGAAAATTGATAGAAATAAAGTTGATAAAGAACATACACTATAGTGAAACAGTCTTATGCCGATATTTTTTGGGACCTTTGTCGATGCTTTTAAGCATCAGTAAGAAATCTCCCGATGCTTCCTAAAGCGTCGTAAAAGCATCGGCTATGTAAGCGTGGGGACGCAACATGCCGACGCTTTTAAAAAGCATCGGCATATGCCAACGCTTTAAAACATCGCTAAATTAAAAGCTGCCGACGCTTTAAAGCATCGCTAGGTTTTAAACTTAGATACGCTTTTTAAAAGCATCGGCATATTCCGACACTTTAAAGCGTTGCTAAGTTCAAAACCTAGCGACGCTTTAAAGCATCGGTATTTGCTAGGATAGCAACGCTTTAAAGCATCGGCAATTGATAATTTACCAACGCTTTAAAACGTCGGCAAATTTAATTATTTATTTTTTTTAAAATATACCTGTATGTTATCTGTATACATCAAATACATACATCATTCAATCAAATACATACATCATTCAATCAAATACATACATCATTCATTCAAACCTGTATCATTTATTCAAACATGTATCATACATTCAAACCTGTATCATACATTCAAACCTATATCATTCATCAAACCTGAATCAAAACATCATTTAAATGAAATTTGTATCACACAAACATAACTTTAATACTCCAAACATGAAATATACTTGAAGTCAATATAAATAGTGTTTTATATATATATAAAGTATCAACAGATGCTTAATATCAAAACAAGTTCAAATATATAAAAAGACATAAAGGTCTCAAAGATTTGGTCCATGGTTGTACTTGTTTGAGCTTGGGTTTGCTGGTAAGGTGCTCCTGATCTAGTTTCCATGCACACACAGACTCGAACTTGGGCTAGGGGTTTACTAGACCTAGATTCCAAACCAAATATTAGGTCAAGATGACGACCTTGGTTGTAGTAACTTGGCACCTGGCCAGGTAAGTATAAGGTTGATGGAGGTCCCTCTTTGCTTGCCTTAGACACCAATATGAAAATTGGCCAGGTAAGCTAACCAACCCACCTTCCTTTGGGCTCTTGTCCTTGAACCACTTGCCTAGACACCAGATACACAAGCACACACAAACAAGTTGTCAAAATTGGCTTGACATTTGGTTTGACCCGACTTCGTTGGGTGTCCCTAGCTCACTATAGCAAGTTAAATGTCCACTCCGTTTTAATTAGGAGTTGGGTTTGTTATGCAGGTTGGTGATTTTTGGGCTAGGGATAAGTAATGAAATCCTGACCCTATGTCAAATTGATGCCCTTAAGATGATTTATCATGAGATGAATGCAAGCATGCAAATGAACCCTAAGTTTAGGTGCAGAATTTTTTTTTAATGTATTGTAGTTTGAAGTGGGGCAGAAAAGTGACATAAATTAATCTCAAAAATTTTGAAAAAATCATAAAAAACTCCTAACTTGCAGAGGATATATCAGATGAAAGGAAATAAAAAAATAAAATTTGTGTTTTTCTGGGCAATTTCTGGAAGTCAGATAGTGCAGAAAAAAATAGAACATTAGAAATTAAAAATGCTGAAAATAAAATGCAAGTCTTGTGTTCCCGTTCAAAGGTCAATCACAATGGCACCCCTACACGCCTTAGGAGATCCCCATGAAATGGGAGGAGAGGGTCTTAAAACCCTACTTTTCTTCTAAGACCGAACGACTTGGTGAAGTACCAAATTCAGGTACTGAAGAAAATGCAAAACCCTAACTAACCATGCTCTGATACCAAGATGATGGGGGACAATGATGAGATGATGCATTTCAAATGAAATCAATAATAATTAAATAAAAGATGAAGTAAATAGATATAGCTACTCACGTAATGAATTAGGAATTCAAAGATAGGATTCTAAAATTTAAACTTGACTAGAAGAATAAACCATTCAAAGAAATAAAGAAAGGAGGACTTTCATGGTTAAGAAACCACTCAGATTAGGGTTTAGTTATTCTAATAATTACAGATCTGAAAGTCTATCCAAAGAGGGCTATCCGGCAATTAATATGCATAACTTTAGCACTGGGAACACTCAAAGAAGAACACTCCAGGATGACAGGGAGATTCCATAGGTTGCAAGGCTTCTTGTATCCGGTTCTTGGCACGGGAGACCTTCTTCTTTGGAGTCTGGAAGCCTGGGGATCCTGCAACAAAAATGTGGAGGGAGATTAGGGAAAAAAAGGTTGAGATGGAGAAGTGAAGGGAGAGATTTTTGAGAGATGAAAGGATTCCTGGAGTAGTCTTGTTGAAGATCTTCTATGGCTTCATTTGGTTGATAACTCCCGGCTTGATTTTGCAAAGAACTCCTTGGATGGTTGGCTTCATTATAAATGATGGAGATGTGGACTCTTGAGATGCTTCTTGTGTTGGCCGAATGGACTAAGAGGGATGGAGGAAATTAGGTTGAAGAGGGGAAGTTGGAAAGAGGAAGAACTCTAGGCCTCACACCCACCTTCTCATAAGAGACCAAGCATTTAAGCAAGGAAAAATTCCAAGAAAATATTTTTTTCATTGATTCAAAATTCATAAGTGATTACAATAGGTTTTGGAGCCTATTTTATAGATACCAAACCATTTGAAATTCAAATTTTGAAATTCAAAATTACAAAATGAGGGGAGAGATTGGTGGCCGACTTCATGAAATGAGAGGAGAGATTGGTGGCCGACTTCATGGTAGTTGACTTCATGATGAGGGCACCATTTGTGGAGGAAATGTGGCCATTTCAAATTCCTTCTTCCTTGGATGAGATTCCATGGTGAAGTGTCCAGGTGATGTGGCAAGGAGGAATGATGAAGTGGCTTCCGAGTTGGTGAACCCATGGTCTATGCACCCACTAGTCTTCTTAACTTGGTTGAGCTGAAACCAGGTTGGTCTTGGTTGACTCTCCTCAACTCAATTACAATAAAGACTTAATTAAAGCAAATATTGGACTCAATTACCAAATTTAAATGAGTACAAGACTAATAGACTCAAATATAAATTTATTATAGGACTAGAGCTCTCAATTTTCCGACTATAAAGAATCTTTCCTGTTGTACCCTGACGGCTCACCCTCAAGCTAAATCGGCCCATTTTTGCGGTCCGACCGGGCCACCCCTTCAGAGCTTCGATTGTTACCCCATCAGCGGTCCGACCCACTGGAGCTGAGGTCCGAACGACCCTCTCTTGCTGGGGTCCGTCCCGTCGCTCTCCTTCAGCGGTCCGACCCACTGGAGCTGAGGTTCGAACGACCATCTCCTGCTAGGGTCCGGCCCGTCGCTCTCCTTCAGCGGTCCGACCCACTGAAACTGAGGTTCGAACGACCCTCTCCTGCTGGGGTCTGGCCCGTCGCTCTCCTTCAGCGATCTGACCCACTGGAGCTGAGGTCCGAACGACCCTCTCCTACTGGGGTCCGGCCCGTCGCTCTCCTCCGGCAGTCCGACCCACCTGAGTGAAGGTCCGAACGACCCTCTCTTGCTGGGGTCCGACCGAGCTACTCCTTCAGCGAACTAGTCTTCAGTCCGGCCGACCGGCTTTCCCTCGACTGACGTCCGACAGGCAAGCCTTTGCATCTAGGGAATTCCAGAAGCACCTTTCTGTTATGACGAGATCCTGCTATCCCAACAGCCCTGCTCCACTACTCCCACGCTGTCGCCATATCTGCGTGCCTTGGGCCACTCTCCATATTCTCCTAGGGGCAGATTAGTCTTTCTTAGCCTCACCCCTAACGGATTTTGGACTGTTCCGCGCCTATATAAGGTACCCAGGGGACCCCACTCGAGGTACGAGAACTCTTCTCTCTCCATACGCTGTTCTTCCCGTGGTTTCTCTATTCCGTTGCCTTCAACCGCCAGCTAACTTAGGCATCGGAGGGTCCCCCGCCGGAATACCACCAGCGCCTTTGGGGACTTTGTTGCAGGTTCGTCCGGGAGAGGACCGCTCCAGCACATCAGTCGCCTCGGTCTCTGGTCCAGGAGTTGACGCAGCAATAGATTGGCGCTAGAAGGAGGGCCCTGCTCTTTCTTCAAAAGGAGAAACCCATCGTCTCAGCAACAAAATGGCTAAGGGAAGAGCTCCAAATGCCACTGCCAGAAGAGGCATCTCTCCTTTCAAGTTTGAGGAACCTTCCAGGGAGAATGATATCGCTGCCACCGCCCCTACTGCCGTAGAACCCACCATCACACTGGGGTTGCAGCAGTTCCAAACTTTGGTAAATCGCATTGAAATGCTCACGGCTGTAGTTCAGCATTTCCAGGAAGAAGCTGATAATCGGCAGCCGCCGCCGGCTATTTCCTGCACCAATCCTCCAACTACCGCTAAGGGAAGCCGATGGCCGGATGTTTCCCAGCATTATTCTCGCATCATCACGGAGCCCCGGATGTCATTGGGTGACCACGCCAATGGCAAAAGGGCGAGGCCTGCTTTGCCTTCTTACGCTGAATCTATCCCGGTCGGCGGTCGGCCTGTTGCCGAACCACCGAGGGACTATGCCAGCAATATCCTGCGCATGGAGGAGCGCATTGCTGAAATCACCCTCCGACAGAAGGCCGAAGGGGGACAGGTATACGACTCCCATCCCCCATTCTCGGACGAGATTCTGGCAAAAATGATTCCCCGCCACTTCAAGATCTTACAAGTGGACCCTTACGATGGTACCACTGATCCGATGGACCATCTGAACATGTACAAATCCCATATGATGGTACAAGGCACCTCCGATGCCCTTCACTGCATTGCCTTCCCCGCTACCCTTAAGAAGACCACCCGGATGTGGTTCTCTGCCATCCGGCCAGGTACGATCCACTCCGTTTCTCAACTCGAATCACTTTTTCTTTCCCATTTCAGGACTTGCAGTTGGATCCTGAAGAACATCGACTGTCTCTTCCTCGTGCTGCAAAATGAGGGAAAGACCCTTCGGGATTTCATGGCCTGTTTCAACACAGCGGCCATGGAAGTCCCGGACTTGAATGAGGCTGTGGCCATGTCAGCCTTCAAGCGAGGACTCCGCTCATCCAGGCTGACCTTCTCACTAGACAAGAAACATCCGACAAGCTACAGTGAACTCCTGGCTAGAGCGCAGAAGTATGCCCTAGCGGAAGAATAAGCGGCCAGCGACAACAAGCTGAAGGAAGGCCGACCCCCAAGAAGTGGAGTGATAAGGCTCCTGAAGTCCGACCTCTGAGTGACATACAGCGATCGGCCCAACGCCAAAGTCCGAAGTCAAGGGACTTCCCCCGAAGGTTTGAGACTTATGCTCTTTTGTCCCTACCAAGAGAAAAGATCCTTATGGAGATCGAGAATGAGGCCTTTCTGCAAACACCTCGACCGATGAGGGGTCCCCCTGCCCAAAGAAATAAAGATAAATACTGTAAGTACCATAGGGACCACGGCCACAGTACTGAAGAGTTCCTGCAGCTGAAAGATGCCATTGAAGACCTCATCCGGAGGGGGTACCTGTGCAAGTACGTCCGACCCCATCGGGATCGGGCTGGAACATCAAATGCCAGAAATCCTCCGGAGGAGACGGAGCTTCCCAATTAGAGGCAGACCGGTGGGGATGTCGGCATGCTGTATCAGCGGTCCGAAGGAAGCTACCAGGACGAGCTCGATATTGCTAAGAGGTCCAGGGGCTCCAATGCAATCACCTTCTCTGATGAAGATCTTCTGGAAAATCACGTTTTTGAAAATGATCCTGTAGTCGTGTCGGCAGTGATTGCCAACTATGATGTAAGGAGAATACTTATAGATAATGGAAGCTCAATAGAGGTATTGCTGTATGATGCTTTTGTGAGAATGAATCTATCCAAGTCCACGTTGCAAGAATCCCCCGCACTGCTGACAGGCTTCGGGGTAACTCCATCGGAGTGGAAGGGGAGATAGTTCTCCCTATGACTATCGGGACGGAGCCTTTCCAGAAAACCCTCCCCATCAGTTTTGTGGTCGTTCGGACGACCTCTGGTGCGGGCACCAGACTCAGAAGAAGACTTCAGAGCTCCATCTGGATCTCTGATTAACCTTGCCCGAAGAATTAGGGTTTTTTGGCTTGTAATAAGGGTTGACTTGATCAACTCAATTTTAGCTTGAGTCTGTATTACCTGCATTTTATTTTGTTGAGTCATGTTGACTCAGTAGTGGTCTAGGACTTCAACCTGGGGTGTCACATTTTCTCCAAGGCCAAGCAAGTGGGCGCCACACTCCCAGCCACACTCCCAGCCACACGCCTGAGTCCAGGGGGCGCCACATCTTCATCCAGTAGACTTTGGTCCCCACACCACAGATAGCAGCTCCCTTCTTTCATGCGCCAATTGAGGAGAAAGCAACCAAGGATCCACAAAACAAGGGGCGGCCCAAGACTTTCCATAAGAGCCAAACTATGAATGGGAAGAAAGTTTCTTGGAGAGAACTTTAAGGAGGCGCCCATTACCTGCCAAAAATATCCAAAACAAAGATGGGAAGGACCTTGACTTAGGGAGAAAGAAAAGGAGGAGTCCAAAAGAGTTGAGCCATGGAAGGAAAGAAATCCTCTCTTGAAGAACCAAGCATGGAGGCGCCATCTACCTTCCTTTTAAAACCCAAATCAATTTTTTTTGGAACCTTGGCCGGCCATATGTGTATGGATTATCCTGATTTGTAGATCCCCTCCTTTAGTCCCACATGGGAAGATGTAAAACCCTACTCTCTTGTAAAGTCCTATAAATTAAACCCCTCTTGTAAGTTTAAATCAATCTGATGAATGAAGCCAACTTTTTTTTGTGAGCAAACTCTGTATTTCCTCTCTTCCGCACTTGCATCCAGGTGTTGAGCTCCATGAGGGAGTAAATCCGGGTTTCCCAGGAACCTTGAGGAGGTGTGAGATCTCCAAAACCCAAACCCTAGGTTAGCCACTTCTACTCCAAAACCCTAGCCGCCCACCATCCACTTCAATCCACCAAACCCTAGCCTATCCCACCTCCCACGGCCTCTCTCTCTCCAAGTCCAGGTCGACCACCAGCCTCCAGCTCCAGTCCGGATACTTCAGATCCAAAGCTCTTTCCAGAGGGAGTCGAATTAGCCTTCAAGAGAATCCGGATCTCAGCGACATCAACCTTCAAGTTCTTCGAACTGGTAAATCCTTCCCTGAGTCTCTAAATCTATCACTTGTTTTTCTTCTTCCCAGATCTTGAGTTCAAGAGAAGCCGACCCAGCCACGAGACCAGTATTGGAGGATCCATTACAAAGTTAGCCGAGTCCGAGGATCCAACAATCTGCCCGAGAGAGTTCTTCCACCTAAATTCTGTGAGATCACTGTCTGGTTGGTAACCATCTCTTCTCTTTATTTCTGTCCTGTTGAAAGTTCAGAGCGAAACCCTAGGTCTGGGAGTTTCTCAACCCCCAGCGATCCGTTACTTCTGAACTACTCTGATAATTTAGCTTCTTCTAAATTGTGCTTTCAATCCTTACCTAGTTTCCATCAACTTAGTTTAACTTTACTTTGAGTCGAAGCCAATTTCTGAAATATATATAAAAAAAAAAAAATTAATCTTAAATTTACTTTCGCATACGCTTCTTTGTTCTTTGTTCTGCATCATTTTTGGTATCAGAGCTTTCGTTCTGCATCAACCTCACCTTATAATGCTATCTTGGGCCGACCGACCTTCAACAAATTCAGAGCCATTGTATCCACTTATCATTTGTTGGCCAAATTTTCGACCAGGAGAGGGGTCGGAGTGATGAGGGGAGACCGACTGATGGCCAGGAAGTGCCTGACCATTCTGAACCAACAATCAGAAGGCCATCCCACTCTGGAGCAACTCGACCCGAGGACTGAAGTTGATGGCCTTGGTCAGCCAGGGAAAAGATTCTGTATGTTCCCCTTCGGGAAGACGACCCCACCAAAGTTCTTCAGATTGGGGGTTCCTTCGGCAAAAACCTTAAGTCAGAACTGATCGGCTTCCTCAGGAGTAACGCTGACATCTTCGCCTGGTCAGCGTCGGACATGCCCGGAATACCGTCGGAGGTCATCACTCACCAGCTCAAGGTCGATCCAACCTACCGACCTATCCGATAGAAGAAGAGAAGCTTTGCTACTGAAAGGCAGAAAGCCATCGATGAGGAAGTCAAGAAGCTCCGTGATGCTGGTTTCATCAAGGAAGTCCACTACCCTGAGTGGCTGGCGAATGTGGTTATGGTGAAGAAGGCCAACGGAAAGTGGAGGATATGTGTAGATTACACCGACCTCAATAAGGTCTGTCATAAGGACAGCTTCCCAGTGCCCAAGATTGATCAGCTGGTGGATGCCACGACCGGCCACCAACTTCTCAGCTTTATGGATGCCTTCTCTGACTACAACCAAATAAAAATGCACATGGAAGATGAGGAGAAGACTGCCTTTGTCACCAAAAAGGGTCTATACTGTTATCGGATGATGCCCTTCAGCTTGAAGAATGCTGGTGCCACTTTTCAGAGGCTGATCAACCGAGTGTTCGAAGACTAGCTGGGCAAGAACATGGAGGCTTATGTCGACGACATGATAGTGAAGAGTCTCCAGAAGGCCGACCACATTAAGGACTTGCAGGAATCCTTTGACGCACTCAAGAACCATCGGATGAAGTTGAACCCCATGAAGTGTACTTTTGGGGTAACCTCTGGCAAGTTCCTTGGATTTTT
The DNA here is from genome assembly GCA_021397845.1 of Areca catechu. Classification (NCBI taxonomy): domain Eukaryota; kingdom Viridiplantae; phylum Streptophyta; class Magnoliopsida; order Arecales; family Arecaceae; genus Areca; species Areca catechu. The sequence goes on from CM038039.1 coordinate 193,775,830, forward strand.
GGTCACACAAAGGGGAATCGAAGTGAATCCCGACAAGATAAAGGCCATCACGGAGATGGCACATCCGACCAACAAAAAGCAGGTGCAGGAGCTCACTGGCCGAATCGCCTCTCTCAGCCATTTCATTTCCCGTTCAGCTGAAAAGTCTCTGCCATTCTTCAAGACCCTGCGCTGGTCGGAGAGTTTTGTTTGAACTGACGAGTGTCCATCAGCCTTCAAAGCATTGAGGGAGTACTTGAAGAACCCTCCATTGTTGGCCAAGTCGACGGAGGGGGAGTCTTTGTACCTCTATCTTTCGACGTCAGACGAAGTGATCTGCACCATCCTTGTGCAAATCGGAGAAGACGGACAGCAGAAGCCTATCTATTATATCAGCAAAGTCCTCCACAACATCGAAACAAGGTATCCCAAGATGCAAAAGCTAATATATTCTTTGGTCACGTCCACCAAGCGGCTCCGACCGTATTTCCAGGCACATCCGATTGTGGTGATGATCGACCAACCCCTCAAGGCAATTCTTCGGAGCCCAGACACATCTGGATGACTCGCCAAGTGGGCTATCAAGCTAGGCAAATTTGACATCTCTTTCCAACCACGATCTGCCTTGAAGGCTCAGGTAATTGCTGACTTCATTGCAGAGTGTACATGGAGACAGGAAACACCTCCTCAAATGGCCGAAGTACCCAAAGCTGATGCCATCTACGAAGCCAAACCAGCTTGGACCCTCCCCGTGGACGGAGCATCCAACCTTACAGGCTGTAGGGCCGGACTGATCCCGGCTGACCCGGATGGGGAAAACCTAGAATATGCATTACATTTTTCATTTTAGGTGTCGAACAATCAGGCAGAGTACGAAGCCCTCCTCGCGGGGCTATGGATCGCCAACGAACTGGGCATCGACCGACTTAGAGTCTTTTTCGACTCCTAACTGGTGGTTAACCAAGTAAAAGGGGAGTTTGAAGTAAGGGATCTGACCTTGGCAAAATACTTAAACAAGGTACAAAACCTCATTTCTCGGTTCAGATTTTTCGAAATCCTCCACATACCTTGTCTGCATAACTCTCCGGCGGATGCTCTATCAAGGTTGGCCATGGCCGCGGTCAGCACTTCCGACCGAACTTTTGTGGAGCATCTGCAGCATCCAAGTATTGCGAAAGAGCTGACCGAGGTCCACCAGTTGGAACGAGAAACTTCTTGGATGGATCCGATCCTTACTTTCCTAGATAAAGGAACTCTTCTGGAAGATCCGACGGAGGCCAAGCGGATGCGCTTGACGGCCTCTAAGCACGTCATCCTTGACGGCATCTTGTACAAGCAGTCATTCTCACAACCGCTGTTAAAGTGCTTGGGGCTGACAGATGCCAACTACGCCCTTAGAGAAGTCCATGAAGGCATCTGCAGTGACCACCTTGGAGGAAGATCCTTAGCTTACAAGATCATCCGGCAGGGATACTATTGGCCTACCATTCAAAAGGACGCGTCAGATTTTGTCCGAAGGTGCGAAGTGTGTCAAAGGTACTCCATCATTCAAAGGAGGCCCGCCAATGAGCTGATGTCGATCACTGCTCCATGGCCGTTTGCACAATGGGGGATAGATATCTTGGGACATTTTCCCCCGGCCCCCGGGCAGCAGAGATTTTTGCTTGTGGCCATCGACTATTTTACCAAGTGGTAGGGCCGAACCACTAGCACAGATAACGGAGGCCAAAGTGGAGAACTTCGTCCAAAGCAATATCATCTTTCGATTCGGCATTCCCCGGATGATTATTACTGACAATGGAAGACAGTTCGACAACTCTAAGTTTCAGGATTTTTGTCAGCAATATCGCGTTTCTCACCGACTCATGTCGGTCGGCCATCCTCAGTGCAATGGAGAGGCTGAAGTCACCAACCGGACGATCCTGCATGGGCTGAAGACTCGACTGAATGAGGCCAAAGGGCTTTGGGCGGAGGAACTCCACTCATTTTATGGGCATATTGGACGACCGCCAGAATGTCGACCGGCGAAACTCCATTCAACCTCAATTATGGAAGTGAAGCTGTCATCCCTATTGAGACATCTCTTGAATCTCTTCGGATTGACCACTACGCCGAGCCGGCTAACTCCAAGCAGCGAAGAGCTGACTTGGACTTGCTCAAAGAAACTAGACTTCGGGCAGGCATGAAGATGGCGGTATACTGCCAGAAGGTGGCAAAATACTATAACTCGCATGTCAAGGCACGAGCTTTCCGGGTCGGAGACCTGGTCCTGCGAAGGACCAAAATTTCGAGGCCGACCGAGCAAGGCAAGCTTTCCCCAAATTGGGAAGGACCTTATCGGGTCGTCGAAGTGGTTCAAGCCGGCACCTATCGACTTGCATTTTTCAACGAACGACAGATGGCATGTCCGTGGAATGTAGACAACCTCAACAAGTATTATCAATGAAGTCCATAATTCTTTTACGAACTGTTTTCGAAAGTCTGACTCCGGTCAGCAGAGGCTCTAGTGCAGCCCACTTCTGAAAGTCCGACTCCGGTCGGCAAAGACTCTAAGGCAGCCCACTTCCGAAGGTCCGACTCTGGTCGGTAGAGGCTCTACGGCAGCCCACTTCTGAAAGTCCGACTTCGATCGACAGAGGCTCTAGGGCAGCCCACTTCCAAAAGTCCGACTCCGGTCGACAGAGGCTCTAGGGCAGCCCACTTCCGAAAGTATGACTCCGGTCGGCAGAGGCTCTAAGGTAGCCCACTTCCGAAAGTCTGACTCCGATCGACAAAGGCTCTAGGGCAACCCACTTCCGAAAGTCCGACTCCGGTCGGCAGAGGCTCTAGGACAGCCCACTTCCGAAAGTCCGACTCTGGAAAGTAGAGGCTCTAGGGCAGCCCACTTTTGAATGTTCGACTCCGGTCAACAGAGGCTCTAGGGCAGCCCACTTTCGAAAGTCAGACTCCGGTCGGTAGAGGCTCTAGGGAAGCCCACTTTCGAAAGTCAGACTCCGGTCGGTAGAGGCTCTAGGGAAGCCCACTTTCGAAAGTCCGACTTCGGTCGGCAGAGGCTCTAGGGCAACCCACTCTGGAAAATTGATGGACTAACACTTAGGTTAAAATTCCTAAGCTTGTTGCTCCGGCCTGAGCTCTCATCCGACCACTGCCTCAACTACTTCTGGGTCCGGAAAGCTGATGGACCAACACTTAGGTTAAAATTCCTAAGCTTGTTGCTCCGGCCTGAGCTATCATCCGACCGCTTCCTCAACTACTTTTAGGGTAGCCCACTCCGGAAAGCCGACGGACCAACACTTAGGTTAAAATTCCTAAGCTTGTTGCTCCGGCCTGAGTTATCATCCGACCGCTGCCTCAGCAACTCCTGGGTCCGGAAAGCTGACGGACCAACACTTAGGTTGAAATTCCTAAGTTTGTTGCTCTGGCCTAAGCTATCATCCGACTATTGTCTCAACTACTTCTGAATCTGGAAAGCCGATGGACCAACACTTAGGTTAAAATTCCTAAGCTTGTTGCTCCGGCCTAAGCTATCATCCGACCGTTGCCTCAATAACTTCTGGCTACGGAGAGCCGATGGACCTATACTTAGGTAGAAATCCTAAGGGAATTTAGTTTGGCCGGAGTCACCGTTCGACGATTACCCTAAAGGTCTGACCACCCACTCAGATCAGCTGATTAGTCCACACTTAGCAAAATCTTAGAAAAAAAGGCTACGAGACAGTGTAAAAAGAAAAAAGTTTTTCATTGCTTCCAAAAGGTTCTTTACAAAAACTAAAGGTTAGACCTTTACAAACAACTAGGTCTAACCCTCGGGAGCTACATTATCTACAGCCGCTTCGGCCCCCTTGGCCCCTCCGACTGCTTCTGCTTTGGCTCTGACTTGGATGCTCGGTCCGGCCACTGCTGCAATGGCCTCCACTGGAGCCTTGGCCGCTCGAGCAGTTGGATCCACTGCCTCCAGGTCCTTCTCTTCTGCTGGCTTCAATGACTGAAGGAATGATAGATCGAGGTCTGGGAAGGCTACACTAACCTTTCCCAGGCTCTCGTCGTATCCGAAGTCGAAGCCGACCGTTCCGGCTTCGTTCATCTCCTCGGTGAAGTCCTCTAAGGCTTTGTAATCTGCAACGGCCTTCTCACCGGCCATCTTCAGTGATTCCTAGGCCATCTTCAGCAGGCCCTTGTACCTCTCCACCACTGCCTGGTGGCCCTGCGCGTGGACCTCGCGTTCGGTCAAGCGCCCCCACTCAACGGCCAGCCGATGGGTCAGGTCCTTGATCTTCTTTTTCTTGTTTTTCAGACTTGCCTCTCGATCCGCCTTTTGGGCCATCAGGCTCTCCAATTACTTCTTCTGGGCCTCCGACTCAGCCCGCTAGGAGGACACCTCTATTGCTATGGCCCTCAAGTCGAGCACCTCATCCATGGAGGCCGTCAGCACCACCCAAGCGGTGTCCCTCGCCAACTCCGCTGCTTTGGCCCTCTGGGTCAACTGCTCTTTCAGATATAGCAGCTCGTCCAAGCCCTCATCCATCAGCAGGTTGTCTTTGATGAGCTGCCAGCAAAAGTGCACAGTTAGAGAATCGCCACCCATGAGTTCGGAGTGGAGAAATAAAAGGTGATGCTTACCCCTAGAAGGTGACGGAGGGAACTCCTAGCGACCTCGTTCACCGACCACCCATCGTTGTCGAGAGTGGCCCTCTGAAGCAGCTCCTTAGCCTCCTTAGCATTACACCACTTTTGGCGCTCCTCCTCATCATGAGCATCGCCGGCCCTCTCATCGACGGCCGATGGTCCCTCCCCTGTTGGGATTCCCCTGGTTGCAGGGGAGGTCACCATGGTCAGCTCCAATGGCCCGGATGAAGGAGCCGCGTCCATCTCGATCGGTGTCAGAGGCTTCTTCTCAGACCGAGCGACTGGCTTTCCGTCCGAGTTGGATCGCTCAGATGCAATCATCCTCCGACGTTTAGTCAGGGGCATGTCATCCCCTGACTCGACCGACACCACCGTGGTGGATGACTTTGTCATCCGCTCGTTTCTTCGGCCTCTCAAGCACCAGCTCAGTCGCCCATTTCTTCGGCTCCCGTGAGGTCGGCTCCCCAATCCGAACAGCCCTCCACTGTGCAGACCGTGCCGAAAGGACCATCCGATCTGGCTTCATCTTCCCACCTGTCAACAAACAAAGTTAAAGTAAGATGCGGTCGCCAAGCCGACAGAGGTTAAAAAAAGAGTCGATCTCTCTCTCTACGACTCTCATCCTACCTAACATTGAGTGCTGGCTGAGTCTAGCCTGGTGGAGACTCCCCTCGTGAAGCATAAAGCTGACAAACTTTGGATCCTCTTCATCCAATTTGTGGAAGTCAGCCTCGTCGACCCTCGAGACTTTCCTTCCATTCAGAGCATTCAGCCTCTGCTCCCTCCAGGCTGCCTCAAAGCCCCCCAGCTCCAAGCTATCTACAAAGAAGTATCAGGACTTCCATCCATTAATTGTGGACGGAAGCCCCCCTAGTACCTTCTGGCCAGGGCGTGGACTGAACATCCACCACTCCTGACTTCGGAAGTCCTGCTTCAACAAGAAAAAATTGAAAAACAAAGATACCCTCGGCTTGATGTCGGCCTCCCGACATAGAACCACAAAGCCACAGAGAACCAGAATGCTATTCGGGGTCAGCTGGGCGGGGGTGACTCTATAGGTGTTGAAAATCTGAACAAAGAAGCTATGGATTGGGAAACGAAGACCGGTTTTCAGGTGGTCTTCATACACGGGGAGAGCTCCTAAGTTCAAAGGCCCGTTCACTCTACTCTTACGGCTAGGGACGGTCATGTGTAAAGTGGAAGGAATGTTATATACAATCCTAAGGTTTTCGACCCTCTCTCAGGTCATGGCCGAAGGGATATCGAAAGGACCAGGTTCCCTATTACCTCGAGCTGAACCCCGACTCCCAGAGGCCATTCTAAAATGTGTTGTAGAAAGGGAGGAAGGTGGGGGAAGATGAAGATGGCACTAACCTGGTCCCCTGGTTCTCTAAGAGAGGCTAAAATAGCACGAGGAGGGAGGAGGTTGCCTTCTCTTCGAGCACAAGTGCGAGAAAAGGTTCCTTCTGGGCAATGCGTCCCTCCTTTTATAGGTGCCCGGGAGTAGCTTCCCAATGCATCCCCCACGTGCCAAGATCCGACAATTGGCACCTCAGTTTTTGAGTTGGATGGGAATCCGAGGCGACGCGCCGGATCATATTCGGCCACGATCCGCATGATAGTCGAAGCAACGGTGGATGGACCACTTCGGGAAGTGCCCCAACCGCTCTGATGGAGCCACATGCCCCACGTCGCATCAAGGAACCAAATGGGCAGCTGCCATGCACCGTACCCATAATAACTGCTCCCCTTGTCTTCGCCAATCAGACACTGACACCTGCACCGGAGCAAATATCAGAGCAGAAGGCGGCCGGTCGCAACATGCCGAATCGAATTCGCCATCATTTGAAGGACTGATGGGTTTACTGCCATTTAATGCCCTCGCCTTTCGAGCCTATGGGCTCGCTCGAAGCACAAGGGCAAGGGGGACTACTGTTGTACCTTGACAGCTCACCCTCAAGCTGAACCAGCCCATTTTTGCGGTTCGACTAGGCCATCCCTTCAGAGCTCCGACTGTTACCCTGTCAGCGGTCCGACCCATTGGAGCTAAGGTCCGAACGACCCTCTCCTGCTGGGGTCTGGCCCGTCGCTCTCCTTTAGCGGTTCGATCCACTAGAGTTGAGGTCCGAACGACCCTCTCCTGCTGGGGTCCGACCTGTCGCTCTCTTTCAGCAGTCCGACCCACTAGAGCTGAGGTCTGAGCGACCCTCTCCTGCTGGGGTTTGGCTCGTCGCTCTCCTCCAGCAGTCTGACCCACCTGAGCGAAGGTCCGAACGACCCTCTCCTGTTGGGGTCCGACTGAGCTACTCCTTCAGTGAACTAGCCTTCAGTCCGGCCGACCGGCTTTCCGTCGGCTGACGTCTGACAAGCAAGCCTTAGCATCCAGAAAATTCCAGAAGCACCTTTTTGTTATGGCGGGATCCTGCTATCCCAACAGCCCTGCTCCACTACTCCCACGCTGTCGTCGTATCTACGCACCATGTGGCCACTATCCAGATTCTCCTAGGGACAGATCGATCTTTCTCAGCCTTACCCCTAATGGATTTTGGATTGTTCCGCACCTATATAAGGTACCCAGGGGACCCCGCTCAAGGTACAAGAACTCTTCCCTCTCCATATGCTGTTCTTCCTGTGGTTTCTCCATTCTGTTGCCTTCAACCTCCAGCTAACTTAGGCATCGGAGGGTCCTCCGCCAGAACACCACCGACGCCCTTAGGGACTTTGTTGCAGGTTCGTCCAGGAGAGGAGTGCTCTAGCACATCCAGCCACCTCGGTCCCCGGTCCAGGAGTTGACGCAGCAACATTTCCTAATTTGGATCAGTTGGAGTCCTTTCCTGAGCTTGGTGCCTCACCAATTGCCCCTTGAGTTTGCTTTCCAGATATTCCCCTTTTGGGGGAGTCCTAGGGGTTGACACCTGGTAGCCTTCGGGGACTGTGCATGAGCTCCCCTTTCTCCCTTCATGGCAGGGAGTTATATCGCTGGCTCTGACATTCTAGTTGCTCACCATGTTTTGGGAAGCTTGGCAGAGCATTGGTATGTGGGCGGCCACCCCAGGGTTTGAATCCTCTAGCACGACATTCTTCTTATGGGTGATGCGGACGGTAGGTTGAGAGGTGCCACGCCTTGAATGGGGTGTTCCTTCCCGATTGGTGTAAACCAGGGCCCGAGGGGATCCTGGTGCTCCAGCGAGACGTCTGCCTCCATAGCCCTCAGGTGGTGGGCTGTCGCCTGTCAGTCATACCATCCCAGCGATGGGGTCTTGGTGAAGACAACCTCCTTTCCCACCATGATTTGAATCTCTGTCATCCTCCTTTCTTCAGTTGGTGATAGTATGAGCTCGACCCCAACCAGGAGCTGACCTCGGCAAGGGGCTCACTTCAGCTCCTCGCTTGGGCACAATGCTTAGGTGGCACCTCCACCTGCCAGTTGACAGTTGGCATCTAGATGGACTCCACGTCAACGGATACAGCCGTATTAATATAAATGATAATGAATAATTAAGTTATTGAGTATTAAATAATAAAAATAATAAAAATTAAAATTAAAAATTTTATAAATAAAATTTAATATTTTTAATAAAGAAAATGGATATGAGAATTGATGTGGCAAGATCGCTGACGTGGAGCACATCTCAGATAAGGCAGGCAGCAAGGTGGGCAGATGTCACCTGTCAAATTTCTTTCGCACACCTCAGATCTGAAGTCGAGCCCATTCCTTAGAAGCATCGCGAAAGAGAAAAGGTCGTCAACATCAAGTCTGCAATCGAAGCTAGCATGCGCAGTACGATGCATCCAGTGCGGCGCCCCAAAGCTAAAAAGGTGCACCTACCGTCGTTTGCACCATTCAGGGAGAAGTACCCCGATTGAAGCACCAAGTCCTATAGCTGGCCACCTGCACCACTCATAAAGAGAAGGCCATGTTAGGGACCTCAAATCCAAGGGCGGCTGCCTCCGGATCAAGTCCCTGCTAAACTTCCCCAAACGTGATAACCCATCGGAAAAATAAGGGTTGCCATGTAACTCCCTACTATAAAAAAGAATGACCTCAGGAGCATGGCCATAGATGTCGTTGATCCTCGAGCACCCCAAGAAGGAGAAAAATCAAGGCAAGAAGGGGAAAGAACCGGCGATCTAAAAGGAGGACCCAGCGAGCAAAAACAAGGTAAGCACAAAAAAGGGCAGAGAAGGGGAGACAAGCGAGGAGAAGGCTCGAAGGCCCTCTAAGAGACTCCCAAAGAGAGTCCCGACGGGCACAGCCTCCCCAGCTTGAGTCTCGCTCCTCTCCTACCACTCCTACTCAATCTTTATTGAATACTCTCCTCCAAGCATAGTGACCGAACAGGAACCCTCCTTGGGCGATCTGTTCCTCTTTACCGTTCGCTGACTTGATTGTCAGAGTGCCCCCACCAAAATCCCCAGCCCGGGTCTCTAACTTTGTCTTGTAGGACCGGGAATCGCTGGATTCTGAAAGACGGGGCTGAGGTCCAGCGCCATATCAGAGCTGTAAGCCACGATGGTGAGGATGGCAACAGATTGGCGCACCATATAGGGGGAGAAAGCCTCTGTCCGAGCAAGCCCCCTGTAATTTTAAAAATAGCTCCGCTCGAAGTATGGTGGTAACTCATGCACGAGAAGCTTCCACTAGCTGAGAAGGGGATGCCCCTTTCCCTGCAGGCCCGTGTAGCCCAGAAAGGGAGCTCCCTACTCCAATATAGCCGCCCTTAGCAAATGCCTAATACGCTGCACTCACCCAGCAGATGCAGGCACTGGCCGCGGTCGTGAGATAGCTGCAACATCAGCAATGCTCCCTGGTCACCCAACCATAGCCAGGGACCCCTGCGGCCCAAGCTACTAGCCCCCGCGGTATGCAGGGCTCCTCCAAGGAGCCAGCGGACTATGATGCCCGACCCCCTTCTCCCAGGAGATCCAAAAGGAATCGATCCCGAGTCAGCTCTGCATGCCTCAGATGGATCCCTACGACAGGACCACCAACCCCATGGACCACTTAGAGAGCTACAAGGCTCTCATGATGGTCCAGGGAGTGACAGATGCCCTCCTATGCATCACCTTCCCGGCAACCCTCCAGAAGGCCTCTCGAGTCTGGTTCACCCATCTCGAGCTCGAAAGCATGACTCCTTTTCACAGCTGGAGAGGAGGTTTGTGGTCCACTTCGATGTTTGTCGGAAGGTGCCATAAGAGATGGATAGCCTCTTTTCTATCAGGCAGCAAGATCATGAACCCCTGCAAAACTATGTAACCCGCTTCAAAGCTGCCGCTCTTGAGATCTACAATCTAGACGAGCCCGTCGCCATATTACCATTAAAGAGAGGTCTCAGAACATCCCACTTGACCTATTCCTTGGATAAGAAGCTACCGAAAAAAGAACGAGCTCGCCCAAGGGTCGAGCCCACCTCAGGAGTGAAAGTCTCCTCCGGGATGCGGCCATCCTTCGGCTTCGGCCCCGACCAGAAGCCCGTGGATGACCGAAGCCTCTACATCCCAGGGACAAAAATCTTGATGGACATCGAGGGCGAGCGCTATCTACGCCAACCTCCCCTACTGCGGTCATCGAATGGCTATGACAAGATGAAGTAATGCCATTTCCATCGCGATCACAGCCACGACACTGAGGATTGCTGCAATCTCAAAAGGAAGATCGAGGACCTTATAAGGAGGGGGCACCTCAGAAAGTTCGTAAGGGGAGAGGTCCCGGTGGAGAATCAACCACTTGCAGCTCTTCCCCCTATCCTTGCAGTCGACAATCGATCCATAGAGAAGCCTGTGGGTATGATATGTTGGGGGATAGAGCGCGCCCATAAGAGAGCCCGGGAGGGAGAGAGTCTAGAAATAGAGCGCGCCCATAAGAGAGCCCGGGAGGGAGAGAGTCTAGAAAATGTACTCTCCTTCAGGAAGGGAAGTGAGGAAGAAAATGTAAATGATGATGCTATCGTGGTCGAAATGACCATTGCAAAGCATCCTGTAAAATGGATTATGGTCGATAGTAGGAGCTTGACCGATATCCTTTTCTATGATGCTTTCTCTCGGATAAACTTACCTTCTGATTGATTGAGATTGGTGCACACCCCTCTCATGGGTTTTGCTAGAGATTCTATAGGAGTCGAGGGAGAGATCACTTTCCCTGTCATGGCCGGGTCACCACCTTGACAGAGTACAATCATGATGACCTTCACTATCGTTAGGCTTCGATCACCTTATCATGTAATTCTTAGCTGCCCTGGGCTCAACTTGCTTGACGCGGTCATATCCACCAAGCGGCTGTTGGTGCAGTTCCTGACCCCCTACTACATGGAAGAGATGAGAGGGGCACCTCAATCGGTCCAACATTGCCTTCAGGCCATCCCCGGTGCCCGGAGCATCAAGGATGATCCTGCTATCGATGACCTCGACCAAAGGGCGCAGGACCCTAGGGGTGGCCCCGTCAAATGCCTTTTGATGTATCCCCTAGGCATGGACCCACTAAAGATGATGCAGATAGGAGCCCAGCTACTGGAAGAAGAGCGGTCCCGCATGCTCAGTTTCCTTTGAGCGAATGCGGATGTGTTCGCCTGGACCATGGCCGATATGCCAAGGATTTTCCCTGACATCATCATCCACAAGCTGAATGTTGACCCGAAGTGTGCCACCCAATTCGACAGAAGAAGAGAAGCTTTGCCTCAGAAAGGTAGAAGGCGATCAATGATGAAGTGGAGAAGCTCCTCATGGCTAGATTCGTTCGTGAAATACAGTACCCCAGCTGGCTGGCGAACGTGGTCATGGTCAAGAAGAGCAATGGAAACTGGAGGATCTGTGTGAACTATACCAACCTCAACCGTGCTTAACCGAAGGATAGCTTCCCACTTCCAAAGATTGACCAACTCGTGGATGCCACCTCGGGGCACCGCTTACTCTCCTTCATGGATGCGTTCTCTGGGTACAACCAGATCCGAATGCATTCGGAGGACGAGGAGCACACTGCCTTCATCATGGACCATGGGATGTATTGCTATAGGATGATGCCTTTTGGCCTGAAGAATACTGGTGCCATGTACCAGCGACTAGTCAATAAGATCTTTAAAGACCAGATTGACTGCAACATGCAAGTTTACGTGGACGATATGCTCGTCATGAGCAGGCCAACCTCGGACCATATGGATGACCTGGCAGAGACCTTCCACAACCTTTGCCTACACCAAATGAAGTTGAACCCAGTGAAGTGCGCTTTTGGCATGGCGGCTGGGAAGTTCCTTAGCTTCATGGTCACTCAAAGAGGGATCGAGGCCAACCCAGAAAAGGTCTGAGCAATCCTTGATATGGAGCATCCCACCTCCAAGAAGCAGGTCCAGCGACTCACTGGCCATATAGCAGCTCTGAGCCGTTTCATCTCGTGATTCGTCAATCGCTGCCAACCCTTCTTTAAGGCACTGTGCAAGATGCATGACTTCACTTGGACAAAGGAGTATCGAGAAGCCTTCGAGGAGCTGAAGAGAACCCTGGCGTCACCACCACTGCTCTCCCGGCTAGAAGAGGGAGAAGAGCTCCTTCTATAAATGGCGATCACCCCTGGAGTTGTCAGCTCGGTCTTGGTCTGCACGGACAAGGACGGAGTCCAGAGGCAAGTATATTATACTAGCAAGCTTTTCCGTGATGCCGAGGTCAGGTTCTCTCACTCCGAGAAGTTAATTCTTATGCTAATCATGTCTGCCTAATGCCTTAGGCCCTACTTTCAAGCGCACCGGATCGCGATCTTGATGGACCAACCATTAAAGGCCATACTTAGCCACCCCGACACATCTGGATGCCTGGCGAAGTGGGTGCTAAAGCTCAGTGAATTCGACATTACCTACAGGCCGAGGTCATCCATGAAGGCGCAGGTATTGGCTGACTTCTTGGTCGAGTGTGCAGGCCTGGGCGAGGAGCTGGGGGAAATCTCCTAGGAGCGACAGATGGCACCCAAACCGAAGGGTGATATCTGGGTCTTGCATGTGGACAGAGCATCCAACACCGGTGGTAGCAGAGCCGAACTCATTCTCGCTAACAGCGAGGGAGTCATCACTAAGTGCGTGCTTCGTTTCTAGTTTGCGGCCACCAACAACCAGGTGGAATACAAGGTGCTCCTCGCGGGGCTGAGAGTCTCTCGCGAGCTGGTTATACCCAACCTAAAAGTTTTCATCGACTCATAATTGGTGGCCGGGCAAGTCTCGGGAGAATTTGAGGCTCGGGACCCTCAAATGTCGAAGTACTTGGAGCTGGTACGCACAAGTGTAACAGGCTTCGAATGCTTCAGCATCTCCCACATTCAATGTGGAGAGAATGTTCGCGTCGACGCCCTCTCCAGGCTGGCGACCTTGCCAGACTCGTCATTAGGGCTTTCCCATATCGAGCATCTCCAGGCCCCAAGCCACAAGGCATTCGGGGAGGTCCAGCAAGTCACTTTGGAGCCTAGCTGGATGGATAAGTATGTCCAATACATTGCCGATGGAACTTTGCCCAAAGATCGCATAGAGGCTGATATAATCAAGAGGAAGGCCACATGCTTTGTGTTGATGGATAGGCAACTCTATCGACGATCCTACTCCTACCCACTCCCGAAGTGCTTGAGACCCTCGGAGGTAGCTTTCATACTCCAAGATATACACGAGGGCCTCTGCAGAAATCACGTGGGGGGCAGAACATTGGCGCATAAGGCCCTTCGATAGGGATAGTATTGGAAAACCATGATGGAGGATGCGGCCGACTTTGTAAAGAAGTGCGACCACTGCCAACGCCATGCCAATGTGCAACGTCAGCTAGCTGCACCACTCTCCCAGCTCTCTGCTCTCTAGCCATTCGCCCAGTGGGGCATGGACATCCTTGGTCCTTTTCCTCCTGTGCCTGGACAGCGCAAGTTCCTGATAGTCGTCATCAACTACTTCACTAAGTGGGTCGAGGCCGAACCCCTAGCACGGATCATGGAGGCCAACATCAGCAAGTTCTTTTAGAAATCAATTATATGCCACTTCGGACTCCCTCATACAATCATCATCGATAACGGACGGCATCTCAACAATCGGGAGTTCGAGGAGTTTTGCAATGACCTCAACATCTGCCATCGATTCACCTCGATGGCACTCCCCTCGACCAACGAAGAGGCCGAGGTGACCAATCAGACCATCCTTCAAGGACTCCGAACCAGGCTTGATCAGGCCAAAGGTAGATGGGCCGAAGAACTCCCCAGTATCCTATAGGTATACCACACCATGCCTAGGATGGCCATAGATGAGATGCCCTTTAACCTCATCTTCAGTACGGAAGCCGTGATCCCAGTGAAGCTAAGTCTACCCACCTTGCGAGTGGAACAATACGATGAGGCTGAGAACCTAGCTCGGCTCCTACTCAACCTAGACCTCCTTGAAGAAACAAGGGATATGGCTCGACTCCAGATGGTGGCCTACCGGTAATGGGTGGCCCGATATTACAACTCTAGGGTGAAGCCAAAATCTTCCGCCCTGGCGATCTGGTACTATGGCGGGCAGAAGCATCCCGGCCTCGAGAATACGACAAACTCTCTCCGAACTGGAAAGGCTTGTATAGAGTAGTTGAGGCGCTCCCTCATGGGGCCTACTACCTCGCCGAACTCGATGGGGCTCGATTCCCTTGAACTTAGAATGCCAGCAACTTGAGGATGTACTATCAATGATGTAAGGCTTCCTCTCATCAATAATAAAATTTCTTTTTGCATAACGGTTGCCCTTGTCTAGCAAGAATACTTTTGCCCGATCCCAGGTCTGGTGACCAAAGATGGGCAATTTAAAAGTCTCACAAACAAGTTGCCTGAACACAGTTCGGCGAAGTCAAGACCGGAAACTTATGAAGCCTAGCACCTCAAGATTGGAAACTTACGATGCTTGGCACCTCAAGACTGGAAACTCACGAAGCTTGGCACCTCAAGACTGGAAACTCATGAAGCTCGGCCCTCAAGATCGAAAACTCACGAAACCCGGCACCTCAAGACTGAAAACTCAGGAAGCCCGACACCTCAAGAATAGAAACTCACAAAGCCCGGCACATCAAGACCGAAAACTCATGAAGCCTGGCACCTCAAGACTGGAAGCTCATGAAGTCCGGCATTTCAAGATCGGAAACTCACAAAGCCCAGTACCTCAAGACCTGAAACTCACGAAGCCCGGCACCTCAAGATCAGAAATTCTTGAAGCCCGGCACCTCAAGATGGGAAACTCCAAAAGTCCCGCACCTACGGCCCTACTCACACCCCTGGGCTCATAGTTCGGCCCCTCGAAATAGGGAGCTTCTAAAAACCTATGTCCAAACCAACAACTGAAGTCAAGCTCCCTAGCGAGATCATGCTCCCCACCGAAGTCATAACTCATCTCCCGGTATGGACGGAAGGACCACTAAACAGGCCGCCACCCCCGGGTGGGCCCTCAGAGTCTGGTGAGCTCCTGAAGTGCTTCAACAAATGCCTCAGTCCAGTGCTAATGATCCCTCGAGGAACTTCCAGCTCTCTTCTAAGTCATCTATTACAACCAAGGCCTCCCAGGGAAGACCGAAATTTGGAGTTGGACAAACCTAATTTCATGAAATTGCAAAAGGGCGCACGAAGCACAACAGAAAATGGAAAGGACTCTACTTGTAAGAAGAGTATGAAAGGGAAAAACTTTATTGCATTTAAAGGATTTTACAACTTGAGAGGATCCCCGACAGGCCGGGTGATCCCAAAACAAAAAACAAAGTTGAAAATCCTATTACAGAAGTCTGAGGGTAGAAGGACCCCAGAGGTCACTGCATCGTCGGCTCCTTCCCAGGCCAGTGCGCCGGTACATCATCATCCCCTAGGGCATCGACCGGCGTGGCTGTTCGCTCAGCCGACACGGCCATCTGCTCAGTCGGCACGACCGTCTGCTTTACCAGCTACTTAGTGGTCGCTACCTCCGTCACCTCTGAGGGAGCCCCCACCTCTCCAGATTGCTCCTCGGCGCCGTCGATGGTGACGCCCTCTAGGTCAAGCTCCAGGAAGATCGAAGCCACCTTCTCCTGGCAGGCTTCGAATCCCTTGATGAATGAGTCCACGGCTGCCTCGTGGACCTCATCCTCGAACTCTTGTGACTCCCGGAACTTGGGAACGGCTTCGAGGGCCTACTTTGGTGCGGGCACCAAGGTTAAAAGAAGACTTCAATCAAACCTAGTCAATACCAATTCCTTATGGATTGCAAATTGAGTTGTAAGAGTCAAATGTACTCAAGTCCAAATTGAGTTGTATTTTTCTTATGAGTTGTATTTTTCTTCTGAGCTTGAGTCAAGTCCAACCAAGGGAGCATACAATTGGACCAAGGATGAACTAAAGCTACATCAAGTAGACCAAGGATGAACCAAAGCTACATCAAGTAAATCTTCAAATCAACGGCGCATGAAATAAGAGCCATTGGATGAAATGAAGCTTTGGTTGAAGCCACCTCACCAAGGTGCCTTATCTAAGAGAATGGCCCCATGCCAACTAGGACTGCCACCTCATCTCCATGCCACCTAAGCTTGGGAGGGAAGAGCACTCAAATTCAAATGGGGAGACCACCTTTTTCTCCTTGAATCAAGCCATCTTCCACATTCAAAGGGGGCGGCCACCAAGTTCTCCATGAATCAAGCAACCTCCTACACTCATGATGGTTCAAGCCATTCCTTGTATTTTGCTTTGGTTGCATATTTTCCTCCATGTAAATAGGAGTTTCAAAATGCTTGGGAGGTTTATAAATATCTCTCCAAATCCTTTTGTAATGTTTTATGCTTTGAATGAATGAAAACCAGAAATTTCTTATCTTCCATTTGTGTTTGCAAATGCCATCCATGAGGGATTGAGTTAGAGGCTCAACCAATTGCTTTAGTCCTCAAATTCTAGAAAAAGCTCTTCTCCCATGGATGCCTACCACATCCTCAAGAGCAGTCGGCCACACTCCACCTAGATCATCAACAAATCCCTACTCCCTCCCTTCCATTATTTATATTCCTTACTATCTTCCATCTTCTCCACAATACTAATGGATGTTCTTGCAGGATCCTAAGGAGTATCCAGTCCAGGATGAAGTTCTCCTTGCCTTCAACTCAGTAGCAGGAGCCTCTACTTTCAATGGATGGTTTGGCTTGATCACTCAATCGCCAGTCTTGAGAGTTCTTGTAGTAGGTATAGTGTAAGGTCTTTGAAAGTTCATTATTGGTCTCTAAACCCTATCCTTATCTCTTGAGGTCTGAAATTCTGAATAGGATAAAGTCCTAATTAGATGGTTTCTCTAGCCATGTAGGTCCTTATTTCTTAGGTTAATCCAGATTTGCACTACGAAGCATTTTAGCCTTCTAATTTAGTCTTCTTCAATGCATCTAAATGACTCCTCTATGAATGAATTACGATCATATATTTTAGAGTTTAATTAGCTTAGTTGCTTTAGTCATTCATGCCATATCTCTCATAAGTATGCCACATCATAATTAGTATCAGAGCATGGTTGCATTGGTAGCATAGTCTTCATACTTGTTATGTGTTCTTTCCTTTTAAATCCAATTCGGATCTAAGATTCATGCCTCCTGAGTAGGTGTACACCATTACATTGTCATGACCCATGAAAATAATGAACTACGGTCGGACGTGAATTCTTAGGTTGAAGTTTTGGTATTTGAATTCTTTTGCATGTTTAATTTATGTTTGCTGATTTCTATGTTAGGGACTGAAACTTAGGTCTGTTTTTCCATCAAGTTTTCAGTGTTTTGTCCTGATTTTTATGTCAATTAATCTCCACTTAATCCACTGTTTACTGTAATTTTCTGGGATTTTTACTAATTAAAAAATAGAATGATATCTTCCTAAGAAAACAACCCTAACTAAGTTTCTGCTTACTAAATCTGTAGTGATAGTCTGAACTTAACTCTAATTCACCAATCAATCTCTGCTGTTTTCATCTAATTTTTGCATTGTTTATTCTCTGATTAGTTCTCTTAATTTTTGTTATTTTTGCATGATTTTATAAATTCAAAAAAAATAAAAAAATTTTGCAAACAAAATAGGCCTGCTGAAAATTCTATATGTGTTGTTGGGCTAAAACTAAAATCACTTACAAACACCCCCAAATCCCAAGCCATTTTGTTTGGTCATTAATCAACTGAAATTCAAACTTGTCACTTCATAAAACATAAAAAGCAATTACATTCATTTTAAGCTATTTAAGGATATCAATATCATAAGATAAGGGAAGGATGTCATTACCTTTTCTTAGCCCAAAAACCACCAACCACATGTTGCATTGAACCCAAACTATTTAATTAAAATTGAGTAGCAACTTAATTAGAATTAGGGACACCAACAAGTCAAGCTCAATTAGTGTGTTGAGACTAGTGTGAATCATTTCTTCATCTACTCCTGGATAGTGGTGTCTAAGGCTAATGGTCCAAAGGCAAACGCCTTAAGAGAATTTATGGTTCTTTAATTGGATCCTCGTAAAAATGGGGGGGCCTCCCACAATCCCACCTCTTACCTGACCATTTGAAAGAGTATTTGTAATCTTGGTCTATACTAAGTTAATTCATACTACAGTAGACTTTTAGGTCTAGCAAACCTTAGATCGAATTTTGTATTGAATAACTACTAAATCAGGAACTCCCTATCAACATTCACTTGACCATCCCAGTTCTTCCATGGATCCCAATCTAGAAACCCTGATGAAAACTATGGCTGAGCAGTTCAAGCAATTGAACACTAGGTTTGATCAAATGAAAGAGAGGATAGGAACCCTTGAAGAGACCCATTTGACCCCTACTGAGCCACAATCACCCAGATTGCCACCTGTCCATCCTAGAGTCCAACGCCAGGAATTTACTCCTGACCCACATCCAAGGAGAGTTCACCATGATTATGTTGACCAGGATGAGAGAGCCCTTAGAAACATTCATCTAGATGCACCCACGTTTGATGAAAACTTGGATCCTAAGGTATATATGGACTGGGAGGGTGATATTGACCAATATTTTGATTGGTATGAAATGTCAGAAGATAGGAAATTTAAGTTTGCGAAACTTAGATTAGTCCATCAGGCTAGATTGTATTGGGATAATGTTGAGCACATGAGTCTACAAAGGGGAGACATACTCATAGCCACTTGGAGAGCTATGAAAGTGAAACTTAGGGAAAAGTATTTGCTAATGTCCTATGAACAAAGACTCTTAGATCAATGGCAATGATTAACTCAAGGGAATAAGACAGTGTCCGAATATGTTGCCAAGTTTGATGAATTCATGAAGAGATGCAATGTAGTTGAGTTTGAGGCAGCCACCTTGTCTAGGTTTAGAGTAGGACTACATGAGGAGATCCAGAGAGAACTATTTTTGAGAGAAGTTCATGACCTAGACCAAGCCTACCAAGTTGTTAGGGACTGTGAGAGATTCCAAAGGAGACCTTTATTTTGCCAACCTGAGCCCACTAGGATTAATCCTCTTGGAAATAGGCCAAATACAGCCAATAGACCCAGTCCTGCCACTCCATTAGTTCGAAGAGAAGATAAAGAAAAAAGTCCTGAGGTTCGAAAAGAAGGAAATGTTCACTATTTTAGGTGCCACAAGATAGGTCACTATGCAAGCCAATGTCCCACTAGAGCATTATACATAGGGATGGCAATGGGCCGGGTTCGGGCCGGGTTCATAACTATCCAAGCCCAAACCCAAATATTAACACACTACCCAAACCCGGCCCAAACCCAATCGGGATTATTTTTTTTTACCCAAACCCATCTCAATCGGGTATCGGATAATCGGGTTTACCCGACCCGAACCCAATTGAGTCATATTAAATATTTTTTTATTTTTATCAACTTTAAAATGATCTACCATTTTATATATTATATATACATTAAATAAATAAAATTTAACTACATTTTTAGTTTAACAGCATTTAATTTTATATTCAATCAAAATAAAACTTAAATTATCTTAAATAAATAAAATTCAACAAGACTTAATTCAATACTTAAGAAGTAAATACAAACATAAATATAATTTGAAAAGTACATCTAACTCAAAGATCCAAGATGTAAAAAAATGTAAAGAATAATTCTCGTTGAATCCTTAGTTGCAGCATCATTCTTCACCCGATTCACCTGCAAATAATTAATCATTGTTAGTAATGATTGATTATAATGATCATGAAGAATAGAATTTATTGAAAAAACTACTAGAAAAAACTTTTACTTGAATTGTTGTCTTCAAATGCAAAATCTTCAAAAACATCACAAATCTTCTCTTGCTCTTCTTTGGAAAGTATAGTATTAGTATCTATACAAAACATCAATTAATTTACATAAACATTAAACAATCAGCACATTAAATAAAAAAATTAATTAAAAAAATAATTATATACAAGATATGAAAATACCTCTAATTAATCAATTACCACCACAAACCAAGGCTTGCATAGTTTCAGGATGTAATCGACTGCGGTATGGAGTCAACAACCTTCCACCAGTGCTAAAAGCAGATTCAGAAACCACAGTAGACATGGGAATGTCAAACAAATCTTTAGGCATCATTTGTAATGTTGGATACTTAGATCCATTTATTTTTCACCAAAGCAAGACATCAAACTAAGGAGACCGAGGTATTTCATCTTCCTCCAGATAGTGATCCAATTCAGTTTTTACCAAGATGCTTTTGGCCTTCTTTTTTCTTCGTACACACAAATCACAATTAGCCAATTGATCATTCCTAGGTCCATGATCACTTTGCATCAAACTGGAGTCTTTCTCATATTCCTTTTCCATATTAGCCCCGAATTGATACTTATTAAGCAATTTATAACAAACTTCATGTAACTTCACAATCTTGTCAGCAGTCATATCCCCATAAATTTTGCCAAAATAATACTCAATCAAGGATATTTTGAATCTTGGATCTAAAATTGTAGCAACCCCCATCAAAATATGGATCTCATCCCAATATTTGTTGAATTTAATTAACATCTGCTTTGCCATTTTCTCAATCACTTCAAAAGGAGATTCAAGCCACTTTGGTAACTCTAATTTTATATCACATATTTTTGGAAAATATAAATTAGCTGTAGAAAACTTGGTACCAGAAAATATCTCAATCACTGTATAAAATAATTTCAATCTACGACAAACTTCCTGACCAAGTATCCAATCATTATCACTGGGACAACATTTAAATCCTGTCTCACGTTGTTTCAGCCTGGCAAAAACATCTTTATATATCAAAGCAATCTCCAACATTAAAAAAGTTGAGTTCCACCTAGTTGGACAGTCAAGACCCATCTTCTTGGTACAATTCACTCGTATTTGATGAGCTATTTCTTCAAACTTTTCACACCTTTTAGGTGATGTTGTCCAATATTCCACACTATCACGAATATTTTCTATCCCTTTCTTAATCACCTCCAAACCATCTTTCACAATTAAGTTCAATATGTGAGCACAACAACGCACATGTAAGAATGTACCATTCAACAATAAAATACTAAGCTGCAACTTACCCTTCAGAATATCAACCATTGCATCATTGGTGCTACAATTATCTAAAGTAATTGTTGATAACTTAGTATCAACATTCCAATCTAACAAACATGCAATAAGTACCTCGGTATGGTTCATTGCAGTATGCGGAGAAGGAACATAAGCAAACCTGTTCAACATCATAAATTATTAGCAACTATATAAAATAAGTTATTTATGTATATTAAATATAAAGTATATAACATATGAATCACTTACCTAAGAATTCGACTTTGTAATGCCCAATCTTGATCAACAAAGTGTGCGGTAACAACCATGTAACATCGCTTTTGATTGCTTGCTATCCACATGTCAGTAGTGATTGCTATCTTACTTCCATTCTTCTCAATTAAATTTGTTAGTTGTTTCTTCTCTTCCTTGTATATAGTCTTGATCTCATCCTTGATAGTATTTCGAGTAGGAATCTTGAACAACGGTTGTACTACATTCAAAAATCTCCTAAATCCAACATGATCCACTATATTCAAAGGATAATCATGAAGAAGAATCATTGTAGCCAGCTCTCTCTTTCCAGTTTCTTGATTAAATGAATAAGTTTATATTGTTTGTGATTCATCCTTTTCCTTTGCAAGCTTATTCACCAAAATTTTTTATTTAATATCTCCATATTTTCTCCTTGGACATACCTTGTAGTGACCGTGCAAATGTTTAGTCCTATTTTTTGAACCACCACTAAGCAGTTTAGTACAATAGTTGCATTTTGCCTTTGGAACTCCATGAACATCGACCTTTGTAAAATGACTCCAAGCACTACTTTGTAGTTTGCTACTATTTGGGACTTTTTCTTGATCTTGACTTCTTGTTTCATCTACATATATAGGTTGGTCTAAATTTGTACCAGCAGAAGAAATATAAGGTGACGTAGATGATTGTATATGCTGATATGAATTTATAGCAATAAGAGAATCATTAACAAGCACAGGTGGTGGTTGATCCATTTAAGTAGTACTTTCTGTTTTTGTTTCCATGCATAACTCCTATATTACAAATATAAAAATATAAATAAAACACAACTATAATCTCACAATTTCATAAATATAAATAATTAAATTAAAATATTCATAAATATAAAGATTTAATGGTATAAAGTCATGAACTAATAAGAACTAATAATAACTACATTAATAATGCTATATTCTTGATCATTCATATTCTTAAATAGCTATATTCAAGATCCCAAGATGCATAAAAAAATAAGATGTTATGAATTTAATAAACTATTAATTATGACCTTATTTTGAATTTACTTTGAATAAAAAAAAAAATCCTAATATATATATATATAATTTTATTATTATATATATATTATATATTATTTATTTTATAGTTATTCTCCTTAAGCACCTTAACCCGTTAAGTTAAGCATCCCACTCCCAGGCTCCCAGCTGTGTTTGAGTCTCAGACTCCAGTCCCCGTCTCTGCCGGCCACTGCACGATGTTCCACCCTCCTCGCCGCCCTCCTCGCCGGCGCCCTCTTCCTCTGTCCCAAACCGAGTCCCCATCTCAGTCTCTCTGACTCTCTCCGTCGACAACCCCGCCATCATGAGGCCCTCTCCCCTCGCCCTCGTCCACCGGTCGCCGCATGATGTTCCACCCTCCACGCCGCCCTCCTCGCTGGCGCCCTCTCCCTCAGTCCCTCCCCTCCGCCGCCGCACGATCCTCCTCTCCCTCATCCACCGACCATCGCTGCACTGCAACTTCCACCCACCCAAACGGCCAAACCCCTCCCGTGGCCCACCCCTCCCATCTATTCCTCTTCTTCCTCGCTCGTCGCCTCATCGCCGACGTCTCCCCCACCGCCCGGATACGCTGCTCTGTAGCCTCTGCCCTCCCCTTCAACGCTCCTCCTCCTCGACGGCTATCACAATCCAAAAAAAAAAAACTGCTCGACTCACCTGGATCACGACCGAAAGCCATTGGTTGTCGCCGCTCGCCGCTGCTCACCGCCGCTCACTACCGCCGCTCGCTGCCACCGCTCGCCGCCGCTCGCACCGATCCGAGAGGAGGCCGAAGAGGAAGGGGAGAGCAGGGGCCAAGGACGCCGGTGATTAATGTAATAGGAATTAATAACAAAATAACGATTAGGGTTTAGAGTAAGGGTTAAGTATTTTAAAATTTAATAACTAATAATCAATATTTAATAAAATATATTTAATAATATATATTTTAATTATATATAGTTATTATTTAAATATTAAAATAATTCGGGCTGGGTTCGGGTCGGGTGTATATGTACCCAGTTCCGGCTCAAACCCAAAGTTAGGCATTCGGGTTTTATCCAAACCCGTCCCAAACCCAGTCAAAGCATTGAATACCCGGCCCAATCGGGTCGGGCCGGGTTGGGTACCCATAGATTTGGATTTTATTGCCATCCCTAATTACACATAGGGGAAGTAGAAGAAGAAGTTACTGAATCCATAGAAAACTGTGAGGAGGAAGAAGAAGTATATGAGGCAGGTGTGAGTTTAGCTGATGAGTATGAAGGGGATGAAGAGATCATAGACTCATCAGAAATCCTAGGAGTTGTAAGATGTAGCTTGACCCAAACCAAGGAGCAAGAAGATTGGCATAGGACTAGTATCCTACAAACCTTTATCAAGATAGGAGAGAAGGTGTGCAAGGTCATCTTAGATAGTGGTAGATGCGTCAATGCCATATCAACCAATACAGTCAAGAACCTAGGATTACCCACTATGCCCCATCCTAATCTATATAAGGTATCCTGGATAGATTCAACCTCAATTTCCATTAAGTCTAGGTGCCAAGTCACAATCTAGTTCCAATCATACCAATAAAAGGTTTGGTGCGATGTTCTTCCAATGGAAGTTAGTAGCATCATATTAGGCCAACCATGGTTGTCTGATCATGATGCTATACTCTATGATCGTTCTAATTCAATATCTTTCACTCATAATGGGAAGAAGATTGTAATCAATTTCTCATAACCTAAGGACCAAGTTAAGAGAGGATCAAGTCACTTGAGGGATAAGAAACAGGGGATAAACATGATCACTGCTAAAGAATTGGAGCAAGAGCTTAGCAATGGTTCACATATTTGGGTTATAGCAGCTAAGGAAAATCAGGACCAACCCCATAAGGAAAAATCCCAGGAAGTGTTAAGGTTTTTAGAGGAGTTTCAAGAAATCTTTCCTAAAGACCTTCCTAATCACCTTCCACCCTTGAGAGACATTCAACATGCCATAGATTTGATCTCAGGATCGACATTATCGAACCTTTCCCATTATAGAATGAACCCTACAGAACACTTGAGTTACAACAGCAAGTTGGAGAGCTTCTCCAAAAGGGATTCATTAGAGAAAGCCTGAGCCCATGTGTAGTACCAGCCCTTCTGACCCCTAAGAAAGTCGGCACATAGAGAATGTGTGTAGATAGCAGGGCCATAAATAAAATCACCATTAAGTATCGTTTTCTTATTTCCCGTTTAGATGACATGTTGGATATGATGGCCGGAGCCAAGATTTTCTCCAAAATTGACCTTAAGTGTAGCTATCATCAAGTAAGAATTAGGCCCGGGGACGAATGAAAAACTGCTTTCAAAACCAAAGATAGCCTATATGAGTGGGTAGTAATGCCTTTCGGTCTGTCTAATGCACCTAGTACCTTCTTGAGGATCATGATCCAGGTTTTAAGGACATTCATAGGAAAATTCGTAGTTGTCTACTTTGATGACATTCTCATCTACAGTAAAACTAAGGAAGACCACTTGGACCATCTTAGGCAAGTTTGACAAGCCCTTAGACAAGATAGTATCTACGCCAACCACAAGAAATGTGAATTCATGACCCATAGAGTTATCTTTCTAGGATTTGTTGTCAACATTGAAGGGGTGTCTGCCGACCCCGAAAAGGTCAAGTTCATAATCGAGTGGCCCGTACCCAAGAGCATCCATGATGTTCATAGTTTCCATGATTTAGCCACCTTCTATAGGAGATTCATTCAAGGATTCATCACAATAGTGGCACCCATTACTGAATGCATTAGGAAGGAAACCTTTGAATGGACAAAACCCGTCGATAGAGCCTTCTTAGAAATAAAGAAGAAAATGATACAAGCACCTATTTTGAGGTCACCCGATTTTTCAAAGGTATTTGAGGTTGCTTGTGATGCCTCTGGAGTAGGAATTGGAGAAGTTTTGAGTTAAGAGAATCATCCAGTGGTATTCTTTAGTGAGAAATTGAATGAGGCAAGGAAGAGATACTCGACATACAATAGGAAATTGTATGCGGTAGTTCAGGCTTTGAGGTATTGGAGACACTATTTACTACCACAGGAATTTGTTCTTTATTCTGATCATGAAGCCTTACGATTCCTTAATTTTCAAAAGAAACTGAACCCTAGGCATGGAAAATGGGTAGAATTCATTCAAGCTTACACCTTTGTTCTGAAGCACCGTGCTGGCACTGAAAATAGGGTTGCAAATGCATTAAGCCAACGATCCATGCTTTTGACTTCAGTTAGCACCGAGGTGGTAGGGTTTAATAGACTGAAAGAGGAATACCCTAAGTGTCTAAACTTTAGTGAAATCTGTCAATCCCTCCGACAAGGACCATCTAGCGTACATAGTGATATACTCTCCTAGATGGATTCCTTTTCAAAGGAAATCAACTATATTCCCCAAACTTTCATTAGAGAGTTTTTGATCTGGGAAGTTCATGCTGGAGGCCTAACAGGTCATTTTGGTAGAAACAAGATCATCATAGCGGTAGAAGACCAATTCTTTTGGCCTGGCCTCAAAAGGAATGTGGCTCAAGTTGTAGCTGAATGTCAAACCTGTGCTGTTGCCAAACATCAAAGGCAAAACACCGGTCTGTACACTCCCTTACCAGTCCCCGATTGTCCATGGCAGGATCTTAGTATGGACTTTGTACTAGGACTCCTAAAGACCTCTAGAAGACATGACTCCGTCTACGTGGTAGTTGATCGATTTTCTAAGATGGCTCACTTCATCCCATGTTCTCAAACCCTAAATGTTTCTAGAATGGCCAAACTTTTTCTTGACGAGGTGGTTAGACTACATGGTTTACCCAAAACTGTTGTATCAAATAGAGATATTAGGTTCACTAGCTATTTTTGGAAGACCCTTTGGCATATGCAAGAAACCAAACCGAAATTCTCCACTACTTATCATCCTCAGACTGATGGCCAAATTGAAGTAGTCAACCAGAGTCTAGGAAATCTGCTTAGATGTTTAGTTGGTGACAGTACGGGAAATTAGGATCTCTTACTCTCTCATGCTGAATTTTCTTACAACAACTCAATCAATAGATTTACTGGGAAGAGTCCATTTGAAGTGGTCCATGGTTATAAACCTAGGAAGCCCTTAGATATTATCCCTTTACCCATACAAGCATGAATTTCTGAATCAGCTGAATTATATGCACAGCATATTAGAAATATACATAAAAAAAATTAACAAAAATATCCAATTAAGCAATGAAATTTATAGGCATATGGCAAATTCACATAGGAGAGTCAAAGAATTCACTGAAGGAGATTATGTTATGATAAGGCTTAGACCAGAATGGTTCCCACCAGGAACCTTGAAAATATTGCATGCTCGCAGTATAGGTCCATTTAAAGTCATAAAGAAAATAGGATCTAATGTGTATGTGCTAGACCTACCATCTGATTTAGGTATTAGCTCGACTTTCAATGTTTCAAACCTAGTAGAGTATAAGAAGCTAATAATGATACCTAGCGAGCCATTTGAGCTTGAGCCAATTATTGAGAGTGAATCCATCCCTGAGTATCCACCAACAATTTTACCAGAATGGCGAGATAAGATTGAGCGTATTCTGGATGACCAAGCCATCACCATCCGGAATAAAGGTTACCAATGCTATTTAGTTCATTGGCAAGGTCAACCTGAGTCCGAAGACTCATGGATTACTCGAGAGGATCTACAAAGAATCAACCCAGATTTATTAGAGTACTACCAGAGGAAAACAGATCCATATTCGACAAGGTCGAGTTCTTCCCACCACCGGGGAATTGGTGTGGGCACCAAGGTTAAAAGAAGACTTCAATCAAACCTAGTCAATACCAATTCCTTATGGATTGCAAATTGAGTTGTAAGAGTCAAATATACTCAAGTCCAAATTAAGTTGTATTTTTCTTTTGAGTTGTATTTTTCTTTTGAGCTTGAGTCAAGTCCAACCAAGGGAGCATACAATTGGACCAAGGATGAACCAAAGCTACATCAAGTAGACTAAGGATGAACCAAAGCTACATCAAGTAAATCTTCAAATCAAGGGCGCATGAAATAAAAGCCATTGGATGGAATGAAGCTTTGATTGAAACCACCTCACCAAGGCGCCTTATCCAAGAGAATGGACCCCACACCAACTAGGACTGCCACCTCATCTCCATGCCACCTAAGCTTGGGAGGGAAGAGCACTCAAATTCAAATGGGGAGACCACCTTTTTCTCCTTGAATCAAGCCATCTTCCACATTCAAAGGGGGCGGCCACCAAGTTCTCCATGAATCAAGCAACCTCCTACACTCATGATGGTTCAAGCCATTCCTTGTATTTTGCTTTGGTTGCATATTTTCCTCCATGTAAATAGGAGTTTCAAAATGCTTGGAAGGTTTATAAATAACTCTCCAAATCCTCTTGTAATATTTTATGCTTTGAATGAATGAAAACCAGAAATTTCTTATCTTCCATTTGTATTTGCAAATGCCATCCATGAGGGATTGAGTGAGAGGCTCAACCAATTGCTTTAGTCCTCAAATTTCAGCAAAAGCTCTTCTCCCATGGATGCCTACCACATCCTCAAGAGCAACCGGCCACACTCCACCTAGATCATCAACAAATCCCTACTCCCTCCCTTCCATTATTTCTATTCCTTACTATCTTCCATCTTCTCCATAATACTAATGGGTATTCTTGCAGGATCCTAAGGAGTATCCAGTCCAGGATGAAGTCCTCCTTGCCTTCAACTCAGTAGCAGGAGCCTCTACTTTCAATGGATGGTTTGGCTTGATCACTCAATCGCCAATCTTGAGAGTTCCTGTAGTAGGTATAGTGTAAGGTCTTTGAAAGTTCATTATTGGTCTCTAAACCCTATCTTTACCTCTTGAGGTTTGAAATTCTAAATAGGATAAAGTCCTAATTAGATGGTTTCTCTAGCCACATAGGTCCTTAGTTCTTAGCTTAATCCAGATTTACAGTGCGAAGTATTTTAGCCTTCTAATTTAGTCTTCTTCAATGCATTTAAATGACTCCTCTTTGAATGAATTTCGATCATATATTTTAGAGTTTAATTAGATTAGTTGCTTTAATCATTCATGCCATATTTCCCATAAGTATGCCGCATCATCTTTCTTGGTAGCCTCCATCAATGCCAAGGCCCCCTGTGCCTTGTCATTAGTCACCAACAATTCGGCAAGGACCTCGTCGACCCGAGCCTCAAGAGTCCGGGATCACTCCTACAGGCGAGATATCTCTGCCGCAGACTCCTCATGATGGCTCATCCATGCCCTCTCCTCGGCTAGGGTTGCCTCATGTTCCTTGACATGCCCCTCGATCCGGGATAGATCACGATGAAGGAATTTGTTAGTTTCCTTCATCTCCTGCCCTTTCTCCATTAGTGTCTTTACGTCAGCCATGAGGTTGCCCAGCTGCTTCTCCTTCTTGGCCTCCCTCTTCGCCCATTCAGTGCAGAAGTCCCGATGGAGCAGTACGTCGATTCCAATCTGCAGCAAAAAGAAGATGTCAATTCCAGTGACTTGACTGGGATATTAAAGAAGTGGGGCACTTACCAAGATGAGTTGAGGGATTATGTCCTGTATGGCTGCCGAGTAGTCCCTGCCTCCCCTCGAGCAGTGGTCTCAGGGTTGAACGGCGTACTTCATCATTCTCTCCACCAGGGCGGGGTCCCGGATCACCGAGGCATTCAACAGGACCCCCGTTGGTGCGTGCCAGGGTTCAGAGGACTATGGTTCCAAAGCCTCCCTGATGCTTGATGGTGAGGTCGGTGGAGGCACCTCGGCCGCTGCTGGAAGGCTTACCGCCGTGGCTGGTGGCACAGGTGGCAGGGCGGGCCGCTCGTCTCTCCTCACCCTCTCAACCTCGACAACTTCTGGTGAGGGGGTTCGTTGCTGTGGAGGCCGGGGTTTTGGATCAACCACCCTCACCTCCGAAGATGGAATGGACTTAGACCCCGGTCGGTCTCCTCTCGGGCTCTCTTCGGCGTATTCTCCCTAGCCTCGGTCGATGAGCTCCTCTTGCGGGTGGATTCCATCAGATTCTTTGTTGAGTACTTCATCTCTGCAAAAAAGGAGGAAAGATGGTCAGCCCCAAGTTAAAACAAAAAAAGAAGAAGAAAAAGAAAAAAAAGAGATAAAGGACACATTCGATGAAAACCTATCGAGCTAACGGATTGGGCTGACCCCGGCCTCAAACAAGTTCCGCTTTGATAGTAGAACTTCGAGGGAGGGGAGCTGGTCACTGATCAATTGGGTGAAGACCTCCCGATCAGCGGACCCCACTTGGAAGTTGCAGTTCGGGGCTCGGTTTGGATTGCTCCAGACCCAATCAACATCCTCGACCGAAGCAAAGAAATATCGATTCTTCCACCCCTTGATAGAAGTAGGGAGGTCAAACCTAAGTGATGAGGGATGGGACTCTAACATGATGCATGCAGATGAATGACATAAGAAGGATAAGAAAATCATATTAAAAAAGCAATGATTTATGAGGTTGTTTAGATTTAGTTCCCGAAAACAACTAAGACTAGGTTAGGGTTTCGTGCAACAGTTAGAATTCCTATCCATATGCTAGAACTACCAACGAAATAAAATAAGTAAAGGATCCTAGGTCTAAGAAGGCCTATTAGGAGCATGTTCAAATTCAAGAAATCAAACAAAAAGAGATGGAAATTAAGTTTGGCATACCAGGCAATGATTTCTAATTGATGTGGAAGAGATCGCTCCGCTTAGATCGGTGCCTAGATGATCCAGTCACTTTCCTGCGAATCCGCTGGCTTTTTATCAGCTTTGTTCGAGGGCAAGGAAGAATTCATCTAGAGGGCATGGCACCAGAGAGATCCTGTAAATGTCAGGGATTAGTGATGTAGAATATGAGAAAAATACTAAACATGATGAAAAGAAGAAGATCGGGAGGAAGAGAGGCTGCAGGGGCTAGCGGCCTTGGATGAAGCTTAGGCGTCTGGATCTTGGAGAGGGTTGATGGTGGGCGTCTTAGGGCTCTTACTTGGATAGACAATGGCTAGGGTTTAGTAAGAAGAAAAAGGAACAAGTCACACACACACACTTCCAAAGAACACAAATTGTCATAAGAAAAATTCACCAGAGTTCTAATTCATGAAAATGATTGATTACGAAAGGGGGAGGGGGTGGGTATTTATAGATTCATCCAACCCTTTCCCTATCAAACTAAGAGTACACAGTATGAATAGGATTAGGAGAATAAAGTTGAGTAGAATAAGGAGTACATAATTTGAATAGAATTGGTAGACTGAAATCCTTGTAGAACTTGGATATCAACTCCTTCTTGGACTTGGAAGCTTTGACTTTTCTCCATGGGCTTGGACTGTTATGAAATTCTTGCTGGGCTTGGACTGGGTCAAAGCCTTGGGCATCTTGGACTAGGTCAAAATATGGGATGCCAACTTCATGATGGATTGGGGGGCGTCAACTGCTATGGGCCTTGGACTGGGGCGCCAAGGATAGGGATATGGGGTGACAGTTCTTCATGAAATCTTGTGGGCTTGAGGTGCCTAAGGCCTGGTATGCTGGGGCACCATCTCCTAGAGGGCTTGGGCAGCATGAAAAAATCCAGATGCTGGGTTGGTGACTTAAGTGTGGGTCCAAAGGTCCTCCTTTTGAATAAAAATTATATGGACTCAAAAAGGCCAATTGACAAGACTCAAAATAGGTCTAAATAAACAATGGACTCACTGAACAGATAAACAAGACTCAATGGACTAAACAAGGAACTTCTATCGACTTAGTGAATCCAACTGGCTCACTTTATTATAGGACTCACAAAATTTGAACTTCATTATAGGACTTAATAAAAATTGACCAACACATGACTTAGAGGATAAATTGAAACTTGAAGTCTATGTCTGATCTGATGTCCCCATCACTAAGGCATTTGGACCAGGGAGAAAGAAACCACCACCCGTCATCTGTGGGGTGGCACTTCAAGGTGAATAGAGCCCTGAACAAGGAAAAATAGGATAAACCTGTGGAAGTGACAGAACACAATGAAGGCAACGATGACCCTGTTGGCATTAGGGGCCAACTAAGCCGGTACGAGACAGAAATTACTGAGGAAAGAAAGAAAGAAAGGGTGCAGAGGAAGATGAAGGCCCCCGATGAGTAACTTTTCGTAAAAAGCGATCCGACCCAGATCACTTGAAACAGCCCGCTCCCCTGACCTTGGGAGCAAGAGCCAGATGAAATTCGGGATCCCGTACGTCTCCCGGATCACAGAAAGGTCCTCTTCAGTCATTGTTGAAATGTGCCTAAGGGAGCAATCGGAGCGCTGCTGCTGGAGGAGCGACAGTAGGAACAGAGGAAGTAGGGGGAGCCTTGGGACTTCCTATGATAATCCCGGTGGAATGCAGGTGCCTTCGGACTTCGAGGAAAAATTCATCCTCCTCATCGGAGGATGGAGTCCTCAGCCAGGAGGGGCCTGCTTCATTAGGATTAATGGAGGATCGAATGAACTGGCTCGAAGGAGCCATTCAGAAGAGAAGGGATGAAGGTGAAGAGGATGGAAGACCTAAGACAGGATTTCGAAAAGACTTGGACACTGCCAACCATGAAGAAGAAGAAAAGGAGGAAGGATGAGTGACTCACCTATTTATCTTGAAGAGGGAAGATGACGAAGAAAGAAGAAAACTTTGAACCACCGGTGAGCACGAGAAGTTCGAAAGAGCAGGTTTGGGAAAAGTCCTCTCTTCTTTCAAAATCGATGGACAGCGACCGTACGGCTCTTCGCATCTCCACCATCGGATGAGTGCAACGTGTGGGGGCAACCAGCGGCGACACTTTGGTGCGCTGAAAATCGCCTTGGGTATGGTACCAGCAATTATGGTTCCTTAGACTTGTGGATGTGCCACTCCCGCATTGGATCTCAAAACACAACCTGTGGAGTGGTGGAGATCGCGGTAATTATGACATTAGATTTTCATCCTTTCATGTCAGATCAAAATTAACTCCCTCGCCCAAATTGTAACATTTCGATGGGACTCGGGAGTGGGGGGCAAATGATATGGCAAGATCGCTGAAGTTAAGCACACCTTAGATCCAGCAGGCAACAAGGTGGGCAGATGTTGCCATGCCGGATTTCTTTCCTACCTCCTTCGCCACACGTTCCTTAGAAGCATCGCGAAAGGAAAAAGGTCGTCAGCACCAAGTTTACAATCGAAGCTGGTGCGTGCAGTACGACCGTCCAGTACGGCGCCCAAAGCTAGAAAGGTGCACCTACCGCCGTTTGCACCATTCAGGAAGAAGTGCCCCGATCGAAGCACCAAGTCCTACAGCTGGCCACCTGCACCACCTACAAAGAGAAGGCCGCGTTATGGACCTCAGACCCAAGGGCGGTTGTCCCCGGATCAAGGCCCTGCTAAACTTCCCCAAACGTGATAACCCACTGGAAAAACAAGGGTTGCCATGTACTTCCTACTGTAAGGGGAAATGACCTCGGGAGCACGGCCACAGATGTCGTTGATCCTCGAGCACCCCAAAAGGGAGAAAAACTGAGACAAGAAAGGGAGAGAACCGGTGATCTAAAAGGAGGACCCAGCGGGCGAGAACAAGGTAAGCACGGAAAAGGGGAAACAAGCGAGGAGAAGGCTCGAAGGCCCTCCAAGAGACTCCCAGAGAGAGTCCCGACGGGCACAACCTCCTCAGCTCGAGTCTCGCTCCTTTCCTACCACTCCTACTCAATCTTTACGGAATACTCTCTTCTAAGCATGGTGACCGAACAAGAACTTGCCTTAGGGGATCTGTTCCTTTTTTACTGTCCGCCGACTTGATCGTCGAAGTGCCCCCGCCGGAATTCCCGACCTGGGTCTCTAAGTTTATCTTGCAGGACCGGAAACCGCTGGCTTTCGAAAGATGGGGCTGAGGTCCGGTGCCACATCAGAGCTGCTGGTCACGACAGTGAGGACGACAACAAGAATAAACTTGATTTAGTTGAAAAATGTTCAATTCAGGCAATATCCTAGCCAACAAAATGTTCAATTCAAGATAGTCATGCCTCAAATATGTGAGACAAGACCTTAATTAGTTGGACTACTATCTTGGTGATAAATTTAATGTTTAATAGATGGTATAGTTATCTTTAATATAAATAATTTTTTTTATTTCATCAATATTTTTTTTAAAAAAATAATTTAATTATTTAAAAAAATATGAGAACATTTTTTTCATTGATTGGTGGTAGCGAAAAAGTTAGGGATATATATAATAAATCCCGTTCACTTGGCTGACACCAGTGGTAGTCAGGTTGACGTACTCATCTTCGGGTGGAGAATGACTGTGAAAAAATTAATATGCGCTGTGTATCGAACATTTCCTTGCTGGGATGGGAGACCGTCCGGACCCGGGGTCTAATTTTTTTTTTTTTTTTTTATGAAAAAAAAAGAAAAAGAAAAAAAAAAAAAGAAGAGAACATGGATTAAATTAGTTGGAAGCAAACTAATTTTTACCGACAAAAGAACGGCCATCGTTCTTCTTTCCTCGCTTTGTCATTTGTCGTAGGGAGTGAATTGTTTGAGAAATTTTATTCCAAATGGACCTCCGGGAGTCGATCGGAAATCAGACCTCCTTCTCACTCCGGCTCGCAAAGCATGTCGGCTCGGCCGCCGCGTTCGACGCCAACCTCGCCTTCTCCCCGCTCTCCGTCCACGTCGTCCTCGCCCTCGTCGCCGCGGGGGCTAAGGGCCCAACGCTTGACCAACTCCTCTCCTTCCTCGGATCGCCCTCCGCCGGCGACCTCAACTTGCTCGCCTCCCAGATCGTCGCCCTCGTCCTCGCCGATGGCTCGTCCGCCGGTGGACCACGGGTCTGCTTCGCCAACAGCGTTTGGGTCGACGCTTCCCTCTCCCTGAAACCCTCTTTCAAGGAGATCGTCAGTTCCACTTACAAGGCCGAGGCCAAGGCTGTCGATTTCCAAGCAAAGGTGAGAGCTTTGTGTTTAGTTCTTTCGTTTTTTCACTAAAATTAGATAAAAAAAAGTATATTTTGGGGAATAAATAACCTGCGAGTTCTCAGATTTTGTAATTTAATTTGCTATTTACTGATTTTTTTTTTATCTTTACATGATTTTATATTTTTTTTTATTGGATCTGTTAAGTTTTACAATAAAAATCTTGATTTGGCGCGAAGCTGGCAGTAAAAAATTTGATCTTTATGAGAAGAGATTCATACCTCGCAATTTCGTTGTATTCAATCACATGATTAAATGTGCTTTGGGTAATATTACACCGGTAACATCTTGAGCACCAAGCCGCTATGATGGGAAAAGAAAATTGTCACACTGTTTGTTATGTCTCCAGTTCTTATTTGAGTAAATTCATAGTAGTCCCTACCTTTTATTTTCGAAGATGAATATGATGTTAATTTTAGAAATCTAACGTATCAGATTTAGCCATTGAACTAATCCAGCATCAAATTACTAGGATTTAGTGTTGGTACTTTCCATTGTTTTTTGTTCCACTCTTCTATTCTGTGTCTTTGGGGAACCGTCTGGCTGGTTGTTTATATGGTGACTGCTCTTTATTTGGGATATTTGGGAGTTTCAATCTCCGGCCTAGCCATTTACTGGTTCGAGGAGCCTTTGTTTCTGTTTAGAGTGAACTGAAAAAGATTAGATATATATGCTTTCTAGAAGATAGAAAAGACCCAGGAGTGGTCTTTTATTCATAATTTGGTGCCTATGTTACTTAGACGATATAATACTTGCAAAGGTACACTTGGACTTGGCTGCACAATCACATGATATAGTTGGATCAAGTATTCTATCATCGGAAAGAATTAACATGCTTTAATATGTGAAGAGAGATTAAATGTGGTATTCTTTAGGTATTATTAAATCTTCATTAGTCCTTATTTTCGTTTGTGGTTGTAGTTTATGAGATTATGATGATAATGCTGTGCCTATACTAATCCATCCTGAACATATATGAGCAAAACTTGCCTTCATCATTTACTAATATGTTATTAAGCATCTCTGCTACCTTCGATTTAGTGCAGCCATTCCATTGTCTCTGGAAAGACAATCCAACCATCAGATCTGATGTAAGTTCTATCTACATAAAAGTTTAGGGCAATGCTACTTGAACATGAGTATCAAGTGACCAAGTGCCTAGAATAATCTGATGCAAAACCTTCTAAAAATTGATCATAGTGTCTAGATCATTTGTGTGTGTGTGTAGGTATAATAAATAACGGGCAATACCTATGGTCCCTAAATTCATAAATTTGATGAAATGCTTGGTAATTGTAATTGTAGACTTGATAAGTTTGTATAGAAGTGCCACAAGTAGAAATATAGTGATCATGATATCATGATATGATGATAGAAAGTGTCAAGGAGTGTCATGAAGTGTCCCAAATGTTCGGTGTCTGAAAAAAGTATGAAGCGGAATTTGGAGTGTCCAGATAAGATTAGGTTCTATGGTTGCTTCTTATCTTTCATCCTAGATTGAAAAAATAATCAAGGATGAGAAATCAATCATTGTAGTTCATGGGAATTAGGGAGTTTAGATTTCTTGGAATGAGTTTTTTTCATGAGTCATTGTACAACTCAGTAACTGTTTTAATGGCATAATTTCATGTATCCATTTTTGAGGAATGTAGATTTTACATTTCAATGACAATTCTCAACCAACATTTATTACTTTATAGATTGTTCATTATTGATTGGAAGTTTTTTGGTGTGGGAGAAATGTGGGAGTTTGAATCATATAACTATATTCCCGACAGATATCTGTAGCTTTAGTGAGGATGTAGAATTCTTAATGGAGTGTTTGAGGTGTTTGGCTTTTTGAGAATTAGTTTGGTTGCTTTAGGATATGTCCTATTGGTTTGCAGGGGAAGGCTGAGACACGAATTATAAATCTTCTGAGTATCATAATACATTTTAGTGTTTTAAAGGAAATGTCAAGAAATCCTGGTGCAAAGTTTATAATTATCCATTTATTTTTTGTTAACTATCTTTCCCGTCTTTCTTAGCCAATATATTAAAGATGCCATTAACCATGGAAGCTTGTAATTCTTGATCTTTATTTTACAGTTTAATAGCATCACTTGCTGATTTTCATGATGTCTCCTGAAATCATCAAAAAGTGGGATCCACATATAAATCGTACATAACTTTGCTTAATGATATTAGAGGCAATAGGCATGCCATTTCAACTGATGAATCTCCAAGAAAAATCTGATCCAGAATTTGAATATCTTAGCAGAAGCCCATTTTTGAAGAAAAAGGCAGTTATGTAGTCAGGTGGTACAACTAGTATGTCTTATTTATTCATATGCAAGTGGTTATATTTTATGCATAAGTTCCCCTTGATATGAAGGAGATGTATCCTTTCTATTAGTTGATTATGATAACCTTCCTTAGCTTGTAAAGATCCGTGATGATGAATACCATGGTATTGTTAGAAACCCAAGACATCCAATGGTTATTTTGTCCAAGCTTAGGCTGCACAACTAATTTGGTGCTATGTTCAGTCTAATAATATATGATGAGAGACTCAACAAAGCCACGTCAAGGTCTAAGTTGTGATTGAGATGCATGAAAAATATTGTTGGCAACCTTGATGGTAGCAGATAGAAAGATCCAACTATAGTTTGAGGGGGTGGTATTTCTATGGCTAGGGACAAAAATATAATTGTAATTAGTTTTAAGGTTCTATGGCTTTTAATATATCATAAGGTCATAATCCTATTTCCTCCAAATCTGCGGTCAAATGATGTGGATGGAAAAGGTAGGGCTGGAATAATTCAAAGTGGGGAACATGAACAAAGATAGAACAAGGATCAATTTTTTAAGAGTCCACCATATGGTTTCATGGAATCCACCATGAGAATGTTAAAAGTTTATTCATTATTCTTGTAAAACAAATAATTACTTCTAGTGATGTGACTGTCACCACATATAAAGATACTAAAATAAATTGTAAATCAGGTATATTACTGACGAAGTAAGTTCGTATATATTATAGCCAAACTATGACAATTTTGCCTACAAATTTCTGTTATCTATCGAGAAATATCTGAAATCTTGCCATGCTTAGAAAGTAGTCCATGCCTTTCAGCATCAGAATAATGGAACTTATGTAACAGAAGTGCCAGATATGATTGAACTCCTATGCAGCTCCAGGCCTAGAAACTATCCATGGTTTTTACCTCGAAAATGTTCAAACTTGTATGGTGACTAGGTTAGAGCTCCAAACAATGGCTTAGAACTAAGTACTTATGCATTGAATCTGTAAGAAAACTATACTATGAGTTATTTTTTTCAAAAGGACTGCTGATTAATTGCACCAAAAAATTTGAATGTAAATTGTTTTGATATGAAAACTTCAAGAATATTAAATTCCCATCAGTAACTAATAAGCACCACCACTTTCTCCTCGGAATAATTCGCGAAGTCATGTAAACTTCATCAGTAACTCCTTTGGGCCCTCATATACTTTTTTGAGTTTCTAGCTGTCCACAATTATTATTATGAATCACTAAGCCCTCTTAATTTTCCTGTTTTGAGCTCTAAATTCTACCAATCACTATATTGCAGACCAATTAGGTTCACATTCTGTGAACTTGTGAATTAGGCAATTGTTAATTGCATGGCATAAGTCTTTTCTCATTTTACAGCTGCCACTTAATTTGCCTTCTTTGTTATCATATTGGTACCCTCTTTTTTTCAAAAATTATGTTTTATTCTGTTACCTTGACACAGTTTTGAGTGATGATTTTCTGTTTGAAAATGAAGTTTCCAGGATTCTGAGATCAGTTTTTCTGCATATATTATACTCTCCAGAATTTTCCTATATTATATGAATATATGAAGTTTTTTTTGAGGGATAATTTTCTGCATATATTGCATATAAGTTTCTGCATGCTTTCATATATTATACTCTCCGGAATTTACTAATCTTGAGTGCAATAGAAAAGTTCAAAATTCTTTTGATAACAACAATTATTACTGAATCGTGGTGTGTATAATATACAAAAGCATGCAGAAAACTGATTTCACCATATTGTTATTCTCTTATGATCTGGGTCTTTAAGCTAGCAAAGGACGAATGTATCTATCAGTCTCTAATACACACCCCATGTTTACCAGGAATAAGGGCCCTCTAATCTTTCAGTGGCAGTGTCCTTTTCTTTCAAAAGGAATATATGAGAATGCAAGCAGCACTAAGGTTTCTTGTTATTCCACAAATGAACAAAAGAAAAGAAATCACATATTATAATTTCTTGATGACAGAAATAGGCTATTTTATGTGCTTATGATTTTTTTTTTTTGAAAAAATAATTGGGTTTTGTTTATGCCTCTCACTTTAGGTGTCCAAACTTTTAGCATTATTGATAAATTGCTGGTGCTGTCTTCAAAATAATTAATTGTTTTGGATTCAGTTATGATGATGATAATATGATGTTTTAGAAAGTGAAACTCCAAAATAATATGCCCTGTTAATGAGATCATATCTTCTTAAATAAATGGGAATGTATATAGAATACAAGTACATACCATATTTAAAGACACATTAAATTTATCCTTCATG
Organism: Areca catechu; assembly: GCA_021397845.1. Lineage (NCBI taxonomy): Eukaryota > Viridiplantae > Streptophyta > Magnoliopsida > Arecales > Arecaceae > Areca > Areca catechu. The sequence continues at coordinate 193,814,787 of CM038039.1, forward strand.
TATTAGGATTTACTGAATAAAGCATAATTCTAACACTCCCCTTCGAGCTAGAGCATATATATCAAAAATGCTCAGTTTGTTGCACATAGAGTTAAAAATATCAAAAGGCAGAGGCTTAGGCAAAATATTAGCTAATTGCTTGGATGATAGAGTGAATGGTGTTCTGATAGTTTTATTCATCGTATCATCTCTTATAAAATGGCAATCCACTTTGATGTGCTTGATCCTCTTGTGGAACATAAGATTGCTAGCTGTATAAATAGTTGCCCAATTATCACAATACATAACATAGGATCAGGGTGATCAAAACCAAGCTTAAATATCAGAAATTTTATCTACATCATCTGTCAAGTAATAAGAGCCATAGCTTTATACTCAATCTCGGCACTAGATATGGCAATAATATTCTGGTTTTTACAAGATTACCTCCTACATTTGTGCAGCATCCTAATGTGAATTTTTTGTCCTCTTTATCTTCTACATATTCAAAGTCCGAATAGGCTTCAATTCTAAGATGTCCATGCTTCTATATAGTAGACCTCTTCTTAGTGAATTTCTTAACATAAACTAATATTCTCAAGGCTGCTTTCCAATAACTGTTTTAAGCTTTTGCATAAACTGACTTGCAACCTTCTCTGCAAAGGCTATGTCTGGTTTAGTAACGGTGAGATAAATGAGTTTGTCTATTAACCTCCTATATCGTGTAACATTTTCAAATAATTCTGCATCTTTAATCCAGAACTCTAAATCAATGTTAATGGAAGCACTTTCAAGTTTACATCCAAGTAATCTTATCTCCTATAACTAATCTAAAGCATACTTCCTCTAAGAAAGAAATACACTTTGTTTGTTGTGTACAATTTCTATCCCAAGAAAGTATTTAGGCTTTTCCATATCTTTGGTAACAAAATACTATTTTAAATACTCCTTAGTTTTCTCTATACCACTTAAGTCACTCCCAGTTAATGGTATGTCATCAATATAAATAGCTAAAATAACGGTACCTGTAGAGTTTCGACAAACAAAAACAAAATGATCAGAATTATACTTGCGAAAACCAAATGCCATAACAACTTGGTTGAGCTTGTCAAACCAGGCACAAGGATTTTGTTTGAGACCATAAATTGCCTTCTTGAGTTTGCACACCATATTCTCCTCTTGAGTAATATATTCAAGAGGTTGCTCCATACATGCCTATATCAAATCACCCTACAAGAAGGCATTTTTGATATTTAGCTAAAACATAGGCCACTCTTTATTGATAGCAACCGAGATGATCATCCTGATGGACTTTAGCCGAGCAACTAGTGAGGTCTTAAAATAGTCAATGCCCTAAATCTAAGTAAGTCCTATTGCAACAAGTTTGGCTTTGTATCTGTCTACGATCACATTTGGCTTATATTTGATAGTGAACATCCATTTGCAACTAACAATATCAGAGCCAGTAGAAGGGTCAATCAAATTCCATGTACCTTTAAAAAGGAGAGTGGCCATCTTCTCATCCATAGCAACCTTCCAAGCTAGATTATCCAAAATTCCTTATAAGACCTTGTACAAACATAGATGACAAGGACAAGGCAAATTGGTGAAAGGCAGGGGTAAGACGATCATAGAAAATAAAATGGGAAATGGGGTAAGCTATAGTATATTGTTTACTTTTACGGAGAGTAATTGGTAGATCCAAATCTGAATAATAATAGGATATTCAAGTGGTGGATGGCTTGGATCTCCAGCTAAAGACAAAAGATCAGTTGGAGTAAAGATAAGTACATGAGATCTGTCTTCTAGTATACACTTGCAATGGTTTAATTGTAACACAAACAGGCATAGATTCAACTAGCCCAATTGGTTGAGAAAGAGGAATATGCTCAACAGTGATATTTGGAGATGTATTAGAGAAATAAGGAGTGGACTCAAAAAAGATAACATTTGTAAATGTGTAATAATTTTTAGTCATCAGATTATTACACCAATATCTTTTCTGAGTCTAAGAATATTACATAAAAACATACTTGACTAACCTGGATGATAAATATCAAGATCAAGTCTAAGATTATGCACGAAACAAACACACCAAAAAACATGTGGAATAAGGGAGAAAATGGGTTTATCATGATAGAAACACGAATAAAGGATATTCCCATAAAAAAACTGATGATGGCATTTGATTAATCAAATAACAAGTAGACATAATAGTTTATGTCCATAAATATTTAGGTACATGCATTCAATGAAAAATTGATGATGGCATTTGATTAATCAAATAACAAGTAGACATAATACTATAATAGTATATGTCCATAAATATTTTGGTACATGCATTTGAATCATGACACTGCAGGCTTTTTATCTAGTAAGTGTTGATATTTTCTTTTAGTAACACCATTTTATTGAAAGGTGTGGACACAAGTAGTCTGATGTAAAATGCCATGAAAATAGCAAAATTGAGAAACATCATGCTTTAAAAACTCAAAAACATTATCAATGCGAAGAATACAAGTGAAAGTAGAAAACTAGATTTTTATTTAATTATAAAAGATTTTGAGCATTTTAAGAATTTGTGTCATATCTTTCAACATATACACCTAAGTCATTCTAAAATAATCAACAAACATAATAAAATATTTAAATCTAGCAATGGAAATAAAACGACATAAATTCCAAACATCAGAATGAACTAACTCAAAAGGGATGGAATTGCGGTTGCATTTGGTGCATTGCCAGGCAATCCTGAAAGATAATATAGATTACCAGTGATGTGGCGAATTGCTGATGTGGAAGCATCCGACGTGGCGAACCGCTGACGCGAAGTCTATATCAGACACAGCTGGCGGTTGAGGTTGCAGGCGAGTCTGCCAGGTGAGTTCCCGACCGAGGTCGAGCTCCCATCCGAGGTGAGCTCCCATCCGAGGTCGAGCTCCCGTCCAAGGTCGAGCTCCCATTCGAGGTGAGCTCCCGTCTAGGGATGGCAATAAAATCCAAATCCATGGGTACCCGACCTGACCCGACCCGACCTGATTGGACCGGGTAGTCAACGCTTTGATTGGATTTGGGCTGGGTTTGGGTAAAATCTGAATGCTTAACTTTAGATTTGGGTCGGGACTGGGTAGATATATACCCGACCTGAACCCGGCCTGAATTATTTAAATATTTAAAATATATATATAATTAATATATATTTTATTAATTATAATTATTAGTTATTAAATTTTAAAATACTTGAACCCTATATCCTAATCATTATATATATATATATATTGGAAATGTTTTTTTTCATCCTATTATATTCAGGATGAATTTAAAACAAGATCATAATTAATTGTTTACCAACTTCATAATATAAATTTTGATTGAATATGAAATTAACTGCTGTTGAACTAAAAATGTAGTTAAATTTTATTTGTTTAATATATGTATAATTTATAAAATTGTAGATGATTTTAAAGTTGATAAAAATGAAAAAATATTTAATATGACTCAGTTGGGTTCGGGTTGGATAAATCCGATTACCCGATACCCAATTGAGATGGGTTTGGGTAAAAAAAATCCAGTCCCGATAGTATTTGGACCGGATTTGGGTAGTGTATTGAATATTTGAGTTTGAGTTTGGATAGTTATGCACCCGGCCCAAACCTGACCCATTGCCATTCCTACTCCCATCCGAGGTCGAGCTCCCATTCGAGGTCGAGCTCTCATCCAAGATCGAGCTCTCGTTCGAAGTCGAGCTTCCGGTCGAGGTGAGCTCCCGTCCGAGGTCGAGCTCCCAGCCGAGGTGGAGCTCCCAGCCAAGGTGAGCTCCTGACCGAGATCGAGCTCCCGTTCGAGATGAGCTCCTGATCGAGGTCGAGCTCCCGTTCAAGGTGTCACTGGTCGAGGAAGGTTGTGGCCAGAACCCCCGGTCAGGCCAAATGTTGAAGGCGACAAGGACCCACATGGTCAAGGTGACAGGATTGGCAGGGGACAAGAAGGGCGTGCTCTCCCAAGGAGTGGCCATTAAAGAGGGCTCGGATGGTGACCCCTGCATGCAACGTCGCCATCCCCGCCAAACTCGCCGCGGCTCTCAAGGAGTCGAACCCTCTTCAGCGAAAGTGCTCCACCGGGGCTCCAGACTCTGTAGCACGCCATCTGCACCCTCTGCAAGGGTGTGCTCTACCGGGGCTCCAGATCCTGTAGCACGCTGTCTGCACTCTTTATAGGGGTGTGCTTTACCGGGGCTCCAGATCCTTAGCACGTCGCCTGCACCTTCTATGGGAGAGTACTCCATCAGGGATCCAGATCCTGTAGCACTCTACTCACATTTCCCGCCAGGACAGCGTTCCTCCATGCATCTGGGCTTGGCGGCATGACATCTGCACCTTATGAAGGAGCGCCTAATCGGGGCGCCAGACCCCGTGGCGTGCCACTCGCACTTATAGCGATGGGTCACCCCATTAAGAGTGAAGACTTTGCAGTACGCTACCTGCACCCATCGCAGAGCCTCCCTCCGAGAACTTTGGATCTTGTCCCATGTGGCTCTAGGAACGAGGCAATCCTGGGAGAAGGAACCCCCTGAGGGAGGGGGATGGAGAGAAGAGGTCCTGAGCCTGAAAAGACAGCTAACTGCTATAAGAAAGAAGAGAGATATCTGATGAAGGGTAAGCATGTAAGTAGGGGAAAGGATCGGACGAGCACCAAAGGACTCCCCCAGTTACCTGCATTTCTAACCCTCCTATCTTTTAAACTCTTTAGACGTGGAGGTCTCTTGGAGCCCCGTTAAGGAGGATCTGTTCTACTAACTTGATCGTCTGAGTGTTCCCATCGGGATCCGTGGCCCGGGTCTCCTCTTTTTTGCAGGGCTAACCGACTGGGTGTAGGGACGATGTGGCAGGAAGTTTAGCCCTCCTACGAGAACCCAACTACGACTGAACCTTTTTCGAGCTTCAGGCCACGATGATCCAGGCGGCAACAGATTGGCGTGCCAGGAATGGGCTACGGGCGAGAGGTTCGACAATATCATGCGGTGATCGACTGGTGATATCAGCCACCCCACCCAGAAGGCGTCTAGAAGCCCGGTGGTCCTATGGTGGTGACCCAAGCACGAGAGGTCTCGGTTAGCCGTGTCGGAAAGCATCCCATCGCGGTGACCAGTGCAGTCCAGAGGTGGACTCCTTGTTCTGCCATAACCACATCCAACAGACCCACAGATTGCCGCATTAGCCAAATAGGTTTAGATCCTGGCAGTGGCAGTGCGCCAGTTGCTCCATCAGCATCGGTCCCTGGCAACCCAGAAGCAACCAGGGACCCTGGCAGCCTAGGCTGCTGGACCCCGTATCAGCCTAAGGACCTTTTGGGTAGGGTCGTCGCACCCACGGGCGGCGTCTTGCCTGCGAGGGAGCTTGAGGATGGCCGTGAAATGGCGCTGAAATGGATTGGCTAATCGGGAGAGCCATTCCTCGGCCTCGGACCACGGTGCCGCTTCCCACTGCCGACACCGACATGGCAAAAAGTCGAGGAACGAGCTCTTCCGATCCTCGCCTCCCTCTCCCCCGATGGTCTTGATGGAGGGGTCGACCGTCGAGGCCATCCGACGGCGGGTTATGAAGCTCCTGGATGAGCAAGGGCGCAAGCTAACTGAGCTTGCTCGCCATTTCGCTGACATGCAGGGCTCCCCAAGCGAGCCCATGGGCTATGATGCCCACCCTCCTTTCTCCCGTAGGATCCAAGAGGAACCAATTTCTAGCCGATTTCGTATACCGCAGATAGATCCCTACGATGGGATCACTGATCCTCTGGACCATCTTGAGAGTTACAAGGCTCTCATGCGAGTCCAAAGGGCCACCGATGCCTTCCTTTGCATTGCCTTCCTAGCTATGCTCTGAAAGGCTGCTCAAGTTTGGTGCTCCCATCTCGAGCCGAGGAGCATTGACTTCTTTGAACACCTAGAGAAGTTCGTGGCCCACTTCGACGCATGTCAAAAGGGGCCACGCGAGGCTGATAGCCTCTTTCAATCCAACAATAAGATCATAAGCTCTTTCGAGACTGTGTCCCGCTTCAAAGTTGCCATCCTGGAAATCTATAATCTGGATGAGCCTGTTGCCATGTTGGCACTGAAAAGAGGGCTCAGGACCTCCCACTTCACCTACTCCCTTGATAAGATGCCCTCGAAGACCTACTTTGAGCTCCTCCGTATCCACAAGTACATTCGCGCGGAGGAGGCTGACCGCACTAGGAGGGAGTTTGACGGGAGGTCCCTGAAAAAGCAAGTCTAGGGGAAGCTGGAGGGGACCCATGGATCCAAGGCTACCCCGAGTCTCCGTTTAGGTCCCAAGCCAGGGAATGCCCCTGCCAGGGATGAGAAGTACACCCCTCTTCTCACTCCAAGGTCTAAGATCCTCATGAAGATTGAGGACGAGCGGTATCTGTGCCGCCTTCTCCTGCTGAAACCATCTGCTGACCGAGACAAGTCTCGGTACTGCCAGTTTCACTGGGACCAAGGCCACGATACCGAGGAGTGCTGCCAACTGAAGAGGGAGATTGAATACCTGATCAGGAGAGGCTATCTCGGAAAGTTTATGGGCGAGAAAGCTCCATTCGGGTCCTAGGGCACAGAGGCCCTTCCTTCCATCGATAACCAGCCCACGAAGAAGGCGGTGAGAATGATCTCCTGGGGGGCAGGGCAAGGGCCGAAGAGAGTCAGGGTGAGGGAGGGACTCGATGTTGTACTCCCTTTTATGGGAGAGGGGGGAGCTGGGATAGAAAATCCAAACAATGATGCTGTCATCGTAGAAATGACGATAGCAAAGCATCCTATAAAAAGAATTATGGTTGATAGTGGAAGCTCAGTCGATATCCTTTTTTTCGATGCTTTTGCCAGAGTGAATCTGTCCCCCGATTTGTAGACGCTGATATCCCCCTGGTGGGCTTCATCGAAGATTCTGTGCGGATTGAAGAAGTTATCCTCCCCGTCACTGTTGAAACATTGCCCCGACAGAGCATCGTCATGATGAGCTTCACAGTGGTCAAGCTCCCTTCGGCCTACAACGTGATTTCAGGCCGTCCGGGACTCAACCAGCTCGATGCAGTCATCTCCACCAAATGATTCCTTATCCAATTGCCAACCCCATATGGAGTTGGGAAAATGAGGGGTCTCGCCAGTCAGTCTAGCATTGCCTGCAGGCTATCCCCAGCATTAGGAGCACTGAAGGAGACACTACAGTTGATCGGCTGGACCAAAGGGAGTAGGAAGCCAAAGGTGGGCCGATGGAGCAATTACTGTCGTTCCCCCTTGGGGACGATCCCTTGAAGACAGTGCAAGTAGGAGCCCTTCGGCCAGAAGAAGAAAGAGACTGCCTTCTAAGTTTCTTACGGGCGAATATTGATGTTTTTGCCTGGACGGTAGTGGACATGCCTGGGATTTCCCTCGACGTCATCAACACAGACTGAAAGTTGACCCCAAATGCTGTCCGGTCCAACAAAAGAAGAGGAGCTTCGTCTCGGAAAGGTAGAAGGCGATAGACGAAAAAGTTGGAAAGCTTCTCGCGGTAGGCTTCATTTGAGAAGTGCAATAACCCAGCTGGCTAGCCAACATGGTTATGGTCAAGAAGGCCAATGAAAAGTGGAGGATCTGTGTGGATTATATCGATCTCAATCAGGCATGCCCGAAGGACAGCTTCCTGCTGTCCAAGATTGACCAATTGGTGGACGCCACCTCGGGGCACCGCTTGTTTAGCTTCATGGATGCGTTCTCCGGGTACAACCAAATCCGCATGCATCCAGAAGATAAGCAACACATCCTTCATGATGGATCGAGGGATATTCTGATATAAGGTGATGCCGTTCGATCTGAAAAATGCTGGGGCGGCATACCAACGTCTGGTCAATAAAGTCTTTGGAGACTAGATAGGTCGAAACATGTAGGTCTATGTGGATGATATACTTGTGATGAGCGCCCGAGATTCGGACCACATCGATGATTTGGCGGAGGCTTTCAATAACCTTCGTCTCCACCAGATGAGGCTAAACCCAGCGAAGTGCACATTCGGTGTTGCGGCGGGGAAGTTCTTAGATTTCATGGTCACCCAGCACGGGATCGAAGCCAATCCAGAGAAGATTCAGGCGATCACAAACATGAAACACCCCACTTCGAAGGAGGTTCAATGCTTAACCGGCCGCATTGCCGCCTTAAATTGTTTCATCTCACGCTCCGCGAAGCATTGCTTGCCATTCTTCAAAGCGCTCCGTAAGATGCATGATTTCGTATGGACGGAGTGTCGGGAAGCATTCGAGGAGCTAAAGAAGTTCCTTGCCTCCACCCGTTATTGTCCAGATCGGAGAACGGAGAGGAGCTTCTCTACCTGGCGATCTCCTCTGGGACAGTGAGCTCGGTGCTGGTCCAAACCAACGGAGATGGTGTCTAGAGGCTGGTGTATTATACCAGCTAGTTGCTTCGCGATGTAGAAACTAGGTACACCCGCTTCCAAAAAAATATTTTCGTACTCAGTGTCAGCTCAGCATCTCAGGCCTTACTTCTAAGCCCATCCAATCACGGTTCTCACTGACCAGCTCCTAAGAGCTATCCTAGGTTGCCTAGATACTTCGAGACGCTTGGCCAAGTGGACAGTGAAGCTCAGCAAATTTGATATCTCTTATCGTTCAAGGCCATCGCAGAAGGTTCAAGTTCTGGCTAACTTCCAAGTGGAGTGTGCGTGGACGGATGCGAAACCGGAAGAGGCTCCCCCGAACCTGCGCAGAACTCGCTTGCGGAAGAGAAGGTGTGGATCCTCCATGTCGACGGAGCATCCAATGCAGGAGGGAGGGGCTGGTCTCATCCTCGCCAACTCAGATGGAGTGGTGGCCGAGTGTGCGCTGCGCTTTCTCTTTAAATCAACAAATAACCAGGGCGAGTATGAGGCACTCCTTGCAGGCCTCAGAGTATCCCGCGAGCTAGGCATAACAAGCCTGAAGATCTTCATGGACTTGCAGCTTGTGGCATGACAAGTCTCCGGAGACTTCGAGGCTCGAGATCCCGTGATGGCAAATAACCTAGATCGGGTACGTTCGTATGCATCGGGTCTCCAACATTTCAAGATCTTCCATATCCCCCGTAGAGAGAACGTCCGCGCTGATGCCCTCTCTAGGTTGGCGACCATCCCGGACTCGTTGCTGGGATGCACTTACATCGAATATTTGGAAATCCTCAGCTTGAAGCCCTATTAGAGGTCCAGCAGGTCGTCCCTAGGGCTAGTTGGATGGATCCTTATATCAGATACATCACCAGCGGCACCTTGCCGGACAATCGCGTGGAAGCTGGCCTCCTCAAGCAGAAGGCTATCCGTTTCGTGTAAATGGTTGGGCAGTTTTACCGGAGGTCCTACTCCTACCCCCTGCTGAAGTGCTTAAGGCCCGTGGAGGCCACTTGCATCCTCCAGGAGATACATGAGGGCATCTGCTAGAATCACGTGGAGGGCAGGATATTAGCCTACAAGGCTCTCCGGTAAGGTTATTACTGGGAGACCATGTGGGAGGATACAGCCGACTTCGTGGAAAGGTGTGACCGTTGCCAGAGGCATGCTCACATCCAGCATCGGCCGACCTCTTTGCTATCCCAGCTTTCTTCCTCGTGCCCGTTCGTCCAGTGGGGGATGGACATTTTAGGGCCATTTCCCTTGGCATCCAGTCAATAAAGGTACTTGATGCGGGACACGGATGCGATGCAGTAGTAAAGGTTGATTTAAATTTTATGTTAATCTAGAGCAAATGTTCATCAACCTAACAGCCTATTAACAATACGTTAAAAGAATCTCTAGCAAGCAACTAAATACTGGATTACATCACCCGCATGCATACCTAACAAAATAATTAATTAGATGGATCACGGCGATTGAGAAACCATCCTAGATTAGGTTCCTACTTTCTAACATCAGATCTAGAGGAAGGGAAAAGGATTTTGAGTTACCAATACGCTTAGAAGCCTCCTTCGATGAAGATCTGGATAACTGCACTCTAGGGTTGAAGAATCGGACTCCAAACTGATCGCTCCTGGCATCCGGATTCCGATCGAACTGATTCCAAAGCATGGACGCCGATCTTCAGAGTCGGATCTCAAGAGAATCTGCCAAAAAACACCAAAAATAGCAATTAAACGTTGGAAATCAAAAGCTAGAAGGAAGGCTGGCACCAGGGTTGTTGGTTTTTCCGGGGATCTTCTTCTTTGGTTGGCTTCTAGGATCTCTTCAAAGCATTGTATGAAGGCCTTGAAGAGACTTAGGGATCAGATCTGATGGAGGGATTGGATGGATAAGCAGGGCGTCGCACCCCGGTAGAACTTGGACATTGCACCCAAGTGTTCTAGGCGTCACACCTAGCACCTATCAGCCGTCGCAGCTAGAAAGGAATTGGAAGAAGAACTCGGCAGAGTTTTATTTCATTTCATCAAATATTCATTATTTTTACAAGGGGTACAGGGTTCTATTTATAGGATTATTCTCTACAAGAAGTATAATAGGACTCAATTACATTTTTGAATTTAAAACTTCCTTGCAATCTTGGACTTCTCCTTGAGCTTGAATTTTGAATGGCTTGATCCTGAATTGGGCGACAACTCTCTGGAGCAGGGCGCTAATTTCCTTCTTAAGTTGGCGTGAAATCTTTCTTCGCACAAATTCCTTCTTGAATCACCGTGATATCTGAAATGGGACTCCCTTGGTTGGCTAAAGGAATTTGAATGGAGTTTGGATAATAGATAAGTCCTCTTGAATTTGAATGAAGATTGGATGAGGGCTTTCATTTGAAGTTTAAATTCCTTGGAACTCTTCAAATGGGACGGCAACTTGGAATTAGCGTGAAGAAACAGAAGCAGATGGCGCACTTCTCCCTTGGGCGTGATTTCATCTGGTGTGGAATCCTATTTAAAATTTAAATGAAGAGAGCTCCTTCCCATGGACTCTTGTTTAAATTTGAACCTCCCTTGTTTCTTGGATGGGGCATCTTGGAAGTAGGCGACAAGAGAGGGGGAGAGGGTGCCAAATGAAGCAGACTCCTGCTTTACTCTTAAAATATGAGGCGCCAAATAATTTTCTTATGGGCCGACCATGTGGTGTTGTCTTGACTTGTGTAGCATGTCCAAACTCAAGTGACAGGCCATGTGTTATTGTCCCCTTGGTGATGTGGCAGTAGTTGTCCTGAAACCATGCAAAGGTGACACCAAAATAGGCTAGCATATGGAAAGAACTTGTGCTAGCACATGGAGTCACATGGGTCTCACAATTGGGTTTCCCTTGTAATACAGGATTCAATAACTAATTGTTTTACAGGACTCAATAAATAATTAAAGCCTTACTTGATCAATTGGAACCCAATTTGATCAAAAGGCAATCAAAAGACAAGACATGTAAATAAGTAATTCAACTTGGTAAAAGGGGTTTAGCCCAAAAGGCTAAATAAATAAAACCCTAATTCCAGTTGGTAACAGGGGCTAACCCTAACTAACCCAAAATAACAGAAATTAAAATAAATTATTTACATGAATAAAAGGGTTCGGTCCAGGGCTTCATTTACAGGTGATCTACAAGGATGTGGGTTCAACCTATCGATATTTTCGGGCCCTGGTGTCCTCACCAGTACTTGATTGTGGCCATCGACTACTTCACCAAGTGGATTGAGGCCGAGTCCCTGGCGCGGATCATCGAGAGCAAGGTGAGATCTTTTCTCTGGAAGTTAGTCATCTGTTATTTTGGTTTGCTACATACAATGATCACCGATAATGGACGGCAGTTTGACAACTTGGCCTTCGAAGAGTTCTGTGCTGATTTTTGAACATTCACCATCGTTTTACGTCGGTGGCTCACCCACAAACCAACAGGAAGGCCGAGGTAACAAATCGGCCCATTCTCTAGGGACTTCGCACCAGGCTGAATGAGGCGAAGGATCGCTAGGTAGAAGAGCTCCCCAGTGTGCTATGGGCCTATCATACTACGCCTCGGGTGGTGATGAACGAAATGCCCTTTAATCTGGTCTTTGGCTCCAAAGCTGCGATCCCAGTAGAGATGGGTCTCCCCTCGTTATGGGTCGAGCAGATGACAAGATTAAGAACCCGGCATGCCTCCTTAACTTGGACCTACTTGAAAAAACAAGGGATAAAGCTCGGCTCTGCATAGTAGCGTACCACAACGGGTGGCCCATTACTATAATTCCTGCGTGAAGTTGAAAGCTTTATGCCTGGGCGACCTTTTCCTAGGAGGGCCGAAGTTTTCCAGCTTGGAGAACATGGTAAGTTATCCCCGAACTGCGAGGGTCCTTACAAAGTGGTCAAGGCTCTGTCACAAGGAGCCTACCGGCTCGCTGGACTCGATGACGCCTAGCTCTCTCGAACATGGAATGCCAAAAGTTTAAGAATATACTACGGTAATGTACAATTCTCAGTCAGCAATGAAGGGAGATTCTTTTCCAGTGCAACTCCACCCCTGCCTCTTTCGAAAGTCACTTATCCGCTTGACTCCAGGTCTGGCGAAGAAAGCCAGGAAACTTCCGAAGTCCCGCACTCATCCGCCTGACTCTAGGTTTGGCGAAGAAAGCCGAAAAACTTTCGAAGCCCCGCACTCATCCACCTGACTCCAGGTCTGGTGAGGAAAGCTGAAAAACTTTCGAAGCCCCGCACTCATCTGCCTGATTCTAGGTCTAGCGAGGAAAGCAGGGAAACTTTCGAAGCCCTCACTCATCCACCTGACTCCAGGTCTAGCAAAGAAAGCCGGGAAACTTCTGAAGTCCCGCACTCATTTTCCTAACTCCAGGTCTGGCGAAAAAAGCCGGGAAACTTTCGAAGCCCCGCAAAGTCCGGTAAAAATCAGGGCCCTCAAAGGGCCTGCATTCGTCTGTTGCAAGCAACTCACGCCCCCGCAGGGCCAAACAACAAAAAATAAATGGAAGAAGGAAGAACATGATGGAGCAAGGTAAACTTTGGTTTCATTGATAAAAATTTTTACAGGAAGAGGGACCTTCGACGAAGGGTAAGCAAGTAAATAGGGGAAAGGGCCGGACGAGCACTAGGGAGGACTCTCCCCCAGTCACCCGCATTTCTAACCCTCCTATCTTTTAAACCCTCTGGACGCGGAGGTTTCTTGGAGCCCTGTTAAGGAGTATCTGTTTTCCTAGATCGTTCTATTAACTTGATCGTCGGAGTGTCCCCACCGGGATCTTCGGCCCGGGTCTCCTCATTTTTGTAGGGTTAACCGACCGGGTGTAGGAACGATGCGGCGGGAAGCCTAACCCTCATGCAAGAGCCCAACTCCAATTGAATCCTTGTCAAGCTTCAAGCTACGACGATTCAGGCGACAATAACTAGTAATGTGGATTGCTAGCAATGTAGATTCCAAGTAATATGGATTATTGTATTTGGAACATACAGGTTATGTTGCATAAGGTAAAATCAAAATTTCAAAATATTTTAAAATTAAATTTATATTTTATTTATAAAAATATATTTTTTAATATTAAAATTTAAAAATAAAAATTATTTTTTACACTAAATAAATTTAATATAAAAAGTTTATATTAAATAGATAATATATTTAATATATTTTTTAAATATATTAAATAATATATTAAATTTATATTTACATTATTAAATTTAATATAATATATTAGATTATATATCAATATAAATGTACTACATTATATTTAATATATTATATTATATACTATAATATTATTTTATATATAATATTTTTATATTATATTATATTATTATAAAATATAATATTATTATAGTATATAACATAATATCATAATATTATATAATAATATTATATAATATTAAAATAAATTTTATAAAATAATATAAAATAATATTATAATGTTATATTATATTATAATATAAGAAACATAGAGAAGGGGAGGATAATATTGTCAAAAAGATTATCTAAGAGGTGGTAATCTGGATTACCACTCCTTTCAGAGATAATCCAGATTATTTATTGAGAGGCAATCCAGATTACCAGATAGGATAGATTATCATTCATGAAAACATACCAAATACAAAAATATGGTGGGGCCTTATTAAATTATCAGCAATCTGGATGAATTATCTGCTACCAAATGCAACCGTGTTTATTGACTTGGGTAGGAGGTATGATAGTGATTGCTCAATTGATAGGACTCACACTCCGAAGAAGATACAGACGACTCAAAAAATAGAGCTTAGCTTTTGTAAGGATGGGTAGCTTAATCGGTAATGCCACAACAAAGGAGATAGAAGACGACGAAGATCTCAGTTAAAAAACTGGAAGATGCACCATTGTCAAGATAATAGAGGCAAACTTTCTCACATCTCAAACCAATCCTCATCCTAGTCTTTAGATCCTGAAAAACACTATGGGAATGAATGTCACAGAATAATTTTTAGATTTGGTTATTTGACTAATGGATAAAAAGCTAACAAAAAACTTTGGAATCTAAAACACATGATTTAAGAAAAGTAACCAGAAAGCACGAACAACTTCCTCATCCAGAACATGACAAGAAAAGTGATCATCAATAGCAATAGAAGGAATATGATGAAAACTAGACAAGTGAAATTGGTTTTTAAACCTATCATTATCAAATGATGCTCCTGAATCTAATATCCACGAATTAGTAAAGGAAGTAAAGAATGTACCAATACCTGGAGTGGTGGTAGAGTAGGTCTGTGCATACTGAATAGATTGGAACTGAAAAAAATTTTCATGCTCAGCCTGAAAGATCTACATCATACCAGAAGGAGCTAACAATGTTGGAACAAGAGTATCATATGTAGTCTCTATAGAAACCAATTATGCCCCATCAGATATGCCAAACTTGAGTCGGTATTTCTTAGACACATGATTGTTACTCCCACAATGTGAACAGTGACATGGTCCCTTGTGAGATGTGAGCGAATAACCACCACCGACACCATGGCCTTCCCTTGAATTTTTGTCATGGCCTCAACCATGGCTACCAACAACCATAGCCAAGTGCTCCATCCGATATGTAGCAGTGGAGGGTAATATAGTTCTAGTAAATACATGTAGAACTCTAGAAAAGTCGTAGACAAAAATGAAACTAAATCACTGCCAAGAATTTAACCATGAATACGATGAACTAAAGATAGATTCAATCTAGATGGAAATTTAGTAATCACCAACTTTCATGATAGTCCTTTAACTTCTATAGATCTGGGATTGGAGAATGATATGAATTTAACTCGTCAAGAATATCTTTCAAAGAGGCATAGTAATCAGCTATAGGTTCATCACCTTATTGTAGTGTGAAAAGTTGCTCATAGAGTTCAAATAACCTTGATATATTCTTTTCATGCCATACATATCTTTGAGGATATCTTAGATTTGCTTAGCCATTTTTAAAAACAAGAGACCAGCACTAACCTTCTCCTCCATGCTATTCAATAATCATGACATGACACAACAATCATTAGCCAGCCAGTCTTCATTGGTAGGATTTCTGAAATTTGAAGGATCATCAATCAAGTGCTATGCCTTCCATTGGACACCAATAAATAGTTTGAACAATTGGATCCACAAAAGATAGTTGTTGCCAATAAGCTTCACTGAAGTTGCTATTAGATTTTTTATCACAGTATCAGAATCGAAAGTCAATAGTGTCAAGAGTTGTTTGTTATCATTATTTGAGGACTTTATAGCAGTCAAAGAAGAAGACAAAAACAACCAGGCAACCAAACAATGAAAGAGGGGGGAACTAGAGAAATCACTAGCTGTGTATCGTTTCCATGATTAGTAGATAGCAAGAAAGACAACCAGATAACCTTTATAAGGTATAGAAAAAATACCTATATCGTATAGAAGAAGAAGAGAGAGAAGATAAAAAAAACTAGAGAACAAAAAATATCAAAAAGAGAGGTGATGGGTGGTGAGGGAGGAGGCAATGGTGGTTTGAGGTGGTGGAGATGGGTGGCAGCTAGGGTTATGGTATAGAAGAAGAAGATGGGTGGTAGCTAAGGCTATGGAATTTGGCACTTTAATACCATGTTGAAGTTGTAGAAAATGAAACTCTATAATAATATGCTTTGTTAGTGAGATACCATCTCCTTAAATAGATGAGGATGCATATGGAATACAAATATATACTATATTTAGAGATACTCTAAATATATCCTTCTTATACGAGAACTTACTGAATAAAGCGTAATTCTAACAAAAAGGAATCACATATTAGAATTTCTTAATGACAAAAATAGGCTATTTTATGTGCTCACAATTCTTTTTTTAAAAAAATAATTGGGTTTGCTTATGCCTCACTTTAGATGTCCAAACTTTTAGCATTATTGATAAATTGCTGGTGCTGTTTTCGAAAAAATTAAATGTTATGGATTCAATTATGATGATGATGATAATATGTTGTTTTTAATGATGTTCACTTTGCTATTAATGTTCCATTGATGATGGCGATGTTATAGACCTCTTTTTTCATTGGTGAAGGCTGCTGAAGCTGCAAATGAAGTTAATTCATGGGTTGAGAGTGTTACAGCTGGTCTTATCAAAGAGCTCCTTCCTTCTGGATCTGTTGACAGTACTACCAGGTTGGTGTTTAGTAATGCACTTTACTTTAAGGGAGCCTGGGATGAAAAGTTTGATGCATCTGCAACTAAGGACTCTGCATTCCGCCTGCTAAATGGAAGCTCAGTTCAAGTACCCTTTATGACTACTAAAAAAAAGCAATTTGTCTCTGCATACAATGGCTTCAAAGTCCTTAGGCTTCCTTATAAGAAAGGTGAGGATAGGAGGCAGTTTTCTATGTATATTTTTCTACCAGATGCACAAGATGGTCTGTGGAGTTTGGCAGAGAAGTTGAGTTCAGAATCTGAGTTCTTAGATCGGCACCTTCCAATGCAAAAGGTTGCGGTGGGAGATTTCAAGATCCCCAGGTTCAAGATATCATTCGGGTTTGAAGCATCTAAAGTTTTGAAAGATTTGGGACTGGCATTGCCCTTTAACGGGAATGGGGGTCTGACAGAGATGGTTGATTCACCTATAGGTTGTAACCTTTATGTGTCATCAGTTTTTCACAAAGCTTTTATTGAGGTCACTGAGGAAGGAACTGAAGCAGCTGCTGCTTCAGCTGCAGTGGTGGGATTAAGGTCAATACGGCTGGACCCTCTGGACTTTGTGGCTGATCACCCATTTGTGTTTTTGATCAGAGAAGACATTACTGGAGTTGTGCTTTTTGTTGGGCATGTGATCAATCCTTTGCATGCTGGTTAAGACTCCAGATGGAGTTGAAAGTTCTTCTGAGTGCACTGACTGGGAGACATGTATGCATTACATAATGAGCAATATCAACTAGACATGTTATGATCGTATGATAGTCCACATCAATGTTTAGCTGACTCCATCTTTCATTGTTTAATAGTCTTCACTGTTCATAAATAGCTCTAATATTTATCTTCTATTTAGTTTTATGGTCTTAATATTGCTAATCCCCATGGTTATCTTGCTGGGATCACTAGATTACCAAATGCTAGGCTGTTGGTAGTTTGCTACAGAGACCAAAATCTCGTCAATGCTTCAAATATCACAAAATTCATTGTGGCTTATAGCATTTCGTTTTTGTACTGTTGTGCATAAAATAGTTGGGATTGATGTCTAAGGAATGGACAGAATCATTTGGTAAAAGTAGTTTTTCTGAAATTTGAATTAATTGTGAATTTGTTGTCATTGGCTTTTAGAAATGAATGAGCACTGGTCAAACAAAGGTCTCTACAACCTTCTGTTTTCTGTTTTTTTTTTAAAAAAAAATCTGACTAATGTCACTGTTGATGTTACAAAGTTTGCTCTGGGGGACTAATCATTTTCCGGCTCATTATTTCTGAAGATTAAGTTCTTCATATAATCTGAAATTATGTGTATCCTTTGTACGTGGAAACTGTAAAGATCAATCAGCAAAACTGAACTTTTTTTTTTTTTTTGGTAGCTATGCATCTGTAAGATCTTAAATGGACGACTGTACCAAAGCAAGAAGCCATATTGTCTTGCATTACTTCTAATCAGAATTCTTAACGCTGTCAGACATGTTTGAGAACAGCTTTCTTGATGAATAAGAGAGCAAGCATTCAGAATATTATATCATGAATTCTGTCTTGAGATGGCAAGTGTTTTGTCTTCTGAAGCTTGTGTACTGTTTGCTGTGGCAGAATTAAGACAAATGATGGATGCTAGACTGAAGTTTGTTAAATTTAGATGGAAGGTTCCTCTATTAGTTATTTACTGCCCTAATGGCTAGCTCTGATAATATCTATTTCCTGGTTGGAATAGGATTAGCTGGAAATTAAGCATTGTAATGCTTTGTCAATAGTTCCATAGGGTAAATTTTAGAGAGATAATTGGGATGCAAGTGAGATATCGGTAAATAGAAGTCAGGAGAAGAGTTTGATCATGCGTTTTGGATTTCCCAGTAGTAGTATATGTGCTTTTCAGGTCTGGAAATTTATGAGAACTAAGAAGCATGGTTTCTTGTTCCCTTTTCTTTCACTCAGAGCTGTTCAGGAAGTCCCTTGCTTGGTTAGCTATAGATCTGGAGGACTCGCTTACATTTGAGAGCTCTTTGCACATGGACATAATTTCCCATGAAGCTAGAAACCTAATTCAAACTCCAACGGGCAAACCTATATCCAAAATTAGAAGAAATTACAGACTACACTGCATGCACCATGAGGCTATGCACACAATCAATAACAGTCTATGGTTCATATGGGCTTCATTCATCAAGCACGTCTCTCAATGCACCATCATAAGAACCGTTGGCCATGATAAGCTTCATGCACAGCTATGCCAGTGCATACACTGTAGGCAATAATTTCTCCTAAATTAGGCCCTTGGCTTTTATTAGGTACTATAATTATTTTGGTCATTTGCATTATGCTGGGAACTGAAAATGCCCATGGCTATGGTAAATGCCTGTTTTACATGCATAATCTATGGTGTATCGTTATACAAAGTGAGGATTGATTATGAATGATGAGAATGCTTTAGCCCCAAGGTGGCGGTGAGACAAGCTTAATTTAACCTTAGTTCAAGTAACAGCTACATGCCCATCCTCTCCAGCTCCTCCGCTCCATGTCCTTCATGTCACTGGGGACCTTCTACTGGCCATGACACTTGTACTCCTGTATTGTTATTTCTTGGTGTCTCCCCCACCCAAGCAAGGTTGTCTAGAGGTGAACATTGATGGTAGAGTTAAATGTAATGGAAAATACTTGTGGGCACCTCTTATGTGCACAAGGAAAATCCATCACCTTCAATCCTTAGTAACTCTATATTTAGCTTACCATATTTAGCAACAAATCTCTGAGCTGCACTAATCCCCTCTAGCCACATGTCATGAGAATTGTTTTTGTGCACATTACTCGAGCCTTTAGCATTACTTCAAACTAATAAAGCTAGTGTCCTTTTATGATCCTCATTTGCCAAGCATTTCTGTTGCCATCTCTATATCATCCCTCGTTTTTCAACATTCCTTTTAGAGTCCAATTTTTAGTTCTCAACAAAATTTTCATCTCATCATTCATAGATGTACCCAATCGAGGGTTCCTTCGCATGAATGTCAACCATTAGATCGTATTGTGCATGGCTTTCGAAGCTCTCCAACCTCTCCCTTCCATCCATCAACATAAATTACAAGACAAACACCATGCTTTGAAAACTATGTAAAGTACGATCCAATGGCTCATGCTGCGAAAGCTGACCAATCATTATTCTGTATGAAATATAAACACCCCCCCTCCCAAATTATACAAAGAGCTAAATGGTTTTTCCTTAAAAATATATATACACATAAGGGATTATGGTGTGGCAGCATTGATTCCTCGGTCAAAATAATCATTGGTATCGCTACACTAGATAATCCGTAGATCTTGTCCTCCAAAATCTACCAGCCCTTTACACATTTTTCATTCTGGTATCATAACTACGATCAACTTTAAAATGTTTACGAGGCTGTGCTGATAATATGTGGAGCTTTGAAAATGTCAAAAAGAAGAAAAAGGACTTCATTCTTCTTGCCTTTGGATGGTTGGATGATAGATACATAATAGCTAATAGGGTAGATAAATGTGAGTGATAAGGTGATAATGACCTTATTATACCATTGTTCACAAATGTACAAGTAGTGTGAACCTGATGCTAGTGGTCTAACGTGGAACAATGACTTGAAAGTGAATTGGGTTGCTATTGTTGACTCGATAGAAAAGAAGGAAAACGTGTTTTTGGCGTCCGCGACAATCTGATGATGGCCGGGTGGCAACCCCACTCCAAGAAGGAGAGGCTCCGAAGAAGACCCGCTGTTCTCTTCCTTGGTCAAGGGGCGACCGTCCCATGGCCTCAGCACCAAGAGATGGCTACAATATTACCTCTCCACCTCGTATATGCCTCACTCGAGTCGGAGACCATGTGAGATCATCCAAGGAAGTTTGTGAGTTTTCTAGCTTCTAATTCTAGGAATATTCGAATTATGTGCATATTTGGTTCGTGATCATAATTGGAATCGGAATGGCCATATTTCTAGATGAGCTTGACTCGTGATCGAAATTATAATGGAATTTGAATATCGGAGAAGTTCAAGGATATAACTTTGAGAGATTGAGATATTCATGTTTCCTCCTCTGAAATGGAAACAGGACTCTCCGCTCATTCCAGAATCCAAATCCCTCTGACCAAACATGCTCTTTATGTACCGCTAAGACGGTAGCCCGATTGGTAGAGGCCTTGCCTCACTGCCAACAGATTATCGATTCTGTTGACTCTGGTTTTGATTATGACAAAACACTTAAGTATATTTGAGTACTAATTGTGCGTTAAGTGTATAAATCAGTTATAGGTACTCAAAGAAATGAAATTTGAAGAAAATTCAGCCTGGCACAGATGAAGTGTCGACACCCGGGAAGCAAGTGTCGACACCTGAGGATCAAGTATCGATACTCGAAAAGTGAAGTGTCGATTCAAGGCCCGAGACAAACAGAAAATTTCAGAAAGTACTTTCAATCAAGTGTCGATACTTGGAGCTGAAGTGTCGATACTTGGAAGTGAAGTGTCGACACCTGGAGAATGAAGTGTCGTTGACACCTGGAGAATGAAGTGTCGACACTTGAAACTGAAGTGTCGACACCTGGAGGTGAAGTGTCGACACTTGCTGTAACGGTTAGTTTTTTAAAAGCTGCAGAACTTCTCCAACTTGCTTTAAACGGCTATATTTTCATCCCCAACGGTCATAAACGGTCAAATAAGGTTTGGAGGGCTATTTAAACACTTGGAGAAGCAAGAAAGAAGAAGAAAAAAGATGATCCATGGCTTGAAAGATAAATCTTTTGATTTCCAAGTAAAAATATGTGAATGATATTTTGAGGATCCAATTTGTTGAGTGTTGAGCCTCCAAGAATTCAAAGAGGAGAGGGAGCTTCCAAGAGCACCATGATCAAGCATCCATTGAAGCTTCTACAACATGGAGACAAACTCAACATCAACAATCAATGTGCTTCAACGAAAAATCTGTTTTGTAAGAAAGCTTTTTATTTTCATTCTTCAATTATTGTATCTAGGTCGGTGGTGAGCCTAGTGAAAGCCATCAAAGGTTGTTGGTGAGCCTATATGGTAAAAACCAACTAGGGTTTTGACTTGTAAGCCCGAAGACAAAACAAGTTGGGTTGTTGGTTAGCCCGTAAAACCAACTAGGTTCTTGGTTAGCCCGCAAAACCGAGATAGGTTGTTGGTGAGCCCGCAAAACCATCAAGATTTTTGGTTAGCCTGGAAAACCAAGGGATTATTGGTTAGCCCGTGAAAACCAAGGGGTTTGACTTGTGAGCCCGGAAAACAAGTTGACTGTAATCGGTTGAGATTATAGTGAATCCCAAGGGGATCTTGGGGAGTGGATGTAGGTGCCTTGTAGTGCACCGAACTACTATAAATTATTTTATGTTTGTGATTGTTTTTATTATTGCATTTATTTTATAATTTCCACTGCATATTATATTTATCTTACAAACACATGTTTTGAATTGGCACATATTATTCGAATCGCAAAAAGTTTTAAAAGTCCAATTCACCCCCCCTCTTGGGTTGCCTACCTTGGCCTTTAGATTCGATGCATGATCTCGCGGGTGACTCGATTAAATCCAAGAATTTTCCTGGGACCTACGACAGTTGATGTGAGTGAGAGGTCAAGGTCTTCTCCTTTGTCCCCGTTCTACTAGCCGTCATCTTAGTAGTGTCAGGTTGACGTATTCATCATTATGTCGGGGAGAGATTGCGAAAATCTGAGTGTCTCGAATCGAACATTACCTGACGGGATGGAAGCCTGCGAGGATAGCTACACCGGAATTTATCCCCTCCTTTTTTTTTTTTTTTTAAAATCAAAAGAAAAAAAGAAAAAACATGCTTAGTCCGCATCTCTTGACATAAGGTGAGACTAAGTTGGCCTAACCTGGCCTACCTTTTTGGGTTGCAAAGATGTGAACCGATCCATTCAACCAATACATCTCCGTCTAAGTTGGTGTGTTTGAATCATCACCATCCACTGATGCCATCCGTTAGCTAAAATAGCAAAACAGACCCAAAGGGAAAAGTAAAGGGTTGCTAATTAATTGCCATGAAGATTTTCCCGTGGGCAGGCCCTTCAGTGGTTTCTTTATGAGTCAACAAAAAAAAAAAGTCACAAAGTAGAAAGTAGAAAGCCTTTTGTATCTAATATATGATAAGTTTATTTTTAATTTGTGCAACACAAGTTAGATTATTTTCCAAGCATGGAGAAGCTCCATGGTAACAACTGATAGTCCACATCAACTTCTCTCGGACTCTTAGAGACCAGCCTTTCAAACCTTATATAAGCTTTCCTTGCCCCTCAAAAGAAAAATTACTCAAACCACAAAATTTAATGCTCTTCGTTCCTCTTCTATATCATGATTGTCTTTTGTTCTTTCCCTTAGCTTCTGGTGCTGCTGCAGTAACTGTAAACAAGATTGAAAAGAACATTAAACAAAGAGTAGAACAAGGATGCACACTCTCAAATCATCTCTGGTTACCAAGATAATGACTTTCTACTCGAATCATCTCTAGTTATAAAAATAAATGGCTTTCTACTCTCGGGCAAAGTGATTGCCAAATAGTGGTTTAAAAATCGCTAAGGTAAAAGCATGATTGGTAAAGATTTTGTCTTACTATCAATCGGTCATGGATTCAAGATATGATCCTAGCGATGACTTGATTAAATTCATCTTAGCAATGCCAGTACTCATCTTTAGTAGAAAAAGACTGTACGAATCCGAGTATCTTGTATCGAACATTATCCAACAAAATCGAAACCTGCGGGGATAGCTATACTGATATTTATTTTTTTTATCCCTTTTCCTTATAAAAAAAAATAAAAATAAAAAACAAAAAAAATTGGGCATTTGGATTCTTGCCATGCGAATGTGAAAGTGACGGTCCCTTGGCAAGGCTGGCGACAAGGGCAGAGAGAATGAACGGGAATCTAACCCGCCACTTGCCCCGGTAGTGCTCGGTAGACACCTTGGCTTTGAGGCTTTTGTGGTTGGAGGCGACAAAACGCTGTACATCTTTGTGGCCATACAGATCCAAAAAAAAAAAAAAAAAAAAAAAAAAAAAAGTCCCTACTCTACGACCACTAGATGGAAGATATTGACATTTATTGTAATTTTGCTAATCCAATACCTTATTTCCACGTCCTTGCCGAATATCTAACTGCTGACTTCCTATTGGAAGTCTCTGTCGGGTTCTAAGACTCCTGGTCCTTATTTGATTAGGATCATGGAAGAGAGGATGGACAGGTTGAAAAAGATGGATGACCTTGTATTTGGTTGAGATCATGAAAGAAAGCACATTAGAATTTTCTTACCAAAAACAAAAATGTATAAAAGAGGTAAAATGTGTTTACTCTACACGCATCTAGACAACATCTATGATTGAATCGCATCTAGGTTAATATTTATTTTATTTTATTTTTATTTTTATTTTTGTTATTTTTAAAGACCAGGCGGGACTCTAATCCCATCTGCTACCTTGTACCCATCCTTTTTTTTTTAAATTTCGAGAATCCATACATATGTATATTTAATCTCACATCACCATACATTAGATAAAATTTAGTACATAATACCAAGAAATCAAAATTATATTTTTCAGTTAGCTCTTTTTTAAGGCAAAATCCTCATTTGCTATAGATGTATCAGATTAAATCCAGTCATAGCATATATAAATGAATTAGGGAAAGGTAGTTCGCGAGTGGCGGTCAGAGTGTCTTGGTTTCCACGCCGTCTTCTCCGAGTATTTGCAAGTAGGTTTCAAGGGTTTTGGGTTTCTCCACAGTGCTTTGGTGTGCTTGATGGCGGAGCAGGGAGCGAAAGGGAAGACCTCTGGCTCCGATGGCAAAGATGAGGCCGGCCGTACGTGGGCGGACGTCGTGCATGGACCGCTGCGAGCGCCGATATGGACTTCGTACAAGTTGATGGAGTAGGAGATGGAGAGGTTGTAGCTAAGCTTCTCCAAGGTCCTAGTAATGCCGGAATCGCTCATTGACAATGTGAGGAGGAAGTGGGAGGGCCTCGCTGTCACTTTCCGTAGCCTGGGTCGCCGGGTACAAGCCGTCCGGCTATCGAAGGAGATTCGGTAGAGAATGCAGATGAATTTGGATCCCGAGATTTTTCCAATGGGAGAGGACCATTTCGTTGCCCGGTTGCCTTCAAAGGACGACTGCAAGCAGGTTCTGGGGGCGGGGCCATGGTATGTCGCCTGCTAGCTCATGGAACTGGCGCCATGGTAGTCGGACTTTATTCCGGGAAGCAGCCCCGTCAATTGCACGGTTGTGTGGATGAGGTTGCCGGACTTATCTCTCGAATACTGGGAACCCTCGGCTATAATGGCTGTCGCTGGAGAGGCAAGTAAGCCTCGATCTTTGGATAATTTTACAGACCATATGAGGAAAACCGGATTTGCAAGGGTCCGGATGGAGCTTGATGCTTCAAAACCTCTGCTGCCTGGAGTCCTGATCCAAGGAAGAAACTCAGTATTTTGGCAGCAGTTTGTGTATGAGAGCATCCCGGCTGTTTGCTTTCGTTGTGGAAGAATCGGCCATCTTCTTCATGATTGCCCGTTCAAGGAGGAACAGGGAACTTCGGCTGCCACTGACCTAGTTTTGATCCCTGGGAACTTTGTTGATGACCAGGGAGTCCAGATCTCTGGGGTTTCGGGGTCCAACTCAATGCAGCAAGGGGAGTTGCTTACCTTCGGACCATGGCTTACCACATCGAGGGTGCGCCCAGCTCGCCTGGGGGGGGTCTCAACTAAGGCTGCCTCGATGCCGGACCGTGGCAAGGCTCCGGTATCATCTCCTGACCCACCTTCTTCTTCCCCTTCTAGGTCATCTCCCACTCGCCACTCTTCTACTCCCACGTCTCCTTTGGACTCTGATGGATGGCGAAAGCCATCCAAGGTGGTGAGGAGGAAGTTGCCAGCTGCCATGGTGTCGGACGTCTCTGAGGGTGGAGGGTCAATGAAGGAGGTTGGAGCAAACTTCTTCCAGGCACTGGTGGACACCATGCAGATCCTCCCTCTGGAAGAAGCCAACCAGGACCAGGGTATGGTGGACTTTGGAACGATTTCTCTCAAGCGGAGCAAAGCCGGTCTAGATCTTCTACACCATCTTCCTTGAAGTCTTCTACGACACCAAAGGTTCAGGTATGCCCCTTAGCCCTTGTGAATGTCTCTGAGGGTGTATATCGGGGTGTTATAACTTCTGCTGCTCTTCCTCCGGTGTCGGGGTCTTCTGAGATTAGGATGAGGGAGAGAAAAAGAGAGTGGCGTAGGGTTGATGCTAAGGTCAGGAGGAAGGGTGAAGGCAAGTTAGGGGACTGTTATGAGGTGCGAGCTGGATCTCCAATGGATGGTGTCCTTACTACTGGTAAGGAGGGGGGCATGGTCTGAAGCTCCCTGTAGTGGTCTCACAATTTGTCCGGGGGGAGGGAGGGGGTCCTGAGGGGGAGATTGGGCCTTCCGAGGGGAGGGTAGGGCTGCCTGAGCGTGTTGGGTCCTCTGGTGGGGGTTTGGGTTCGGGGGGTGAGAGTTTGGAGAACATGGTACCTGGGGCTCCTGGGGGTAAGGAGCCTGTTGTACGGGATATTGTGCTTGTTGACTCCCACGAAGTGCAGGTCCAGGAGGGTGCTGGGAAGCTCCCACGATTGAAGGAGTTAGCAAGGAAGCCGGCAATTGGACTACAGGGTTCATCAAGCGATGCCAAAAAATTGAACGTGGGGAATACATAGAAGGCTGATGGAAATATAGTGAAGGCCGACGGAAAGGTGGTACCAAAGGGAGATTCTCATGCTTCATGCCAGCCTCCCATTCCTTTGAAATTTGACTTTGTATCCAAACATGGGGGGCATACCAATGTTTGTGACAGGGTCAAAAATGCCCTGGGGATCACTGGAGAAACTAGTCGAGGGGAACAGTTAGTCAACATTCCAGTTATGCAATCTACTGTAATTAAAGGAATGGAGGTCGGACAGGGGTCTGAGCCTCATATCTGATCCTGTACTTATGAAACTTTTTGTATGGAATGTAAGGGGGGCGAACAAACCCTCCTTTCTTTCTACCTATCATAGGTATCTACAATTACATCATCCACAGATCTGTATTTTGCTTGAGACTAGGATTGCCAATCCTACTCTGCAAGGCTTCAGGCATCGCTTTCCCAGGGACTGGGGTTTCTATTCCGTGCCTTCTCAGGGGCGGGCTGGGGGTATTATTGTCAGTTGGGACTCTACGGCTACCAGGATTGATATTTTCCACGGATCTTCTCAGCTTGTGGCTATTGTTGTTTCTGAACTTGACCGTCCTTCCTGGCTCCTCTGTGGTATATATGCAAGTACGTCCTACATAGAAAGAAGAGTGATCTGGGAGGAAGCCTCTACATTAACTAACCAGGGGATCCCTACTGTTGTTGCTGGAGATTTCAACACTATTGAAAGGAAGGAGGACAAGCATGGTGGTAGACCCTTTATACCGGATGTTAGTACCAGGAAATTTTTCACTTTTATCCAGGAGAGTGGCCTGATTGACTTAGGCTTTCAGGATCCTTGTCACACCTGGTGCAACAATAGGTCTGGTTAGGCCAGAGTCTGGGAGAGGCTGGATAAATATTTTGCTACGCCCTCCTGGCTTTCATTTTTTCCGGATCATAATATTCGCCACTTGAGCAGAATTGCCTCTGATCATGCCCCCATTCTCCTCTCTATGACTGCCCCCCTCCCAGATCCAGGCCTTTTAGATTTGAGAAGTTATGGCTGTCTTATCCTAAGGCCAAGGAGATAGCAAGGGAGGTATGGCGAATACCGGTTCGGGGGGATGCAACTTACAAGATCTCTAGAAGATTGGTGCTTCTGAGGAGATGCCTTCTTTGGTGGAACAAGGTGGAGGTTGGCAATCTTATTAATCAGATTAAGATGGTTAAAGCCTCTATTCATGATCTGCAAATCAAGGAGGATGTCCAAGGTCACTTATCTGATGATGATCTAAATGCCCTCCGGATATCTCTTGCCCGCCATCATACCCTTCTTCAGAATCAGGAAGTCCTCTGGAAGCAAAAATCCAGGGTGCAATGGCTGAGAGAAGGAGATAGGAACACCCGCTTCTTTCATCATGCTACTATTATAAGGAGGCATACCAACACTATTCGAGCTATTTATTCGGACCAGGAGGGCTGGATTGAGGACGAGGCTGACATCCGGAGGCAATTCCTCCACTACTTCGAAACCAGGTGGACTGTTCCTAATCTTACTTAACCTTTTATCTTTCCTAATCCTCCCCGGACTTCTGTTACTGCTATCCAGAATTATGAACTCCTGAATCGGGTTACTGAGGAGAAGTCAAATCCACTCCATGGTCCCTGGCAGAGGACAAAGACCCCGGCCCTGATGGTTTCCCACCCTTTGTCTTTCGGGCTTTCTGGGACATTCTGAGGGCTGACATGGTCGTTGCTGTTTAACTCTTTTTTAATACGGCCATCATGTACCCCAACTAGAAGCAAACATTTATTGCCATCATTTCGAAGAGATGGGATCCATCTTTGCCTTCACATTTTAGGCCTATCAGTCTCTGCAATACTCTTTACAAAGTTTGTGCTAAATTATTGGTGAACAGGATGAGACTGATCCTCCCGAAGTTGATTAGTCCTAAGCAAGGAGCTTTTATAGGAGGCCGCAACATCACTGATAATATTCTTATTGCCCAGGAATTTATGACTGATCTTCATCGAGCATCGCAGCGCCACAGTTTGATGGCTATCAAGCTCGATATGGAGAGGGCCTATGATTGTGTTGACTGGACCTTTCTTTGCAAATCTCTGGAGCACTTTGGGTTTCACCCTTCCTAGATTTCAAAAATTATGGTTTGTATAAATGCTCCAGCTTTCTCTATTTTGATTAATAGATCCCCTACGGAATTCTTTCAATCATCCTACGGCCTCCGACAAGGTTGTCCTCTGTCCCCTTATTTATTTATTTATCATTTCTGCTGACTTCCTATCCAGATCCCTGTCGGCGGCAGTGCGGGATTCTTAGATCCAACCTTATATTACCGTACTCGGAGCCCTCCTAGTTTCTCATCTTCTTTTTGCAGATGACTGCCTTTTACTTGGTCGTGCTTCTCTGTCTAATGCCAGGAGACTCAGGAGAGTCATCGAGCACTACTGTTATGCTTCTGGCCAGAGGGTTAATTTTCACAAATCAGGAATTTATTTTAGCCCCAATATTGCCCCTACTCTCCGGTGCAGGATCATTGATATGTTGGGTATTCGGGAGCGTCTTGGACCTCTCCAGTACTTGGGAATACCTATTTTTTGTGCCAAACTTACCGGCCATGATTGTGCACCTCTACTTGCATCTGTTGCAGATAGGATTACAGGATGGCTGGCCAAATCCCTTTCTGCGATGGGGAGGCTTACTCTTATCCACTCAGTCCTTGCATCACTCCCTGTTTATATGCTCTCCAACTCTTTCATCCCAAAGGGAGTGATTACCAAGATGGAGCAAATGATCAGGTCTTTCCTTTGGGATTCCTCCTCTGATAGGCGAAGAATTCATCTGATGAGATGGGACATTGTTTGCACTCCTACTCACACTGGTGGCTTGGGTATTCCTTCACTCCTAGACAAGAGAGAGGCGTTCTTGACCAGACATGCTACCAGATTCTTCTTATATCCAGATACCATGTGGTCCTCTTTCATGAGGGCCAAATATGGAGATATCCCTATGGATCCCGGTGACTGTCCGAGATCCGCTAGGAAGTCATCGGTTGTTTGGCATGAGCTACTTGCTAGGGCACTAATTATCATCCCTCACATGTCATGGGTTGTGGGGGATGGCCGATCCATTAGATTCATGTACGAGCCCTGGATATCAGATATTCCTCTGATTCGGTGGCCTACCTTCATCTCTATTCTCATACCCCTCTCCATGACTATTGCTGAACTTCGATGGCCAGGACTTGTCGCCTAGGATACGGAGGTGGTTCTCTCTATATTCAACCATATTCTCAGTTCCAGGGTCCTCTCCATTCCCCTTCCTGTTCATACATATCCTGATATCAGAGTTTGGTGACATACGATGTCCTCCCGAGTTCCTATATCTGATCTCATTGGATGGACATCCACCAATCATCATTTTTCCAGGAGCGATCACTGGATTTGGACTCTACCAGTTCATCCTAGGGTCTCCCTCTTCATTTGAAAACTTGCTTGGCATTGCCTCTCCACCCGCGAGCTACTCAGCTCCAGAGGCATCCATATCCCTTTGGATTATCCTTTTTGCGGGATGCCATCTGAGTCACAGATGCATGCTATCTTCCTTTGTGCTCGTGCGAGGAGGATTTGGACTCTGGCGGGCTTCTATGACCCTACTGTTTTATCTGACATCATGCCTGATGCCTTTTATGTTCTGCTATGGATGACTCCTAAGATCTAGGTATCCTTCATTGCTTATCTGGCTTATTATATATGGATGTCCAGAAACGATCGGATCATTGCAGAGGTCAGCTCGTCCCTGTGGATGCTGGTGGAAAGAGCCAGGACTACTGCTATGGAGTATTGTAGGTCTACTGGGATGATGACGGAGACCTGGGGTTCCCTTTCCACTCCTCGAGCGACCCGAAGGATTTTTATTTCTTGGGAATCCCCTCCTCCATCTTCTGTCATGGTCAGCTTTGATGGGAGCCTATGCTGCAAGATGGGCAGAGCAGAATTTGTTATCAAGGACTCTCGTCTGGGGTTCCTCGTTGTCGGAGGCATCCCACTTATGGACCTTTTCGTTTTGACTCTTAAGCTTTATGCTGCTTGGGCTGGAATTAGGTATGCCTGGCATGTTCTCCATCTCGATCGTCTGATTATCGAGGGTGACTCGGCCACCGTTGTTTCTTGGATCTCACATTCTTCTTCTACGACCACGGATCACCCTATAGTTAGGGATATTAGACTTATGCTGTATGGTTGCCGCTCTCTGACTATTAAGCATATATATAGGGAGGCTAATTCGGCTGTAGACTGGGTAGCCTCCTATGTAGCTCAGCATACGGGGTTTGTTTTGTGGTCTGATTGGTGCTCGGCCCTCGTACAGCTTAGGGATGTTATACTTACTGACTTTTTTGGTTGTATTCGCCTTCGTTCTGTGCAATGAATACACCGCTTTATCAAAAAAAAAAAAAGGGAAATTGCACATGTGCATTTGGATTATCTACAAGTTAATCATGGTGCTTGAATTCGAGGTGGATTTAATTAGATTTGAATGTATTTGAACTCTTATCCTCGTATGGATTTAGAGCCACCAAGAACACTAATGCATTACTAGGGCCATAATCAGGAAATGCCTTATAGAATCGAGCACCCGAGTCATGCTAGAGAGGCCACCTAGACCAAAACCAATGGTCTGACCTAGCATAAAAGTAGTAATGGCACGGACAAAGCGATGGTTATGCTATGTTTTGAGCCTTAATCTACATCACAAGTTGTAAATAAAATTAGGGAGTCTAGCACATGAGCTGCATTGATAAAATATGGTATCCAAGCTACATTGCAAGCACTTAGATATAGCCGGAGATTATGAATTCCATGTGGTCTCATTGGTATGGCGGTACATTAATGCGGTGATGGCAAGGGCACTGCCAGTGATGACGATCTGGATTCTTACAATGGACTCCATCCAAGCCGAGTAGAGCTTCATGCCGAGTAAAGCTCCAAGCCGAATAGAGTCCCAAGCCAAGTAAAGCTCCAAGCCGAATAGAGCCCTAGGCCAAGTATAGTTCCTAGGCTAATTAGAGTCTCAGGCCGATAGAGCTCCCAGGCTGAGTAGAGCTCCTATGCTAGATAGAACTCCCAAGCCGAGTAGAGCTCTAGGCCGAATCAAGCTAATGGATCAAGTAGGGCTTTCATGCCAAGTAGAGCTCTAGCCTGGGTGAGCCCACCCAATGAGCCATGGTAGACAGTGACTCGATAAAAGCTACCATCCCCAATGGAAAAGGTACGGGCAACCAGATCTGACACTATAATGAGAGGATCCTAACAATGGAGATTTTAAGGGACAAGACATTGCCACTTTCACTAAATCTGTTATGCCTGTCAGAAATGGACACCCCGTTTGAGGAGCACTCTATTGTTTCACTGACTTTGTTTCACGATATTCATTTTTTATATAGGTAAGAGAGACCTTTGGCTAAGTTATGTAAGCTACCTCACACTCTCATACTAGTTTTTCCATTCTTTCTATGGTCATCCACCATAGCTCCAGCTATTTCCCAAATTACTATACTAACTTGAGCATTGAAGTATCCCTGCCGCTATCCCTGATATGGCTACATTGCTGATGTGGAACGTATGTCAGATCCAGCTGGATGCCACCGGTGCCATGTGGATTTTTCTTTCAAAATTCCCCGCTCGAGAAGTGGCGCTCTTGCTCTTTAGCCAGGTGGCACCCTGAGACGGGTCCACCTCGGCCGAAATCGAGCCTTTCTCTACCACTCCGCCAGGTGTCCACCCAGGAGGGGTCCACCTCGGCCGAAGCTGGCAGCCCTCGCTCCCTCACCAGGTGGCGCCCCAAGACGGGTCCACCTCTGTCGAGGTCGAGCCGGGCTCTCCTGCTCTTTCGCCAGGCAGCACCCCAAGACGGGTCCACCTCGATCAAAGTCGAGCCTTCCTCTGCCACTCCTCCAGGTGTCCACCCAGGAGGGGCCCACCTCGACCGAAGTTGGCAGCCCCCGTTCCCTCGCTAGGTGGTGCCCCAAGCCGGGTCCACCTCTACCAAGGTCGAGCCGGGCTCTTCTGCTCCTTTGCCAGGTGGCGCCCCAAGACGGGTCCACCTCGGTCGAAGTCGAGCCTTTCACTGCCACTCCACCAGGTGTCCACCCAGGAGGGCTCCACCTTGGTCGAAGCTGGTAGGCCCCACTCCCTCGCCAGGTGGCGCCCCAAGACGGGTCCACCTCTACCGAGGTCAAGCCGGGCTCTCTTGTTCCTTCGTCAGGTGGTGCCTCAAGACGGGTCCACCTCGACCAAAGTCGAGCCTTTCTCTGCCATTCTGCCAGGTATCCACCCAGGAGGGGTCCACCTCGGTCGAAGCTGGCAGCCCCCGCTCCTTCGCCAGGTGGCGCCCCAAGACGGGTCCACCTTTGTCGAGGTCGAGCCAGAATCTCCTGCTCCTTCGCCAGGTGGCGCCCCAAGACGGGTCCACCTCGATCGAAGTCGAGCCTTTCTCTGCCACTTGGCCAGGTGTCCATCCAGGAGGGGTCCACCTCGGTCGAAGCTGGCAGCCCCCACTCCCTTGCCAGGTGGCGCCCCAAGACGGGTCCACCTCTACCGAGGTCGAGCTGGTCTCTCCTGCTCCTTCACCAGGTGGCGCCCCAAGACAGGTCCACCTCGGTCGAAGTCGAGCCTTTCTCTGCCACTCCGCCAGGTGTCCATCCAGGAGGGGTCCACCTCGACCGAGGCTGGCAACCCCCCCTCCCTCGCCAGGTGGCACCCCAAGATGGGTCCACCTCTGCTAAGGTCCAGCCAGGCTCTCCTGCTCCTTCACCAAGTGGCACCCCAAGACGGGTCAACCTCGATCGAAGTCGAGCCTTCCTCCGCCACTCCGCCAGGTGTCCACCCAAGAGGGGTCCACCTCGATCGAAGCTGGCAGCCCCCGCTCCCTCACCAGGTGGCACCCCAAGATGGGTCCACCTCTGCCAAGGTCGAGCCGGGCTCTCCTGCTCCTTCGCCAGGTGGCGCCCTAAGACGGGTCCACCTCGGTCAAAGTCGAGCCTCCCTCTGCCACTTCGCCAGGTGTCCACCCAGGAGGGGTCCACCTTGGCTAAAATCGGTAGCCCCCGCTCCCTCGCCAGGTGGCACCCCAAGATGGGTCCACCTCTATCGAGGTCGAGCCGGGCTCTCCTGCTCCTTCGCCAGGTGGTGCCCCATGATGGGTCCACCTCGGTTGAAGTCGAGCCTTCCTCTGCCACTCCGCCAGGTGTCCACCCAGGAGGGGTCCACCTCGGTCGAAGCTGGCAGCCCCCGCTCCCTCACTAGGTGGCACCCCAAGATGGGTCAACCTCTACCGAGGTCGAGCTGGGCTCTCCTACTGCTTCACCAGGTGGCGCCCCAAGACGGGTCCACCTTGGCCGAAGTCGAGCCTCCCTCTGCCACTTCGCCAGGTGTCCATCCAGGAGGGGTCCACCTCGGCCGAAGCTGGCAACCCCTGCTCCCTCGCCAGGTGGCACCCCAAGACGGGTCCACCTTTGTTGAGGTCGAGCCGGGCTCTCCTGCTCCTACGCCAGGTGGCGCCCCAAGACGGGTCCACCTCGGTCGACGTCAAGCCTCCCTCTGCCACTTCGCCAGGTGTCCACCCAGGAGGGGTCCACCTCAATCGAAGCTGGCAGCCTCTGCTCCCTTGCTAGGTGGCACCCCAAGATGGGTCAACCTCTGCCGAGGTCGAGCTGGGCTCTCCTACTCCTTCACCAGGTGGCACCCCCTGATGGGTCCATCTCGACCGAAGTTAGCCTTACTCTGCAAAGCCTCAGGGAGGTAGAGGCACGGTTCATGAGGTCACCACTAGAATTGGCATGCACCGCATCCCGTACAGGGTGCTAGTATGGCCTGCAGCGGTATGCGAAACCTTGTTTACATCAGATAAGCAGGGCCCCACGATCAAGGAATAAAATCCTTGCAGGCAGGAGCCTGATACATTGGAAGCACACCGTCAATGCCTCGAGAGGAGGGCTCCCGTGCTTGGCTCGAGGTCTCGCCAGTTTTCTCCCTTTCGTGACACATGGCGGACGAGACGTGCCGGCCACTTAACTCCCGGACTTGAAGGAGAAGGGGAGATTCAGAGATCTCCGGGGAGGCTCCGAGGAAGGGATGGGGATTGAAGGCGATCTAGTGGTATAAAAGAAACGGTAAAAGCGGACGGAAATGTAAGCAAAAAAGGGGGAAGAGTACCGAGAGAACGATCCTGGGACCCCCAAGAAGTCCTCAGGCATGAGCTCGGTTTACCCAGCGCAGGAAGCCAGGTTTCAACCCCTCTCTTCCTCACACTTCTTTCATCTAAATCTCCTCTAAGCATGGGGATCCTTCGGGAACCCATCTTAGTGGACCTGTTCCATCTTGCCGCTCTCTAACTTGATCGTCGGAGTGCCCTCGCCGGAATCCCCGGCCCGGGTCTCTAACCTTGTTTTGCAGGACCGGAGGATTGGAGATCTCGAGATAGGAGAGTCCGAGAACCGATGCCAGCTCACAAGCTACAGGCCACTACGGTAAGATCGAAAACAGATTGGCACACCAGGTAGGGGGCAGGATAGCAACCCCTGTACAAGCAAGCTCTCCGTAAGCAGGACTGTGCATCAACCATGGTGGTGACGCATGGGCGTGAAGCATCCACCAGCCGAGCAGGAGAGGTTCCCTCTCCCCTGGGCCCGCACAGCCCAGAGATGGAACTTCCTGCTCCACCTCATCCTCCTCAGCCATCGTCGATGGATAGTCCTTTCACAGCCGTCATCTAGTAGCTGCAAACACTGACTACGGTCGTGCAGCAGCTGTAGCACCAGCAGCGGTGGGGACACTAGAGGCACCAGAATAAAACAGAGGCTTTTCAACCCTCTATGGATTGATCAATAATTTATGAGTCCATCTGTAATAAAGGCTTAGTCCATCTGAGTCCATTTTAGTTATTATTTGAGTCTTTTGAGTTATTGTTTCAGTTCTGTAGTAGTGAGCTCATGTTGAGCTAGTTCAGTCCAATGCTAGTCAGCTCATGTTGAGCTAATTTTATTTTTTTTGAGTCCTGTCCAAGTACACTGAAAACTCAAGACTACATCATACAAGTGAAGACCAAGTCCGACCAAATTGAAGACATGGAAGTATAGCCCAAGTCCAACCCAACTTAAAAATTTGAAGATCCCAGGAGAAAAATCAGAAACCCTAATTCCTTGCAAATGCCCAGATTCCCTTTCAGATGCCAAAGTATATTCATAGACCAGGGCATCCATGATTCCAGAGGTCCATCTGCATCCTAGTCCAAATAAATCAAGCCCAGGCGCCAAGCCCAAGCCCCTAAGAAGCAAGATACCAGGGAATATTCCTACTACATGGATACCAGGCCACCCCAGCTTCTAGAGGCCCAAGCCCATGCACTCGAGCCCCTTTGGGCTGACCCCTTGCTGCTCCTAGAAGCCCAACACACCTCCCTATGCATCCTTGGAGTGTTGACCAAGTCAAGAGAGGAGGAGAGAATTTTTAGGGATTTTTCTACCTAGGTTTCCTTACTTTCCTAGCTAGGGTTTGAGAGGGAAAAGGATTCTTATGTAATGTCTAATGTACCATTACTTGGGGCCCAAGACTAAGGGTCTATTTAAAGGACCCAAGTCTCTTGTATGAAGATTGATTTTGATATATGAATTAAACTTGAGTTCTCTTCTATTGCTTTGTGCTATCCTGCTTTGTGCTTAAGGGGTTTTGTTGGTGCTTTCTTCTTCCCGGTGTTGCAATAGAATTCCTGCCACCAACCATCCTTCCAGAGCCCTGGCCGCCACCTCCAAAACACTATTCCCCTTTGCTATTTTCTCTTATTTTCTTGTTCCCTTGTGAGTTTTCTAACCCCTGACAGGTCATTTGCAGGTCCTCGAGTTTCTAAGAATCCAACAACTCCAGCTAAGCCTCAATCGGACCACCGAGCAGAAAGCCAGGTATCCACGAGTCTTTGGCTCGATTTTTTAGGCCGCATCCATCGAGAAATGAGAGATCCCTTTGCTGCGATCTTCATCGGGTGCTTCAGATGTTGTCAGGTACATCCCCTCTGCCACTAATAGTTTTATTGTAGGAAAACTTGCCCTAACTGAGGCTTGTCAGCCCCGGCGATCCTCTTTATTGCTTTTCTAGGTCCTAATCTGCATGCTTGACTTCTAAAATTCATATAGAATTTCCTATAGCTTATTTTGATCCAATTTTTGGGATTTAATCTCTTAACCCCATATATAAAATACACAAAAATAATTGCATGTATATTAGTCCCTCATTATTTGGTATCAGAGCTTAGATTAGGGCTTATTTTCTGCATTTTTTTCAGTCCGTATATGCTCTGTTATTTTAGTTACTTCTCTCTGCTCAGAACTTTAAATATAATGAGATTTATTTTTATATATTCAACATAATTCAAAGTATTGTTGAGAATTTTTGTAGATTTTATTTCAGTCTATGAATTTTATGCAAGCCGAAATACAGCCTAAGAATTTTTGGCTCTATTTTTTCAGCATGACAAGTTTGAAAGTTTTAGGGTTTTGTTTAGCATCTCTTTGCATATCTTTTATTTTTAGTATGTTTCTAGCATATTAGGTCATTGGATGCTAATCATATTTCTGCAAAAAAACAAAAAAAAAAAAATACATATATAAAAGCTACCAAAACACTTAAATCCTAATTTTGCATCATCTGCTTGCCATCATTGCATAATCTACCTTTAAGGGCACTCTTGCTATGTCAGATGGGGGGAGGATTTGATCACCTCTCCTTAGCCCAAAACCATGTCCCCTGCAATCGGTCCCAAGCCTAACTTAAAATTTATTAGACTTAATTTGCCCTAGTGGGCTATGGACACCAACTGGTCGTATCCGGGCTAAGTGTCAGATTATTGTGTCAAGCTAACCTGTGTGTGCCTTGTGCTTGGTGTCTAGAACGGTGGTTTAGGGATTCAATCCCGAAGGGCTTGTGTGCTGGTCCACCAACCTGGCCAATCTCTGATTGATGTCTAGGATTGGTGGTAGATCCGCGGGGTTGTCGTTAAAACACCGTGGCTATCAGTTTAAAATCTGACTTCTTAAAATATTTAAAAATGCGTAGCAAGAGGAGTCGGGTCGAATCCACAGAGAAGGCGGTGTTTAGGATTTGAAATCTTTTTGATCTTGTAAAAAAAAAATATTTGAAGTCGAAAAGTATAAAAAAATTAAAATTCTGGGAAAAGTAAACTTGGTACTAGGATCTATTATTTAGATCCTAGCATCTACGTGCAGACAAGACGAAAGACAGGAATAAAAAAAAATATTGCATTGATTGAAATTTAATGTCTAGATACAATGCAAAAAAAATTAAATTAACAAAATAAGTAACAAAGATAAGAACAGATCGGCGCAGCATCGTCGGGAAGATAGCTCCTTCCTTCGTACTCCGTGGAGCGAACTGGGCTTCCTCTGCATCTTCTTCTTCGGATCCTGATCTCAGAGAGAGAAGGCTGGAAGATGGTGTAGGGACACGCTCTCCTTTGAGAAACCTCACTCCCAAAAGCAACCCGTAACCCAAGCAATGCCCTTTACCCCGTACCTTGTCTTTTCTCCGGGATCCTCTATCTTGCACAATGGGGTTCATTTTATAATTGACCGGAGAGGGGAGCTCGTTACACACTAGCGATGTGGGACAAAAAAACGTGACTGCTATTGTTGCTCCATTGATTACGCCGCGGAGCTCGTGGAGAACGCCCAGCTTATGCCGCGACGACCGCTTGGCAACGCCCGTGGAGAAGCATGGCCGTGCGCGTGGAGCCATCGTGGAGAACGCCCGCGGACGTGTGCGTGGAGGAGCTCGGCCTGCGCGTGGAGGAGGTGGCCGCCGTGCGTGGAGGAGGTGGCCGCCGTGGAGGGCATGCGTGGCTGCGCGTGGAGGAGGTGGGTGGCTGTGCATGGAGGAGGTGGCCTCCATGGAGGAGGTGGCCGTGGGGAGGAGGTGGCCGTGGGGAACGTGGGCTGCCTCCTCTCTTTTGCCGTCGAAAAACACCGCCACCGACCATCAAAGCATCGCCGGAGCTTCTCCTCCGGCCAGGGACACCGCCGGCGTGCTTCCCAGCGAATTTCGGCGCCTCTGGAGGGCCGTGGTCCATGGCCTATTTCATGGACCGGCAGCCATGGCAGCCATGGCTGCCGGTGAACCAAATGCAAAATAAAAAAAACAAGGATCGGCTGCTCCAAAAATCGTGCAGCATTAAAATGTGTGCAAAAATCTTAGAAAATTCATAACTTCTTCATTTCAAACCTGATTTAAGTACCGTTTGCGTCGTTGGATTCCATAAATCAAGCTCTACCTATTGGTGGGTTTCAATCTTATTAATTTTACCAATTCCATGATCATTAATTATAATTATTAAATGTTTTATTAATCATTTAAATGGGTGTGTGGTGCTTTGACTTGAAATTTATTTGTCATGAACGTACTCTAATTTCACACTTTTCAAATATATTTTTAAAATAATTAGTTTTGCAAGAAAGTCCAAATTAATTATGAAATTAGGTTATTAAAAGAATGTTAGCACCAATAATTAACTAAAATACTTAAAATAATCGTGTAAATCCAAGATTTATCACACCCCCCAACTTAAATATTTCTAGTCCCTTAGCAATGCAAAAAGTATAACTATGTGACATAAAGATCATCCTTTGCAAAAATAGATCAAGGTTTGAAAGTAAAAAGATCTAGCAAGTATCACTAATTAAGTATTGAGTTTCAGAAATAAATTTTGCAGTCAGCATAATTAGAAACTTTCTTAGAGTTCATCTAAAGATCTACAGCACTTGTGTTTGTGATGACTAACTTAACATTTTGGTACTAGTTTGCAAGAACAAATGTATCTTTGATTAACACTTACTTTGGTTAATTTTCTATACATCCCTAAATTAAGCTTATGAACTGAGTTAGCTTTCACACTACCTGATTTTTTTTTTTTTTTTTTTTTGCTGAGCATCCTGGCCTTCCCTTCACCATTTGACGCGAACCTCCACACTTGACTTAGGTGCAGAGACCCGGTTACTAAGTTTAGGGCGATCCACATATACTCTATGTTTTGCACTTTTATTTCAGGTAGGTAGCTCTTTCCTCAATTCAAAAAAAATTTTAAATTGGGATATATATCAATTACCAGTTTTCAGTGATAATTAAGTCCTCAATTGTCCTTACAACTAATACTTACTTTGTCTCGTTAGCGTGCATGTGCAATGGAAGTGCTAATAGCCTTTAGGTGATCTAAGTAGGCCCTAAAAGTCTGACACGCTAGTCTACTTCTTGACTCGTTAACAGTCATTAGCAACACTCTCTAACTCTTATTACTTTTCCTAGTCTATCATGCTCCAGATTTATTTTTGACACATGAAAACTTTTTTTTTTTAAAAAAAATTTATTTATTTATTATTTATTTATTATTATTATTTTTATTATTATTTTTTATTTTTTTATTATTTATTATTATTATTATTATTATTTTAAATTAAAAAATTAAAAAAAAAAATATTTGTCCTGATCCCCCAACTTAAATACCATTGTCCCTAATGGTATGAAAAGAACTAAAAATGTAAAGGGATACCTGAGAAGAGGAGCTCGTGAACAATGTAGAGGCTGTAATTTTTTTTTTTTTTTTTTTTTTTTTAAAAAAAAAAGAGTACATATTGGGTTGCCTCCCAACGAGCGCTAAGTTTAATGTCTTCAGCCAGACATAATGCAGCTCAGTTTAGTGTGGATCAGTTAATGTTACTTGGTCAATGGTTCGATTTGTTGATATTCCTTCAATGTATGGTTTTAAACGTTGACCATTTACCTTAAAAAAGTTTCCTGACCTAGGATCATAAATTTTGATAGCACCATGGGGGAAAACTTGGTTAACAATGTAAGGTCCATCCCATCTAGATCTCAATTTTCCAGGAAATAATCGAAGCCTTGAATTAAATAACCAGACTTGTTGATTTGGCTTAAAGATTTTCCTAGAAATAAATTGATCATGAAAGGCTTTCATTTTCTCTTTATAAATACGCGAGTTTTCATAAGCCTCTCGCCTCAGTTCATCTAGTTCACTCAGTTGCAACATCCGGTTAGAACCAGCTTGCTTTAAATCAAAATTTAATTGCTTAATCGCCCAATATGCTCTATGTTCAAGTTCTACCAAAAGATGACATGCTTTTCCAAAGATCAGCCTATAGGGAGACATTCCAATGGGATTCTTGTAAGCTATCCGATAGGCCCATAATGCATCATCTAATCGATCTGACCAGTTTCTACGATCGGGCCTAATAGTCTTTTGTAAAATGTTCTTGATCTCCCTATTGGATACTTCTACTTGGCCACTTGTTTGCGGGTGATAAGGTGTAGCTACTTTATGTGTGACCCCATATTTTTGCAAAAGCATTCGAAATTGGTAGTTTGTGAAATGGGCACCTCCGTCGCTAATGATGGCATGAGGAAATCCGAACCTAGAGAAGATATTTTTTTGAACAAACTTTATGACTACCTTATGATCATTGGTTCGTGTAGCCATTGCCTCAATCCATTTAGAAACATAATCGACAGCCACCAAAATATATTCAAAACCATTAGAGGGTGGAAAGGGTCCCATAAAATCAATTCCCCAAACGTCAAAGATTTCAACTACCAAGATTGGATTTAAAGGCATCATGTCTTTTCTTGAAATATTTCCTAAGGCTTGACATTTAAGACATTCTTTGCCAAAAGTATAGGCATCCTTAAACAAAGTCGGCCAGTAAAATCCACTTTGCAAAACTTTAGCCATAGTTTTTCGACCAGAAAAATGTCCTCCGCAGGCAAGGGTGTGGCAAAAATTCAAAATACTCAGATGTTCAGATTCAGGAACACACCTACGGATGATTTGATCAGCACAGATTCGAAAGAGTTCAGGATCTTCCCAAAAGTAGTATTTAATTTGAGCAAAGAATCGATCCTTTTCATTCTTGGACCAGCCATCAGGGATTTGTCCAACCACTAAGTAGTTCACAATATCTGCAAACCAAGGGGCCTTTGCATGTGAAACTGCTAAGAGTTGTTCATCTGGAAAAGATTCTTCAATTGATGCAGGTTCATACTCTTCAACTAAAATCCTAGTTAGATGGTCTGCTACAACATTTTCGGATCCTTTCTTGTCTCAAATTTCAATATCAAACTCTTGTAGCAGTAAGATCCATCTAATCAATCGTGGTTTAGCATCTTTCTTTGAGAGCAGGTATCTCAAAGCCGAGTGATCCGAATAAACCACAATCTTGGAACCTAAAAGATATGATCTAAACTTTTCCAGGGCAAACACTACGGCTAGCAACTCCTTTTCAGTAGTGGTATAATTTTTTTGGGCATCATTCAAAGTTCTACTAGCATAATAAATCACTATGGGACATTTGTTTACCCTTTGGCCCAAGACAGCTCCTATGGCAAAGTCTGAAGCATCACACATGATTTCAAAAGGTAGTGACCAATCTGGGGGTTGGATGGTTGGGGCTTGGGTCACAGCTTCCTTTAGAAACTCAAAAGCCTTAAGACAATCTTCATCAAAATTGAAAGGAATGTCCTTGGCGAGCAGATTACACAAAGGACGAGAAATTTTGGAAAAGTCTTTGATGAAGCGACGATAGAATCCTACATGGCCGAGAAAAGATCGAATTTGTTTGATAGAGATGGGTGGAGGAAGTTTAGAGATCAATTCAACC
The DNA here is from genome assembly GCA_021397845.1 of Areca catechu. Lineage (NCBI taxonomy): Eukaryota > Viridiplantae > Streptophyta > Magnoliopsida > Arecales > Arecaceae > Areca > Areca catechu. Next base: position 193,856,786 of record CM038039.1, read on the forward strand.
TTTGCTTTATCTACCTCGATCCCTCTCTTAGATACAATATGTCCTAAAACAATCCCTTCTCGAACCATGAAATGGCTCTTCTCCCAGCTCAGAACTAAATTAGCCTCAATACATCGTTTTAAAATTTTTTTCAAATTATTGAGGCAACTCTCAAAAGATTCTCCAAAGACTGAAAAATCATCCATAAAAATTTCCAAGAAATCTCCTACCATGTCCGAGAAAATTGATATCATGCACCTTTGAAAGGTTGCAGGTGCATTACACAAACCGAAAGGCATTCTACGGAAAGCAAAGGTTCCAAAGGGACATGTGAAGGTGGTCTTTTCCTGGTCTCCTGGATAGATAGCTACCTGGTTGTATCCTGAGTATCCATCTAAGAAGCAAAAGTATTGCTGGCCAGCTAATCTTTCTAGGATCTGATCAATAAATGGTAAGGGAAAGTGGTCTTTGCGGGTAGCTGCATTAAGTTTTCTATAATCTATACAGACACGCCACCCAGTAGAAAGTCGTGTTGGCACTAAATCCCCATGGTCAGTACGGACAACCGTGAGTCCAGATTTCTTTGGAACGACTTGAGTAGGACTCACCCAATGGCTATCAGAAATAGGATAAATAATACCAGCATCTAACCATTTAATCACTTCCTTCTTGACCACTTCTTGCATGTTTGGGTTGAGCCGTCTTTGCATTTCTCTAGTAGGCTTGGCACTATCCTCAGTATAGATATGGTGCATACAAATTGATGGACTAATGCCTTTTAAATCAGCAATGGCCCAACCTATGGCCTCCCTATGTGTTTTCAGAACATCTATCAATTGGTTTTCCTGCTCAATGGTTAGGTCAGAAGCAATGATCACAGGCAGGGTTTTGTCAGGTCCTAAAAACACATACTTAAGTGATTCAGGCAAAGTTTTTAGTTCAAGTTGTGGTGGGGCCTGAATCGAAGGGTGCAAAGGCTCAGTTCCTAGGTCAGGTAAGGATTCAGTTTGCATTGACCAAGGTGGTGAAGGTTGAGGTGAATCAGGTAGGGCATTTACCTCTTGGACTTAGGTTTCAGCAATAGGCTCATCATCTTCCATCAAATTGGAGGAAAATTCAGACTCAACAATCTCATCTACTAAACTAATCACAGAACAATTTTCCTCCTCTCGAGCAAACTTTGAGGCATTAAAAATATTGATTCTCACCTTTTGATCCCCAAAAGAAATGTCCATAGCTCCCGTTTTACAATTGATATTGGCATTGGCAGTGGCTAGGAATGGACGACCTAAGATTATGGGATTCTGATTTAGCTCTTGGGATGGTTCCATGTCTAGTATAAGGAAGTCTACTGGGAAATAACATTGGTTTACTCTAACTAAGACATCCTCAATCAAACCACGTGGTGTCTTGACAGATCTATCGGCTAGTTGAAGAATGACTGACGTGGGTTTTAGTTCACCTATCCCAAATTTTTCATAGACCGAGGTTGGAAGAAGGTTCACACTAGCTCCTAGGTCTAACAGGGCTCGGTCAAAGGTAATGCCTCCTATAACACAAGAAATCAAAGGAGCACCAGGGTCTTTCATTTTCTGAGGTAATTGATTCAACAAAACTCCACTTACATCCTCAGACAAAATGATTCTCTTTATGGTTCGTGGCTCACGCTTTTGGGTGCAGAGTTTTTTGAGAAATTTGGCGTAAGCTGGAACGTGCTGAATTGCATCGAGGAGGGGTAAATTAATATGAACTTGCTTGAATAATTCCATTAGCTCCTCGTTGCGTGCTCCTTGCTTTTTACGGGAAAAGCCAGCTTCTAGGGCTGAAGGGAACGGGACTCTAGGTTTATAAGTCTTAGGTAATTCATCTGCTTTCTTCTTCCCTTTCTCATTTAAATCGGAACCAGTATTAGTACTAGTCCCGGGCTCAGGCTCTTCTACATGGTTAGTCTCATCTTCTAACTTCTCATTCTTGCTAGCATCAGTACTAGCCTCTCTCTCCTGGTTTTGATATGGGTCCCTAAGAATCCTACCACTTCTAAGCTCAGAAATTGCTTTAGCATTCTCAAATTGAGGGTTCTTAGGTGGAACATTAGGCTGAAGAATGAGTGGGTTGTTTCTAGGATTCGGTATTGATTGACTCGGTAGTTGACCTGGTTCTCTCCTCATAGTAGATTCAGTTAACTGTCCTATTTGAACTTCTAACCTGGCGATAGATTGTTGTTGGGTCATGATTAATTGTTGAAGTTGATCAAACCTGTCGTCGGCTAGATTGGTCTGTTGAGGAGGTTGATATGATGACTGATGATGATATGGTGGCTGATATGGTGGCTGAGCAGGCTGACTAGGCTGACCTCTATTATAGGCATAGTTTTGGTATGGGGGCCTATTTTGAAAGTTCCGTGCAGGAGGAGTTTGGGTCTGAACCTGAGTCTGTTGTGGTTTCCAAGAAAAATTAGGATGGTTTCTCCAACCCGGGTTATAAGTATTTGAAAATGGGTCATTACCCGGCTTGGAGCAACCTTGAGCAGCTTGGATTTGTTCTTGGATGAAAGGTGGTAACTGTGCAACCGTAGGACATTCATTCATGTGATGGGCTGGGCTAGCATAGATAGAACAAATCTCTTGATGATTAGAGGGTGATGGGTATTGTGATGGGTGTGATGGGTATTGTGCAGGAGATTGAGATTGTTGACTGAGGGCTAGGACTTGGTCCAACTTTTGAGAAAGGAGGTTGACTGTATCTAATCTTTGGGATATTAGGTTCAAGTCGACATTGGAATTTGAATGTGTAATTTCATAAATCCCTGCCCATTTTTGGTGAGGAATCGATCTTTCATATGAAGTCAAAGAAGCATGGTTGATCGAATTTTCACTTAGGGTTTCAAACAAGGTATAGGCCTCATTCTCACTTCTACTCATGAATGCACCTCCACAAGATGCATCCACCATCTGTCTATACTGGTCTCCTAATCCCTCATAAAAAGCTTGGACAATTTGCCACTTAGACAGTCCATGATGTGGGCATTTTCTAAGGAGTTCCTTAAGTCTCTCCCATGATTCATGAATTTGTTCACCAGGAAGCTGAGCAAATCCAGTGATGGCTCGCCTCATGGTGTTGGTTCGACCTATAGGATAGAATTTCTTAAGGAACTCGTGCTGCATTTCAGCCCAAGTTCGAATTGGTTTCCCTATTGTGCCAAGCCAGTACTTGGCCTTATCCTTAAGTGAGAAGGGGAACAAGGTTAGCCTAAGGGCATCATCAGTGAAATCTTGGATCTTCACCGTAGAACAGATTTCTAAAAACTCATCTAGATGCTTATAAGGATCTTCGTTGGTATTCCCATAAAAGGAAGGGAGCATTTGGATTGTGGCAGACTTGATCTCATATTGTCTAGCAGGTATTTCAGGTAAATGGATACAAGTCGATGGGTTGTAGGTGGAAGGAATAAAGTATTCCTTCATCTGTCTAGGTGGTTCTTCTGGGTTTCCAGCCATTTGATTTTTTGGTGTACTATGGATCAGCCGTTCAATTTCAGGGTTGAAGTCAACTAGGTCTGGAAATAAAGATCTTCTACCGTGCATGAAACAGTGCAACCCAAATTTTTTTTTTTTATTATTTTATATATATATGATTTTTTGTTATTTTCAAACACTTATCAAACAGATTTCTATCCTAGGCTCCCTAATTCTAGACAGCTCCTAACTTCCAAGACCGCCTTGGAGCCCTCCAAGTCAAAGACCAATTAGCTAACTGGCCAGGTAAGGGTAAGGTCGGTGGAGTTTCCCTCTTTGCTTGCCTTAGACACCAATTGAAAATTGGCCAGGTAAGCGGATCCAACCACCTTCCTTCGGGACGTAATCCCTGAACCCCTTTCCTAGACACCAGTCAACCAACTAATCTTGACCCGGTCCAACTCTTCCGGGTGCCCTGTCCTATTGAGCTCGAGTTCCTTAGGGCTGACGTCTAGTTAATTTTATTTAGAAGGCTTAGGTATGCAAAATGAGGGGTGATGGTTTGTGGGCTAAGGAAGGGTATTGAACTCCCCACCTTATCTTGTTTATGGATAAGTGCCCTTAAGATGATTATGAGATTATGAAATGCAATAGGATGTCCAAAATAAAAGTTATAAACACACAAAATTAAATTAAAGCTATATATATTTTTAATTTTGTGATTAAGTTTCTAATCTTAATAAATTATGAAATGTCTGGGCGATTTTTTTTGGATTTTGCAGAAAAGATAAATTTACCTAAATGAATCTAAAAATGAAAAAAAAAAAAAATTGTTTGAAATTTGAAATTTTTTTTAAAATTTGAAATTTGATTTTTTTTTTAAAATTTGAAATTTGATTTTTTTTTTTTTTTTGGAGATAAGAAAATAAACTAAAAAGACAAATAATTAATATGTAAAAGAGGAAAGAAAGTTTACTGATTGGGAGACTTCCTTCCTCTTCTGCTTTTCTCCCCCTTTTTTTTTTTAATCTGCAAGAAAAAGAAAAGTTAGCATGGTATAAAAAAAATCAAAAAGATCAAAACTATTATTTTAATGCCTTCCCCGGCAACGGCGCCAAAAACTTGGTAGATCCGCGGGGTTGTCGTTAAAACACCATGGCTATCAGTTTAAAATCCGACTTCTTAAAATATTTAAAAATGCGTAGCAAGAGGAGTCGGGTCGAATCCACAGAGAAGGCGGTGTTTAGGATTTGAAATCATTTTGATCTTGTAAAAAAAAAAATATTTGAAGTCGAAAAGTATAAAAAAATTAAAATTCTGGGAAAAGTAAACTTGGTACTAGGATCTATTATTTAGATCCTAGCATCTACGTGCAGACAAGACGAAAGACAGGAATAAAAAAAAATTATTGCATTGATTGAAATTTAATGTCTAGATACAATGCAAAAAAAATTAAATTAACAAAATAAGTAACAAAGATAAGAACAGATCGGCGCAGCCTTGTCGGGAAGATAGCTCCTTCCTTCGTACTCCGTGAAGCGAACTGGGCTTCCTCTGCGTCTTCTTCTTCGGATCCTGATCTCAGAGAGAGAAGGCTGGAAGATGGTGTAGGGACACGCTCTCCTTTGAGAAACCTCACTCCCAAAAGCCAACCCGTAACCCAAGCAATGCCCTTTACCCTGTACCTTGTCTTTTCTCCGGGATCTTCTATCTTGCACAATGGGGTTCATTTTATAATTGATCGGAGAGGGGAGCTCGTTACACACTAGCGATGTGGGACAAAAAAACGTGACTGCCATTGTTGCTCCATTGATTACGCCGCGGAGCTCGTGGAGAACGCCCAGCTTATGCCGCGACGACCGCTTGGCAACGCCCGTGGAGAAGCATGGCCGTGCGCGTGGAGCCATCGTGGAGAACGCCCGCGGACGTGTGCGTGGAGGAGCTCGGCCTGCGCGTGGAGGAGGTGGCCGCCGTGGAGGGCGTGCATGGCTGCGCGTGGAGGAGCTGGCTGCGCGTGGAGGAGGTGGCCGCCGTGGAGGAGGTGGCCGTGGGGAGGAGGTGGCCGTGGGGAACGTGGGCTGCCTCCTCTCTTTTGCCGTCGAAAAACACCGCCACCGACCGTCAAAGCATCGCCGGAGCTTCTCCTCCGGCCAGGGACACCGCCGGCGTGCTTCCCGGCGAATTTCGGCGCCTCTGGAGGGCCGTGGTCCACGGCCTATTTCATGGACCGGCAGCCATGGCAGCCATGGCTGCCGGTGAACCAAATGCAAAATAAAAAAAACAAGGATCGGCTGCTCCAAAAACCGTGCAGCATCAAAATGTGTGCAAAAATCTTAGAAAATTCATAACTTCTTCATTTCAAACCTGATTTAAGTACCGTTTGCGTCGTTGGATTCCATAAATCAAGCTCTACCTATTGGTGGGTTTCAATCTTATTAATTTTACCAATTCCATGATCATTAATTATAATTATTAAATATTTTATTAATCATTTAAATGGGTGTGTGGTGCTTTGACTTGAAATTTATTTGTCATGAACGTACTCTAATTTCACACTTTTCAAATATATTTTTAAAATAATTATTTTTGCAAGAAAGTCCAAATTAATTATGAAATTAGGTTATTAAAAGAATGTTAGCACCAATAATTAACTAAAATACTTAAAATAATCGTGTAAATCCAAGATTTATCAATTGGCAATCAGGGACCTAACACTCCCCTTACACCTGCCTGGCTGAGTACAGGGTTACGATAGGCTAGTTCACCACCCTGATTGAGCACCTAGTTTTGGACTCTAGGTCTAGTCAGCTATAGTCGGTTTGATCGAGTCTTGCATGAGCACTAAATCAGGGATTTCATATCATCCACCATCTCCACTCTTACCTGAATCCATGGACAATTTTGAAGCCCAGATGAAAGCCCTTGCTGACCAAATGACCCAATAACTATCTAGTTAACTCAATCTAGTGCCCAAACCAACAATAGACTAGAACACTTCACCACCAGGTTTGATCAGTTAGAGGGCCGTGTAGGAACCCTAAAAAAAACCCGTAGGATCCATACTAGATCCAAACCTGAGCCACCTTTACCCACACTACCCAAATTATATGAACATAGATCCTGTGCACCCTCTCCCTATAAGCCTAGTATACCTACAACCTATAGATCTTATGACTCCAAATCCTATGACTTTAGAACCTATGAGCCCATATCCCATGAGCCCAGTAGACCCAAGACCCATAGAGCTGAACCTAAATCCTATGACCCCAGATCCTATAATTCCATGACCCATAGAGCTGCATCCTTGTCCTATGAGCCCAGAGAACCCATAACCCCTAGGTATCAACCTAGTACTAGTCAGGTTTCCCCTAGTCAACTTGAACCCCATAGGATTAGTACCCCAAAATATGAGCCCAGTAGTGAGCCACTACCCCTTAGGCAACCTGAACCTACTAGGATTAGTGCCCATACTCAGAAACCAGGACCTAGCCAATTTTTCCCTAGCCGACCTTCTCCAACCATTCCTGAGATTCACAAGACTTATATTAACACAGAAGTGTATGAAGCTGATGTAAATTTAGTGGATGAGTATGAGGGAGAAGAGGACACACCTCTAGAAGACCTAGAACTAGTAGACCTCGTAGGTTCCCAACTAGAAGCCAATCTAAAGTTAGCTAACCCAGATCATGCCCAAATTGAACCAGCAGTAGAGGACCAATTAGAGGATGAGAACTATGATACTAGGAATTTACCTGAGGAAACACTAGAAAAGGGTCTAATTGTAGAGCCTATTTGAAGGATAAATGGTGGTACGTTTGCAAGTGCCTACCCTAAGCATGCAACAACAGGGAGCAGGTAAGTATTTTAAAACAATTTTAAAATGCACAGCGAAAACATGCTCCACCCAGGATCTAACGCAATCAGGAAGCATGTACAGATTAAAACATGTTATAACATGGGCATGTAATGTTTATAAAATATTTTAAATCCATAGATCTACGCATGCATGAAATTAAAAACAAAACCCATACCTTATTCCTGCTGGGAATAAATCTGGTATAAGCCTGGAATAGCAGGGATAACAGGAATAAAATTATTCCTGTTGTTCTCCACTAACAGCACGTTGACAAATGCTGTTCTTTCCACCAAAAATGCTGCAGAATAGAGGAAGGTTTTTGCCAACGAATGGATCACTCTTCTAGTAGCAAGAGCTAGGGAACAAGTTTGTTGATCTTCCTTCAAAGGGGAGAAGATGATCCAATGTTTTGATCCCCTTCTTGTCACCCAAAATCAGCACTAGAAATTGCAGCAATCTGAAAAACCTGCAACCAAAAACAGAGCAGAAAAGGATAGCTGCAAGGAGGTCGATCCGGCTTCCAAGTGCTCGGTTGAACACTCTCAAGAGGGGGCACACGTCGGGGGCTAGCTCTGATCCATCTCTCGGTCGATGCTAGTCACCGGAAGACACGAAACGGTGGGAAGGAAGAGCAGAATTTTCAGAACCTGTTTTTCAGCAAAACAGAGTTCGTCTTCCTCCAGATTTGAGCACCAGCAAACACGGATAAAGGCTTGATTTCTCTTCCTTCCACTCACCAAAACCCAGCCCTCAACTTCACAGGTGGAAAGGGAAGGAATATCAGCAAGCAAGAACTCTCACAGCCCCTTTCTAATTCTTACACGATGATGTCCAAAAAAAAAAAAATAGGGGACTGCAGGTTTTTAAAAGGAGCCAGCAGCAGAGAGAAATAAACAACGGAGAGGGAGGGAGTCCAAAGGACGTCGATGGTATAATCACCCTTAAACCATGCATTAGGACTAATTAAAAGGGGTAAAAGGTTAATGGGTGGAGGGGAGAGGAAGAGGCGCCGAATGGTCTCCACGGCATGGAAAATGCCCAGCGAAAAATTCAGCGTGTAAACCGTTCAAACGAAGAAAAACGATCCAATGGATGGGTTTAATCCAATTAAAACTGGTCCAAAGGAAATTTGGGTTCAAAATAATTTAACCCAAAGGTCCAATTTAATTTGAACGGTCCAAGCCCAATTAAATAAAATTAAATTGGTTCACAACCAATTGAAGGCCGAATTCAGCTCCGAATCAGTTCAAAACTAATTCAGAAAAATCCTGGCGCAGACCTGGTCAGCCCGGAACAATTTTTGGCTAACCCAAACAAGGGCAAGACTGGGAAAAAGGTGCTCAAAAAATTACCGTATCCATAAAACCGAAGCGATTCCCAATCGTACTCGGTATCTGGATCAGAGAGTTATCCTCTGTGGCATGTGACCTCATAGGTTCGAACCTAAACGGTAGTACTGGAACGATTCCAGTACCAGCACAGGAAACCATCTAGCAATGGATCCCGGCATCCGGTTAGGTCGAAGATGCGGGAGCATACAATCGAACCTCTAGCATATGGTTACTGTATATTTCATCCCTTTGACCTCTAATGCTCAGGACGACTGATATTGGGCTGCCAACCCAGACTAAGTCAGTCGACCACGTGTCTCAATCTTGCAAGCCTAGTGACTCTTCACTAGGGCTACCCAGGCCGAGGATTTGCTAAATTGAGATACAGCGAGACATTCAATCCAAACTGTTCGGACAGGTCAATTCCATCTTGGTCCATCACTGCTCCACAAGTACTTGCTTGTACCCAGAAACCTTCCATCACCGGATTAAAAATCCGGGTAGTCCGGTACCAAAGCACAGGGAGTTGCTTGCAAGCAACCGTGATGACCTCAGGTCAGAGGGACACATATACCCATATCCAATCGTGAGTATCCCTTTGGCAGAAAGGGGTTTCACGGAGCCACGTTCAATGAGATAACATATATCCCACTTGCAGATCACATCAGTGTCACCACACTTATTTGGTCAAGAGGACAACCAAATGATGTGAACTGCAACAACCTATACTTGATATATTGCCATCCAGTACACTATATCCTTTGGCTGTGAACAAGATTTAAGGACCAGTCGATACATCCTCTCTGTATTGAAGTTAGTGTAGCCCTAAGGACTTCATCATAAGGAAAGAGTTCATTTTTAGGGAAATTCAATATGCGATGAGCTGCCAAATAATAATTTTATTAATTCATAAAATGAATATAGTGCTGAGCACAACCGTCTACAACCCAGGAGATTGGCTTTGGAACACATTTCCCAACAACTCCCACTTGTACTAAAGCTAATTAGAGGAGTATCTTATACCCATTTCCCATTTACAATAGTCGAACTCTTTGACTCCAAGGGCTTTAGTGAAGGGGTCGGCCAGATTTTCTTTTCCATCGATCTTCAGAAGATTGATGTCGCCTCGCTCCACGATTTCTCGTACGAGGTGGTAGCACCGCAAAATGTGCTTGGTGTGGTGATGAGCTTTTGGCTACTTAGCTTGTGCAATGGCTCCAGTGCTGTCACAGTACACCGGAACAGGACCATCTAGAAAAGGTGCCACCCCTAGCTCTCGAAGGAATTTCCGCAACCACACAGCTTCCTTTGCTGCATCTGATGTTGCAATATATTCTGCTTCGCATACCGAGTCTGCAACAGTTGCCTGCTTGGAACTTTTCCAGCAGATCACTCCTCCGTTCAGGGTAAATACAAACCCTGACACACTCTTGCTATCATCTCTATCTGACTGGAAACTAGAGTCAGTGTACCCCATAAGTTTCAAGTCAGGTTCTCCATAAATCAGCCATTGATCTTTAGTATTTCTCAAATACTTAAGGATGGTCTTAACCATCTTCCAATGCGCCTCACCTGGGTCAGACTGGTATCTACTCACTACTCCTAGTGAGTATGCCACGTCTGGTCTAGTACAAGTCATAGCATACATGATAGAGCCCACTGCAGAAGCATAAGGTACTTTACTCATGCGTTCTCTTTCCTCAGGTGTTGTCGTACAATCCTTTTTGGAAAGAGTAATTCCAGAACCTATCGGAAGATAGCCTTTCTTGGAATTTTCCATGCTGAACCGTTTCAGCACGGTGTCTATGTACGTAGACTGGGACAGTCCCAAAAGCTTCTTGGATCTATCTCTATAGATCTTCATACCTAGTATGTAAGAAGCTTCACCCAAGTCCTTCATGGAGAACTGAGATGATAACCAGACCTTTATTCCTTGTAATGCTGCAACGTCATTCCCGATTAAGAGAATGTCGTCAACATACAGTACTAGGAATACAATCACAGAACCATTAACCCATTTATAAATGCACGATTCTTCTCCGTTTTTAACGAAGCCGTACGATTTGATACACCTATCAAACCGTAAGTTCCAACTTCGAGATACTTGCTTGAGTCCATAGATGGACCTATGCAACTTGCATACTTTTGATTCATCTGTGGATGTGAACCCTTCAGGCTGTATCATATACACCTCTTCTTCCAGCTCCCCATTTAGGAAAGCGGTTCGGACATCCATCTGCCAGATCTCGTAATCAAAATATGCTGCCAAAGCAAGCATGATCCGAATAGACTTGAGCATTGCCACAGGAGAGAATGTCTCGTCATAATCGATACCATATCGCTGACGATACCCCTTAGCAACCAGATGGGCTTTATAGGTTTCTACCTTCCCATCTGCGCCCCTTTTCCTCTTGAAGATCCATTTACACCCGATGGGTTTTATTCCTTCAGGTGGATCAACCAATGTCCAAACATTGTTGATTTCCATGGACTCCATTTCGGATCGCATGGCTCCAAGCCATGCCTCAGAGTCAGATCTCTGAAGTGCATCCATATAGGTGATCGGATCCTCATTGTTCTCATCGAGCTCAATGGGATCGCCGTCCCGGACCAAGAAACCGTAGTATCTGTCCGGCTGACGTGGTATTCTACCAGATCTCCTAATGGGTTCAGGGTGTGAATCAATCACAGCTGGTTCCACGATGTCCTTAGAGTGTGCAAGTTCTTCTATTAGTTGAACTTCATCAAGTTCTATCTTAGAGGCTATAGTTCCTTCTCCAAGGAACTCATTTTCCAAAAAGATAGCTCTAAGAGCAACGAACACTTTTTGTTCATTCTCCAAATAGAAGAAATACCCTTTGGTTTCCTTAGGATAACCAATGAATAAACACCTGTCAAACTTAGGACCAAGTTTGTCTGCGTCAAAACATTTTACGTAAGCCGGACAACCCCAGACCCGAAGGTGTGAGATTGAAGATTTACGTCCATTCCACATCTCATACAGAGTGGAGACAACAGACTTACTCGGAACATTATTTAACAAGTAACAGGCTGTCTGAAGCGCATATCCCCAAAAGGATAGCGGCAGAGTTGCAAAGCCCATCATTGATCGAACCATGTCCAACAAGGTTCGATTCCTCCTTTTGGACACACCATTCAACTGTGGTGTTCCTGGAGGAGTCCACTGAGAGAGAATTCCATTCTCCTCAAGATATGTCAAAAATGCACCAGATAAGTATTCACCACCTCGATCAGATCGAAGGGTTTTAATACTTTTTCCAGTTTGTTTTTCTACTTCATTACGGTATCGTTTGAACATTTCAAACGACTCAGACTTATGTCTCATTAGAAAGACATAACTGAACCTCGAAAAGTCGTTTGTAAATGTAATGAAATATTTGTATCCTCCTTTGGCACTAATTGTCATTGGTCCACATACATCAGTATGTATTAGACTTAGGAGTTCTGTAGATCGTTCACCTTTTCCAGAAAAAGGTGACTTGGTCATTTTACCAAGTAAGCAGGATTCACAAGTGGGCAGTAATTCAGAATCACTGACCTCGAGAAGTCCATCTCCTCGCATCTTGTTTATCCTATTTTGGTTAATATGACCCAGTCTACAGTGCCAAAGATACAAATTATTGACATTATCTAACCTTGGGCATTTGCTAGAAGTGTACATTACACTAACAGGCCTTGATAGTACAAATATGCCATTATTTAATCTAGCTTTCATTATAACAGCATTATTCAAAATAACATTGCAAAAATCTCCTTTTATTGATAGTTCAAAACCATAATTGGCCAAAAAGCCTACAGAGATTATGCACATAATGAAACTAGGACAATAGTGACAGTCGACTAGTTCGACAGTACAAGACTCAAATACAAGATGCAGGACTCCAACCGCCAGTACTGGAACACGATTTTCATTCCCGACGCTCAGAAACTGTTCTCCATCTTCAAATCTTCTGCTAACTTGAAGTCTCTGTAACGAATTACAAACATGAATTGGACTACCAGTATCCAATACCCAATTAGCAGTATCAACAATTCAGTAATTACAAGGTTTTATCATATAAATACCTTGTTCAGCAGACTTCTGCTTTCTCGGCCTGTTCGGATCAAGGGACGCAATATAAAGAGGACAGTTCCTCTTCCAGTGTCCCTTCTTCTTGCAGTAGAAGCACTCTGCAGAAGACTGATCAGCCTTAAACTTCCTGGTCTGACTCGGGCCAGGAGCATTCTGCACCTTCTTTCCCTTTTTATTTATTTTCTTCTTCCGTTTCTTAAAGGGACGACGACCTCTACTTCCTCCCACTAAATTCACCACCCCCTTATTAAGTTGGTGGTCTTTCTCGAAAGTCTGCAGCAACCCCAAAAGACCATGGTAGTTGACTGCAGGCTTGTTCATTCTATAATGATCAAGAAAGTCAAGATAGGAGGAGGGAAGAGAATTCAGGATCGCATCCTTGCCGAGCTGCTCGTGCAAGGGGCATCTGAGTTTGCCTAGTTTTTCAATCAGCTCAATCATGTACAATACATGATCAGTGACTGAACCACCATTCAGCATCTTGGAGTTGTAGATGGCACAAGACACTTTGTACCGTTCTACATCATCCAGGGTGCCGAAGGATTCCTTCAATTTTTGAAGGATTTCATCAAGTTGGGCCTCCTCGAATTTGCGACTGAACTCGTCGTTCATCGCAGCAAGCATAATGCAACGGACAGTAGTCCGATCAGAAACCCACTTCAAGTAAGTGTCTCTGACCGCACTCCGTGCATTTGCAGGAGGGATTTCAGGCACCGGATCCGTTATCACATAGAGGATCTGTTCATGCTCCAAAATAATTCTTAACCTTCGATACCAAGTATCGAAGTTATGACTCTTCAACTTCTCGTTATCGAGAAGTGACCGGAGCAACAAGTTTGAAGACATCTGAAAAGAAAACAAGACCGAATTAGTTTATGAATTAATAACTTAACCAAAAGACTTGGACTTTAGTCTAAAGGTTTCTCCCACTAATTTTTTAGATTGGAAGCCTCTGACTCCTATCCGTGAAAACAACATTTTTTCAAGTGGGTACTGAAATCCAATAGGCCTCGCATGAGCCCGACTATGGCCAGCTCACCCATACGAGCATAAAGGTAGGTTCGTAAACCAATTATTTTCCTAAACAATTTTCAGTATAAAATTTTGCCCTAGAGAACACCCCAATCGACCTAGGGGCCTCCTATTGCGGGTCTCTGGTTAGGTCCAACCATTAAAATGACAAATCCAATACTTCCAGCTAACTAAAGACCAAGCCCGACTAAGGCCGGCTCACCTGGTCCCGTTAAGGAGGTTGCACTGAACCATCATCGATCAGATAGAAATTCCAGTCGCCGGATGTACACCCGTTCTATGGAACCGCCGATGCACACCAAGCTAGTGGACATATTTCTATCCAACTTAATGGGAGGCTAAGACACTGTCAACTCTTTGACTTAGTCTTTTAAGGACCTAATAATTTTAGAGGATTTTTAGTTGTGACAGAAGAGAAGAGACAAGGACATGGATCATCCTTCCATTGAATCAATCAGATTTCAGGAGGGTTGAAATAAATCAACAAATGATCCATGGGCACCTAAAGATCAGTCAGACCGATCAACCTGGGTGACATGGGTTAACTCGAGTCATTGAGCTTTTCCAATCAGTTCTGGTTGACTCGACTAGCCAGGTAGGTGAGATCATGGGTGAGTATCCACCATTAACCATCTTTCCTAGACACCAACCAAGTTGGCCAGGAAAGAGGTAGCCTCATACAACCATGATCACAAATGCCAAACCTACCTCGATACCAGTCGGTTTACCAGACCCGATCAGATTAGCCTAAAGACTCGGGCGTCCACAGAGCCACTAATTTGATCCATTTTAGAAGAACGGATCAACTATTCTAACTATTAGATAGTTCTAAAGAAGGACCTTAATCAACTTTTGATTAATCTTCTTTTATCCGGTTCAACTAAACCTAGGTCTAACCTAGTTAAGGACCCAATTAGATAACTAACCCAATTAACCTAAAATGGCTTATTCATGTCAAATTAGATTTCATAAACCTAAAAATTTATTTTAATAAGCCATACATTTAATCAAAACATTTTTAATTAAGTGTCAATGTAAAACATTTTTTACATTACAAAATCATGCATCATTTCTAGATTTTATTTTATAAACATTTCATGGCCCAATAATTTTAACATACATGTCAAAATTGTATCTGAACTAAAACAATTTTAATTCCAAGATTCCTTAAAGGATCCTTCTGAAAAGGCCAACACAGATGATCCTTTTCGTGTCAAAGACACACGGTCATGGTGAAGGTCTCAACTAGGTTCCTAAAAGTATTATCAAGATAAAAAAATAGATTAAACTAGTTTTAATCTAACATGCATCAAGATTATGTTACACTTGCGAACCTGGCTCTGATACCATTGAAGGATAAATGGTGGTACGTTTGCAAGTGCCTACCCTAAGCATGCAACAACAGGGAGCAGGTAAGTATTTTAAAATAATTTTAAAATGCACAGCGAAAACATGCTCCACCCAGGATCTAACGCAATCAGGAAGCATGTACAGATTAAAACATGTTATAACATGGGCATGTAATGTTTATAAAACATTTTAAATCCATAGATCTACGCATGCATGAAATTAAAAACAAAACACATACCTTATTCCTGCTGGGAATAAATCTGGTATAAGCCTGGAATAGCAGGGATAACAGGAATAAAATTATTCCTGTTGTTCTCCACTAACAGCTCGTTGACAAATGCTGTTCTTTCCACCAAAAATGCTGCAGAACAGAGGAAGGTTTTCGCCAACGAATGGATCGCTCTTCCAGTAGCAAGAGCCAGGGAACAAGTTTGTTGATCTTCCTTCAAAGGGGAGAAGATGATCCAATGTTTTGATCCCCTTCTTGTCACCAAAAATCAGCACCAGAAATTGCAGCAATCTGAAAAACCTGCAACCAAAAACAGAGCAGAAAAGGATAGCTGCAAAGAGGTCGATCCGGCTTCCAAGTGCTCGGTTGAACACTCTCAAGAGGGGGCACACGCCGGGGGCTAGCTCTGATCCGTCTCTCAGTCGATGCTAGTCACCAGAAGACACGAAACGGTGGGAAGGAAGAGCAGAATTTTCAGAACCTATTTTTCAGCAAAATAGAGTTCGTCTTCCTCCAGATTTGAGCACCAGCAAACACGGATAAAGGCTTGATTTCTCTTCCTTCCACTCACCAAAACCCAGCCCTCAACTTCACAGGTGGAAAGGGAAGGAATATCAGCAAGCAAGAACTCTCACAGCCCCTTTTTAATTCTCACATGGTGACGTCCCAAAAAAAAAAACAGGGGATTGCAGGTTTTTAAAAGGAGCCAGCAGCAGAGAGAAACAAACAACGGAGAGGGAGGGAGTCCAAAGGACGTCGGTGGTATAATCACCCTTAAACCATGCATTAGGACTAATTAAAAGGGGTAAAACGTTAATGGGTGGAGGGGAGAGGAAGAGGCGCCGAATGGTCTCCACGGCATGGAAAACACCCAGCGGAAAACTCAGCGTGTAAACCGTTCAAACAAAGAAAAACGGTCCAATGGATGGGTTTAATCCAATTAAAACTGGTCTAAAGGAAATTTGGGTTCAAAATAATTTAACCCAAAGGTCCAATTTAATTTGAACGGTCCATGCCCAATTAAATAAAATTCAATTGGTTCACAACCAATTGAAGGCCGAATTCAGCTCCGAATCAGTTCAAAACTGATTCAGAAAAATTCTGGCACAGACCTGGTCAGCCCGGAACAATTTTTGGCTGACCCAAACAAGGGAAAGACTGGGAAAAAGGTGCTTAAAAAATTACCGTATCTATAAAACCGAAGCGATTCCCAATCGTACTCGGTATCCGGATCAGAGAGTTATCCTCTGTGGCGTGTGACCTCATAGATTCAAACCTAAACGGTAGTACTGGAACGATTCCAGTACCAGCACAGGAAACCATCTAGCAATGGGTCCCGGCGTCTGGATAGGTCGAAGATGCGGGAGCATACAATCGAACCTCTGGCATATGGTTACTGTATATTTCATCCTTTTGACCTCTAATGCTTAGGACGACTGATATTGGGCTGCCAACCCAGACTAAGTCAGTCAACCACGTGTCTCAATCTTGCAAGCATAGTGACTCTTCACTAGGGCTACCCCGGCCGAGGATTTGCTAAATTGAGATACAGCGAGACATTCAATCCAAACTGTTCAGACAGGTCAATTCCATCTTGGTCCATCACTGCTCCACAAGTACTTGCCTGTATCCAGAAACCTTCCGTCACCGGATTAAAAATCCGGGTAGTCCGGCACCAAAGCACAGGGAGTTGCTTGCAAGCAACCATGATGACCTCAGGTCAGAGGGACACATATACCCATATCCAATCGTGAATATCCCTTTGGCAGAAAGGGGTTTCACGGAGCCACGTTCAATGAGATAACATATATCCCACTTGCAGATCACATCAGTGTCACCACACTTATTTGGTCAAGAGGACAACCAAATGATGTGAACTGCAACAACCTATACTTGATATATTGTCGTCCAGTACAATATATCCTTTGGCTGTGAACAAGATTTAAGGACCAGTCGATACATCCTCTCTGTATCGAAGTTAGTGTAGCCCTAAGGACTTCATCACAAGGAAAGAGTTCATTTTTAGGGAAATTCAATATGTGATGAGCTGCCAAATAATAATTTTATTAATTCATAAAATGAATACAGTGTTGAGCACAACCGCCTACAACCCAGGCGATTGGCTTTGGGACACATTTCCCAACACTATTCCTAAATTCCATGAACTTGAAGACTTTATTGAGGATTTGGCTTACTTAACCCATTGCCCTCAGGATGAATCCCTTCCTGCCATTCCTATTGAAGATCTCTTCCTAGAAATTGTGGACCCATCCTTCCATAGCATGGACCTTTTCTTGCCCATATATATACCGCAACCCTATAAGGTTAGCCTCATTAGTCTAGGTTTAGTCCCCAACATGCCTTCTTATATCGTACTTTATCCAACTAACCCGGAACCTTTTTTCCTACCCAACCAGACTAATTTTGAACCCACTTCCTATTTTCTGCCCTTTCCTAACACCTCCAGCATTTCTAGGATCATTAGATTGCATTTAGTCAGGATTAGCATACTGCATGCATTCATTATGCATGTTAGGTTTGCATTATACTTCTGGCATACCCTTTGGAATTTGCTAAGAGTCCATTGTAAATTTTCATGTGCATGTCAAGCTAGGATCAGACCTAGGGAGTCTATAGTCTCTTAGGTTTAGGCCCATAAAAGTCTAATAAATTTTTCTACTATAGGAATGCATAGTCTAGTCTATTAGGTGATAGTTTGAGTCCTTTGCATCATCTTGTTAGGAATCTGCATGTGTCCAGCATGTTCACCACTTGCACTAATTTTGAAACAACTGGCTAATTCCCGAAGATGGACCAAAGAATTTGATGTAGTGGATTCTATCTTGGTTAGGTTTAGGCCTAAAAGAAGCTTCATGCTTGCAAAGTCGGACCTTTTAAAGTGATAGAGAAGGTTGGATCAAATGCCTAGGTGTTAGACTTGCCTTTGGATTTGGGCATTAGTTCTACCTTCAATATTACAGACCTGGTTGAGTACAGGGACCCGACAGCGATACCTAGTGAGGCCTTTGGACCTATCCCCTCCTGTTGTGAGTGACCCTAACCTAGAGTGTCCACCAATTAATTGGCTGGAGAGAGGAGAATGGATCGAGCATATCCTGGATGATCAAGCCATTACGACCCGGGGCCGTGGCTATCAACGCTTCCTGGTCTGATGGCAAGACCGGCCAGAGTTGGACGATTCATTGATTTCTCGAGAGGACTTGCAATGCCTCAACCCAAACCTCCTCGAGAGATATGTGAGCCAGCCTGATCTTCACTCGACAGGGTCGAGTTCCTCCCATCCCGGGAGAATTGGTGGGGACACCAGAGGCACCAGAATAAGACAGAGACTTTCAACCCTCTATGGATTGATCAATAATTTATGAGTCCATCTGTAATAAGGGCTTAGCCCATTTGAGTCTATTTTAGTTGTTATTTGAGTCTTTTGAGTTGTTATTTCAGTTCTGTATTAGTCAGCTCATGTTGAGCTAGTCAGCTCATGTTGAGCTAATTTTATTTTTTTTGAGTCCTGTCCAAGTACACTGAAAACTCAAGACTACATCATACAAGTGAAGACCAAGTCTAACCAAATTAAAGACATGGAAGTATAGCCCAAGTCCAACCCAGCTTGAAGATTTGAAGACCCCAGGAGGAAAATCAGAAACCCTGATTCCTTGCAGATGCCCAGATTCCCTTTTAGATGCCAAAGTATATTTATAGACCAGGGCATCCATGATTCCATAGGTCCATCTACATCGTAGCCCAAATAAATCAAGCCCAGGTGCCAAGCCCAAGCCCTTAAGAAGCAAGATACCAGGGAATATTCCTGCTACCTAGCTACCAGGCCACCCCAGCTTCCAGAAGCCCAAGCCCATGCACCCGAGCCCCTTTGGGCCGGCCCCTTGCTGCTCCTAGAAGTCCAACACGCCCCCCTAGGCATCCTTGGAGTATTGACCAAGTCAAGAGAGGAGGAGAGAATTTTTAGGGAATTTTCTACCTAGGTTTCCTTACTTTCCTAGCTAGGGTTTGAGAGGGAAAAGGATTCTTATGTAATATCTAATGTACCCTTACTTGGGGCCCAAGACTAAGGGTCTATTTAAAGGACCCTAGTCTCTTATATGAAGATTGATTTTGAGATATGAATTAAACTTGAGTTCTCTTCTATTGCTTTGTGCTACCCTGCTTTGTGCTTAAGGGGTTTTGTTGGTGCTTTCTTCTTCCCGGTGTTGCAACAGAATTCCTGCTGCCAACCATCCTTCTAGAGCCCTGGCCGCCACCTCCAAAACTCTATTCCCCTTTGCTATTTTCTCTTATTTCCTTATTCTTTTGTGAGTTTTCTAACCCCTGACAAGTCGTTTGCAGGTCCTCGAATTTCTACGAATCCAACAACTCCAGCCAAGCCTCAATCGAACCACCGAGCAGAAAGCCGGGTATCCATGAGTCTTTGGCTCTATTTTCCAGGCCGCATCCATCGAGGAACAAGAGATCCCTTCACTGCGATCTTCATCGGGCGCTTCAGACGTTGTCAGGTACACCCCCTCTGCCACCAGTAGTTTTATTATAGGAGAACTTGCCATAACCGAGGCTTCTCAGCCCCGGCGATCTTCTTTATTGCTTTTCTAGGTCCTAATCTGCATGCTTGACTTCTAAAATTTATATAGAATTCCCTATAGCTTATTTTGATCCAATTTTCAGGATTTGATCTCTTAACCCCACAAATAAAACACACAAAAATAATTGCATGCATATTAGTCCCGCATCAAGCAGCGCTCCTTGGCCACCCAGCCCCAGTCGGGGACCCCCGTGGCCTGAGCCATGGGCCCCCGCAGAAGCCTGCGCTCCATCCAAGGCAGGCCTTCCCATCCACAGGCAGTTACCAATCTCCACGGGAGCCGTCAAACTCCCGCGAAGAGAAACCACACCAGTTCGGTGGATCACGAGAGTCGATCCTCGGCCGACGATGCTGAAGTAGTATGGTGCAGCAGGCACCATCGGGGCAAGGCCCCTCGTCATGACCGATCGGCACCTCCTTCTCCAGTGGCCTCAGTGGAAGGTTCCACCGATGAGGCCATCAGGTGCCTGGCCGAGAGGCGTTTGGAGGAACACGAGCGCAAGTTGGCAGAACTTTCTCGCCGTTTCACCAACATGCAGAGCTCCCCAACCGAGCAAGTGGGCTATAACGCCCAACCACCCTTCTCCCAGGAAATCCAAAAGGAGCCGATCCCGAATCGGTTCCGCATGCCTCAGGTGGATCTCTACGATGGGACCACCAACCCCTTGGACCACTTAGAGAGCTATAAGGCTCTCTTGAGGGTCCAAGGAGTGGCGGACGCTCTTCTGTGCATCGCCTTCCCTGCCACCCTTCGAAAGGCAGCTCAAGTTTGGTTCACCCGCCTCAAGCCAGATCCATCAGCTCCTTCCACTAGCTAGAAGGAAAGTTTGTGGCACACTTCGACGCCTGTCGAAAGGTGCTAAGGGAGGTGGATAGCCTCTTCTCTATCCGCCAGCAAGACCAGGAGCTGCTGCGGGACTACATCACCAGCTTCAAGATAGTCGCCTTGGAGATTTATAGCCTAGATGAGCCTGTCACTATGCTTGCACTGAAGCGCGGGCTCAAGACCACCCGTCTGACATATTCTCTGGACAAAAAGCCCCCCAAGACGTACTCCGAGCTCCTCCTCCATGTCCACAAGTACATCCATGCTGAGGAGGCCGATCGCACCAGGCGAGAGCTGGACGGGAAGCCTTCAAAGAAGTCTGCCCCAAGGGATGTCCTCGGGACCCAGAGGCCTGGACCACCTGCAGACTTCCGTCCGGGTCCGAAGCCGAAGAATGGTGCTGCCCTGGAGCGAGACTTCACCCCTATCCTCTCTCCTAGAACAAAGATCCTCATGGAAATTGAGGGTGAGAACTACCTCCGCCGACCTCCTCCTCAGAACCTAAGGAACACCCGTGATAAGATGAAGTATTGCCAATTTCACCGCGAGCATGACCACAACATGGAGGAGTGCCATAATCTAAAATGGGAGATCGAGGAGCTGATCAAGAGAGGCTACCTTAGGAAGTTCGTAAAGATCGAAGCCACGACGGAGCACCAGCTACTCGTGGCCCTTCCCCCCGTCCCCACGGTTGACAATCGTCCAACAGAGAAGCCGGTGGGCATGATCTCTTGGGGGATAGGGCGCGCGTCGAAGAGAGCCCGGGAGGTGGGAGACTTGGAGAATGTACTCCCCTTTGAAAAGGGGAATGAAAATGAAAATGTAAACAATGATGCAGTGGTGATCGAGATGACCATCGCAAAGCATCCTGTACATCACATTATAGTGGATAGTGGGAGCTCTACTGACATACTTTTTTATGATGCTTTCTCCCGAATGAATTTGTCTCATGATCAACTGAAGCCAGTGCACACCTTTCTTGTGGGCTTCACCAGAGATTCTGTGAGGGTCGAAGGAGAGATCACTCTTCCTGTTACCGCAAGATCCCCACCCCGACAGAGCACGGTCATGATGATGTTTACCGTCGTCAAGCTCCCATCACCTTACAATGCTATCCTGAGCCATCCAGGGCTCAACCAGCTAGATGCGGTCATTTCCACCAAGAGCTTGCTGGTGCAGTTCCCTACCGCTTCTGGGATGGGAGTGATGAGAGGGACGACCCAACCTATCCCGCATTGCTTGCAGACGGTCCCAAGGGCCCGGAGTGTCGAGCTCGGCTCTGACATCGACGATCTTGACCTAAGAGCGCAAGACCCCAGGGGAGGCCCTGTAGAGCACTTATTGACGTATCCCCTCGGCTCGGACCCTCAGAAAATGGTGCAAATAGGAGCCCAGCTCCCAGAAGAAGAGCGAGCTCGCTTGCTAGATTTCTTCCGGACGAACGCTGATGTGTTCACTTGGTCTGCTGCAGACAAGCCAGGTATCCCTTTGGAGGTTATCACCCACCAACTGAAGATCGATCCAAGGTGCCGCCCAGTTCGCCAGAAGAAGAGAAGTTTTGCTGCAGAGAGACAGAAGGCCATCAATAAGGAAGTGGAAAAGCTTTTCATCACCGGCTTTGTACGAGAAGTACAGTATCCCAGTTGGCTGGCGAACGTGGTAATGGTGAAGAAGAGCAACGGCAAGTGGAAGATCTGTGTGGACTACACCGACCTCAACCGAGCTTGCCCGAAGGATAGTTTCCCTTTTTCTAAGATTGACCAGCTCGTGGACACTACCTCGAGGCATCGCCTCCTCTCTTTCATGGATGCTTTCTCCGGGTACAACTAGATTCGAATGCACCCAGAGGACGAGGGGCACACCACCTTCGTCACCGATCGTGGGATCTACTGCTATAAGATGATGCCGTTCGGCCTCAAGAACCAGGTGCCACGTACCAACGTCTGGTCAACAAGGTCTTCAAAGACCAAATTGGCCGCAATATGCAGGTGTACATGGATGACATGCTGGTGATGAGCAAGCCAACTTCGAACCATGTCAATGACCTGGCGGAGACCTTCAGTAACCTCCATCTTCACCAAATGAAGTTGAACCCTACGAAGTGCATGATAAATCATGGATTTACACATTTATTTTAAGTATTTTAGTTAATTATTGGTGCTAATATTCTTTTAATAACCTAATTTCATAATTAATTTGGATGTTCTTGCAAAACTAATTATTTTAAAAAATATCTTTGAAAAATATGAAATTAGAATACGTTCATGAAAAATAGATTTCAAGTCAAAGCACCACACACCCATTTAAATGATTAATAAAATATTTAATAATTATAATTAATGATCATGGAATCGGTAAAATTAATAAGATTGAAATCTACCAATAGGTAGAGCTTGATTTATGGAATCCAACGATGCAAACGGTACTTAAATCAGGTTTGAAATGAAAAAGTTATGAATTTTCTAAGATTTTTGCACATATTTTGATGCTGCATGATTTTCTAAGTCATGGACCGGCTGCTGGTTTTTTTATTGTAGTTTGGTTCACCGGCAGCCATGGCTGTCGGTCCACGGAATAGGCCGTGGACCACAGCCCTCCAGAGGCACCGAAATTTGCCGGGAAGCACGCCGGCGGTGTCCCTGGCCGGAGGAGAAGCTTCGGTGGTGGTTTGACGGTCGGTGGCGGCATTTTTCGGTGGCAAACGAGAGGAGGCAGCCCATGTTCTTCACATGTCCACGGCCGGAGGAGAAGCTCCGGCGGTGGCGTTGCCGAGCTCGTCCACGCGCGTTGCCGAGCTCCTCCATGCTCACGGCCAAGCTCCTCCACGCGCAGCCCACGCCCTCCACGGTGGCGTTCTCCACGGCCACGCCCTCCACGGTGGCACAGCCCACGGGCTCCACGGTGGCGCAGTCCACGGGCAAGCACTCCACGGGCTACAGGACGTTGCCGCGCTCCTCGCGCATTCACGAGCTCCATGCACGTTGTCGAGCTCCTCCACGCGCACGGCCAATCTTCTCCACGCGCTCCACGGTGGTTCCACGAGCTGGCTTGCCGGAGCGCCGTCTACGAGCAGTCTACGAGCAGTCCACGAGTGGCGTAATGAACGGAGCAGCAATGGAGCGGTCACGGTATTTTTTTTGTCCCACATTGCTAGTGTGCAACGAGCTCCCCTCTCTGGTCAATTATAAAATGAACCCCAATGCACAAGACAGGGGGATCCCGGAGAAAAGACAAAGTACAAGGTAAAGGGCATTGCTTGGGTTACGGGTTGGCTTTTGGGAGTGAGGTTTCTCAAAGGAGAGCGTGTCTCTACACCATCTTCCAGCCTTCTTTCTCTCTGAGATCAAGATCCGAAGAAGAAGACGCAGAGGAAGCCCAGTTCGCTCCATGGAGTACGAAGGAAGGAGCTATCTTCCCGACGAGGCTATGCCGATCTGTTCTTATCTTTGTTACTTGTTTTGTTAATTTAGTTTTTTTTTTTTTTTTGCATTGTATTTAGACCTTAAATTTCAATCAATGCAATATCTCTTTTTAATTCCTGTCTTTTGTCTTGTCTGCAAATAGATGTTTGGATCTAAATAATAGATCCTAGTGCCAAGTTTTCCTGCAATTTTAATTTTTATATTTTTTCGACTTCAAATATGTTTTTACAAAGATCAAAAATTTCAAATCCTAAACACTGCCTTCTCTGTGGATTCGACCCGACTCCTCTTGCTACGTATTTTTAAATATTTTAAGAAGTCGGATTTTAAACTGATAGCCATGGTGTTTTAACGACAACCCCGCGGTCCTACCAAGTTTTTGGCGCCGTTGCCGGGGAAGGCATTAAAATAATAGTTTTTGATCTTTTTGATTTTTTTTTTATACCGCCCTAACTTTTCTTTTTCTCGTAGATAAAAAAAAAAAAATTTTAAAAAAAGGGGGAGAAAAGCGGAAGAGGAAGAAGTCTCCCAATCAGTAAACTTTCTTTCCTCTTTTACATATTAATTATTTTGCTTTTTAGTTTCTTTTCTTATTTCCAATTTTTTTTTTTTCAAATTTCAAATTTCAAATTTCAAACAAAATTATTATTTTTTTTTTCATTTTTAGATTCATTTAGGTAAATTTATCTTTTATGCAAAATCCAAAAAAAAAAAATTGCCCAGACATTTCATAATTTATTAGGATTAGAAACTTAATCACAAAATTTAAAAAAATATATAGCTTTAATTTAATTTTGTGTGTTTATAACTTTTATTTTGGACATCTTATTGCATTTCATAATCTCATAATCATCTTAAGGGCACTAATCCATAAACAAGATAAGGTGGGGAGTTTAATACCCTTCCTTAGCCCACAAACCATCACCCCTCATTTTGCATACCTAAGCCTTCTAAATAAAATTAACTAGACGTCGGCCCTAAGGAACTCGAGCTCAATAGGACAGGGCACCCGGAAGAGTTGGACCGGGTCAAGATTAGTTGGGTGACTGGTGTCTAGGAAAGGGGTTCAGGGATTACGTCCCGAAGGAAGGTGGTTGGATCCGCTTACCTGGCCAATTTTCAATTGGTGTCTAAAGCAAGCAAAGAGGGAAACTCCACCGACCTTACCCTTACCTGGCCAGTTAGCTAATTGGTCTTTGACTTGGAGGGCTCCAAGGCGGTCTTGGAAGTTAGGAGCTGTCTAGAATTAGGGAGCCTAGGATAGAAATCTGTTTGATAAGTGTTTGAAAATAACAAATATATATATATATATAATAAAAAATTTTTGATTCACATATTTGGGTTGCACTGTTACATGCACGGTAGCAGATCTTTATTTCCAGACCTAGTTGACTTCAACCCTGAAATTGAACGGCTGATCCATAGTACACCAAAAAATCAAATGGCTGGAAACCCAGAAGAACCACCTAGACAGATGAAGGAATACTTTATTCCTTCCACCTACAACCCATCGACTTGTATCCATTTACCTGAAATACCTGCTAGACAATATGAGATCAAGTCTGCGACAATCCAGATGCTCTCTTCCTTTTATGGGAATACCAACGAAGATCCTTATAAGCATCTAGATGAGTTTCTAGAAATCTGTTCTACGGTGAAGATCCAAGATTTTACTGATAATGCCCTTAGGCTAACCTTGTTTCCCTTCTCACTTAAGGATAAGGCCAAGTACTGGCTTGTCACAATAGGGAAACTAATTCGAACTTGGGCTGAAATGCAGCACGAGTTCCTTAAGAAATTCTATCCTATAGGTCGAACTAACACCATGAGGCGAGCCATCACTGGATTTGCTCAGCTTCCTGGTGAACAAATTCATGAATCATGGGAGAGACTTAAGGAACTCCTTAGAAAATGCCCACATCATGGTCTGTCTAAGTGGCAAATTGTCCATGCTTTTTATGAGGGATTAGGAGACCAGTATAGACAGATGGTGGATGCATCTTGTGGAGGTGCATTCATAAGTAGAAGTGAGGATGAAGCCTATACCTTGTTTGAAACCTTAAGTGAAAATTCGATCAACCATGCTTCTTTGACTTCATATGAAAGATCGATTCCTCACCAAAAGCGGGCAGGGGTTTATGAAATTAGACATTCAAATTCCAATGTCGACTTGAACCTAATATCCCAAAGATTATATACAGTCTACCTCCTTTCTCAAAAGTTGGACCAAGTCCTAGCCCTCAGTCAACAATCTCTTGCATAATATCCATCACACCCATCACAATACCCATCACCCTCTAATCATCAGGAGATTTGTTCTATCTGTGCTAGTCCAGCCCATCACATGAATGAATGTCCTACGATTGCACAGTTACCACCTTTCATTCAAGAACAAGTCCAAGCTGCTCAAGGTTACTCCAAGCCGGGTAATGACCCATTTTCAAATACTTATAACCCGGGTTGGAGAAACCATCCTAATTTTTCTTGGAAACCACAACAGACTCAGGTTCAGACCCAAACTCCTCCTGCATGGAACTTTCAAAATAGGCCCCCATACCAAAACTATACCTATAATAGAGGTCAGCCTAGTCAGCCTGCTCAGCCACCATATTAGCCACCATATCATCATCAGTCATCATATCAACCTCCTCAACAGACCAATCTGGCCGACGATAGGTTTGATCAACTTCAACAATTAATCATGACCCAACAACAATCTATCGCCAGGTTAGAAGTTCAAATAGGACAGTTAGCTGAATCTACTATGAGGAGAGAACCAGGTCAACTACCGAGTCAACCAATACCGAACCCTAGAAACAACCCACTCATTCTTCAGCCTAATGTTCCACCTAAAAACCCTTAATTTGAGAATGCCAAAGCAATTTCTGAGCTTAGAAGTGGTAGGATTCTTAGGGACCCATATCAAGACTAGGAGGGAGAGGCTAGTACTGATGCTAGCAAGAATGAGAAGTTAGAAGATGATGTTAGTACTAAGACTAACCATGTAGAAGAGCCTGAGCCCGGGACTAGTACTGATACTGGTTCCGATTTAAATGAGAAAGGGAAGAAGAGAGCAGATGAATTACCTGAGACTTATAAACCTAGAGTGCCGTTCCCTTTAGCCCTAGAAGCTGGCTCTTCCCGTAAAAAGCAAGGAGCACGCAACGAGGAGCTAATGGAATTATTCAAGCAAGTCCATATTAATTTACCCCTCCTCGATGCAATTCAGCACGTTCCATCTTACGCTAAATTTCTCAAAGAACTCTGCACCCAAAAGCATGAGCCATGAACCATAAAGAGAATCATATTATCTGAGGATGTACGTGCAGTTTTGTTGAATCAATTACCTCAGAAAATGAAAGACCCCGGTGCTCCTTTGATTTCTTGTGTTATAGGAGGCATTACCTTTGACCGAGCCCCGTTAGACCTAGGAGCTAGTGTGAACCTTCTTCCAACCTCGGTCTATGAAAAATTTGGGATAGGTGAACTAAAACCCACGTCAGTCATTCTTCAACTAGCCGATAGATCTGTCAAGACACCACGTGGTTTGATTGAGGATGTCTTAGTTAGAGTGAACCAATGTTATTTCCCAGTAGACTTCCTCATACTAGACATGGAACCATCCCAAGAGCTAAATCAGAATCCCATAATCTTAGGTCGTCCATTCCTAGCTACTGCCAATGCCAATATCAATTGTAAAACGGGAGCTATGGACATTTCTTTTGGGGATCAAAAGGTGAGAATTAATATTTTTAATGCCTCAAAGTTTTCTCGAGAGGAGGAAAATTGTTCTATGATTAGTTTAGTAGATGAGATTGTTGAGTCTGAATTTTTCTCCAATTTGATGGAAGATGACGAGCCTATTGCTGAAACCCATGTCCAAAAGGTAAATGCCCTACTTGATTCACCTCAACCTTCACCATCTTGGTCAATGCAAACTGAATCCTTACCTAACCTAGGAACTGAGCCTTTGCACCCTTCGATTCAGGCCCCACCACAACTTGAACTAAAAACTTTGCCTGAATCACTTAAGTATGTGTTTTTAGGACCTGACAAAACCCTGCCTGTGATCATTGCTTCTAACCTAACCATTGAGCAGGAAAACAAATTGATAGATGTTCTGAAAACACATAGGGAGGCCATAGGTTGGGGCATTGCTAATTTAAAAGGCATTAGTCCATCAATTTGTATGCACCATATCTATACTGAGGATAGTGCCAAGCCTACAAGAGAAATGCAAAGACGACTCAACCCAAACATGCAAGAAGTGGTCAAGAAGGAAGTGATTAAATGATTAGATGCTGGTATTATTTATCCTATTTCTGATAGCCAATGGGTGAGTCCTACTCAAGTCGTTCCAAAGAAATCTGGACTCACGGTTGTCCGTACTGACCATGGGGATTTAGTGCCAACATGACTTTCTACTGGGTGGCGTGTCTGTATAGATTATAGAAAACTTAATGCAGCTACCTGCAAAGACCACTTTTCCTTACCATTTATTGATCAAATCCTAGAAAGATTAGCTAGCCAGCAATACTTTTGCTTCTTAGATGGATACTCAGGATACAACCAGGTAGCAATCTATCCAAGAGACCAGGAAAAGACCACCTTCACATGTCCCTTTGGAACCTTTGCTTTCCGTAGAATGCCTTTCGGTTTGTGTAATGCACCTGCAACCTTTCAAAGGTGCATGATATTAATTTTCTCGGACATGGTAGGAGATTTCTTAGAAATTTTTATGGATGATTTTTCAGTCTTTGGAGAATCTTTTGAGAGTTTCCTCAATAATTTGAAGAAAATATTAAAACGATATATTGAGGCTAATTTAGTTCTGAGCTGGGAGAAGAGCCATTTCATGGTTCGAGAAGGGATTGTTTTAGGACATATTGTATCTAAGAGAGGGATCGAGGTAGATAAAGCAAAGGTTGAATTGATCTCCAAACTTCCTCCACCCACCTCTATCAGACAAATTCGATCTTTTCTCGGCCATGTAGGATTCTATCGTCGCTTCATCAAAGACTTTTCCAAAATTTTCCGTCCTTTGTGTAATCTGCTCGCCAAGGACATTCCTTTCAATTTTGATGAAGATTGTCTTAAGGCTTTTGAGTTTCTAAAGGAAGCTGTGACCCAAGCCCCAATCATTCAACCCCCAGATTGGTCACTACCTTTTGAAATCATGTGTGATGCTTCAGACTTTGCCATAGGAGCTGTCTTAGGCCAAAGGGTAAACAAATGTCCCATAGTGATTTATTATGCTAGCAGAACTTTGAATGATGCCCAAAAAAATTATATCACTACTGAAAAGGAGTTGCTAGCTGTGGTGTTTGCCCTGGAAAAGTTTAGATCATATCTTTTAGGTTCCAAGATTGTGGTTTATTCGGATCACTTGGCTTTGAGATACCTGCTCTCAAAAAAAGATGCTAAACCATGATTGATTAGATGGATCTTACTGCTACAAGAGTTTGATATTGAAATTCGAGACAAGAAAGGATATGAGAATGTTGTAGCAGACCATCTATCTAGGATTTTAGTTGAAGAGTGTGAACCTGCATCAATTGAAGAATCTTTTCCGGATGAACAGCTCTTAGCAGTTTCACATGCAAAGGCACCTTGGTTTGCAGATATTGTGAACTACTTAGTGGTTGGACAAATCCCTGATGGCTGGTCCAAGAATGAAAAGGATCGATTCTTTGCTCAAATTAAATATTACTTTTGGGAAGATCCTGAACTCTTTCGAATCTGTGCTGATCAAATCATCCGTAGGTGTATTTTTGAATCTAAACATCTGAGTATTTTGAATTTTTGCCACACCCTTGCTTGCGGAGGATATTTTTCTGGTCGAAAAACTGCGGCTAAAGTTTTGCAAAGTAGATTTTACTGGCCAACATTGTTTAAGGATGCCTATACTTTTGGCAAAGAATGTCTTAGGTGTCAAGCCTTAGGAAATATTTCAAGAAAAGACATGATGCCTTTAAATCCAATCTTGGTAGTTGAAATCTTTGACGTTTGGGGAATTGATTTTATGGGACCCTTTCCACCCTCTAATGGTTTTGAATATATTTTGGTGGCTGTCGATTATGTTTCTAAATGGATTGAGGCAATGGCAACACGAACCAATGATCATAAGGTAGTCATAAAGTTTGTTCAAAAGAATATCTTCTCTAGGTTTGGATTTCCTCGTGCCATCTTTAGCAATGGAGGTGCCCATTTCATAAACTACCAATTTCGAATGCTTTTGCAAAAATATGGGGTCACACATAAAGTAGCTACACCTTATCACCCGCAAACAAGTGGCCAAGTGGAAGTATCCAATAGGGAGATCAAGAACATTTTGCAAAAGACTATTAGGCCCGATCGTAGAAACTGGTCAGATCGATTAGATGATGCATTATGGGCCTATCGGACAGCTTACAAGAATCCCATTGGAATGTCTCCCTATAGGCTGATCTTTGGAAAAGCATGTCTCTTCTGGTAGAACTTGAACATAGAGCATATTGGGCGATTAAGCAATTAAATTTTGATTTAAAGCAAGCTGGTTCTAACCGGATGTTGCAACTAAGTGAACTAGATGAACTGAGGCGAGAGGCTTATGAAAATTCACGTATTTATAAAGAGAAAATGAAAGCCTTTCATGATCAATTTATTTCTAGGAAAATCTTTGAGCCAAATCAACAAGTCTGGTTATTTAATTCAAGGCTTCGATTATTTCCTGGAAAATTGAGATCTAGATGGGATGGACCTTACATTGTTAACCAAGTTTTCCCCCAAGGTGTAGTCAAAATTTATGATCCTAGGTCAGGAAACTTCTTTAAGGTGAATGGTCAACGTTTAAAACCATACATTGAAGGAATATCAACAAATCGAACCATCGACCAAGTAACATTAACTGACCCACACTGAACTGAGCTGCATTATGTCTGGCTGAAGATATTAAACTTAGCGCTTGTTGGGAGGCAACCCAATATGTACTCAATATTTTTTTTAATTCAAAAAAAAAAAAAATTGCAGCCTCTACATTGTTCATGAGCTCCTCTTCTCAGGTATCCCTTTACATTTTTAGTTCTTATGGTTTATTTGTTTTTTTTTATACCATTAGGGACAATGGTATTCAAGTTAGGGGGTCGGGACAAATATTTTTTTTAATTAAAAAAAAAAAAGTTTTCATGTGTCAAAAATAAATCTGGAGCAAGATAGACTAGGAAAAGTAATAAGAGTTAGAGAGTGTTGTTAATGACTGTAGCGAGTCAAGAAGTAGACTAGCATGTCAGACATTTAGGGCCTACTTAGATCACCTAAAGGCTATTAACACTTCCATTGCACATGCACGCTGACGAGACAAAGTAAGTATTAGTTGTAAGGACAATTGAGTACTTAATTATCACTGAAAACTGGTAATTGATATATATCCCAATTTTAAATTTTTTTTGAATTGAGGACAGAGCTACCTACCTGAAATAAAAGTGCAAAACATAGAGTATATGTGGATCGCCCTAAACTTAGTAACCGGGTCTCTGCACCTAAGTCAAGTGTAGAGGTTCGCGTCAAACGGTGAAGGGAAGGCCAGGATGCTCAGTAAAAAAAAAAAAAAAAAAATCAGGTAGTGTGAAAGCTAACTCAGTTCATAAGCTTAATTTAGGGATGTATAGAAAATTAACCAAAGTAAGTGTTAATCAAAGATACATTTGTTCTTGCAAACTAGTACCAAAATGTTAAGTTGGTCATCACAAACACAAGTACTGTAGATCTTTAGATGAACTCTAAGAAAGTTTCTAATTATACTGACTGCAAAATTTATTTCTGAAACTCAATACTTAGTTAGTGATACTTACTAGATCTTTTTACTTTCAAACCTGGATCTATTTTTGTAAAGGATGATCTTTGTGACACATAGTTATACTTTTTGCAATGCTAAGGGACTAGCAATAAGTAAGTTGGGGGGTGTGATAAATCATGGATTTACACGTTTATTTTAAGTATTTTAGTTAATTAATGGTGCTAACATTCTTTTAATAACCTAATTTCATAATTAATTTAGACTTTCTTGCAAAACTAATTATTTTAAAAATATATTTGAAAATTGTGAAATTAGAGTACGTTCATGAAAAATAGATTTCAAGTCAAAGCACCACACACCCATTTAAATGATTAATAAAATATTTAATAATTATAATTAATGATCATGGAATCGGTAAAATTAATAAGTTTGAAACCCGCCAATAGGTAGAGCTTGATTTATGGAATCCAACGACGTAAATGGTACTTAAATCAGGTTTGAAATGAAGAAGTTATGAATTTTTTAAGGATTTTTGCACACATTTTGTTGCTGCATAGTTTTCGGAGCAACTGGTCCATCATGGACCGGCTGCTGGTTTTTTTTATTGCAGTTTGGTTCACCGGCAACCATGGCTGCTGGTCCACGGAATAGGCCATGGACCACAGCCCTCCAGAGGTGCCGAAATTCGCCGGGAAGCACGCCGGCGGTCTCCCTGGCCGGAGGAGAAGCTCCGGCGGTGGTTTGACGGTCGGTGGCGGCGTTTTTCGGCGGCAAACCAGAGGAGGCAGCCCACGTTCTTCACGTGTCCACGGCCGGAGGAGAAGCTCCGGCGGTGGCGTTGCCGAGCTCCTCCATGCGCGTTGCCGAGCTCCTCCACGCGCACGGCCAAGCTCCTCCACGCGCAGCCCACGCCCTCCACGGTGGCGTTCTCCACGGCCACGCCCTCCACGGTGGCGCAGCCCATGGGCTCCACGGTGGCGCAGTCCACGGGCAAGCACTCCATGGGCTGCAAGATGTTGCCGCGCTCCTCACGCATTCACGAGCTCCACGCGCGTTGCCGAGCTCCTCCACGTGCACGGCCAAGCTTCTCCACGCGTTCCACGGTGGTTCCACGAGCTGGCTTGCCGGAGCGCCGTCTACGAGCAGTCCACGAGTGGCGTAATCAACGGAGCAGCAATGGAGCGGTCACGGTATTTTTTTTGTCCCACATCGCTAGTGTGCAACGAGCTCCCCTCTCCGGTCAATTATAAAATGAACCCCAATGCACAAGACAGGGGGATCCCGGAGAAAAGATAAGGTACAGGGTAAAGGGCATTGCTTGGGTTACGGGTTGGCTTTTGGGAGTGAGGTTTCTCAAAGGAGAATGTGTCCCTACACCATCTTCCAGCCTTCTTTCTCTCTGAGATCAAGATCCGAAGAAGAAGACGCAGAGGAAGCCCAGTTCGCTCCACGGAGTACGAAGGAAGGAGCTATCTTCCCGACGAGGCTGTGCCGATCTGTTCTTATCTTTGTTACTTGTTTTGTTAATTTAGTTTTTTTTTTTTTTTGCATTGTATTTAGACCTTAAATTTCAATCAATGCAATATCTCTTTTTAATTCCTGTCTTTCGTCTTGTCTGCAAATAGATGTTAGGATCTAAATAATAGATCCTTGTGCCAAGTTTTCTTGCAATTTTAATTTTTATATTTTTTCGACTTCAAATATTTTTTTACAAAGATCAAAAATTTCAAATCCTAAACACTGCCTTCTTTGTGGATTCGACCCGACTCCTCTTGCTACGTATTTTTAAATATTTTAAGAAGTCAGATTTTAAACTGATAGCCACGGTGTTTTAACGACAACCCCGCGGTCCTACCAGTGCACCTTTGGCGTATTCGCGGGAAAGTTCTTGGGCTTCATGGTGACCCAAAGAGGGATGGAGGCCAACCCGGAGAAGGTTCAGGCGATCCTAGACATGAAGTAGCCCACTTCCAAGAAGCAAGTACAGCGACTCACTGGCCGGGTAGCCGTCCTGAGCCGGTTTATCTCAAGGTCCGCTGATCGCTACTGGCCCTTCTTCAAGATGCTAAGGAAGATGCATGACTTCGCCTGGATGAAGGAGTGCCAGGAGGCATTTGAAGAGCTAAAGAAGACATTGGCATCGCCGCCATTGCTTTCCCGGCCAGAAGAGGGAGAGGAGCTCCTCTTGTACCTGGTGGTCACACCGGAGGCCATCAGTTCGGTTCTAGTTCGGACAGACGACAAAGGGATGCAGAGGCCGGTGTATTACACGAGCAAACTTCTCCGCGATGCGGAGCTCAGATACTCTTGGTCTGAGAAACTGATTTTTGTGCTAATCGTGTCCGCCCAGTGTCTCAGGCCTTACTTCCAAGCGCACCCCATTGTGGTCCTAATGGATCAACCACTGAAAGTGGTGCTAAGTTGACCTGACACGTCTGGATGCCTTGCCAAGTGGGTGCTCAAGTTCAGCGAGTTCGACATCACCTATCGACCGAGGTCGGTCATGAAGGCACAGGTACTTGCTGATTTCTTGGTTGAGTGTGCAGGCCTGGGCGAGGGGCTAGAAGAGAGCCCCCAAGAGCGGCAGCCAGAGCTTGGGCCAGAGGAAGATATCTGGATCCTTCATGTGGATGGAGCCTCGAACTCTGGTGGGAGTGGAGCCGGGCTCATCCTTGCCAACGGCGAAGGGGTCTTCGCTGAGTGTGCGCTCCGCTTCTAGTTCACTGCCACCAAAAACCAGGTGGAGTACGAAGCGCTCCTTATTGGGCTAAGAGTTTCCCCCGAGCTGGGCGTGGCCTACCTCAGGGTCTTCATCGACTCGCAGTTGGTGGCTGGGCAGGTCTTGGGGGAGTACGAGGCGCGGGACCCCCAAATAGCGAAGTACCTAGAGCTTGTACGAACAAGCGCGGCAGGTTTTAGGTGCTTCAGCATCTTCCATATTCCTCATGGGGAAAATGCTCGTGCAGACGCCCTCTCCTGCCTGGCAACCCTGCCGGACTCATCACTAGGCCACGCTTTCATCAAGATCTTAAAGCCTCGGGCTCTGAGACACCCATGGAGGTCCAGCAGGTCAACCCGGAGCCCACTGGATGGACAAGTACATCGAGTACATCACCAACGGCACCTTGCCAGAGGATCGCATGGTGGCCGTCCTCATTATGAGGAAGGCTACACGGTTTGTATTGATGGACGGGCTACTGTATCGGAGGTCCTACTCCTACCTGCTCCTTAAGTACCTAAGACCCACCGAAGCCGTACTCGTGCTCCAGGTGATCCACGAGGGCATCTGCGGGTACCATGTGGGGGGCAGGACACTGGCATATAAGGCCCTCCATCAAGGTTATTTCTGGGAAACAATGAGAGAAGACGCCGCTAACTTCGTAAAAAGGTGTGACCGATGTCAGCGACACACCGTGGTGCAATGTCAACATGCTGCTCCGCTCTCCCAACTCTCTGCCCAGTGGCCGTTTGCCCAGTGGGGCATGGATCTCCTCAGACCTTTTCTCCCGGTGTCCGGACAACGAAAGTTCCTAATTATGGCTATCGACTACTTCACGAAGTGGGTCGAGACCGAGCCCTTGGCCCGGATCATGGAGGCAAATGTCACCAAGTTCCTTTGGAAGTCGATTATCTGCTGCTTCGGCTTGCCCCACACCATCATCACCGATAACGGATGCCAGTTTGATTGTCGGGAGTTCGAGGAGTTTTGCAACGACCTCGGAATCCATCATCGTTTCACCTCGGTGGCGCACCCTCAGATAAATGGAAAAGCCGAGATAACAAACAGGACCATCTTGCAAGGCCTCCGACAAGATTAGACCAGGCCAAGGGGAGATGGGCAGAAGAGCTCCCGAGCATTCTGTGGGCGTACCATACTATCCCAAGGATGGCCACGAACGAGACCCCTTTCAACCTCATCTTTGGGGTGGAAGCAGTTATTCCAATAGAGCTCAGCCTGCCGACTTTGTGTGTGGAATAGTACGATGAGGCAGAGAACTCGACGCGACTGCTACTGAACCTAGACCTCCTTGAAGAAACGAGGGATAGGGCCCGAGTTCGGATGGTGGCTTATCGGCAATAAGTGGCCAAATACTACAACTCCAGGGTGTGACCGAAGTCCTTCCGCTAGGGAGACTTAGTGCTATGCCACGCTGAAGCTTCTCAGCCACGGGAGTGCGGTAAGCTCTCCCCAAATTGGGAAGGGCCTTATAGAGTGGCGGAGGCACTTCCCCATGGGGCGTACTACTTGGAAAAGCTAAGTGGATCCCGGTTCCCGCGAACTTGGAATGCCTCAAACTTGAGGATGTACTACCAATAGTGTAAGACTCCCTAAACTTTAGCAATAAAATCTTTTTTCACCAAATGCCTATTCTCATCTTGTAGGACAGTTGCCATTCATCTCTAATTTCGGCGAGCAAGGGCAAGGCGAAAGATCCACGAAGGCGCGAAGTCCCCTCTCTCAAAAATCCCGGAGTTCAGTCCGGAATGTCGCACGGATTTAAATTCCAACATGCGGCCTCGGAGTTAGTCTGGAAGAGGTCTCGGAGACTTAGGTCCCAGTCCTACAAAATCCCGGAGAACAGCTCGGTAGGTCGCACAGGGCTCAACTCCAGCCCGCGGCCCCGGGGTTCAGTCCGGAAGATGCAAAAAAAAAAAGGGGAGACAAAGAAAAGAGAAATGAGAAGAAATGGATTGATACAAGGAAATCTTCATTTCTATTAAAAGGTTTCTTATAAAAGAGAGCCCTGACAGGCTGGGTGACCCAAAGAAACAAGAAGTGAATTCAGGAAAAGAAAACAAAAGAAGCCGCCGGGCTACTTCGCTGCAGCCGCATCCTCCTCCGGCTGGGGGGCACCCTCTCCACCGGTGGCATTGTCAGAAAGCTGTTCGGGGGCTGCCTCCATAGCAACCACAGCAGTTGAAGCTCCCTCGATGGGCTCCTCCCTCAGGCCGCCCAGAACAACTCCGCTAAGGTCAAGCTCGGGGAAGAAGGAACTCACCTTTTCACGGCACACCTCGAAGCCCTTCAGGAAGGAGTCGATGGCCGCCTCGTGCAGCTCGACCGTGAACTCCTCGAATGCCCAAAACTTTGGCACGGCCTCCTGTGCCTCCCTCTTGGATGCTTCCAGCAGCCCATTGATGTAGGAGTTCTTCTCCTTGGTTGCGCTGAGCTCCTTGAGGACCTCCTCAACCCGGCGCTCCAGTGACCAGGATTGGGCCCTGAGGTGTGACACCTCCACCGCATCGTCCTCATTACGGCGCTAGTTCAAGATCCTCTCCTCCGACAGAGAGGTCTCGAG
Organism: Areca catechu; assembly: GCA_021397845.1. Taxonomy (NCBI): domain Eukaryota; kingdom Viridiplantae; phylum Streptophyta; class Magnoliopsida; order Arecales; family Arecaceae; genus Areca; species Areca catechu. Next base: position 193,894,045 of record CM038039.1, read on the forward strand.
CTCCCTTACGCGCCTCTCAGCGTGACCCAGGTCCATCCGAAGGGCATGGTTGTTCTCCCATAGCTCAACCCCCTTTTCCATGAGGTCCTTGACATCAGCTGTGAGTTTGCCATGCCTCTTCTCCTTCTTGGCATCCTTCTTGGCGTAGCCCGAGAGGAAGTTCCTCAGCAATAGTCCGTCCCGATCTGCGTCAAAGGAAGAGATGGGATGTTAAAAGATCCAATTGAATCTTTAAAAGAGGAGATCCCGGGACTTACCATGAAAAGCAGAGGGAGGATCCCTAACAGCGCATCGGCGTAGTCTCGGCCACCCCTCAGACGGCGGTCCCGGGACGTGCTCGCGAACTCCGTCATCCTCTCTGCGAGCCCTTGATCACAGATAACGGAGGAACTGACGGTGAGACCTGGGGGTGGAACGTGAGCGTCGGCAGCAGGCAGAGCGGCTATCCCTCTGCTGGGCAGTGCGGTTGCCGGAGTGGCTGCTATCATCCTGGTGGCCACCATGGAGATGATCGGCATGGCGACCAGAGCAGGCATCACCCGAGGGGGTTCCGGCCTCCTCTCTCCCCCGGCTCTATCAAGCTCGATGATGAGCACGTCAAGCGTGCGAGATAGGGGCGGCCTGGGAGCAGGATTAGTCACCCCAGTTCTAGTAGGAGCAGGGGCGGGCATGGGCCCCTAGCTCGCCTCAGTGCGAGCCCTCTTCGCTGGGGCCTCCTGGGTCCCTTCAGCGGCGTCCCTCTTCCGGGCATCCTCCATCAAGCTTTCAACGAAGAACTTCATACCTGAAGGAAAAAGACGGTTTGGCCAGTTTGAAAGAAAAGAAGTGCAGAGCAGAAAATTAAGATAAAAGAAGAAGATCCGGGGCCTCACCCAACTCCCGGATGGGACTAATTCCTTCCTTGAATAAATTCTGCTCTGAGAGCAGCACATCAAGAGCTGGGACCACATCACCCAGCATCTGTATGAAGACCTCTTGGTCTGCCGGCTCAACCTGGGAGTTCCGGTTTGGGGACCGGTCTGGCTCACTCCAGGCCCAGTCGACATCCTTAACTAAGATGAAGAAGAAGCGGTTCTTCCAACCCTTGATCGATGAGGGGAGGTCGAACCTGAGGCACCTAGGCCGGGACGAAATATACCACCAGCCTTCATCGGTAGAATAGTGCTTCAAGGTGAAGAAGGCCCTGAACAGAGAGAAACGGGCAACAAACCTGTGGAAATGAAAAAGACGATGAAGGAGAAGATGACCCGGATGGCATTGGGAGCCAACTGGGCCGGGACAAGGAGAAAGTGACTGAGAAAGGAAAGAAAGAAGGGATGAAGGGAGAAACAAAGACCCCCAACAAGGAAGTTTTCGTAGAAGGAGACCCTCCCAGGGCCACTCGAGGTTACTCGGTCCCTGGGTCCTGGGAGTGAAAGACGGATTGAATCCGGGACTCCATAGGTATCCTGAATCCATGAAAGGTCATCTCCAGTCATCGTCGAGGCATAACCGGAAGGGCCAGAGGAAGAGACCTCCACCACCGGAGGAGGAAGAGAGGAAATGGGATGTGCGAAAACTACAGGGGGAGACCTGGGACCCCTGGGGCTGCCTATGGTCACGGTCCCCGGCCGAAGCTACCTCCAGACCTCGACCAGGATCTCTTTTGCCTCTGAGGAGGAAGACGATTGAGTCCTCAGTCGGGAAGGACTGGCCTCATCCAGGTTTGAGGAAACATATTGGCGACGCGTCATCAAGGAAGAAAAAGCAAGAAGAAGATGAGATTCGTAGTGATGCAGAGTCGCGAGATAGAAGAAGAGGAGAAGATGTCGCAGGCACTAACCAGAATGTTTTGAACCAAAGGATTGGCAACCCCTAGGAGATGAAGAGAGATCGCTGCAACTGTCGGCGAGGTGTGAGAAAGCTGAGAGACCTCGTTTCCGGAAAGTCCCCCTCCTTTTCAAACTCAATCAACAGCAACCGTACGTCTCTTTCCATCCCGGGCCATCAGATGACCGCCACGTGGAAGCACGCCCGACATCGATGCTTCGATCCGATGGAAACTACCTCTGTTTTGAAACGATGCATTAATGGCCCGTCAAACGCACGCATGTGGTAGCCTCCCACAGGGTCTTGGGTGCAACAGAAGCGGCGGCGGTGATCATGGTAATTATGGCACGAGATTTTCGCCTTTTCCATGTCATCTCAGCATTAACTTCACACACCCCAAGCTGCGACGCTTCGATGGGACCTGGGGATGGGGGGCAACTGATATGGTTACATCATTAACGTAGAACGTGTGTCAGATCCAGCTGGATGCCGCCAGTGCCATGTAGATTTTTCTTTCAAAATTCCCCACTCAGGATGTGGTGCTCCTGCTCCTTCGCCAGGTGGCACCCTAAGATGGGTCCACCATGGTCGAAGTCGAGCCTTTTTTTGCCACTCCGCCAGGTGTCCACCCAGGAGGGGTCCCCCTCGACCGAAGCTGGCAGCCCCCGCTCCTTCTCTAGGTGGCGCCCCAAGATGGGTCCACCTCTGCCGAGGTCGAGCCGGGCTCTCCAGATCCTTTGCCAGGCGGCATCCCAAGATGGGTCCACCTCGGTCGAAGTTGAGCCTTCCTCTGCCACTCTGCCAGGTATCCACCCAGGAGGGGTCCACCTCGGTCGAAGCTAGCAGCCCTCGCTCCCTCGCCAGGTGGCACCCCAAGATGGGTCCACCTCTGCCGAGGTCGAGCCGGGCTCTCCTGCTCCTTCGCCAGGTGGCGCCCCAAGACGGGTCCACCTCGGCCAAAGTCGAGCCTTTCTCTGCCACTTCGCCAGGTGTCCACCCAAGAGGGCTCCACCTTGGTCGAAGCTGGCAGCCCCTGCTCCCTCGCCATGTAGCACCCCAAGATGGGTCCACCTCTGTCGAGGTCGAGCCGGGATCTCCTGCTCCTTCACCATGTGGCACCCCAAGACGGGTCCACCTCGACCGAAATTGAGCCTTTCTCTGCCACTCGGCCAGGTGTCCACCCAGGAGGGGTCCACCTCAGCCGAAGCTGGCAGCCCCTGCTCGCTCGCCAGGTGGCACCCCAAGATGGGTCCATCTCTGCCGAGGTCAAGCCGGGCTCTCCTGCTCCTTCGCTAGGTGGTGCCCCAAGATGGGTCCACCTTGGCCGAAGTCGAGCCTTTCTCTGCCACTCCACCAGGTGTCCACCCAAGAGGGGTCCACCTCGGTCGAAGCTGGCAGCCCCCACTCCCTCGCCAGGTGGTACCCCAAGACGGGTCCACCTCTGCCGAGGTCAAGCCGGGCTCTCCTGCTCCTTCGCTAGGTGGCACCCCAAGACGGGTCCACCTCGGTCGAAGTCGAGCCTTTCTCTGCCACTCCGCCAGGTGTCCACCCAGGAGGGATCCACCTCGACCGAGGCTGGCAGCCCCCACTCCCTCACCAGGTGGTGCCCCAAGATGGGTCCATATCTACCGAGGTCGAGCTAGGCTCTCCTGCTCCTTCGCCAGGTGGCACCCCAAGACAGGTCCACCTCGGTCAAAATCGAGCCTTCCTCCACCACTCCGCCAAGTATCCACCCAGGAGGGGTCCACCTTGGCCGAAGCTGGCAGCCTCCGCTCCCTCGCCAGGTGGCATCCCAAGATGGGTCCACCTCTGATGATGTCGAGCCGGGCTCTCCTGCTCCTTTATCAGGTGGCGTCCCAAGACGGGTCCTCCTCGGTCGAAGTCGAGCCTTCCTCTGCCACTTTGCCAGGTGTCCACCCAGGAGGGGTCCACCTTGATCAAAGCTGGCAGGCCCCGCTCCCTCAGTAGGTGGCATCCCAAGATGGGTCCACCTCTGCCAAGGTTGAGCTGGGCTCTCCTGCTCCTTCGCCAGGTGGCACCCCAAGACGGGTCCACCTCGATCGAAGTCGAGCCTTCCTCCGTCACTCTGCCAGGTATCCACCCAGGAAGGGTCCACCTCGACCGAAGCTGGCAGCCACCGCTCCCTCACCAGGTGGCACCCCAAGATTGGTCCACCTCTGTCAAGGTCGAGCCGGGCTCTCCTGCTCCTTCGTCAGGTGGTGCCCCAAGATGGGTCCACCTCAGCCAAAGTCGAGCCTCCCTCTGCCACTTCATCAAGTGTCCACCCAGGAGGGGTCCACCTCAGTCAAAATTGACAGCCCCCACTCCCTTGCCAGGTGGCACCCCAAGACGGGTCCACCTCTGTCGAGGTCGAGCCGGGCTCTCCTGCTCCTTCGCCAGGTGGTGCCCCAAGACGGGTCCACCTCGGCCGAAGTCGAGCCTCCCTCTGCCACTTCTCCAGGTGGTGCGGGCACCAGACTCAGAAGAAGACTTCAGGGCTCCATCTGGATCTTTGATTGACATTGCCCGAAGAATTAGGGTTTTCTGGTTTTGTAATAAGGGTTGACTTGGTCAACTCAATTTTAGTTTGAGTCTATATTTCCCTACAATTTAAATTTTGTTGAGTCATGTTGACTCAATACAAGTCCTAGTAGTGGTCTAGGTCTTCTCCAAGGTGCCACATTTTCTCCCAGGACCAAGCAAGTGGGCGCCACTCTCCCAGCCACACGCCAGAGCCCAGGAGGCGCCACATCTCCATCCAGTGTGCCTTGGTCCCCACACCACAAGAAAGCAGGTCCCTTCTTTCATGCGCCACTTGGGGGAGAAATCCATCAAGATACCTCAATCCAAGGAGGAGCCAACTTCTTTCCAAATAAACCCAAGCCAGGATGGCAAGAGTTTTTCTTGAAGAGAGGATCAAGGAGGTGCCCCACAATGTTCCATAAAAACCCAAGTTATAAAAGGGAAGAGAGCATGTCTTGGGGAGAAAATCAAGGAGGCACCCAAAAGTTTCCTAAAGTGCCAAAGCCATGAAAGGAAGAAGCCTAAACTTGTGGAGCAAGACTAGGAGGTATCCAAAAGAGCCAAACCATGAAGGGAAAATCCTTGATTTATAGAGAGATACTAGGAGACACCCCCATAACTTGCCATTTGGAGCAGATTTTCAAGTTTTCTTGGAGTTTTTGGACTGCCCACTCATGGAAGGAGTCTTGGGAAGAGAATTTGATGCCTAAAGTGTGGGTTAGTCCTATTAGTCCCACATGGGAAGTGTATGAAATTTTATTTCTTTGTTATGTCTATATATTCAACTCTATGTAACTCTTGAAATAAAAGAGGAATGAAACCAAATTTTTTTTGTGAGCAAACTTTGTGTTTTCTCTCTTCCGCACTTGCATCCAGGTGTTGAGCTCCGTGAGGGAGTAAATCCGGGTTCCCCAGGAACCTTGAGGAGGTGTGAGATCTCCAAAACCCAAACCCTAGGTTAGCCACTTCTACTCTATCACCCTAGCCGCCCACCATCCATCTCAATCCACCAAACCCTAGCCTATCCCACCTCCCATGGCCTCTCTCTCCAAGTCCAGGCCAACCACCAGCATCCAGCTCCAGTCCGGATACTTCAGATCCAAAGCTCTTTCCAGAGGGAGTCGAATCAGCCTTCAAGAGAATCCGGATCTCAGCGACATCAGCCTTCAAGTTCTTCGACCTGGTTAATCCTTTCCTGAGTCTCTGAATCCATCACTTGTTTTTCTTCTTCCCAGATATTGAGTTCAGGAGAAGCCGACCCAGCCACGAGGCCAGTATTGGAGGATCCATTGCGAAGATAGTCGAATCCGAGGATCCAACAATCTGCTCGAGAGAGTTCTTCCACCCAAATTCTGTGAAGATCACTGTCTGGTTGGTAAACCATCTCTTCTCTTTATTTCTGTCCTGTTGAAAGTTCAGAGCAAAACCCTAGGTCTGGGAGTTTCTCAACCCCCAGCGATCCGTTACTTCTGAACTACTCTGATAACTTAGCTTCTTCTAAATTGTGCTTTCAATCCTTACCTAGTTTCCATCAACTTAGTTTACTTTACTTTGAGTCGAGGCCAATTTCTGAAAAAAAAAAAAAAGAAAAAGAATTAATCTTAAATTTACTTCCGCATACGCTTCTTTGTTCTTTGTTCTGCATCATTTTTGGTATCAGAGCTTTCGTGCTGCATCATTTTTGGTATCAGAGCTTTCGTGCTGCATCATTTTTGGTATCAGAGCCCTGTCTAGGATTTCTGACTTGCTTGCATGTTTTGAGTGTCTCTCTTTTTTACTTTGTCTGCTCGAAGTAGACTCCCCAGGACGTCCGGTCCTAGGAACTAAGCGAGGTGCAAGCCTCCTCTTCCCATTCCACGGGGTGTTCGTAGGGCGTGTAGGGGATCCGCTGGGTTACAACTTCGTAGCAGGAATTGTAAACGGGGGAAGCATTCTGTTTTCAGTCTGTAACTACCCTGTTGTAGGAATTTTTTCTCATTGTAGATAGCTCCAAATTATATGATTTTTATTTTTCTGGAACCAGTGTAATTGAAAATATTTTACATAATTTTACTGTAATTTATTGGTTTCTGTGAAATTTATGAGAGTTAAATTACAGCAATTCTGTTTCTATATTTCTGCAATTCAATTTTTTTGAGTGATCATCTCCTAATTCATCATAAGGGCAATTGAGCATCTAAGATAAGGGGAGGAGTTGATAACCTCTCCTTAGCCCAAAACCACCACCCATTCATTCGATCCTAAGCCTAATTTTAAAATTTATTAGACTTAATTTGCCCTAGTGGGCTAGGGACACCAACAAGTCGGGTCTAGGCTAATGTTGAGTCAGTTTGTCTAGTTACTCTGTGTGTGCTTTGTACTCAGTGTCTAGAATGGTGGTTCAGGGATTCTATCCCGAAGGGCTTGTATGCTGGTCCGCCTACCTGGCCAATCTCTGATTGGTGTCTAGGATTGGCAATTAGGGACCTAACACTCCCCTTACACCTGCCTGGCTGAGTCCCGAGTTACTACAGGCTAGCTTGCCACTCTGATTGGGCATCTAGTTTGGGCTCTAGGTCTAGTTAGCCCGTAGTTGTTTTAGTCGAGTCTCATTTGGTGTGCTTGCTTGCATCATCATGTCCACCCGGAACGAAGTACCCTACCAACCTGGTCAAACCCAACCTGATTTAGAGGCCATGATTAGAACTCTTACCAAAAGTATGACCAAATTGAGTCAGGATATGAATGAGGGTTTTGCCCAGTTTAGAGACTGAGCCCAGGGACTTGAGAAACATAGACATCAAAATTGGACCCCTGATCCAAAATTTAATAAGCCCCAACCTCACCCATGCCAGGAGCCTAGGAGGACCTTATACTGTGATCCCGAGCATAACCCTAGGAGCCTATATCCATACTTGGTTGACTCAGAAAAGGGACCTGTTAGGAACACCGAACCTTATGCACCCACTTTTGATGGAAGACAAGAGACATATATTAAGTGGGAAGAACAAATGGATCGATATTTTGAGTGCACTAACATATCGGAATTAGGACAAGTTAGGTTGGCCAAAACCAAGTTCACCAAACATGCTAGGTCGCATTGGTATGCTATTGAGCATGAGTGTTATCAAAGAAAAGAGAAAATATATACTTGGAGAGATATGAGAAGTAAGTTGAGAGATAGGTACCTAGGTAGATCCTATGAGAAAAGACTTTTAGACCAATGGTACCAATTACGACAAGGTAATAGGCCTGTGTCTAAATATATCGAGGACTTCCAGTGGCACGACATGAAAAGCAATACCATTGAGACCGAAGCTCAGATCACATTGAGGTTTAGGGTTGGGTTACACCCAGACATTTATATGAAGCTATGCCTTGAAATAACCAATAAGTTAGACCGAGCCTACCAAGAAGCCCAAGACTATGAGTGGTCTTTAAGATATAACCAATCAAGTACTTTGGACTTAAAGCCAACCTCTACCAACTTGAGTCAAGTTCCGATTGATCTGACACCCGTAGTGAACCAGACTTTTGTTTGTCAATTCCCACTTGTGTCACCTCTTGACCAGAAGGATAACACTGAGAAGGAGTTAGGCATGGCCATCCCAAAATTTGTTGACCTGACCAGAGCCGTACCTAAAGAGGAATCAAAGGAGAATAGATTAGAACCTTTCAGTGAGATTGAGGAAGAAATATATGAGCCTGACATAAGTTTGATAGATGAATATGAAGAAGAAGAATTTGAGGATATCTCTCCCGATAATTCAATTAACCAACTCCTACCTGATGGGGTTATTGAGAGGACCCCTGCCACTCAAGGAATTCAGGAGCTAACCCTAAGAGAAGACCCTTTTGAGGAAGTTCAGGAAGAGGAAATTGCACCCAATGAGAGTTTAAGTGAGAATACCTCTGAACTCATTAAGGAATCCAAAGAAGACACCCCTGAGTCAAATCTGGTAGAGAAGTGTGAAGAAGGAAGGGGTTCACAAGAATTGCCCATTGAGAAGGTCCAAGAATAAGAAAAAGATAGTAGCTTAGAGGACTTTTTAGATAAACATTCCAAAGACCTTCCTGATAACCTTCCACCTTCTAGGAGCACCCAGCCTACCCTAGAACTTGCACTTGTAGACCCTCCTAGAGCAAATCATGAGGTTTGGATGAGTACACCTATAGAACAATGTCCTCATTTTAAGGTCATCTTGAATAACCAAGGTTTGTTTCTTGTTTCTGATAAGCCACCTCAAAACTCTGATTCTTATTTCCTACCCTTCCCTGAATCTTCTCATGTTTCTAGAGCTATGGGATTACACTTTATTGAGATCTCTAGGTTGCAAGACTCCTTAGAACCTATTAGGTTTGCCACCTACTTCTGGAAGACCTTATGGCACCTACTAGGCATCCATAATAAGTTTTCATGCTCTGCATGCCCTCCTCCGACCCAAGGTCAAACCTAGAGAGCCTTAGTTTGTTAGGTTTAGACCTAGGGTTCCTTTGGAATAAAGTCCATTCTTTAGGAATGCATCGTCAGTCTAGTTTAGTTTTTCTTGACCCTTTACTAGGCTTTGGCTCAGATTTTGGTTTGATTGAGAGCACCAGGAATTGGGATTTGTATTTTGTCCAGGACTAAATTTGCATATAATGTTTCGATCAATAGGTCTATAGGCTAGAGTCCCTTTGAAATTGTTCATGGATACAAGCCTCACACACCACTTGATCTGATTTCACTATTAGTCCACACACACAAGTCTCTTGATGCACTTGCATAGCATGTAAAGGACTTGCATAAAGAAATTCATGCCAAAATAAATTTAAGTAATGAAACTTATAAGAAGTTGGCTGATTCTCAAAGGCGGGTCAAAACTTTTATTGAGGGAGACTATGTAATGATTAGGTTAAGGCCTGAACGGTTTCCTCCTGGAACTATTAGAAAGTTACATGCTAGAGGAGCTGGACCATTTAGAGTGGTGAAGAGAGTAGGGTCTAATGCCTATGTGCTCGAGTTGCCTTCAGAACTAGGCATTAGCTCCACTTTTAACATTACAGACCTAGTAGAGTATAGAGAGCCAGCTGTGATTCCCAGTGAGCCTTTTTGAGCCTAATCCTGCTCTTGAGAGTGAACCCAACCCTATGTGTCCACCAACAAACTGGCCTGTGAGGAAAGAGCAGATTGAAAAGATCCTGGATGATCAGGTTATCTCTACTCGTAATCGAGGATACCAAAGATACCTGGTCCGCTGGCAAGGAAGGCCAGATTCTGATAACTCTTGGATCTCCCGAGAAGAATTATAAGAATTGGACCCAGACCTCTTGGAGAGATACTAGAGCCAGCTTGATCCATACTCGACAGGGTCGAGTTCCTCCCACCCCGGGAGAATTGGTGCGGGCACCAGACTCAGAAGAAGACTTCAGGGCTCCATCTGGATCTTTGATTGACATTGCCCGAAGAATTAGGGTTTTCTGGTTTTGTAATAAGGGTTGACTTGGTCAACTCAATTTTAGTTTGAGTCTGTATTTTCCTGCAATTTAAATTTTGTTGAGTCATGTTGACTCAATACAAGTCCTAGTAGTGGTCTAGGTCTTCTCCAAGGTGCCACATTTTCTCCCAGGACCAAGCAAGTGGGCGCCACACTCCCAGCCACACGTCAGAGCCCAGGAGGCGCCACATCTCCATCCAGTGTGCCTTGGTCCCCACACCACAAGAAAGTAGGTCCTTCTTTCATGCACCACTTGGGGGAGAAATCCATCAAGATACCTCAATCCAAGGAGGAGCCAACTTCTTTCCAAATAAACCCAAGCCAGGATGGCAAGAATTTTTCTTGAAGAGAGGATCAAGGAGGTGCCCCACAATGTTCCAGAAAAACCCAAGTTATAAAAGGGAAGAGAGCATGTCTTGGGGAGAAAATCAAGGAGGCACCCAAAAGTTTCCTAAAGTGCCAAAGCCATGAAAGGAAGAAGCCTAAACTTATGGAGCAAGACTAGGAGGTGTCCAAAAGAGCCAAACCATGAAGGGAAAATCCTTGATTCATGGAGAGATACTAGGAGACACCCCCATAACCTGCCATTTGGAGCTGATTTTCAAGTTTTCTTGGAGTTTTTGGGCTGCCCACTCATGGAAGGAGTCTTGGGAAGAGAATTTGATGCCTAAAGTGTGGGTTAGTCCTATTAGTCCCACATGGGAAGTGTATGAAATTTTATTTCTTTGTTATGTCTATATATTCAACTCTATGTAACTCTTGAAATAAAAGAGGAATGAAACCAAATTTTTTTTGTGAGCAAACTTTGTGTTTTCTCTCTTCCGCACTTGCATCCAGGTGTTGAGCTCCGTGAGGGAGTAAATCCGGGTTCCCCAGGAACCTTGAGGAGGTGGGAGATCTCCAAAACCCAAATCCTAGGTTAGCCACTTCTACTCTATCACCCTAGCCGCCCACCATCCATCTCAATCCACCAAACCCTAGCCTATCCCACCTCCCATGGCCTCTCTCTCCAAGTCCAGGCCGACCACCAGCATCCAGCTCCAGTCCGGATACTTCAGATCCAAAGCTCTTTCCAGAGGGAGTCGAATCAGCCTTCAAGAGAATCCGGATCTCAGCGACATCAGCCTTCAAGTTCTTCGACCTGGTTAATCCTTCCCTGAGTCTCTGAATCCATCACTTGTTTTTCTTCTTCCCAGATATTGAGTTTAGGAGAAGCCGACCTAGCCACGAGGCCAGTATTGGAGGATCCATTGCGAAGATAGCCAAATCCGAGGATCCAACAATCTGCTTGAGAGAGTTCTTCCATCCAAATTCTGTGAAGATCACTGTCTGGTTGGTAAACCATCTCTTCTCTTTATTTCTGTCCTGTTGAAAGTTCAGAGCGAAACCCTAGGTCTGGGAGTTTCTCAACCCCCAGCGATCCGTTACTTCTGAACTACTCTGATAACTTAGCTTCTTCTAAATTGTGCTTTCAATCCTTACCTAGTTTCCATCAACTTAGTTTACTTTACTTTGAGTCGAGGCCAATTTCTGAAAAAAAAAAAAAAGAAAAAGAATTAATCTTAAATTTACTTCCGCATACGCTTCTTTGTTCTTTGTTCTGCATCATTTTTGGTATCAGACTTTCGTGCTGCATCATTTTTGGTATCAGAGCTTTCGTGCTGCATCACCAGGTGTCCACCCAGGAGGGGTCCACCTCAGCCGAAGCTGGCAGCCTCTGCTCCCTCGCCAGGTGGCACCCCAAGATGGGTCCACCTCTGCCAAGGTCGAGCCGGGCTATCCTGCTCCTTCGCCAGGTGGCACCCCCTATTGGGTCCACCTCGGCTGAAGTCAGCCTTACTCTGCAAAGCCTCATGGAGGTAGAGGTATGGTTCACGAGGTCGCCACTAGAATTGGCGTGTGCCGAATCCCGTACAGGATGCCAGTATGGCCTGCAGCGGTACGCGAAACCTCCTTTACATCAAATAAGCAGGGCCCCATGATCGAGGAATAAAATCCTTGCGGGCAGGGGCCTGAAACACTGGAAGCCTACCGTTAACGCCCCGAGAGGAGGGCTCTCGCGGTTGGCTCGAGGTCTCGCCAGTTTTCCCCCTTTCGTGACACATGGCGGACGAGGCGTGCTGGCCACTTAACTCCCAGACTTGAAGGAGAAGGGGGGCATTCAGAGATCTTCGAGGAGGCTCCGGGGAAGGGACGGGGACTGAAGGCGGTCTAGTGGTATAAAAGAGACGGTAAAAGCGGACGAAAAGGTAAGTGAAAAAGGGAGAAGAGTACCGAGAGAATGATCCTGGGACCCCCAAGAAGTCCTCAGGAGCGAGCTCGGTTTACCCAGCGTAGGAAGCCGGGCTTCAACCCCTCTCTTCCTCACACTTCTTTCATCTAAATCTCCTCTAAGCATGGGGATCCTTCGGGAACCCGCCTTAGTGGACCCGTTCCATCTTGCTGCTCTCTAACTTGATCATCGGAGTGCCCCCGCCGGAATCCCCGGCCCGGATCTCTGACCTTGTTTTGCAGGATCGGAGGCTTGCAGATCTCGAGATAGGAGAGTCCAAGAATCGGTGCCAGCTCACAAGCTATAGGCCACCGCGGTAAGATCGGCAACAATCCCCAACCTGGTTTTCTTTGTAGGTCTCACTGTCTGAGAGGAAGAAAGGTCCCTTCCCATCGAAGGGACCGGTAAGATCTCTGACCCCGTCAAAGTTTCAAGAAAAGGTGATTTGGCGGCAACAAATTAGTGCACCAGGAAGGGAGTGGTGCCGTTGGATTACAAGCGAGCTTAAACCGTGCCCTCTACGAAGAGCACCTCACAACCTAGGGGCGAGATGCCATGGTTATCACATGTGCTTGAGAAGCCTTCGCCAACCACATTAGAAACCCTTCCCACCGTGGCAACAAACACAGTCAGGAGGTGGTACTCACTATTCCATTGCTCCCACCGCTCATGGACCAGTAGGACCAGATCACCGTGTTGGCATAGCAAGTCCAAATGCTGGCCATGGTGGTCTAGTAACTACAGCACTAACATCATTCCATGCAACACAGTAGCAGTTAGGAACCCCAACGGTTCCTGTTGCTGCTACTCATGCTAGCCATCGATCCTTCTGTTGGGGGCCATCTCATATGAGGGATCCATCATTCCTGCACTCTTCACAGCACCATCAGGGGAGCCACTGCTCATCTCAAGGAAGGTCACGAGGCCATCTGGCTACCCGGGGAACCCATCCCCCATGTCGTCGTGAGATAGCCCTCCTTGCCATCGATGTTGGCACAAAAAAGGGCTAAAGCGCAAATGCTTCTGGTCCTTGTCTACATCCCCTTCCATAGCTTTCGAGGAGGGGTCAACCGATGAGGCTATCAGGTGATGAGCTGAGGAGCACCTGGAGGAGCATGAGCATAGGCTAGCTAACCTCCCTCACTAGTTTGCTAACCTTCAGGGCATTGCCCGTGAGCTAGCGGGCTATGATGCCCGCTCTCTTACTTGTCGGATCTAGGAGGAGCCGATTCCTAGCTAGTTTTTCATGCCTTAGCTAGACCCTTATGACATGATCATAGACCCTCTTGATCACCTTGAGAGTTATAAAGCTCTCATGAGAGTTCAAGGGATGATTGATGCCCTCCTTTGCACCACTTTTCCAGCCATGCTCCACAAGTCAGCCCGAGCCTGGTACTCCCAGCTCGAGTCGAGAAGCATTGACTCCTTCAGGAAGCTGGAGAAGTGGTTCATGGTGCACTTTGATGCATGCCAAAAGGTGTCACAGGAAGCTGACAGCTTCTTTTTAGTTTACCAGTAGGACCAAGAGCCCTTAAGGGATTACATAGCTCAGTCAACTTGGATAAATCCGTGGATATGCTGGCCATGAAGAGGGGGCTTAGGATCTCCTGATTTATCTACTCTCTCGGACAAGAAGCCATCGAGGTCTTACTCAGAACTACTCTCCTATGCTCAAAAATATATTTGCGCAGAGGAGGCTGACCACACCCAAAAGGAGCTTGATAGAAGGCCTAGGAAAAAGCAAGCCCAAGGAGAGCAGGGCAAGGCCCAGGTGTAGAAGACCATCTTGACCCACCAGCCTAATCCTAAGCTAAAGGATTTTCCTGATAGGAATAGGAAATACACCCCCCTCCTTGTCCCTAATACTAAGATCCTGATGGAGATTAAAGGCAGGTGCTACTTGCACCGGCCTCCCCCATTGAGGCCATCAGGCAATCATGACAAGACTAAATATTGTCAGTTTCATAGGAACCATAGCCACGACACCGAAAAATGCTGCCAACTGAAGAAAGAGATCAAAGATCTGATATGATGCGGCTACCTCAAAAAGTTCATTCAGGGAGGAGCTCCACCCAACATCCAGGGTGCCGATGCCCATTTGGCCCAGACCAACATTAGCAATTGACCTACTGAGATGCTGATCAAGATGATAGCTCGGGGGGCAGGATGAGTCCCAAAGAGCTAGGGGGGAGGGGAGAGTTGAAACTGTAATCCCCTTCACTAATGGAGACCTTTTTGGGGTCGATAACCCCAATAATGATATTATTGTCGTAGACATGATGATAGCAAAATATCATGTAAAAATAATCTTGGCTAATAATGGAAGCTCCATGGACTTTTTTTAAATGCACTTGTTAGGATGAATTTGTCTCCCAGTTTGCTCAAACCGGTCTTTGTTCCTCTAGTAGGCTTCACTAGAAATTTAGTTGGAGTCAAAGGGGAGATCACCCTACCAGTCACCATAGGAACCCTACCTTGGTAGAGCATAATCTTTATGACTTTTACTACAGTCCACCTCTCGTCAGCTTATAATGTGATTTTGGGATGACCCAGGCTTAACTAGCTTGATGCAGTCATCTCCATTAAGCACCTCCTTGTCCATTTCCTGACTCTACAAGGGATCAAGGAATTGCAGGGTGACCAGCGATTAGCTCGGTGCTATTTTCAAATGGTTTCGAGGATCTAGAAGGCTGAAGAGGTGCTAGCTATAGAGTAATTGGATCAAAGGGAGCCAGAGATGAGAGGGGGACTTGTCGAAACTTGCTATCTTTCTTCTGTTGGCTCTATCCAGTGAATTTGATGATTAACAAAATGTTGAGTATATATTTTGTATAAATGATTATTTATAGTTATGAGTTTTCTGGTTTTAAGCACCTCAAATTCTCAACACTAATGTATCATGGCATGATTTGGAAGCAAAGCATTTTTCATGATTTGAGAAGTCTTCTCCATTGAAAAAGGCCACAAACGGGTTCAATTATTGGTTATATATGTTGCATTTAAGTTCCATTGAAAATCTTTATGTTTTTGGCATGTTTGGCACTTGTTTTTAAAAATTGCAGAACCAAGTGTCACACCCAGGAGCCCAAGTGTCGACACTTCAGCATTTGGCACGCAGAATTTTTCAGTGGTACGCCAAGTGTCGACACCCATAACTCAAGTGTCGACATCTGAAACTCAAGTATCGACACTTAGGATACAAGTGTCGACTCAAGGCCTGAAACTTTTTGAAAATACAGAACATGCCTTTGGAGAATTTTTGTATCAAGTGTCGACACCTGAGAATCAAGTGTCGACACTTGAAAGTTCAAGTATCGACACCTGGAAACAAAGTATTGACACCTGACAGCCAAGTATCGATACCTGAGAGCCAAGTGTCGACACTCGGGTTCTGATAGCTTCAATGGATCTATTTTTTGATAGCCTGAATTGATGTTTTTCAGCTCCTGATGGCTAGTTTTTGATCCCTAATGGTCTTAAATGATTTTTTGGATATTTTTCATGTATTTAAGCTTCACCAAACTCATTCATGAAGTAAGAGAACAAAGAGAAGCAAGAAAATATCTAAGAGTTAAAGACATTCTTCAAGAACTCCACTTCCAAAAGCTAAAAAGGAGATATTTCACTGAAAAAGACTACATTCCTTTCATTTCATCTTTCCAAAAGTGTTCTTGAGAAGATTCCAAGTTAAGTCACATCAAGCAATCATCAAGAACTCAAAGATTCCTCATTCCACTCTAGAAGAGAGTTTTCTTGTGTTTAAATTCTTGTATTCTAAATTTATTATTGTTTGACCTAGCTTTCAAGGGTATTGAAAGTATGTTGTAAGGTTGTTGGTGAGCTAAGGTACAAAACCAACTAGGATTTTACTTGTGAGCCTGAAGCCAAAATAAGTTGTAAGGTTTATTGGTGAGCCTAGGTGACAAAACCAACTTAGGTTTTGACTTGTGAGCCTTTGAAAACAAGTCGGCTGTAATCTTTGAAGAGATTATAGTAAAAATTCTCAATGAGGGCTTGGGGAGTGAACGTAGGTGCTTGGAGTACACTGAACTACTATAAAACTTGGTGTTTATGTATGATTGTCTCTCTTTATTTACTTGCACTTTATTTTCTGCACTCTATTTACTGTTTTCCGCTGCATATACTTTAGTGCATTAATCACATTATTCACAAACACTACAAGGCCTGCACATTATTATTTTAATTTTTGAAAGACCTAATTCATCCCCCTCTTGGGCTCCATTTCTAGGCAACAAGTGGTGTCAGAGTACCGGTACTCTCTTGTAGGTCCAACGATCTTGAGTAAAAGATCATGGCAGCCCTAATAGGAATGGGTGTTGGTGAAGGTCAAGTTTCAAACTGTCCCCCACTATTTAATGGCACAAATTACACTTATTGGAAGACACACATGCACATTTTTATTCAAGCCATTGATTTAATGCTAAGGCTATGAATCTATTATTTGATTTGGATCCAGTGAATTCAATAAAATCTCAAATTGCTCTCCGCAAATGAATCTATTAAAGTGAATTCAATAAAATCTATGGAAAATATGGAACACACTTGAGGTTATCTATGAGGGTATACACCAAGTAAAAAAAACTAAAGTTAATATGCTCATTCACATATATGAAATATTCAAAATGGAACCTACTGAATCTATAAATGAAATGTATACTAGATTAACTAATATTGTGAATGGCATGAGAAGTTTAGGAAACATTATATTTAATGGTGAACTTGTCAATAAACTCCTCAGGTCTCTTCCAGCTTCATAGGATGCAAAAGTCACAGCAATAGAAGAAGCCAAGGATGTAAATACTCTTCCTCTCAAGCAATTGTTGGGCTCATTGATAACATATGAGCTCTCTTTAAAACAGAAGACTGTGGACTATGACAAGAAGAAGAAAGTGATCGCTTTCAAGTCCACCAATAAAGATGAATCAAGTGAAGATTTTCGAAGAAGAAGATGAAGATGAGATGGCTCTCATGGCTATAAAGTTTAGGAGGTTCATGAGAAAGAAGAAGTATAACTTCAAGAAGAAACCTCTAAAAGGAGAGCCTACCAAAGAGAAGGAGAAAGAGAAAGAAAATGAGCAGCCCACATGCTTTGAGTGCAAGAAATTGGGCCACTTCAAGATGGACTGTCCCCTACTCAAAAAGAGCAGAAGAAGAATAAGAAAGAAGGCTATGATGGCAACCTGGAGTGATAGTGAGGACTCCAGTTCTGAGGAAGAACAGCAAGAGGTTGCAAACCTATGTTTGATGGCCAATAATGATGATGTATTATCTGAAACCAAAAATGAATTTACTTTTGATGAATTGCATGAGGTTTTTGACGAATTAGTTATTAAATTTCAAAAACTGAAATCAAAGCATAAAGAATTAAAGAAGCAAAATCTGGTTTTGGCAAAAGCAAATGACAAGTATTTAATTAAAAATAATTGCTTGCTTCAAGAAAATAAAAAAGTTGAATGATAAAGTTTGTCTTCTTGAAAAAGAAAAAGAAGATTTGAAAAAGAAAAATTCCTTTGTTTCAACTGAAAAGTTTACAAAACAGAACAATAAAATTTTACAAGAAAATAAAAGTACAAATAAGAACTTGAAAAGTTAAAACCATTTGTTGAAAAAATTATATACAGTTCTGAAAAGTTGAACATGCATTTAAATAATCAAAGGGCTATTTTTAACAAAGCCGGTTTAGGTTTTAAAACTCAAAAATAACACAAGTTTTTCAAGAATTTCTTTGTGCCTGTATCATCTTCTATTACTTGCTATACTTGTGGTATTGTAGGACATAAATCTTATTTGTACAATAAAAGAAAAATTAGCAAAGTTAAGAAAGTTTGGGTTCCAAAAGGAACCATTACCACTAACCTGAAAGGACCCAAGATGACTTGGATACCTAAAGTCTCCACCTAATTTTTATTGTAGGTGTGCCTTATAACCAGTAAAAGAAGAATGTGGTACCTCGACAGCGGTTGCTCAAGGTACATGACCGAAGATGAAGAGCAGTTCTCATCACTCGAGTATCAGAATGGTGGTAATGTAACATTTGGTGATAATGGAAAGGGCAAGATTATCGAAATTGGTAAAGTCCATATCATCCCTTCTACTTACATTGATAATGTATTGTATGTTGATGGTTTGAAACACAATTTACTTAGCATTAGTCAATTTTGTGACAGCGATTTTAAAGTTATTTTTGAATCTTCCATGTGCATTATTTCTAGTTTAGATGACAATGGCATCAAGTTCATTGGTATAGGCATGGCAATATTTATATGATTGATCTTTATAATCTTCCTATTCAAAATAGTCAATGCCTAGTGGCAATGGAAGCCAAGATCAATGAAACTAGTTGGCTTTGGCATTGTAGACTAGGACTTGCTAGTATGCATTTGATTTCAAAACTTCGCAAAAAGAATTTGATAAAGGATTTGCCAAAAATTAGTTTTGAAAAAGACAAGATTTGTAGTGCTTGCTAACTTGGAAAATAAACCAAATCATCTTTTAAACCAAAAGGAGTAGTCTCTATATCTAGACCCTTATAATTGCTTCATATGGACCTCTTTGGGCCAACTAGAATATCTAGTTTGGAAGTTAAGAAGTATGGTCTAGTTATTGTAGATGATTTCTGACGTTTTACTTGGGTCATATTTTTAGCACACAAAGATGAAATGTTTTTTGCATTCATTAGATTTCATAAAAGTGTTTCAAATGAAAAAGGTACTTCTATTGTATATTTGAGAAGTGACCATGGAACCGAATTTGAAAATTCTGATTTTGATAAGTTTTGTAATGATAATAGCATTCATCACAATTTTTCTGCACCTAGGATACCTCAATAAAATAGGGTGGTAGAAACAAAAAATAGAACTCTTAAAGAAATGTCACGCACCATGCTTTGCGAAAATGATTTACCTAGATATTTTTGGACGGAAGCCATAAATACAGCATGTTATGTTTTAAATCATGTTTTAATCCGACCTATTTTAAAGAAAATACCTTATGAGCTTTAGAAATATAGGAAACCTTCAATAAAATATTTTTGAATTTTTGGATGCCGTTGTTTTATCTTAAACAATGGTAAAGATAATTTAAGCAAATTTGATGCCAAGTCAGATGTGGGTGTCTTTTTAGGCTATTCTATATATAGCAAGGCATACAGGGTCTTCAATAGAAGAACACTTTGATGCAGAACAAATAAGATGATGCGATGCGGAAGTAAATTAAGACTAATTTTTTTTTTTTTTTTTTTTGTGTTTTGTTAGAAGTTGGCTTGACTAAAAAACAAGGCTAACTATTATTGAAAGAAAATATGCACTGAAAGAAAGCACAATTCAAAAGAGTAGATTATCAGAGTAATAAAGAAGTAGGATCGCTGGGGATTGAGAAACCCCCAGACTTAGGGTTTACTCCTCTTTCAAGAAACAGACGAAGAGAGAAGAGAAGGTTTTATGCCTGACTGTGATATCTCTCTTTGCTTCAATTGAAGGACACTCTCGAGCAGATTGTAGGATCCTTGGAGATGGGGTAACTTCGCAATGGATCCTCGGATTGTAGTCCTATGGCAAGGTTGGCCTTCTTCTCATACTCTGAATCTGGAAAGGATGAAGAACAAGATAAGGATGTAAGAAACTCAAGGAAGAGACCTTTACCTGGGATAGCTCCGGACTGCTCGAACTTTGAAGATGAGGGAAGAGTATAGAGGTGGCGGTGGAAGATGGAGTGGATTTAGGGTTTGGCTGGTAGGGCGGCGGCTTACAGATGAAAAGGACCTAGGGCTTGATATAGTGGGCAGTGGCTTGGAGAAGGAGATGGTGGCCTTGAATGAAGTGGGAATAGGGTTTAGGAATTTGGGTGTTGGCGGCTAGGATGATGAAAGGAAATTAGGGTTGGCGGCCAGGGATGAAAGCGGGGCAGGGTTTTGGCAACTTTGGAGATCTCTCACCTCTTCAAGGCTCCAATGGAACTCGGATTTACTCCCTCACGGAGCTCAACACTCAAAGAAGTGTGGAAGAAGAGAATACAAGGTTGCTCAACACAAGAAAAGATTTCATTTACTCATTCTAATCAAAAGATTACATAAGGGTCCAATATATAGACCTTGCAAGAGAAACAAAATTACACTACTTTCCATGTGGGAATAAACATTCATCCTAAGCATGAAAAACTTTCCCTTGACTGACCAGGCTTCTTTCCTTGGAGTGGGCGACCTCAAATGCAAGGTGATGGCTTCATATGGCAGGTATGTGGGGCACCTCTTAGTTCTTCTCCTTAAGTCATGGATTTTCCTTCCATGACTTGCTCTTCCTTGGAAGAAAATACTCATCTCCTAGTCTTTCTCCCCAAGACTAGGCTCCTTCCATTCATAGCCAGGTACTTTAGGCAGGTGTGGGCACCTACCTTGAAGTCCTCTCCAAGAAAAATCTCCTGCTCCTTTAGCTTGGTTACTTTTGGCAGCTTGTGGGCGCCTTCCTTGACTTCTCCTAAGAAAATTTTCTTGCTCTCTTGGGCATGGAGACCAGGGACACTGGGATGAAATGTGGCGCTAACTGGTCCTGAGAGTGTGGCTGGGAGTGTGGCGTCCACTTGCATTTGGTCTTGGAAGAAAAAATGATGCCCTAGGGAATGGCGCCAACCAGGACTTGACTTGGACTTAGACTGAGTCAACATGACTCAACCAAATAAAATGCAGACTCAAAGAAATAAAATAATCTGGTTGACCAGGTCAACCCTTATTACAAACCCTAATCTTCGGGCAAGGTCATTCAGAGATCCAGATAGAACCCTGAAGTCTTCTTCTGATTCTGGTGCCCACACCAATTCTCCCGGGGTGGGAGGATACAATAATTGGCACAAAATGGGTTTTTGAAACAAACTTCATGAAAGTGGAATTATAATAAGAAATAAAGCTAGACTAGTTGCCAAAGGATACAATCAGGAGGAAGGGAATGATTTTGATGAAACCTTTGTTCTGTTGCTAGACTTGAGGCAATTAGGCTATTGTTGGCTTTTGCTTGTTTTATGGATTTTAAATTATTTCAAATGGATGTCAAAAGTACCTTTTTGAATGGTTTTATCGAAGAAGAAGTTTATGTTGAACAACTACCTAGTTTTAAAAATCATGAATTTCCAAACCATGTTTTTAAACTCCATAAAGCTTTGTATGGTTTGAAACAAGCTCCGAGAGCTTGGTATGATTGTTTAAGTTCTTTCTTGCTAAAAAATGATTTTACTAGAAGTAATGTAGATACTACTTTATTTTTGAAAAAGAAGAATGATAATCTCTTAGTAGTATAAGTTTATATGGATGATATCATATTCGGTGCTATTAACAAATCTCTTTATCAAGAGTTTGCAACGTTAATGCAGGATGAGTTCGAGATGAGCATGATGGGAGAACTTAACTTCTTCCTCGAACTCCAGATAAAGCAAATCAAAGAGGGGATCTTCATCAACCAAGCTAAGTACATAAAAGAAATACTAAAGAAGTTTGGGATGGAGAACACCAAGCCATTAGGTACACCAATGAGCTTTTTTTGTAAGCTTGACAAAGATGAATCAGGTAAGCCTGTAGACCAAAAGTTATATAGTGGAATGATTGGCTCATTATTGTATCTAACTGCTAGTAGGCCAGATATTATGTTCAGTATTTGTATGTGTGCAAGATATAAGTCTGCTCCTAAAGAGTCTTATCTTTTAGCTATTAAGCGCATACGTAGATATCTGTCTGGCATAATTGATATTGGTCTTTGGTACTCTAGAGATTCTTTATTTGAATTGATTGCTTATTCTGATGCTAATTTTGCTGGGTGTAAACTTGATAAAAAAAGTACTAGTGGAACCTGTCAGTTTCTTGGAGTTAATTTGATCTCATGAAATAGCAAGAAACAGAATTCGATTGCTCTATATATGGCAGAAGCTAAATATATAGCAGCTGGAAGCTGTTGTGCTCAAATCCTATGGATCAAACAATAACTCAAAGATTTTGGAATAAAACTAATTAAGACACCCATAAGATGTGACAATACTAGTGCAATCAATCTAATTAAGAATCCTGTGCAACATTCAAGAAGTAAACACATTGAAATAAGGCATCATTTCATAAGAGATCATGTACAAAACTCTAATGTGATGCTTGAATTTATGTGTACTGATGATCAACTAGCTGATGTATTTACCAAACCCTTGAGTGAAGAGAGATTTTGTATGATTAGAAGAGAGTTAGGAACCATTGACCCATTCTCTTAGAACTCTTTCAAATTCTACTCTACCCATTTTATTTTTGCTTAAAATCACTTTTATTGTGTCCTAAAACTATTCAAAAAGTCCTTTGATTTTTTGATATTTTTCTGAATTTTTCTTGGAAATTTCTTGGCCAAGTGTCGACACTTAGATTTTGGTGAAGTGTCGACATCTGACCAAGTGTCGACAATTGAGAAAATCGAAGTGTTGACATTCGCAAAAATTTTAGAATTTCTAGGACTTCAGTGAATCATTTTTATTTGTATTTCTTTCCCTCCGCTTGCGCCCTAGTGGTCCCCCAACTGTCCGTAGACCTTGGAACAGTGGTTTTCCTCTCTTGCCCTCCATTTTCCGGTAAATCCCTTTACTTTCTATCGTAAATCCATGTTTTTATTGTTTTTCCCATGGTTTTTACCGATTTTTCATCATGTTCCCGTGATTTGCTCTCTTTTCCATCGAAAATCCCTATTTGTTTTAGGTTTGTGCTCGGATTCTTGGATTTTTCCATTTGGACCGTTTATGCATTTTAATCTTTCGGTTTATACCTTGTTTTACTCCTTGTTCCACATGGATTCACCATCGCATTAAAGCTTTTGGGCCATTGACAACCACATTTGATGTTTTCCCTCATTTAAACCATTCTTTTACTATGTAGAAAACAACCTCTACTTGATTTCACCGTTATTATTTATTTTCCTCAACCTTTACTCTCTGATTTTACTTTTTTATAAGTTGATCTTGAACCTAAACCTATATGATGTCATTGGAAGCTGATGTGCTGATGTGTAATCCCTGTCAGATGCCATGTCAGAAAGTCTACCACGATGGACACCCCATCTCAAACTCCTTTGGCCAGGCCGAGCTCTCCCAGATTAACAAGGTGACCTATCAAAGCCGAGCTCTGTCCTCCGCCAGGTCAGCACCCGCAAGCTCGGGGCACCTAGGTCGAAGACGAGCGATCTCATTCACCAGATCGAGCCCTTCTGAGGCTGAGCCCCTTGAGCTGGAGTCAAGCTCAGTCCTCCTCTGCCAGGTCGGGCCCCTCCGAGGTCGAGCTCTCTAGGCTGGGGTCATGTGCCGACTTCCTCTGCCGGATCGAGCCCCTTTGAGGCTGAGATCCCTAGACTGGAGTCGAGCTCAGCTCTCCTCTGCTAGGTCAAGCCCCTCTGAGGTCGAGCCCTCCGGGCAGGAGTCGAGACCTCTTTCGCCAAGTCAAGCCCCTCCGAGGTTGAGCCCCCTGAGTCGGAGTCGAGCTTAGCCCTTCTCTGCCAGGTCGAGCCCTTCGAAGGTCGAGCCTCCCAGATCGGAGCAAAGTCCCAGCTCTCCAATATGGCAACTAGCTCGGACGACACCGCCGGCCAACAAAGGGACAGAGCCACCTCCCCAAGACACCGGCGAGCAGCCCGAAGGCCGCGAAGAAGTACCTGTCAAGCCATGATGGTTGTCTGCGATCGTCACTTACACCGAAAAGGTAGGAAGCCCCCTGACCAAGGTGTCGTCTCTCCACCAACTACCTACATCGCTCGAAAGAGGAAGTCAACCAGGAGATTCGAATCCTGGGGGTGACGGCCCTCCGATCGAGGCATTGCAAGGCTTCCCGAAATAGGGCAACCAGAAGGAATGTCAGAGCACATGACAGTCTCCCTTATCACGAATCGAGAAAGATGTCCCGTCCATGGCATGGAACACTGCTGCACGTGCCTAACAGCATGGGAAAGATTCCAAGGTAGGCGCTCAATGGTCACCTGGACTTAAAAGAACATTGGACACCCCCAGAGGGGGGAGGTATGCAAGTGCAAACTCAGCCACAAAACATCATCCAAGCGAGTAAGGGAGAAGAAGCCTCACAGGAAGGCCAGTCCACCTTGGCTATCGCCTCTCCTGGCACACTCACACTTCATTCTCACACCATTCACTCCTTCTAGCATGGAGTCCATCAAGAGGGGCTCGACCAGGAGGATCTGTTCTCCTGGGTCGTCATTGACTTGAGTGTCGGAGTGCCCCTGCCAGAATCCCCGGCCTGGGTCACTAACTCCTATTTTGCAGGTCCTGAAGCATAGGCCAACCTTGAGAGGATGAAAGGGGCGATCCGATGTTGACAGCAGCTACGAGCCATGACAATCTTGGTGGTAACAGATTGGTGCACCAAGTAGGAGGGAGCTGACGTGTTTTGATCTCACGCAAGCCCCCAGCAAGCGATCCACCAGGAGGATGGTGACGACACGGGCGAGAGAAGTCTCCACCAGCAGTGCAGGAGACCCCCTTCCCAAGGGGACCCACACGATCCAAAAAGAGAGCTCCCTGCCCCCGCTCAGCCACCTCCGACGGACATCCAGCTGGCCGCACTCGCCCAATAGATGCAAATCCTCACTATGGCAGTGCGCCAGCTCCAGCACCAGCAAAGGTCCTTGGCTACCTACCAGCAGCCAGGGACCCCCGCGGCCCACGTTGCAGCACCCTGCGATAGCCTACGATCCTTTCAAGGAAGGCCTTCGTAGACATGGGCCATCACTGACCACTAGGGCAATCATTTGACTCTAGCGAAGAGACAACAGGCCAAATCCCATGATGGGAAGAGTCGGTCCCCTACCCTCGAGCGGGTGGTATCCAAACCCCCCTGAGGTCGAAGAGGCAAGTCCCCCCTTCATGGACACCATGCACCCATGTCACCTTCTGCGTCTCTTTCAGTAGAAGGTTCGATCGATGAAGCCATCAGGCGCACAGCTGAAAAGTGCCTGGAGGAGCATGAATGCAAGCTGGTGGACCTATCCCGTCGATTTGTGGACATGCAGGGCTCTGCTAATGAGCCAACGGGCTATGATGCCTGTCCCCACTTCTCCCGAGAGATCCAAGAGGAACCGATCCCCAGCCAGTTTTGGATGCCGCAGGTGGATCCCTACGATGGGACCACCGACCCCCTAGAGCACATGGAAAGCTATAAGGCCCTCATGAGGGTCCAGGGGGCCACCGATACCCTTCTTTGCATTGCCTTCTCGGCAACCCTCCAGAAGGTGGCTCGAGTATGGTTCACCCACCTCGAGCTCGAAAGCATTGGTTCTTTTTCTCAGTTGGAGTGGAAGTTCGTGGCCCACTTTGATACTTGTCAGAAGGTGCCGCGAGAGGCAGACAGCCTCTTCTCCATCTGGCAACAGGACCGCGAGCCACTATGAGACTACGTGGCCCGCTTCAAAGTTGCTGCTTTGGAGATTTACAACCTTGAGGAGCCAGTCGCCATGCTGGCCCTGAAGCGAGGGCTCAGGACCTCCCGCCTGACCTACTCACTTGATAAGAATCCCCCACGAGCTACTCTGAGCTCCTCATCCGAGCTCAAAAGTATGTCAGTGCCTAGGAGGCAGACCATACGAGGAGGGAGCTTGATAGGAAGCCATTAAAAAAGCCGGCTCCTGTTGAGACGTCCGGGATGCAGAAGCTAGGTCCTCCACCTTCGAACTTCCGCCAGGGGCCAAGACCGAGGTGCACTCCAGTCCTAGAGGGGACACTCACTCTCCTACTCACCCCGAGGATGAAAATTGTAATGGAGATCGAAGGTGAGCCCTACCTGAAGCGCCCACCTCCGATGAGGCTATCCTCTAGCCATGACAAGATGAAGCACTGTCGCTACCACCGCGACCACGGCCACGACATCGAGAAATGCCACAACCTCAAGAAGGAGATCAAGGAACTCATCAAGAGAGGCTATCTCGGGAGGCACATGGGGGGCAGACCTCAAGCAGAACCTCAGGTGCTCGTTGCTCTCCCGCCAATTCTTATAGTGGAGAACCGCCCTACCAAGAAGCTAGTGGGGATGATATGTTGGGGAGCTGAGCACGCATCCAAGAAGCCCCGGGGTGCAGGGCAATCTAAAAATATACTCCTCTTTATGAGGAAAGGAGAAGGTTGGGGGGAAAATGTAAATAATGATGCCGTGGTGTCGAGATGATGATCGCAAAGCATCCTATAAAATGCATCATGGTTGATAGTGGAAGCTCCACGGATGTGCTTTTTTATGATACCTTCTCCAAAATGAACTTGTCTCCTACACAGCTCGGACCTGTGCACACACTCCAGGTCGATTTCACAGGGGACTCTGTGAGGGTTGAGGGAGAGCTCACTCTCCCAGTCATTGCCGGGACCCCACCTCGGCAGAGCACTGTCATGATGACCTTCACAGTAGTTAGACTCCCTTCTGCCTACAATGTGATATTTGGCCGACTTGGACTCAATCTGCTCGATGCCGTCATCTCCATTAAGCGATTGCTGGTACAGTTCCCGACTCCCTACGGGGTCAGTGAAATGAGAGGTGCACCTCAGCCGATCCAACACTGTTTCCAAACTCTCCCGAGTATCAAAGTCCCCGAGGGAGATCCCAGAGCGGATGAGCTCGACCAAAGGGTGCAAGACCCTAGGGGTGGCCCAGCCGAGCGCCTACTGTCTTTTTTGCTTGGAGCCGATCAAGAGAAGATGGTTCAGATTGGGGCCCAGCTGCAAGAGGAGAAAAGAGCCCACCTGTTGGAGTTCTTATGGGCAAACGCAGATGTGTTTGCCTGGACAGTGACCGACATGCCAGGTATTCCCTCTGACATTATTACCCACAAGCTT
Organism: Areca catechu; assembly: GCA_021397845.1. Taxonomy (NCBI): domain Eukaryota; kingdom Viridiplantae; phylum Streptophyta; class Magnoliopsida; order Arecales; family Arecaceae; genus Areca; species Areca catechu. The sequence goes on from CM038039.1 coordinate 193,920,955, forward strand.
AGAATTGACTCGAAGTGCAGGCCAGTCCGGCAGAAGAAGAAAAGTTTCGCTCCCAAGAGGCAAGCGGCAATCAATGAGGAAGTCGACAAGCTCCTCGTCACCAGCTTCATCCAGGAGGTACAATACCCAAGCTGGCTAGCAAATATGGTGATAGTGAAGAAAAGCAACATCAAGTGGAGGATCTGTGTGGACTACACCGACCTCAACAAAGCATGCCCAAAGGACAGCTTAACCCTGTCAAAGATCGATCAACTGGTGGATGCCACCTCGGGTCACCGACTTCTCTCCTTTATGAATGCATTCTCCAGGTACAATTAGATCCGGATGCACCCAGAGGACGAGGAGCACACCACCTTCATCACCGACCAAAGGACTTACTGCTACAAGATGATGCTCTTCAGTCTGAAGAATGCTAGGACCATGTACCAGCATCTGGTCAACAGGATCTTCAAAGATCAGATTGGCTAAAACATGCAGGTGTACGTGGACGATATGCTTGTCATGAGCAAGCCGAGCTTGGACCACATCGTTGACCTTGCAGAAGCCTTCAACAATCTCCAGAAGCACCAAATGAAGCTGAACCCGGCAAAGTGCACCTTCGGAGTGGCAGCAGGAAAGTTTCTTGTCTTCATGGTCACTCAGAGGGGCATTGAGGCGAACCCAGAGAAGGTCCAGGCGATCATCGGCATGGAGCACCAGACATCTAAGAAGCGGGTCCAGTGTCTGACGGGGCATATTACAGCCCTAAGCCAGTTCATCTCGAGGTTGGCTGATCGATGCCTTCCCTTCTTCAAGGCACTGTGCAAGATGCACGACTTCACCTGGACGGAGGAGTGCAGGGCAGCCTTTGAGGAGCTGAAGGAGTTCCTGGCTTCTCCCGCGCTGCTCTCCAGGCCAGAGGATGGGGAGGAGCTGTTGCTCTATCTGGCGATCACACTTGGAGCCGTCAGCTAGGTCCTCGTCCATGCGAACATGGACGGATCTCAAAAGCCGGTATACTACACCAGCAAAATCCTCCGTGATGCAGAGATCAGGTATACCCACTCAGAAAAAACTTATTTTTGTTCTAATAATGTCTGCTAAGCACCTCAGGCCCTACTTCCAAGTGCATCCCATCATGGTGGTGACGGACCAACCGTTGAGGACCATACTCAGCCATCCCAAAACATCCGGGCGGTTGGCCAAATGGTCCCTGATCTGAGCGAGTTCAACATCGCGTATCGGTCGAGGTCGTCATAGAAGGCCCAGGTTCCAGCCGACTTTCTAGTCGAGTGCACGGGACTTGTCGAGGAGCCAGAGTAGACTTCTACGGAGCCTCAAATTGAGCCTGGCACAGAGGAGGAACCGTGGATCTTCCATGTGGATGGTGCATCCAACTCCGACGGGAGCGGGATGGGCCTCATCCTCGCCAACAGAAATGGGGTCACGGCGAAATGCGCCCTCCGCTTCAGGTTCACCGCGATGAATAACCAGGCGAAGTACGAGGCACTCCTCGTGGGCCTAAATGTCTCACGCGAGCTAGGCATCCAGAACCTGAAGGTCTTCACCGACTCCCAATGGGTGGCTGGACAAGTTTTCGGAGAGTATGAAGCTAGAGATCCCCAGATGATGAAGTACCTAGAATGAGTCCGCTCATGCACAACAGGCTTCCGACACTTCAATATCTTCCATATCCCCCGCGAGGAGAACGCTTGTGCGGATGCACTGTCGAGACTTGTAACCTTACCAGACTCATCGCTAGGGTGTGCATACATTGAGTACCTCAAAAATCCAAGCTACGAAGCTCCCGAGGAGGTGCACCAAGTCACCCCAGAGCCGAGCTGGATCGACAGGTACATCAGATACATCATTGATGGCACTTTGCCCGAGGACTGCGTGGAGGCCGGCCTTGTCAAAAAGAAAGCCTCCCGGTACGTCCTGATGGAAGGACAGCTCCACCGCCGATCCTACTCATACCCACTCTTGAAGTGCCTGAGACCCGCAGAGGCAGCCTTCGTTCTCCAAGAGATACATGAAAGCCTGTGCGGGAACCACGTGGGAGGAAGGATGTTGGCGTACAAAGCTCTCTGCCAGGGATACTTCTGGAAGACCATGAGGGAGGATGCCACCGACTTCGTGAAGAGGTGCGACAAATACCAGCGCCATGCTCACTTACAACATCAGCCGGCAGCGCCGAACTCACAGCTCTCCGCCCCTTGGCCCTTCGCTCAATGGGAAATGGACATCCTGGGGCCATTTCCCCCTACACCGGGATAATAAAGGTTCTTGCTGGTGGCTATCGACTACTTCACCAAATGGGTGGAAGCGGAGCCGTTGGCACGGATCACGGAAGCTAAGGTCCGTCAATTCTTTTGGAAGTCGATAATATGCCATTTTGGACTCCCCTGCTGCATCATCACCAATAACGGGCAGCAGTTTGATAACCGAGAGTTCAAAGGGTTCTGTGCCGAGCACGGCATCCAGCACCATTTCACCACTGTCGCTCATCCCTAGACAAATGGAAAAGCCGAGGTGACCATCCGAACCATCCTCCAGAGACTCAGGACCAGACTGGACCAGGCCAAGGGCAGATGGGCAGAAGAACTTCCAAGTGTTCTTGGGCCTATCACACAATACCCAGGACAGCGACCGACGAGACACCCTTCAACCTTGTCTTCGGCATCGAGGCCATGGTCCTAGTCGAGCTCGGCTTGCCCACGCTGCGGGTGCAGTGATATGACGAAGCGCAGAACTCGGCGCACCTTCTGCTCAACTTGGACCTCCTCGAAGAGACCAGAGACAAAGCCCGACTCAGGATGGCAGCATACCGGCAACGGGTCATCCGATACTATAACGCTCGAGTGAGGCCCAAGGTCTTCCAAACTGGTGACCTGGTTCTCTGCTAAGATGAAGCGTCTCAACACCGGGAGTGCAGCAAGCTCTCGCAAAACTGGGAAGGTCCCTATAAGGTGGTCGAAGCTCTTCTGCATGGAGCCTACTACCTCGCAAATCTGGGCGGTGCCAGATTTTCGCGAACATAGAATGCATGCAACCTGAGAAAGTATTATCAATAATGTATGCTCATCCTTTAATATAATAAAGGCCCTCTTTTTGCACAGATTGCCTTTCACCTTGCAGGAATACCACTACCTGGCCCAAGGCCTAGCACGCCAAAACCCGGAGGCCAGCTCCATGATGTTAAAATGCGGGGCCCGATTCTCCAGCATTAATAACGTAAGGTTCTTTCTCATCGATAATTAAGGTTTCCCTTGCCCAAACATTTCTTGCCTTGCAAGAGAACCTCCACTAAGTCTTCAAGCCCAGCTCCAGGACATCCAAGCCCGGAGCCAAGCTCTCCGGCCACCAAGTCTTCGAGCCTCTAGGACATCCAAGCCTGGAGCTCAGATCTCTGGTCACCAAGTCTTTGAGCTCAGCTCCAGGACATCCAAGCCTGGAGCCAAGATCTCTGGCCACCAAGTCTTCGAGCCCAGATCCAAGACATCCAGGCCTGGAGCCAAGATCTCCGGCCACCAAGTCTTCGAGCCTAGCTCCAGGACATCCAATCCCAGAGCTCAGATCTCCGGCCATAAAGCATTCGAGCCCAGCTCTAGGACATCCAAGCCTAGAGCTCAGATCTCCGGCCACCAAGTCTTCGAGCCCAGCTCTAAGTCATCCGAGCCCGGAGCCAAGCTCTCTGGCCACCAAGTCTTCGAGCCCAGCTTCAGGACATCCAAGCCCGGAGCTCAGATCTCCGGCCACCAAGTCTTCAAGCCCAACTCCAGGACATCCAAGCCCGGAGCTCAGATCTCCAGCCACCAAGTCTTCGAGCCTAGCTCCAGGACATCCAAGCCCAGAGCTCAGATCTCCGGCCACCAAGTCTTCGAGCCCAACTCCAAGACATCCAAGCCCGGAGCCAAGCTCTCTGGCCACCAAGTCTTCAAGCCCAGCTCCAGGACATCCAAGCCCGGAGCTCAGATCTCCGGCCACCAAGTCTTTGAGCCCAGCTCCAGGACATCCAAGCCCGGAGCTCAGATCTCCGGCCACCAAGTCTTCGAGCCCAGCTCCAGAACATCCAAGCCCGGAGCTCAGATCTCCGACCTCCAAGTCTTCGAGCACAGCTCCAAGACATCCAAGTCCGAAGCTCAGATCTCTGGCCACTAGGTCCTAGAGCCCAGCACCGAGACCTCAAAGCCCGGAGCCAAGCTCTCTAGCCACCAGGTCCCAAAGCCTAGCACCGAGACCTCAAAGCCCGGAACCAAGCTTTCCAGCCACCAGGTCCCAGAGCCCAGTACCGAGACCTCAAAGCTCGGAACCAAGCTTTCAAGCCACCAGGTCCCCAAGCCTCGTGCCGAGACCTCAAAGGCCAGAGCCAAGCTCTCCAGCCACCAGGTCCCAGAGCCCAGCATCGAGACCTCAAAGCCCGAAACCAAGCTTTCCGGCTACCAGGTCCCAGAGCCCAGCACCGAGACCTCAAAGCCTGAAACTAAGCTTTCTGGCCACTAGGTCCTAGAGCCCAGCATCGAGACCTCAAAGCCTGGAACCAAGCTTTCCAGCCACCAGGTCCCAGAGCCCAGCGCTGAGACCTCAAAGACCAGAGCTAAGCTCTCCGGCCACCAAGTCTTCGAGCCCAGCTCCAAGACATCAAAGCCTGGAACCAAGCTATTCGGCCACCAGGTCCTAGAGCCCAGTGCCGAGACCTCAAAGCCCAAAGCTCAGATCTCCGACCACCAAACCTCTGAGCCCAGCTCCGAGACACAAAGACCCGGAGCTCAGATCTTCGGCCACTAAGTCTCTAAGCCCAGCTCCGAGAAGTCGAAGCCCAGAGTTTAGCTCTGTAGCACTGGAGTCCAGGACATTCAGTTACAAGATGGAAACCTCTCTTCTTATCCCATCGCATGTATATATATGTAAAAAAAATAAAAAAAAATAAAAGAAAGAAGAATAAAAGAGAAAGGGAGGGAAAAGAAGAAGAGGTTGAGGCCAGAAGTGCTCAAACCAAAGCAGTTAGGAGAACTCATTCCATTAAAAACCTACTGTTCATTTACAAATGTTCTCGGGCCCCCGACATGCCGGCGACCCGGGCCAATGCTGGAAAACAAGAAAGTAAAGATCTAATCTACTCGAGCAGCCCCATCAGCAGGGCTGTGCAGCAGTGGAGCTCCATCCCTGGTGACTTCAGGCTGCTTAGCTTCGACTTCGGCGATCGTCGGCGGTGAGAGAAGTTCAGGGACGGTGATGAGGGATGGATGAGACATAACCTGATTTATTTGGAAAAGGGAAGAACCCCTAAACAAACTAGGACCGTGGGAGGGCTAAGAAGCCTCCCGGGACTAGGGCGAACTGACACTAAATCCTAAAACAGCTAAACTCTTTTGGTTTTTAATTTTCTTGGTAAAGGTACAATGGGATAGAGGATAGGAAATATGGACACTCTAGGACTGGGGACTCACCTTCACGGAGAGACGTCGCACCTCTAGAGCATCTCACCCACCCCACTACATGTAGCTAGGGCATCCCACCCATCTCACTACATGCGGAGCCTAGGGCATCCCATCCAAATCGCTACCTGGGGTCGTAAAGAAAAATCCCTAAGACCTAGAGGGTGACTCGATGGAAAAGGGGGATAACTAGGGCCTCGCGCCCCTCGACGCTCGCATGGAGCAAAGAAAGTGGGGTCTCACACCCCTCGACACCTGCAGGTGAAGGAAAGATGGGCCTCAGCCCATAATCAGAACCAATGAAAAATCCAAAAATTTCATATCAAACTTATTCATTACAGGGGGAGAGGGGGCCTTTATATAGAAAAACTAAAACCCTCAATTATTTAGCCTACAAGAAACCCAAAAAAGGAAAAATAAATTACATCAAAATCCATGCTACATCAATATTGGTACTGATCCGCTCTAGGAAGCATGTCGACTTGATGATCTACTCTGAAAAGCATGATGCTTGGACAGCTCCAGAAAGTGTGTGGAACATCTCTTGCGGATGTGCACAGAGGAAGGAAATCACCTCCGGCGGCAACCGGCAGAGGTGCGGCGACCTGAAGCAGGTGGTGGACAAGGCCGGCGGACGGCGAGCGGCGGACGGCCGGTGGATGGCGAGCGGCGGATGGCCAACGGTGGTTGCAAGCGGGGCGGCGGCACGGAAATGTCATGGCATGCCCAAGGCATGCCATTTGGTCTCCCACGGTCGTGGGGGACCTCCTGGGCACTGGCGTGGCCTCCAACGGCCAAGCGGGCGGTGGATCGATGGCGGGTGGGGTAGGCGGATTGACGGCGGGCAGGGCAGGCGAGTGACGGTGGCAGGCAGCAGTGGCGGGTGGCGGTGCAGGGGCGGCACGGCACACACGGCCATGCTGTTTGGGCTTCCCACGGGCATGGGGCCCAAGGGTGCCAGCGGGGACTCTGGCAATCAGGCGTGGGCCGGCTGGCCGCCGGCAGCAGGCGACGGTGGCAGACGGATGGCTCTACGTCCGTTCATCTTCCCACGGCGTTGGGTGGCCGGCGACCGGCTTTTTCGGCGAGGGCGGGGCCAGCGAGCACCGATGGCGGTCCGACGAGGGTGGCCGAGGGTCGGGCAGCCCGGATCTAGAGGCAGCGGGGTGGTGGGCTAGGGTTTTTGATGACCCCTAAAGTGATTTTGATGATAACAAAACATTGGAGCATACATTTGGTTATCTAACAACTCTTCAAATAGTTGACAAGTTTTTGTAGGAAGACTACATTGACATACTTTCTAAACCCTACAATCTTTATTGTTGTGTTGAGTTGTAAAGTGATTAGAATCTTGTAAAGAAGAACCCAACAAAAATTTTCCTACTTAAATCAAAGATAAAGGGTTACTTCTAATAGTTTTCAAGATTCAATTTTTCTTGATTTCATTGTAAGAAGACCTTGTGGAAGTCTTCAAAGCTTGGCATAAGAGTTCTGGAGAATTGAATTTGGTCTGGCTGAAGAACCAATCTCGAGCCGACTGGATGGAGGAACCAACTGACTCTGGCACTGGCACAAGAAAGAAGTTCTTTGGCACACAGATCCAGCTGACTGGCACCAAGGCCCAGCCGACTCATCCAGAACTTGGTTGAGAATGTTCTGAGAATCTCAGGGATCCGAGCCGACTGGATTTCAGCCTAGCCAACTCATCCAGAGTGAACCATTTTCTCAACTGTGGAACCTAGCCGACTGGTATTCGACTCAGCCGACTCGAACTTGATCCAAGCTGACTCGAAGAATGACCGAGCCGATTGGAATGACGGGGTCACCTCCAACGGCTAGTTCCAGTTTTCTGTTTTTGAAATCTAAAAGTGCTCCAACGGTAACTTGTCACTTCCCAACGGTCTACAACGTTCAAAATCAAGGGAAGGCAGTTGAAGTCTCTATAAATGAGGTATGAGAACATCCTTGGAGAGACTAATGAGTTATTGAACATTTATTGAATACTTATTGAAGTAAGAAGAGAGAGCACTTAAGCTTTGAAGTCAGCTTTCAAGCCTTCACCAACTCTTATCAGAAGCTTGAAGCATCTTTTGAGGAAAGCAAGGAAGCCATTAAAGTGCATTGAAGAGCATTCAATAGAGCTTCACTAGAGCTACATTGGCAACCACCAGACAACTGAGTTTGTCATTTCAGTTGCTTTTTATTCTACTCTTAGATTATTTGGGTTATTGGTGAGCCTGGTTGTAAAAACCAAATAGGTTTCTTTGGTGAGCCTTTCAAAACCAAAGTGTAGAGGTTTCTTTGGTGAGCCTTCTTAAAACCAAAGTGTAGAGGTTCTAGGTGAGCCTGTGAAAACCTAGTGTGGGTTTTTTTGGTGAGCCCGGTTTAAAAACCAAAGTGTAGAGGTTGGGATTGTGATCCTGTAAAACAATCCGATTATATTCCGATTTGGGGGATATAATGGAAATCTCTAGTGGTGAACTTGGGTAGTGGACGTAGGAGCTAGGTTGCTTCGAACCACTCTAAATTTGCCTTGTTTGTGTTGTAATTTATTTACTTTCAGCTTCCGCACTTATTTATGATTAACACATCACTAAACCACCCAAAGGAATTACTTGTGCACATATTTGCAAGAAATTTTGTAATTCCCAATTCACCCCCCTCTTGGGAAAAGCCACCTGGGCAACAGTTTTGAAATTTTTTTAAAACACGCGAGAAAGATGGATGAAGATGGAGTAAAACTGGGATAAAGCAGAAATAAGTTGGGGATAAAGCTGGGATAGTGGGGATAGGTGGAATAGCAGGAATAGGAAAAATAAAAAAAATGTGAGAAAAATAAGAAAAAATGGAAAAATACCCGGACCTGCCCTGGATCCCCATCACTTTCCATGGCCTTGGGCGGCGAGCGACCGGCTTTTTCGGCGAGGGTGGGGCCAGCTAGCACTGGCGGCGGTCCGGCGAGGGTGGTCGGGGGTCGGGCAGCTCGGATCTGGGGGCAGCGGGGCGATGGGCTAGGGTTTTGAAATTTTTTTAAAACACAGGAGAAAGATGGATGAAGATGGAATAAAACTGGGATAAAGCAGGAATAAGTTGGGGATAAAGCTAGGATAGTGAGGATATGTGGAATAGCGAGAATAGGAAAAAAGAAATATGAGAAAAATAAAAAAAAATGAAAAAAATACCCGGACCTGCCCTGGATCCCTATCAGACAGTGGTTGATCCCTCTACATCATCCGGCTCCATGCCCGGAGCTCAAGGAAATATGAGCCGACTGCGGCCTTCGTTAGGGACAAACCCTCGATTCGATCATGGAGGTACATAAAACCCTTGAAGAAGGAGTCCAATGCCGTCTGATAGAATTCGATGGCAAACTCCTCCAAGATCTTATACCTTTCCATGGCCCCTTCTGCCTCCTTCCTCGCCTCGGTGGCTTGTTCCCTTGCCGCCTCTGCCGACTTGGTCACCTCTGCTGCCTCCCTCTCGGCCATGGCCAGCTTCTTCTTCGCTGCATCCAGCTTAGCCTGAAGGGACTGGGCGATCCCCTTCTGCCAGACTGCCTCGGTGTTAAATGAGCTCAACCTCTTCTTGGTGGCCGCAAGCTCCTCGGCCTTGCTCTTCGACCGGCTCTGCTCCCAATCGAGCTCTTCCTGAAGCTCCCTCAAGTGCCTCTCAGCACCGATGAGCCCCCTTTCGAGCTCCTCGTTCTTCAGACCGAGCTCTTGGGAGACCTCAGACATCTCCTTCAACTCAGCCTTCAAAGCCTCGACCTCGGCTGCACGTTGCTTGTCGTTCCTCAACCAGTTCTGGCAGCAGTCCCTGATAAGGAGCGTCTCGGCCCCGACCTGCACCAAACAAGATGTCAAGAGGAGAAGGAGAAAAGAAGGGGATCTTTAGAAGATTAAACCTACTTACCGTGAAGAGTAGGGGGAAGATGCTGCTGATCGCGTCCCCCAATACCTTCCCAGCCATCTCCCGCCGGTCACATGCTTGGATGGAGAAGTCCATCATATGCTCGGCTAGTTTTCGATCTCAGAGCAGTGACACGTCGGGACCCATTCTGAATGGGATCCGATGATAGTCTTTTTCTCTCCTACACACCCCCGAGGCAGAGTCACCCGTTCCGCCGCCAGCAAAGGCCTCGGGGGCTGGTTGGGAGCCCGGTTCCTCCCCCAATGGCACCACCGGTGCAGGATCCGCTCCTTCCCGTGCCTCCTCCTCGATGAAAAACCAGCTCTAGAGGAGGGGGCGACATGACTGCGGTAGCTACTGCGGTGGCCCTAGCCCGAACGACCACCTTGGGCTCCGGGATCGGGGACGGCTCTCGTCGCCTCGACCGCTCTACCACAGGCTCGGTCACCCTCCACTCTAGCTCAGGTGCAGCAGCCACTACTCCCCTTGCCTATGTGGGAGCAGCCTCAAACCCTCACCTCCTCGGCTTGATCTACTCGATGGGGGCGTTCGCTGATGCGCCCTCACCACGAGGCCTCTTTGGAGAAGGTTCCTCTGCCAATCCCGTCGGAGGCCTCTTCTGAGTGATTGAGAGCAGATCTTCCATAGAGAACCTCATACCTGCATGTAGAAGACAAAGATGCTATCAGAAAAGACAAGTTAAAAGGAGCAGAAAAGGACTTGAGCCGAACTCACCCAACTCTCCTGTTGGGCCGACCCTGGCCTCGGCAAGGTTCTGCTCTGATAACAAAACCTTGAGAGAGGAAATCTGTGCAGTTCGGAGAAGCTCATAAATGTCCTTGTCGGCTGCCTCGACTGTAGAATTTTTATTGGAAGACTGATCTGGGTCGCTCCACACCCAGTCGATCCCCTCTACTGAGGCAAAGAAGAACTTGCTCTTCCATCCTTTGATGGAAGAGGGAAGTTCAAATCTGATACCCCTCGGATGATAAGAGAGGGACCACCACCCATCTTCGATGGGGTGGCACTTCAGAGTGAAGAAGGCTCTGAAGAGGGAAAAATGGGCAACGATCCCGTGAAAGTGGCAGAGTACAATGAAGCAGAAAATAGTCCTTATGGCATTGGGGACTAACTGAGCATGAATCAAGCGGTAGTTGCTCAACATAGACAAAAAGAAAGGATGAAAAGGGAAGCGGAGCCCTCCTGAGAAGGTCTCCTCAAAGAAAGCAATTCGGCCCGGGCTACTGGAAGTGACCCAGTCCCCTGGTCGAGGGATTAAAAGCTAGACAAAGTACGGGATGCCATACACATCCCGGATGGTCCCTAATTCCTCAACAGAGATTGTCGAAGCGATCTCGTCGGGACCTGTTGATCGGACACGCTCGGAGACGGGTTCAGATGGGGGAGGAGGATGAGAAGGACAGGAAGGGTGAAGACCAGGCTCCTTAATGACTATACCACCAGGGCAACGCCTCCCCCTAAGTTCGAAGCGCATCCCATCTCCCTCCTCATCGGAAGAAGAAGATGATGGTGGCCTCGACCTAAAAGGCCCGGCTTCACCTTGATTGGTCGAAGGACAAAAACTCAGCCTAAAACGGGACATGAAGAAGTTCAAAGGAAGAAGAAGGGGAAAGCAGGTGAAGGTCCTGAGGCCTATCTAGCCCTAAGAAGATCGAGGGAAGAGGAAGGAGACCCTACTCAACCTAGGCGAGGAGAAAGAGGACTGACCTGCTGAGAGCTTTGGATGGACAAGAATGGTCGGATGGATGAAAGAGGAGCTTCGGTACAGTGGTGGGCATGAAAGATTTGAAAGAAGACATATTTCGAGAAAGATAACCTTTCCTTTTGAAATGATCAGTGCCCGATTGTACCGTTACAAGTCTCCACCATCGAATCTATGCCATGCATCACTCATCGACAGGGCTAACATCTGGCTTTGATTGCAACCACTCTGAATTCTACATCCACAATAACTGCTCCTCGGACGTGTCCACGTGGCTCCTCCGGGTAGGCTGAAGAAGCCGCTTCCTAAGACACCGCTGATCGCGATCATCATTGCACCGGATCCCTACCTTTCCATGTTAGCAGTGCATGTACTCCCTTCTCCTTGAGCACCCCATGCTGACGGGACTTACGAGTGGGGGGCAAATGATATGGCTGGAAGCTGACGTGCTGACATGTAATCCCTGTCAAATGCCATTTCAGAAAGTCTGCCATGATGGATACCCCATCTCGAACTCCTTTGGCTGGGCAGAGCTCCCCTAGATCAACGATGTGGCCCATCAAAGTCGAGCTCCGTCCTCCACCAGGTCGGCACCCGCAAGCTCGGGATGCCTAGGTCAGAGCCGAGCAACCTCCTTCACCAAATCGAGCCCTTCCGAGGCTGAGCCCCCTGAGCTGGAGTCGAGCTCAGTCCTCCTCCACTAGGTCGAGCCCCTCCGAGGTTGAGCTCTCTGGGCTGGGGTCACGTGCTGACTTCCTCCACCGGATCAAGCCCCTCAGCGGCTGAGACCCCTGGATCAGAGTCAAGCTCAGCCCTCATCCGCCAGGTCAAGCCCCTCTGAGGTCCAGCCCTCTGGGCAGGAGTCGAGACCTCCTTCGCCGGGTCAACCCCCTCCGAGGTCGAGCCCCCTGAGCCGGAGTCGAGCTCAGCCCTCCTCCGCTAGGTCAAGCCCTTCGGAGGTCGAGCCTCCTGGATCGGAGCCGAGTCCATGGTCTCTAGTATGGCAACTAGCTCGGACGACACCGCCGGCCAACAAGGAGGCGGAGCCACCTCCCCAAGACATCGACGAGCAGCCCAGAGGCCACGAAGAAGCACCTGTCAAGCCATGATGGTTGTCTGCGACCACTGCTTACACCAAAAAGGAAAGAAGCCCCCCTGACCAAGGTGCTGCGCTCTCCACCAACTACCTGCACCGCCTGAAGAAAAAGTCAACCAGGAGATTTGAATCCCGGGGGTGACGGCCCCCCGATGGGGCACTGCAACGCTTCCCGGAATGGGGCGACCGGAAGGAATGTCAGAGCACATGATAGTCTCCCTTATCACGAATTGGGAAAGACATCTCATCCATGGCACGGAACACCGCTGCACACGCCTGACAGCCTGGAAAAGATCCCAAGGTAGGTGCTCAACGGTCACCTGGACTTAAAAGAACATTGGATACCCCCAGAGAAGGGGAGGTATGCAAGTGCAAACTCAGCCACAGAACATCATCCAAGTGAGTAAGGGAGAAGAAGCCTCATAGAAAGGCCAGCCCACCTCGGCTATCACCTCTCCCGGCACACTCGCACTTCATTCTCATACCATTCACTCCTCCTAGCATGGAGTCCATCAAGAGGGGCTCGACTAGGAGGATCTGTTCTCCTGGGTCATCACTGACTTGAGCGTCAGAGTACCTCCACCGGAATCTTCGGCCCGGATCACTAACTCCTGTTTTGCAGGTCCTGAAGCACAGGCCAACCCCGAGAGGACAAAAGGGGCGATCTAACATCGACAGCAACTATTGGCCACGATGATTTTGGTGGCAACACTACCTATTTGGTTTCTTTCCCCTTTTAAACCAAACCCTATTTGTTTTTTTCAAATCATTGTCGATTTAAATTAAAACTAAGCTCTAGTTTCTCTATCTTTAGATCAATTTCCTAGCCGAACCCCCTATTTTTTTTTTCTTTCCCAAATTTCTTCTCTTGTCTTCTCCTCTTTTTGACTATTCCATGTTCTATCCTCTACCTTTTTTCTTCCCTCAACTGGTAGTAATGGCACCTAGGAAGTAGTTGGCATCTAAAAGAAAATTCAGTCAGAGCCTAGTAGAAAGAAGAACCAAGGCTCAGAATGACAGTGGATAGATTGGTAGTACAGCAGCCCCTGGTTCACCTTCTGTAGAGAGGATGTCTGGGAAGGTGGTGGCAGCAGACAGACGAGTGGATCTTGACTTTTTTGACAGGCAGCACTTTCAGATTAGACAGACTCTTTGCTCGGTTGATCCCCTTCTGTGCCATGCAGGAAAAGTATTATCCACATTTAGTGCGCAGATTTTATGGGAGTCTTGATTGCCAGTCTTGATTGCCATCGATTGCTTTGGAGTACAATTATTAGAGGCATCAAGATCCCACTTTCAGAGGAGGTACTAAGTCATGTCTGAGAGATCCCACACCATGGGATTGCTATTCTTGTTGTTGAGGATCGCGAGGAGGCATTTAGATGCATCTTGGAGTGCGAGGATGTTCGCAGCGTGGCTACAGTCATCGTGAACTAGTTGTTAGTGGAGATGCATCTGCTTCATCATATCACTGCCCAGATCCTTCTATCAAAGATCGGGAGGTTTGATTTTATCACAGAGCATGAGCTGATGGTGATGACTTGCTTGACTCAGAGGATGCAGATCGATCTTCCTTCACTGATTCTAGTCCAGATGAGAGACGCCGCCACACAGAGGAGGCATTGCTTACCATATAGTATGGCGCTCACATGTCTATTCCGTGCTTACAGTATTCCTTTGGAGGGGGAGACCTCCAAGGATATCCTTCATATGGATGTTTATGATGAGCGTTCACTCCACCATATGGGGCACATATTGGTTTCTGGTTGCTGGGTATGTAGAGAGTCTGGCCAGGAGCTAGATGAGGAGGACGAGAACAGAGAGGCTGAGGCAGGGCCATCAGGGCCTATAGTTACACCTCCTCATTCAGCAGCAGCTACCAGTGAGCCAGTCACTCCAGTTCCAGCTCCAGCCACTTCACCAGCCGATGCTTCTCCCTCTATTGTTGGTTCATCTTTTGATGAGCTTGTCAGACAGTAGTTTACTGACATCAGGAGTGAGATAGTAGGATTGGATGTCCGTACTACTCAGTTGCGTATTGAGATAGAGGGCCTTAGAGCCCATACTGCTATGGAGCACACTAAGATGCGTAGGACCATGAAGGCCAGATTTTCACGCATTGAGGACCTGTTGAGATCCCTCCTACCTCCTCCAGTAGCACCTGTAGCTCCACCTCCTGATGATGATGATGATGATGATGATGGTGACCATCAGGATGGACACGATGATATAGTTGGTGGTGGTGATCGAGATGTTGGTGATGATGACAGAGGCACTGATAGTGACAGTGATGCTGGTGCAGATGGCTATGAGATGGTCAGCCGAGAGACACAGATGCCTGCTTTTCCACCTGCTGATCCTGCTGACTCACCGATCTCCACTACTCCAGTTCTCATCATACCTGCTGAGGCTCTTCCACCGCCTTCTACACGATCATCTAGGGTTGTACCCCATATAGGACCTTCCACTAGAACTAGGAGTCATAGTATCTTGAAGACCCCTAAGGCTCTAGCTCATAGGTCCTGGATTACTGGTCCCATATCATTTGAGATTCCATCTGATGAGGAGTAGCCTCACAGATGTTTACCTAGTTGCTTGTTACTTTTATATCTAGCTGTTGTATTAGCTTACATGCTTATATCACTGTACTTATTTGCTTTATTTATCTTGTATCATGTTGCTGTATCATTAATAGCACTTTTTGTAACTGAAAACTTGATTATATATATATATATGTTTCAGTTTATGATCACTCTTGTATCAATTACGTGTTATATTGAACTTTGTATTTACTCTGATCCTCCCTACTATATGCATTTGCTCTGATACTAGTTGGATTTCTTGATACCCTAATCTCATTTTCAGCTCTGATACCAACTTTATCATGGCCTAATGCATTGATTCAGGGGGAGTTTACTCCCTTTTATGTTGAATGTTGACAAAAAGGGGGAGTAGATCTTATTTACAAGCATTCTCTTCAATTTTTTGAAATGACTCATACCTTAACTCCCTTAGGGGGAGAGATCGTTGATTTCAATACCTATTTGGCACATCTCCTCCATTGAATTGCATTGTATAAGTTTCAAGTTCATACTTATGGGATACAATGTCAAAATTGAATTTAAATGCTTATTTTACTCAAGGTTTTGTCATCATCAAAAAGGGAAAGATTGTTGGCTTTACACCATGATTTTGATGATTAACAAAATGTTGAGTACATATTTTATACTTATGATTAATTGTAGTTATGAGTTTTCAGGTTTCAAGCACCTCAAATTCTCAACACTAGTGTATCATGGCACGCATTGGAAGCAAAGCATTTTTCATGATTTGAGAAGTCTTCTCCATTGAAAAAGGCTACAAATGGGTTCAATTATTGGTTATATATGTTGCAATTAAGTTCCATTGAAAATCTTTATGTTTTTGGCATGTTTGGCACTTGTTTTTGAAAATTGTAGAACCAAGTGTCGACACTTGGGAGCCCAAGTGTCGACACTTCAGCATTTGGTACATAGAATTTTCCATTGGCACGCCAAGTGTCGACACCCAGAACTCAAGTTTCGACACCTGAAACTCAAGTATCGATACTTAGGATCACAAGTATCGACTCAAGGCCTAAGACTTTTTGAAAATACAGAACATGCCTCTAGAGAATTTATGTCAAGTGTCGACACTTGAAAGTTCAAGTATCGATACCTAGAAATTAAGTGTCGACACCTGACAGCCAAGTGTTGACACTCGGATTCTGACAGCTTCAACGGATCTATTTTCTGACAACCTGAATTGATGTTTTTAGCTCCTAACAGCTAGTTTTTGATCCCTAACGATCTTAAACAGTTTTGTAGATATTTTTCATGTATTTAAGCTTCACCAAACTCATTCATGAAGTAAGAGAACAAAGAGAAGCAAGAAAATATCCAAAAGTTAAAGACATTCTTTAAGAACTCCACTTCCAAAAGCTAAAAAGGAGAGATTCCACTGAAAAAGCCTACATTCCTTTCATTTCATCTTTCCAAAAGTGTTCTTGAGAAGATTCCAAGTCAAGTCACACCAAGCAATCATCAAGAGCTTCAAAGATTCCTCATTCTACTCTAGAAGATAGTTTGCTTGTGTTTAAATTCTTGTATTCTGAATTTATTATTATTTGACCTAGCTTTCAAGGATATTGAAAGTAGGTTGTAAGGTTGTTGGTGAGCCAATGGAACAAAATCAATTAGGGTTTTACTTGTATGCCCGAAGCCAAAACAAGTTGTAAGGTTTGTTGGTAAGCCTAGGTGACAAAACCGACTTAGGTTTTGACTTGTGAGCCTTGGAAAATAAGTCGGCTGTAATCTTTGAAGAGATTATAGTGAAAATTCCCAAAGGAAGCTTGAAGAGTGGATGTAGGTGCTTGGAGTGCACTGAACCACTATAAAACTTGGTGTTTGTATGTGATTGTCTCTCTTTATTTACATGCACTTTATTTTCTGCACTCTATTTACTATTTTTCGCTGCATATACTTTAGTGCATTAATCACATTATTCATAAATACTACAAGGCCTGCATATTATTGTTTTAATTTTTGAAAGACCCAATTCACCCCCCCTCCTGGGCTTCATTTTTGTGCAACATCTCCCTAGGGAAAGACCCAACAAAAATGATATAAATTGGGACCCTCCTAGTAGAAGAAGAGATAAACTGACTACTTGACTTCTCGCAGGCCAATTCCAACGTGTTTGCCTAGATAGCATCGGACATGCTAGGGATCTCCTCAAAGTGATTATACATAAGCTGAACATTGACCCCAAATACAGGCCGGTCCATCAAAAAAAAGGAGAAGCTTCATGCTTGAGAGATAGAAAGCCATAGACGAGGAGGTCGGGAAGCTCCTTGCTATAGGATTTATTCAGGAAGTTCACTATCCCTATTGGCTCGCGAATGTAGTCATGGTTAGAAAGGCTAATGAAAAGTGGAGGATCTATGTCGACTAAATGAACCTCAATCAAACGTGCCCAAAGAATAGTTTTCCACTATCCAAAATTGATTAGCACATCGATGCGACATCTGGATATAGATTGCTCAGCTTCATGGATGCTTTCTCGAGGTACAACTAGATCTATAAGAATCTAGAGTACGACGAACATACTGCATTTGTCATAGACAAGGGTATAAACTATTATAAAGTGATGCCCTTTGGTCTAAAAAATATGGGTGTGATCTACCAACGCCTGGTCAACTAAGTCCTCAAAGATCAGATAGGTTGCAATATGCAAGTCTATATATCGCATTCTTGTTAAAAGCAAAGAAAAAGCCGACCACATCACTGAGCTAGGAGAAACCTTCGACAACCTCTACCTTCACCAAATGAAATAGAATCCTGTCAAGTGTGCGTTTGACATCATGGCAGGGAAGTTCCTCGATTTCATGGTCACCCGACATAGATCGAAGCAAATCCTAAGAAGACCAGGAGATAATCAACATGAGGCATCCAACTTCCAAAGAGGTCTAGGAACTAACTAGCCGAGTGGCTACCATCAACCGCTTCATCTCTGGCTTAGTTGAGCATTGTCTACCATTCTCCAAGGTACTACACAAAATACATAATTTTACCTGGATGGAGGAGTGCCGAAAAGCCTTCAAGGAGCTAAAGAAATTCCTCACTTCATCCCCTTACTATCCAAACCTGAAGTCGAAGAGGAGCTCTTCTTGTACCTTATCATTTCCTCGAAAGTGGTCAGTTTGGTGCTTGTCCATATCGATAAAGATGACACCCAAAAGCTAATTTATTATATTAGCAAGGTGCTACACAATGTGAAGACTAGGTACACCTGATCCAAAAAGATTATTTTTATACTATCTCTGCTCAGAATCTTCGGCTATATTTCCAAGCTCACCCAATCATCATTCTCATTGATCAACCTTTGAGGGTCATGCTGAGCTAGCCAGACATCTCGTGGTTCTTGACAAAGTGGGTAATAAAGCTTAGCAAAATTTGACATCTTGTATCACTCGAGATCATCTTAGAAGGTACAATCTTAGCAGACTTCCTAGTATAATGCACATAGGTAGACAATGAGCCCATAGAGACATCAGCAGTGCCGTCAACACCGCCATTCCATAAGGGGACCACTTGGATCCTCCACGTATATGGTGTGTCCAACTCAACAAGGAGCGGAGCTAACCTCATCTTGATAAATTTGGATGGGATAGTGCCAAGTATGCACTGCACTTTTTATTCGAGTTAACTAACAACCAGTCTGAGTATGAAGCACTTCTGACAGGGCTAAAATTGTCCCACCAACTTGGGATGGAAAGGCTAAAGTTTTCATTGACCCATAGCTCATGGTTGGCCATTTGGCCAGTGAATTCAAAGCTCGAGTCCCATGATGGTGAAGCACTTGGACAAGGTATGAGCCTATACGATGGGTTTCCGATATTTCAATATTTTCCACATTCCTTGGGAGAAAAATGCTCATGTCGATAACCTCTCTCGACTTGGACCTTGATCAATTCAGGTGGACATTTATCAATTACCTAGGGGCACCTAGCATCATCGCGACTAAAGAAATCGAATAAGTCATCTATGAGCCGAGCTGGATGGACCCCTATATCAAGTATATACCTGACGGAATCCTATCCAATGTTCACACGAAGGCTGGCCTCCTAAAGTAGAAGGTCTCTCAATTCATACTTTTGAATGGGCAGCTCTATAGGAAGTCCTACTTGTACCTATTATTGAAGTGCTTAAGACCCTTGGAAGCCAACTATGTCCTCCAGGAGATCCATAAAGGCATCTGTGAAAATCACCTGGGGAGCAGGTCCTTAGCTTACAAAGCACTCATATAGGGTTACTACTGGGATACCATGTGGGAAGATGCAATGAGCTTGTATGAAAGTACGATTGATGTCAATAGCATGCCCACATCCAGCGATAACCAGCCACCTTGTTATCCCAACTTTCTTCTCCCTGGCTATTTGCCTAGTGGGGATGGACATACTCGGGCCATTCCTGCTAGCATCTGGCTAGCGAAATATTTGCTCATCGCTATTGATTACTTCACCAAGTGGGTGTAGGTAGAATTCTTGATGCACATAATGGAAAGCAAGGTCAAATCCTTCTTTTGGAAGTCCATCATTTGCTAATTTAGTCTCCCCCGCATCATCATCTTGGATAATGGCCGGCAGTTCAATAACCAGGTGTTCAGAGAGTTCTGTGCTGATTTACACATTTGTCACCAATTCACATCTATGAACCACCTACAAACCAATGAGGAAGTCTAGATGATGAATCAGATGATTCTTCAGGGCCTTCGAACCAGGTTAGACAAGATTAAAGGCAAGTGGATGGAGGAACTTCCTAGCATGTTGTAGGCATACCATACTATGCCCCGAGCTTTAACTAATGAGACACCATTCAACCTGGTCTTCGATGTCGAAGTAGTGATACTAGTTGAGATTGGCCTTTCAACCCTACAGACAGAACATTTTGATGAGTTGACTAATCCAACATGCTTACTCCTCAACCTTGACCTGCTATATGAGATCAAAGATAAAGCCCACCTCTGTATAGTAGTATACGAGCAATGGGTAGCCCGGTATTATAATCGTGGGCATAGTCCAAGTCTTTTCACTTAGGAGATCTCATCCTGTATTGATCAAAAGTGTCTAGGCCTGCTGAGCAAGATAAGCTATCCTCGAATTTGAAAGGGCCTTATCATGTGGTCGAGGCATTGCAAAATGGAGCATATCGGATTGCCAAGATTGATGGAATCCAAATCCCTCTGACATGGAACGGCGAGAACCTATAGATTGTTATCACTGACATGTGTTCCTTATTAAAGAATAAGATGGAGTCTTTTCTTATAGAAGTTTCTAGCTTTTCTTCCCATAAGGGAACCTATCTACTTGACCGGAAGTCGGGTGAAGTTCGATGAATCGCTCTGCAGCACCATCTTCTCAAATAGATTGCTCCACAGCACCATCACCTAACCACTTGATCGGAAGTCAGGTGAAGTCTAATGGATCACTCCGTAGCACCATCTTCTCAAACAAATTGCTCCATAGTACCATCAATTATCCATCCAACCAAAAGTCGAGTGAAGTCCAATGGATCACTCCGTAGCACCATCTTCTCAGATGGGTCACTCCATAATACTATCACCTATCCGCCCGACCAGAAGTCAGGTGAAGTCCAATGGACACTCCGTAGCACCATCTTCTCAAACAGGTCGCTCCACAACATCATCACCTATTTGCCTGACCAGAATTTGGGTGAAGTCTTATGGGTTGCTCCACAACAACATCAATATCCACCCGACCAGAAGTCAGGTGGAGTTTGAAGATCACTTTGCAACACCGTCTTTGGTGCAGGCACCAGACTCAGAAAAAGACTTCAGGGCTCCATCTAGGTCTCTAATTGACCTTGCCCGAAGAATTAGGGTTTTCTAGTTTTGTAATAAGGGTTGACTTGGTCAACTCAATTTTAATCTTAAGTCTGTTTTTCCCTACAATTTAAATTTTGTTGAGTCATGTTGACTCAGTACAAGTCCTAGTAGTGGTCTAGGTCTTCTCCAGGTTGGTGCCATTCCCTATGCCATAGGGTGCCACATTTTTTCCTTCCATGGTCCAGCTACAAGTGGGTGACACACTCCCTGCCACATCTCCATCCAGTGTCTTTGGTCCCCACACCATAAGAAGTAAGTTCCCCTTTTTTTTTGCACCACTTGGGAGAGAAATCCATCAAGATACCTCAATCCAAGGAGGAGCCAACTTCTTTCCAGATAAACCCAAGCCAAGATGGCAAGAATTTTTCTTGAAGAGAGGATCAAGGAGGTGCCCCACAATGTTCCATAAAAATCTAAGTTATAAAAGGGAAGAGAGCATGTCTTGGGGAGAAAATCAAGGAGGCACTCAAAAGATTCCTAAAGTGCCAAAGCCATGAAAAGAAGAAGCCTAAACTTGTGGAGCAAGACTAGGAGGTGTCCAAAAGAGCCAAACCATGAAGGAAAAATCCTTGATTCATGGAGAGATACTAGGAGACACCCCCATAACCTGCCATTTGGAGCTGATTTTCAAGTTTTCTTGGAGTTTTTGGGCTGCTCACTCATGGAAGGAGTCTTGGTTGGCCAAGGGAAGATAATTTGATGCCTAAAATGTAGATTAGTCCTATTAGTCCCACATGGGAACTTGTATGGTTTTGATTTTTCTTATAGGTCTATATATTAGACCCCTTTTATAACTTGAACTTATCTTATGAATGAAATCCCTTATTTTTGAGCAAAGTCTTGTTCTTCCATACTTATTCTGAGTGTTGAGCTCCGTGAGGGAGTAAATCCGGGTTCCCTAGGAACCTTGAGGAGGTGTGAGATCTCCAACCCCAAAACCCTAGCTTAGTCCATCCATCTCTACTCCACCACCACCAAACCCTAGCCTCTACACCATCTCCAAGGTTCTTCTTCCAAAGGGTGGCCGACCACCAGGACCCCAGTCCAGCCATCTTCAAGTCAGCTACCACTGCTTCAGAGTCCATCCAGCAGATCCAGGAGAAGAAGTCCCAAATCCGCAGCCTAGGAGTTCCAGATCAGCTGAAGACCTTCAGATCCCATCCTTTCTTCTACTCTGGTAACTCTCTTCCCTGAGTCTCTTGTTCCTAACCTTGTTCTTCTTCTCTCCAGGATCCAGGGTTCAAGAAGAGGCCAACTTTACCAAGGACCATTATCGGAGGATCCATTGCGAAGATACCTTGACTCCTGGGATCCAATAATCTACTCGAGAGAGTCTTTTTTTCACCAAATGGAGAGATATCACTGCTAGGTAACAAGAACCTTCCCTTCTCACTTTGTCTATTTCATTGAAACTCAGAGCAAACCCTAGATCTGGGGGTTTCTTAATCCCCAGCGATCCTACTTCTGAGTTACTCTGATAATCCACTCCTTTTAATTATGCTTTCTGTCATTTCTTAGTTTCTTTCAACATTAGTTTATCTTTCCTTTGAGTCAAAGCCGACTTCTGAAAATATATCTAAAAAAAAAATATATTAATTTTAATTTGCTTTCATATTCCACATATCCGTTCTGCATCATTTTGGTATTAGAGCTTTCGTTATGCATCATTTTGGTATTAGAGCTTTCGGTCTGCATCATTTTGGTATCAGAGCTCTGTCTAGGGTTCTTGCTTGTTTGATTATTTTTTTTGTTCCTTTTTACTTTTGCTGCCTGGAGTAGACTCCCCTGGCTGTCCGGTCCTAGGAACAAGTGAGACGCAAGCCTCCTCCTCCCATTCCACGGGGGTTCCTAGGGCATGTAGGGGTGCCGCTGGGTTATAACTTGTAGGCAGAGATTGTAAACGGGACACGTGTTCTGTTTTCTGCCAGTAACTATCCTGTTATTTGAATTGTTTCTTCCTGAAAAAAATTTTAAATTAAGTAATTCTTATTTTGCTGGAACCAGTATAATTGAAAGTAATTTACATAAAATTTTCATGATTTATTAATTTCTGTAGATTTTCTGAGATCAATTTTACTGATGTTCTGCTTTTATTTTTTGCAAGCTATTTTTTTTATTTGAGTGTGAATAAATTAAATCTATCTTAAGGGCACCGAAGTTGCAACATAAGGGGAGGATTGAGACCCTCTCCTTAGCCCAAAACCACCTCCCGTGCATTCGAACCTAAGCCTTTAATCTTAAAATTAATTAGACCTAATTTGCCCTAGTGGGCTAGGGACACCAACTGGTCGGGTCTAGGCTAGTGTTGAGTCAGTTTGTCTAGTTACTTTGTGTGTGCTTTGTACTCAGTGTCTAGAATGGTGGTTCAGGGATTCTATCTCGAAGGGCTTGTGTGCTGGTCCGCCTACTTGGCCAATCACTGATTGGTGTTTAGGATTGGCATTTAGGGACCTAACACTTCCCTTACACCTGCCTGGCTGAGTCCCGAGTTACTACAGGCTAGCTTGCCACTCTGATTGGGCATCTAGTTTGGGCTCTAGGTCTAGTTAGCCCGTAGTCATTTCAGTCGAGTCTCATTTGGTGTGCTTGCTTGCATCATCATATCCACCCGGAACGGAGTACCCTACCAACCTGGTCAAACCCAACCTGATTTAGAGGCCATGATTAGAACTCTTACCGAAAGTATGACCAAATTGAGTCAGGATATGAATGAGGATTTTGCCCAGTTTAGAGACCGAGCCCAGGGACTTGAGAAACGTAGACATCAAAATTGGACCCCTGATCCAAAATTTAATAGGCCCCAACCTCACCCATGCCAGGAGCCTAGGAGGACCTTATACCGTGATCCCTAGCATAACCCTAGGAGCCTATACCCATACTTGGTTGACTCAGAGAAGGGAACCGTTAGGAACACCGAACCTTATGCACCCACTTTTGATGGAAGACAAGAGACATATATTAAGTGGGAAGAACAAATGGATCGGTATTTTGAGTGCACTAACATATCGGAATTAGGACAAGTTAGGTTGGCCAAAACCAAGTTCACCAAACATGCTAGGTCGCATTGGTATGCTATTGAGCGTGAGTGTTATCAAAGAAAAGAGGAAATATATACTTGGAGAGATATGAGAAGTAAGTTGAGAGATAGGTACCTAGGTAGATCCTGTGAGAAAAGACTTTTAGACCAATGGTACCAATTGCGATAAGGTAATAGGCATGTGTCTAAATATATCGAGGACTTCCAGTGGTATGACATGAAATGCAATACCATTGAGACCGAAGCTCAGATCACATCGAGGTTTAGGGTTGGGTTACACCCAGACATTTATAGGAAGCTATGCCTTGAAAAGACCAATAAGTTAGATCGAGCCTACCAAGAAGCCTAAGACTATGAGTGGTCTTTAAGATATAACCAATCAAGTACTTTGGACTTAAAGCCAACCTCTACCAACTTGAGTCAAGTTCCGATTGATCCGACACCCGTAGTGAACCAGACTTTTGTTTGTCAATTTCGACTTGTGTCACCTCTTGACCAGAAGGATAACACTGAGAAGGAGTTAGGCATGGCCATCCCAAAATTAGTTGACCTGACCAGAGCCGTACTTAAAGAGGAATCAAAGGAGAATAGATTAGAACCTTTCAGTGAGATTAAGGAAGAAATATATGAGCCTGACATAAGTTTGATAGATGAATATCAAGAAGAAAAATTTGAGGATATCTCTCCCGATAATTCAATTAACCAACTCCTACCTGATGGGGTTATTGAGGGGACCCCTGCCACTCAAGGAATTCAGGAGCTAACCATAAGAGAAGACCCTTTTGAGGAAGTTCAGGAAGAGGAAATTGCACCCAATAAGAGTTTAAGTGAGAATACCCCTGAACTCATTGAGGAATCCAAAGAAGACACCCCTGAGTCAAATATGGTAGATAAGTGTGAAGAAGGAAGGGGTTCACAAGAATTGCCCATTGAGAAGGTCCAAGAACAAGAAAAAGACAGTAACTTAGAAGACTTTCTAGATAAACATTCCAAAGACCTTCCTGATAACCTTCCACCTTCTAGGAGCACCCAGCCTACCCTAGAACTTGCACCTGTAGACCCTCCTAGAGCAAATCATGAGGTTTGGATGAGTGCACCTATAGAACAATGTCCTCATTTTAAGGTCGTCATGAATAACCAAGGTATGTTTTTTGTTTCCTATAAGCCACCTCAAAACTCTGATTCTTATTTCCTACCCTTCCCTGAATCTTCTCATGTTTCTAGAGCTATGGGATTACACTTTACTGAGATTTCTATGTTGCAAGACTCCTTAGAACCTATTAGGTTTACCACCTACTTCTGGAAGACCTTATAGCACCTACTAGGCACCCATGATAAGTTTTCATGCTCTGCATGCCATCCTCCGACCCAAGGTCAAACCTAGAGAGCCTTAGTTTGTTAGGTTTAGACCTAGGGTTCCTTTGAATAAAGTCCATTCTTTAGGAATGCGTCGTCAATCGAGTTTAGGACATTGACTCAGATTTTGGTTGAGTGAGAATACCAGGAATTGGGATTTGTATTTACCCAGGGCTGAATTTGCATATAATGACTCGGTCAATAGGTCTATAGGTAAAAGCCCTTTTGAGATTGTTCATGAGTACAAGCCTCACACACCACTTGACCTAGTTCCTTTGCCAGTCCACACACGAGTCTTCGAGTCTGTTGAAGACTTTGCACAGTATGTAAAGAACTTGCATAAAGAAATTCATGCCAAAATAACTTTAAGTAATGAAACTTATAAGAAGTTGGCTGATTCTCAAAGGCGAGTCAAAACTTTTATTGAGGGAGACTATGTAATGATTAGATTAAGGCCTGAGCGGTTTCCTCCTGGAACCATTAGAAAGCTACATGCTAGAGGAGCTGGACCTTTTAGAGTGATGAAGAGAGTGGGACCCAATGCCTATGTGCTTGAGTTGCCTCCAGAGCTAGGCATTAGCACCACTTTCAACATTACAGACTTAGTAGAGTACAGGGAGCTAGCTGTGATTCCTAGTGAGCCTTTCGAACCTAATCATGTTATTGAGAGTGATCCTGACCCTGTGTGTCCACCAACAAACGGCCTATGAGGAAAGAGCAGATTGAACAGATCCTGGATGATCAGGTTATCTCTACTCGTAATCGAGGATACCAAAGATACCTGGTCCGCTGGCAAAGAAAGCCAGATTCTGATGACTCTTGGATCTCCCGAGAAGAATTACAAGAATTGGACCCAGACCTCTTGGAGAGATACCAGAGCCAGCTTGATCCATACTCGACAGGGTCGAGTTCCTCCCACCTGGGGAGAATTGGTGCGAGCACCAGACTCAGAAAAAGACTTCAGGGCTCCATCTGGGTCTCTGATTGACCATGCCTGAAGAATTAGGGTTTTCTAGTTTTGTAATAAGGATTGACTTGGTCAACTCAATTTTAATCTTAAGTTTGTTTTTCCCTGTAATTTAAATTTTGTTGAGTCATGTTGACTCAGTACAAGTCCTAGTAGTGGTCTAGGTCTTCTCCAGGTTGGCGCCATTCCCTTTGCCATAGGGTACCATAATTTTTCCTTCCATGGTCCAGCTACAAGTGGGTGACACACTCCCTGCCACATCTCCATCCAGTGTCTTTGGTCCCCACACCATAAGAAGTAAGTTCCCCTTTTTTTTTGCACCACTTGGGGGAGAAATCCATCAAGATACCTCAATCCAAGGAGGAGCCAACTTCTTTCCAGATAAACCCAAGCCAGGATGGCAAGAATTTTTCTTGAAGAGAGGATCAAGGAGGTGCCCCACAATGTTCCATAAAAATCCAAGTTATAAAAGGGAAGAGAGCATGTCTTGGGAAGAAAATCAAGGAGGCACCCAAAGTTTCCTAAAGTGCCAAAGCCATGAAAAGAAGAAGCCTAAACTTGTGGAGCAAGACTAGGAGGTGTCCAAAAGAGCCAAATCATGAAGGAAAAATCCTTGATTCATGGAGAGATACTAGGAGACACCCCCATAACCTGCCATTTGGAGCTGATTTTCAAGTTTTCTTGGAGTTTTTGGGCTGCTCACTCATGGAAGGAGTCTTGGTTGGCCAAGGGAAGAGAATTTGATGCCTAAAGTGTAGATTAGTCCTATTAGTCCCACATGGAAACTTGTATGGTTTTGATTTTTCTTATAGGTCTAT
The DNA here is from genome assembly GCA_021397845.1 of Areca catechu. Classification (NCBI taxonomy): domain Eukaryota; kingdom Viridiplantae; phylum Streptophyta; class Magnoliopsida; order Arecales; family Arecaceae; genus Areca; species Areca catechu. Next base: position 193,947,702 of record CM038039.1, read on the forward strand.
ATATTAGACCCCTTTTGTAACTTGAACTTATCTTATGAAATCTTATGAATGAAATCCCTTGTTTTTTAGCAAAGTCTTGTTCTTCCACACTTATTCTGAGTGTTGAGCTTCGTGAGGGAGTAAATCCGGGTTCCCTAGGAACCTTGAGGAGGTGTGAGATCTCCAACCCCAAAACCCTAGCTTAGTCCATCCATCTCTACTCCACCACCACCAAACCCTAGCCTCTACACCATCTCCAAGGTTCTTCTTCCAAAGGGTGGCCGACCACCAGGACCCCAGTCCAGCCATCTTCAAGTCAGCTACCACTGCTTCAGAGTCCATCCAGCAGATCCAGGAGAAGAAGTCCCAAATCCGCAGCCTAGGAGTTCCAGATCAGCTGAAGACCTTCAGATCCCATCCTTTCTTCTACTCTGGTAACTCTCTTCCCTGAGTCTCTTGTTCCTAACCTTGTTCTTCTTCTCTCCAGGATCCAGGGTTCAAGAAGAGGCCAACTTTGCCAAGGACCTTTATCGGAGGATCCATTACGAAGATACCTTGACTCCGGGATCCAATAATCTGCTCGAGAGAGTTTTTTTTCCACCAAATGGAGAGATATCACTGCTAGGTAATAAGAACCTTCCCTTCTCACTTTGTCTGTTTCGTTGAAACTTAGAGCAAACCCTAGATCTGGGGGTTTCTTAATCCCCAACAATCCTACTTCTGAGTTACTCTAATAATCCACTCCTTTTAATTATGCTTTCTGTCATTTTTTAGTTTCTTTCAACATTAGTTTATCTTTCATTTGAGTCAAAGCCGACTTCTGAAAATATATAAAAAAAAATACATTAATTTTAATTTGCTTCCGCATTCCACATATCCGTTCTGCATCATTTTTGGTATCAGAGCTTTCGTTCTGCATCATTTTGGTATCAGAGCTTTCGTTCTGCATCATTTTGGTATCAGAGCCCTGTCTAGGGTTCTTGCTTGTTTGATTATTTTTTTCGTTCGTTTTTACTTTTGCTGTCTGGAGTAGACTCCCCTGGCCGTCCGGTCCTAGGAACAAGCGAGACGCAAGCCTCCTCCTCCCATTCCACGGGGGTTCCTAGGGCGTGTAGGGCTAGACACTATTATATCTATGTTGTATCTCCCAAACCATTGTAATTGACAATATTCTAATAAAGGCATTATTTTTCATCATACGCTGTGTTTATTATTATATGATGAACCCCATAGATTAGGGCTATGATTTTAGAGTTATGATGAGATCATACCAGTGAGACCTAAAGTATTAAAACCTTAATCTAAAATATTTCTAGTCAAAGGAACCTTGAGTAGGGGATCAGGATTTTTTTTCCGGTAAGACTAGCACATCCTATGTATACTGAATAGGGTAACTACTCTCACAATCACTTATGTATGACACTAATACTAGGATGTGGGTGCTCATTAGAGAATGAGTTCATTGATATGATCCAACTTGAGAACATCTAATGGAGTCTTAGCTACATGTCAATAGAAGGTTCTCATAGTGGGAGTGGTACAAGTAATCCTTTAACCTCAGACTGCCATAAGTACCTTATATACATGAACCCATTCTTTGGTTCAATCCTAATCATGACACTGAGTCATGCACAGGATTGATACTGGAAATGGTGAATTGGATATGAAGGTAATGAGTAGGTCAACAAGGAATCGATCACTCTTAGTAAGAGGAGATTGCATCCAGCTAGTTATCAATCGAATGATGATTCAGGGAATCTTTGATCAAAGTAAAGATATTAGAGATGGTTTCTAATATCAAGATAATTGAATCATCAATATAAGATTGAGCTAGAAACAGATATAATATTGGATTTGACATATATCCATATCCATAATTATATTTTGGGTGCAGGCTGATCGAAGGATTTAATTGTATGGTAACTTTCTACTGAAGGGTAGTTTTGGTATTTTACCAGAATTTCCATATATTCCGGGTAGACATGACACGTTGCTAGACGTCAATCTTGTCTTGTGGGTTGATTAAATTGAATGATCACTTATTAGGAAGAGTCCTAATTGATCATAATCGGGTAAGCCCGATTTGACCTAAATCGATTAGAAAGAGTTCTAATCAAATTAGGTCAACTTGTATTCGAACCCACTGCTGGCTAGATGTGGAACCTAATGGGTCACACACTTAAGAGAATTGATCAAGGGTTTAATTTTATAATTAAATCATCTTTACATGATGACACTCTAGCAGGTGTTGCAAATCCTAGCTTCTATTCGAATTAGATTCGAATTAGGGTTCCGGATTGGTTCAATTTGGGTTCTAATTGGATCTAATTAGATCCTAATTAAGGTTATAGGGATTATGGCTAACCCTATTGGCTAACCAGGTATCTAGGCTAGCCCCCCACCCGCCCCTTATCCTTTTCATGCCAAAATGCCAAGAGTCCATGCGCTAATGGACTCTTGGTGCGCCATTTGGAAGAGTCCATGGCGCATGGACTCTTGGTGCGCTCCATAAAAAACTCTGGTGTTTTTATATGGGGCGGCTTTTCTTATCTCCTTTAGCGCCTCAATTGTCCTCCCTTGGATGGAAATCCAACGGATGATGGGGTTTTAAGAAAGAAAGAAAGCGCTCCTACTTCCCGGTTGTGCGAAATCATATCTCTTCGGAGATTCAAACTTCGCGACTCCTTTCTTCTCCAATCTTCATGACTTTTCCTTTGAGAAAAGCCGTGGGATTTAATCTGGAAGGCCGTGAGAAGGAGGAGAAGGCCGTGAGAAGGAGGAAAATGTCGTGAGAAGGAGGGAAGGGGCATGAGAAAATGGGAATGGCGTTTACAGAGAGTTGTGTTGGCGTCTCTCTGAAAACTATTTAAGGAATCAGAACTTCGGGATAAAAAAAAATTAATTTTTAATTCTTCTTCCTCTCCTAAAGACTCTTTCTCTCTTTTCTTGTTCTTGCACTGTTTCCTTTACAGAGTACACCTCTATCGAAACTCTGCTACTAACAAGAACAAGAGCGAAAGTCTCCGACGGTAAAGGAAAGAAGGAGTTCTGATTTTATTCTTTCTTTCTTACATTAAGACATTCTTGTCTTAGTTTCTCCTCCAATTTAAGACAAGCCTAAATCCCCTTAGGACAAAGTCTTATCTTCAAGACAAGAGTATCTTAGAGGGTCAAGGTCTTAGTGGAAGGAGGAGAAGAGATAAAAGAAAGGAAGACAACCTCTTGTATGGAAGAATTCCAACCATAATCCGAAGAATTGAGTTCTAGGAAGAAGAACTCAATAGGAGGAACCATTGGACAAGAAGATAGTGTTCTTGATCATTGCTCTGTGTGGTTCACCATCGGAGGGCGGACACTTGGACGCCTGGTGAATTCAAATAGCCCGTTGATCTTCAAGTTTTAAGTCTTCATAAATTGGAATTAGCGATTACAGGTTGGTATTCTAATTCAATTTGCATAGAAATGTTTGTCTTCATACATTCTAGTCTTATTAAGGAGTTCCTGTTTTAGGGTTTTTATGCATATTAATTTCAATTTTTGAAATTACCCTTCCGCTGCGTTGTACCGGAACCCTACACCGCTGCTCTGCACCATCGTCGCAAGATCCTGCACCACCGGATCCATCATCTTCGACGAGATCCGCTCCACCAGCAAACCTTCGCACTACTCCCGATACCTCAAACCTGTGTCCGCCTGGGAGGTTGAAGATGGAACAATCCTGCTCGTACTGCCCGCATGCATGACCGCTGCACCGTGATCTCCACATACGCAACACCCATGATCTAACTCCATCACCAGATCTATCTTTGCTCAACATGAAGAGCTCAAAAAATGAAGTCCAACGGCACAGACAGGGCTCAAATCGGAGTTCAATTGAGCCCGGAATCGCCAAAAATCCATCAGCATGAATTTCAAAGCATAGTGACTTGAATCTGTTGGTCCACCGTGAACCGGCCCAAGGGCTCACGTGTGCCAAGGCGGTCCACAACCGCCATGGCTGTCAGTCCATGGCAGGGAGCCATGGACCGTAGCCCCTCCCGGTCGCCGTACCTGGACTCCGGCGACCACCCATGGCCATGCCACACCTCCGACGACCGCCCGCATGGCCGTGCCATGCCTGATCGGCCCCGATCGGATCCACCAAGCCTTGCTACGCCTGGAACCGATGACCCGTGCCCTGCGCCGTGCCTATGACCTGCGAGCCTGCGCCGCCGCTGTCTCCTCCACCGAGCCCGAGCGACCGGCAAGCATGTGCTCTCCGCCGCGCCCGCGCCCCGTGCCTTGCACCGTGGTTGCGCCGCACCCGCAAGAGTCCGCTGCGACGCCCCCAGCACTGCCCTGTACCACGTCCGCACCCGCGATCGTGCCCTACGCTGCTCCCTTCATCACGCCCTGCGATGCGCTACTCCGTGTGCGGCTCCGTGCATCGCCCAGATCCATGTGGGATCTGCTCCTCCAGATCCACGAGTTCTTCTCTTTGTTTCCAAGGAGGGCAGCAAGCCCTCACCTATAGATCTCGGCACCTCGAGATCTGCACCAGCACCGTGACATTCTCTTCCCTACATCCTTCATGCCACCGTATCAAGGTCAGCTCAGATACCAATTATTGGAGCAAGTCCGCTCCACGGAATGCCCAGGATCCACTTGATGCCGCCATGGTGGAAAGATAACGTATCATCTGGGAAGAGATGGGGCACGCCATCCGCTCCCGTCACGGAGGCATGCCCCAAATGGGGTTGCACGCACAAGAAAGAACCAGAAGAAGAAGGCTAGGATTTTTGGAGGAGAAAAGGGATCTCGTCTTCTCGTATCATTTTCCGACGTTCCCGTTGTTCTTTATATACAAAAGAAACTAACCCTAGGTCACAACTGACCTAGCCCTAAAAAACTCCTCCCCTCTGAGTCACATGAGAAAACTCAAACCCGAGCCCATCTACACCCATGTCTCTCAACCTTAGACTCGGAGTATCCCTGGAAACCTCCAGGAAACCCTTGGAATACATCCAGGACCTGCTTAGGACACACCCCAAGCCCTAGGGATAGCTTCCAGCATCCCTGTCATGGTCTCCCAAGTCTCTCCAAAGCTTGGGAGCACCACAAAATCCCTACAATCTTCATGGTCTACAAGAAATTCAAAGACTGACTACTCTCTTTGCCCCGAGCTGGTGAGACCATGGCATGCTTCAAGCTCGGAAGTGGGGGCATCTAATATGGCAATACACTAACGCAACACCGGCGAGGGCGCCGCCGGTCCCGATGACCTGGATTCTTATAACGAACTCCATCCAGGCTGAGTAGAGCTCCAGGCCAAGTAGAGCTTCCGAGCCAAGTAGAGCTCCATGCCGAGCAATGCTTCTATGTTGGGTAGAGCTCTCCAGCTAAGTAGAGCTCCAGGCTGAATCGGGCTAATAGATTGAGTAGGGCTCTCATGCTGAGTAGAGCTATGGCTTGGGTGAGCCCACCCAACGACTCGTGGTAGATAGTGACTCGACAAAATATACCATCCCCAATAGATAAGGTACGATTAGCTAGATCCCAACATTATAATGAGAGGATCCTGGTAATGAAGATTTTAGGGGGCAGGACATCGCCACCTCTACTGAATCTGTTATGCCTATCAAAAACAGACACCCCATTTGGAGGGTGCTCTACTGTTTCACATACTTTGTTCCATGGCATTCATTTCTTATATAGATAAGAAGGATCTCTGGCAAATGTATGCAAGCTATCTCACGCTCTCATACTAGTTTTTCCATTCTTTCTGTGGTTATCTACCATAGCTCCAGCTATTGCTTATATCACTATATTAACTTGAGCATCGAAATGTCCCCACCAATACTTCCGATCCAGATTTTCTTTGCTAGTCTTACCGTCTGAGAGGAAGAGAGGCCCTCACCAGAAGGACCGGCAAGATCTCTGACCTTGTTGGAGCTTGAGATAAAAGTAATTTGGCAACAACACTTAGACAAAGATGATTTGGTAACAACACTCGTCATGTGTACTAGACCATATGAACCACAAAAGGAGCCGTGGGACATCACCATCGACAGCAGTGGGTCTCCATTAGCATAGCATTGCCTTAATTTTCCTCGGTGGATGGGAAGGGGGTGAAATACTCTTCAAGATATGTGGTAGGAATTAAAACAATTGGCATCTTCATGGTCACCCTTTCAGCTTCCACCAGCTCTTAAATGGGATTCGGGTTGCATCCTCAACGTGAAAGAATGATTGATCCTCTTTCAAGATGTAAACCATTGGATCACCATTTATTTAGTTTTTGAAGCTTGTTCCTTTACGGATAAAAGATTTAGTTAAGAATTTTTTTTTAAAAATAAATATTTTTTAAATAATATTTAAATAAGAAAATAATTTATCTATATTTTTTTATAGATATGGAAAAGCAGTTTCGAAATTTATTATCTGTATTCTTTTATATAATTACTTTGCTGGATAAGTTGTTTGGATTTATGCATAATTTTCATGACATCTTTTATAGAAACTAGAATTTGGAGGTAGTGGACAAATTAAGTTATTGGATATTGAATGAAAAGTATTATGATAAGCCAGCTCAATGAAGACACATTACTGGTTCAGGGACCCCATTCATTCTTTCTAGACCAATCGTCCAAGCCAGAAGACCTGAAGATTACTCCGAAGCCCGATAAAGCCGCGATTCGACATTTCCAAACTAGTCACAGCAGAAGGTAAGTCTTCGGACTGCACCGAAGAGGCTGGTTCCGAAGCATACCTGAGACCTACAGAATGATTAGCAACTCCTTCGCATCGGTCCGAAGAAGGTTGGTCCGAAGAAGGAAGTTGAGTCATCTCCTAACTTGCTCCGAAGAGGACAAGTTCGAAGTAGACACTTCAGCTTATTCCGAAGAGGGCAGCTCCCAAATGAATGACTAAGATGTCTTCGGCTTACTCCAAAAAGGATAGGTACGATGCAAATGACTAATTTCGGTTCCTTCTGGAATAATGGCTTTGAAGTAAATCCTTGGTTAATCTCAACCTAAAGCTACCGGAAGTGGGATCGGTTGTTACAATCAACCATGTGGTCAACAACTCTGGCTTCAACAATATTGAGATAACCAATATTCAACAGCAACCACATTCTGTTACGGGGATGTTGAACTAACTGACTCCCTTAACTAAATTCAAGCGGGCTCAACCACATTTTGTTACGACTACTCCTATAAATTTCGGTAAGAGGGGACCCCTAAGATAAGCGATCCAAGGGCACAACAGAGCCAGACCAGGGCTCATTCTTGGATGCCGCTCAAACTCACATCTCCTTTCACTCTACTCTACTCCACTCTCTCAGAACTCTCCATTCTATTGCCTGGATCCTTATTGACTTAGACATCGAAGTGTCCACCGTCGGAGAAAATCTGATCAGGAACTTGTTTTGCAGGAACTCCGGGAGGTGAACCGGCAATCCAGCCGCTCCATCCGATCCATGAGGGTTCGGCACCAACAAGAAGGCATTGAAAAATAAAAAAAAAATATTTTAAAAATAAAATTAAACATTTACTTTACTGGCACGTGAAAAAATAATATAGTTATCTTCTAAATAGATAATATTTTTTTACTAATTCATGAATAAATAATATCTAGAAAAGTAACTTGTCTATTTTAAAAAATATAAAAACATTAATAAGTTGATCAACAAAAATATTAATTAATTTTTTTAAATATTTATTTATAAAAAAATAGATCTCAAAGCCCTCCAACATTCTCCGATCATTTTGGCATGCATCATGAAATAAATATTATACTTTGAAAATCATGCAAAATTTGACCCAATAATTCACAACTCATACTTTCGTACAAAAGATATAACCCGCACCCTCTTAAATGATGTTCAGGATTTTTCATATATTATATTATATTTAATATAATAGATAAAAAAATCGTGAGTATTATTTAAGGGGTGCTGGTTGCATCATTGTTACGACAGAAAGAATGGTTGGTGTTCTTCAACAGTGTAAATCAATTTCCACAGCATGTATTTTTACTGGGAGTGGCAACATCTATAAATGCGGAAGAAATGGATTTTAAGATGTATTAAGATCATAATAACAAAAATAATGTACTAGCAAATAATAATAATTATTTTATTGTTATGATATTATTTTTTTGTTAACATTATAAGTATTGTTTTGTTTTTATTTATCTATTTATAAAATCAATGAAACCTTTAAAATAGAAATCGGCATAATACATTGTAATCTATATCATGGAGAAAGAAAAAAAAAAGATTGAAAAAGTGAAAGATAGTCTTGCATTGGCATCAAACCAAAATGAAAAAAGACCACCATCCATGAAAGTGAGATGAGATCCTCGTGGGTCGCCTTCAAGATTTGCTTCATAGTGTTCATGCCTGATAGCAGCAGTAGATTTCGACGTTGGCAGCTTCAGATTGGCCACTGGACATGATATTTAATTTATGTTATCAAGTGGACAAAAGAATAATTGATTTTAGAAAAAAGATAGAATACTTTTATAATCTAAATACTAAAAATAATTATTTTTAATCATACATGTTTTAGTTTATATAGACTATGATCCATGAAGTATGTTTTTAATTTAGGTACTCTATCATATATATATATATATATATATATATATATATATATATTGGCAAAGATTTTGAAATCATTAACTTTTTTTTTTTTTTTACCAAAGATTCAACAATCACTGTATGATCCAATTTCATATTTGCCAGCATGATAGCAATCAATTATTCATGAAAAAGTAATTTTGGATCTTTGTACGGCTGGTAGACTACTGTGATTCTATCACCATCCAGTAATACTTTTTAGGCATTTATAGAGCCAGAATTTTATTACTAAATTTCTCCTAATAAACCAAGGAAAATGGTAGGGTCTCTATTTAAGTAAGCCATGATTGTGAGATTTATACCGTAATGGGACTAACCCTGATGTAAATCCTACTGAACTAGCTCCTTCAAATATCCATCGGCATTATATAATTACAATTCCAAAAAAGCAAAGAAATAAGCGCCTTCATCAACTTCTGTATGTCTTTCTTCAATCTATTCAGCTCGTACTGGTGGTGCAAAATCCCTCCATATCATTAAGATTTTATTTTATATCATGTTGATCTTGTAGATAGACATATAATAAATATGACTAAATTTTATTTACTCATCCTTATTTTATTAAAATAGCTTTCTGATTCCAAAATATGAAAGAGCAAAGAAAGAGTGGGTTTTCTTACTAATTATACTACTTAAGTTAGGGAATCTCATCTACGTCCCAATCCCCAACATTTTCCCAGTACATACACACTCATTAGAACTAGACTCTCAACCAATTGAGAGTTTGAACTTCAAGATACGATTGAATAAAATTAGCCAAAAAGATTGTAATTACTAGTTCCCAAAAACTTTTATTACTTATTCTTTCCATTTTTGTCCTGGAACTGCTCACTTAGTCCACTAATCCGCTTAGCATGCTCCATTCAAAAGGGGCCTGGGTCTCTATCGAGAGAGCAAAGAGACCTGAACATTTCATGCTAGATGGTCATTCTTTTGAGAAAGATGAATCCAGGGAGTTGTCATCTTCCATTTTCCTCGGCTTTGATGCAGCCTAACTACTTAGCCTTGTCTCATGCATGCATGGCCAAGGCATCAAGCACAAGAGGACCAAGACATTAGAATTTGGAAAAGATACAGGACCCTAGCCTCAAAGGACACGTCTGTTATTTTAACCTTTCTTTGACATCCGGACAGAATGGGATTGCGTTTCTTACTTGGATTCTCCTTCGATTCGACCCCGGACTAAAATTTATGACAGCGTTTGGTCCTGAGCTAATGAATTTGTAGTTTATATGAAGCCACCGATAGTAGGTAGAGGTGGTAACCGGATTGGATACGGGTCAGATCCAATGCGGATCACATACTTAACATGTTTGTCAAACAGATCAAAAGTTCGTACCTGCACCTAACCTATTTATTAAACAATATACCATCACCAAGACGTGCGGTAACTCGATTGGGATAGATCTTGTCTTATTATCAACCGGTCATGTGTTCGATTTTTCTGAGACCCGTGATAGTTGGTGTGAATGAGAGGTCAGGATCTTTTTCTTTGTCCTCGTTCTACTAATCGGCGTTGACGTACTCACCGGGATTTATCCCTCCATCCCTTTTGCTTTACCCAAAAAAAACAATATTCCGATTTAACTTGCATAATTTATTTATTAAATATATCAAATCAGGTTCAGCGAGTAAAATAGATTAAGTAGATTTTTGACTGATTAAACAAGTTTGTTGCCGATCTCGCCACCGCACCTGTGGCTTCGGAGCCGCCGATCAGACTAGACCGTCTCGCCCCTGGGGTCTCCTGGCTCGATCGAACCTGCAAGGCAAGGTCAGAAACCCTGGCCGGGGATCCCGGCGAGGGAGCTCCGACGGTCAAGTTAGTAGACGGCGAGAGGGAACAGAGTCTCTGAGACGGGCCCCCGAAAGAGTCCCAGACTTAGAGATCGTGCTAGCAAAAAAGGTCCCATAAAGAATATAAACCCGGCCGGGTCCCTTCACCGAGCTCACGCCAAAGGTCCCCTCTCGGGATCTCGGATCTTGCTCTTGGAATGGAGTCTCCAGCCTTTGTTTCTTGCTTACCTTGTCGTCTATTCTCTCATTCCTTTTATCTCCTCCTGTTGCCTTCTCGTTTCCCGCCCCTGGGGGACTCCTTTGTCGTTTCTACCTCCTCCTCTCCATCTCTTTCCCTTTTCCCTTCTGGATCAAAGAGCCAGGCGGCTTCCCGGCCTTGCTTGCCGAGCCTAGCGAGGAAAGAGTAGGGGAGGGGGACGCCGGTCAGACCACCGACCAGACCTTGGGCAGAGCGCGAGCGCTCTTCTTCCCAGGCACCGACGAAATCCGTTATCGGGTCCTGTCTTGTCAGGACTTCGCCTCTCGACTGCGGGACCTGTCGGGCCGGTGCAAGCGATGTTTCGCGCATCGCCGCCGACCGTACGGGCACTATCTTCGGGGTGCGGCGCGCACGGCTCGAGGGGCAATCTTGGAGATCGTGCTCTTGCTCCTCGGAAACTTCTCCGCACAGGTTGGCCTGCCTCGGCCGAGGTGGGACCATCTCAGGGTGCCACCTGGCGAGGGAGCAGGGAGGCCGCCGGCTTTGGCTGAGGTGGACCCCTCCTGGGTGGATACCTGGCGGAGCGGCAGAAGGGCGCTCGACTTCGGCCGAGGTGGTCCTGTCTTCGGGCGGCACCTGGCGAAGGAGCGAGGGGCCCGGCCCGACCTCGGCCGAGGTGGGGCCGTCTCAGGGCGCCACCTGGCGAGGGAGCGGGGAGGCCGCCGGCTTCGGCCGAGGTGGACCCCTCCTGGGTGGACACCTGGCGGAGCGGCAGAGGGGCGCTCGACTTCGACCGAGGTGGTCACGTCTCCGGGCGACACTTGGCGAAGGAGCGAGGGGCCCGGCCCGACCTCGGTCGAGGTGGGACCGTCTCAGGGCGGCACCTAGCGAGGGAGCGGGGAGGCCGCTGGCTTCGACCGAGGTGGACCCCTCCTGGGTGGACACCTAGCGGAGTGGCAGAGGGGCGCTCGACTTCGGCCGAGGTGGTCCCGTCTCCGGGCGACACCTGGCAAAGGAGCGAGGGGCCCAGCTCGACCTCGGCCTAGGTGGGACCGTCTTAGGGTGCCACCTGGCGAGGGAGCGGGGAGGCCGCCGGCTTCGGCCGAGGTGGACCCCTCCTGGGTGGACACCTGGCGGAGCGGCAGAGGGGCGCTCGACTTCGGCTGAGGTGGTCCCGTCTCCGGGCGACACCTGGCGAAGGAGCGAGGGGCCCGGCTCGACCTCGGCCTAGGTGGGACCATCTCAAGGTGCCACCTAGAGAGGGAGCGGGGAGGCCGCCGGCTTCGGCCAAGGTGGACCCCTCCTGGGTGGACACCTGGCGGAGCGGTAGGAAGGCCTGGACCGACCTCGACTTCGGCCGAGGCAGAGTCGCACCTGATTTTGTCGAAAAACTCCACGTGGCTCGAATCACGCCCAGCGAAATCTGAGACATGCCACGTCATCGTTACGGCCGTAACAGTTGCCCCCCATCCCCCCGTTGATGGGGAACTAATATGCATGCAATTTTTTTTATATGTTTTATATGTGGGGTTGGGTGATTAATTCCCGAATTTCAGATTAAAATAAGTTATAGGGAATTTTATATGAATTTTAGAAGATCAGCATGCAGATTAGGACCTAGAAAAGTAGAAAAGAAGGATCGCCGGGGCTGAGAAGCCTCGGTTAGGGCAAGTTCTCCTACAATAAAACTACTGGAGGTAGAGGGGTGTACCTGACAACGTCTGTGAAGATCGCAGCAAAAGGGTCTCTCATTCCTCGACGGATGCGGTCTGGAAAATCGAGCCAAAGACCCGCGGATACCCGGCTTTCTGCTCGGTGATCCGATTGAGGCTTGGCTGGAGTCGTTGGATTCGTAGGAACTCGGGGACCTGCAAACGACCTGTCAGGGGTTAGAAAACTCATAAAGGAACAAGAAAATAAAGGAAAAACAGCAAGGGAAGGCTTCTTTTGGAGTGGGCGTCCAGGGATCTGAGATGCTTGTTGGTAGCAGGAAGATGATTGCAGCACTGGGAAGAAGAACTCTCGCAAACCCCTTTATGCACACAGCAGGGTATCACACAACTCAATAGAAGAACTCAAGGTTTTCATTCATCAAAAATTCCCTCATACAAGAGGCTAGGGTCCCTTAAATAGACCCTTAACCTTGGGCTCCAAGTAAGGGTACATAAGTCTTTACATAAGAATCCTTTTCCCTCTCAAACCCTAGCTAGAAAATAAGGAAATATTAGGTAGAAAAATCCCTAAAATTTTTCTTGACTTGGTCAAGACTCCAAGGACGCCTAGGGGGGCGTGTTGGGCTTCTAGGAGCAGCAAAAGGCCGGCCCAAAGGGGCCCGGGTGCATGGGTTTGGGCCTCTGGAAGCTGGGGTGGCCTGGTAACCAGGTAGCAGGAATATTCCCTGGTATCTTGCTTCTTAGGGGCTTGGGCTTGGCACCTGGGCTTGATTTCATTGGGCTAGGATGCAGATGGACCTCTGGAATCATGGATGCCCTTATTTATGAATATACTTTGGCATCTGGAAGGGAATCTGGGCATCTGGAGGGCATCTGCAAGGAATCAGGGTTTCTGATTTTTCTCCTGGGGTCTTCAAATCTTCAAGCTGGGTTGGACTTGGGCTAAACTTCCATGTCTTCAATCTGGCTGGACTTGGTCTTCACTTGTATAATATAGTCTTGAGTCTTCAGTATGCTTGGACAGGACTCAAAAAAATAAAATTAGCTCAACATGAGCTAACTAGCATTGGACTGAACTAGCTCAACATGAGCTGACTAGTACAGAAGTGAAATAACAACTAAAAATACTCAAATAATAACTAAAATGGACTCAGATGAGCTAAGCCCTTATTACAGATGGACTCATAAATTATTGATCAATTACAGAGGGTTGAGAAGCCTCTGCCTTATTCTGGTGCCTTTGGTGTCCGCACCAATTATCCCGGGGTGGGAGGAACTCGACCCTGTCGAGTGAAGATCAGACTGGCTCACATATCTCTCAAGAAGGTCTAGGTTGAGGCATTGCAAGTCCTCTCGAGAAATCTACGAATCGTCCGACTCTGGCTAGCCTTGCTATCGGATCAGGAAGCATTGATAGTCACGGCCCCGGGTCGTGATGGCTTGATCGTCCAGGATACGCTCGATCCGTTCTCCTCTCTCAGGCCAATTTGTTAGTGGACACTCTGGGTTAGGGTCACTCACAATGAAAAGGAATAGGTCCAAAGGCCTTACTAGGTATCGCTGCCGGTTCCCTATACTCAACCAGGTCTGTAATATTGAAGGTAGAACTAATGCCCAAATCCGAAGGCAAGTCTAACACCTAGGCATTTGATCCAATCCTTCTCTATCACTTTAAAAGGTCCGGCTCTGCGAGCATGAAGCTTCTTTTAGGCCTAAGCCTAACCAAGATAGAATCCACTACATCAAATTCTTTGACCCTTCTTCGGGAATTAGCCAGTTGTTTTAAGATTAGTGCGGGTGGTGAACATGCTAGGCACATGCAGACAAATGATGCAAAGGACTCATACTGACACCTAACAGACTCGACTATGCATTCCTATCGAAGGAAATTTTATTGAACTCTTTGGATCTAAACCTAATAGATTATAGGTTCTCTAGGTTTGATCCTAGCTTGACATGCACATGAAAATTTACAGTGAACTCCTAGCAAATTCCAAAGAGTATGCCAGAAGTAAGATGCAAACCTAACATGCGTGATGAATGCATGCAGTATGCTAATCTCAGCTAAATGCAATCTAATGATCCTAGAAATGCTGGAGGTGTCAGGAAAGGGCAGAAAATAGGAAGTGGGTTCAGAATTAGTTTGGTAAGGTAGAGAAAAAGGTTCATGGTTAGTTGGATAAAATAGGATAAAAGACGGGGTGTCAAGAACTAATCCTATACTAATGAGGTTAACCTTATAAGGTTGAGCTATATCTACAGGATTTGCATAATGGAAGGATGGGTCACTAATTTCGGGGAAGAGGTCCTTAATGGGAACTATAGGAGGGGACTCATCTTGAAGGTATTGATTCAAAGAGATCAGGTCCTTAATAAATTCTTCTGGTTCTTGTATTTTTGGACTAGACTCTATAATTTGGCTCTCCTCTATGGTTTCCTCAGGTAAGGCTCTAGCAGCAGTACCTAGGTTCTCTTCCTCTATTTGTTCTTCCATTATAGCTTTAGGTTGGATGTGGTCAAGGTCAACTAGCTCTGGGTTGGAATCTACCTGGGTATCTACTGGGTCAGCTAATTCTAGGTCTACTAAAGGTGTCTCCTCTTCTCCCTCATACTCATCCACTAGGCTCACATCAGCTTCATACACTTCCACGTTAATGTAAGCCTTGCGAATCTCAGGAATGGTTGGAGAAGGTCGGCTAGCAGGAAATTGGTTAGGTTCTGGTCTCTGATTATGGGTACCACTCCTAGTAGGTTCAGCTTGTATAAGAGGTAGTGGCTCACTATTGGGTTTATATTTAGGGATACTCATCCTATAGGGTTCAAGTTGACTAGGGGAAGTATGACTAGTACTAGGCTGATACTTAGGGGTTATGGGTTCTCTAAGCTCATAGGACAAGGGTGCAGATCTATGGGTCATGGGATTATAGGATCTGGGGTCATAGGATTTTGGGTCAGCTCTATGATCAGGTTCTAAGGTTGGATCAAGGTATGGGGTCCTCCTAAGGTTGGGCTCTCTATATGGGTCAGGATAAGGGGCTCTCCTAGGTTCGACCTCATGGTATAGATCAGGGTTTGGGGTCCTCCTAGGTTGAGGGGAGTCATGATCTGGCTCAGACTGTGACCCATGGGTTTTTCTTGGGGTCCCTACCCGGACTTTTAACTGATCAAACCTATTGGCACGATAGTCAATTCTATCATTGGTTTGAATACGAGACTGAGTTAACTGGGTCATCTGGATAGTTATCTGGGCAATTTGATCAGCTAGGGCTTTTATTTGGGCTTGTAAATTTTCCATGGGTTCAGACATTTATGAAGGAGGTGGGTGATATGAAACTCCTGATCTAGTGCTCATGCAGGACTCGATCAGACCGACTATAGCTGACTAAACCTAAAGTCCAAACTAGATGCTCAATCAGGGTGGCAAACTAGCCTATAGTAACCCTGTACTCAGCCAGTCAGGTGTAAGGGGAGTGTTAGGTCCCTGATTGCCAATCCTAGACACCAATCAGAGATTGGCCAGGTAGGCGGACCAGCACACAAGCCCTTCGGGATTGAATCCCTAAACCACCGTTCTAGACACTAAGCACAAGGCACACACAGGTTAACTTGACACAGTGATCTAACACTAGCCCGGACCCGACCAGTTGGTGTCCCTAGCCCACTAGGGCAAATTAAGTCTAATTAATTTTAGGTTAAGGCTTGGGACTGAATGCAAGGGATGTGATTTTGGGCTAAGGAGAGGTGATCAAATCCTCCCCCCATCTGATATAGCAAGAGTGCCCTTAAAAGTAAATTATGCAATGATGGCAGGCAGATGAGGATGCAAATTAGGGTTTAGATATTTATTTTTTTTTTTTGGTATTTTTGGAAAATATGTATATATATATATATATATTTTGGTATTTTTTTAAATAGAAGAAAACTTGCAAATCATGACCTAATATACTGGAAATATACTAAAATTAAGAAATATGCAAAAACTCCTAAACAAAACCCTAAAACTTCCAAACATGTCTTGCTAAAAAAAACAGAGCCAAAAATTTGCAGGCCCTATTTCGGCTTTCAGAAAATTCACAGGCCATAATAAAATCTGAAAAAAGTTTTAAAATTACTGTGAATTATGATAAATCCAGGAAAATAAATTTCAGAATTTTTGGAGTTTTTAACAGGGAGAAATAATTAAAATAACAGAGTATATACGGACTGAAAAATTACAGAAAACAAGCCCTAATCTAAGCTCTGATACCAAATGATGGGGAACTAATATGCATGCAATTTTTTTTATATGTTTTATATGTGGGGTTGGGTGATTAATTCTCGAATTTCAGATTAAAATAAGTTATAGGGAATTTTATATGAATTTTAGAAGATCAGCATGCAGATTAGGACCTAGAAAAATAGAAAAGAAGGATCGCCGGGGCTGAGAAGCCTCGGTTAGGGCAAGTTCTCCTACAATAAAACTACTGGAGGTAGAGGGGTGTACCTGACAACGTCTGTGAAGATCGCAGCAAAAGGGTCTCTCATTCCTCGACGGATGCGGTCTGGAAAATCGAGCCAAAGACCCGCGGATACCCGGCTTTCTGCTCGGTGATCCGATTGAGGCTTGGCTGGAGTCGTTGGATTCGTAGGAACTCGGGGACCTGCAAACGACCTGTCAGGGGTTAGAAAACTCATAAAGGAACAAGAAAATAAAGGAAAAACAGCAATGGAAGGCTTCTTTTGGAGTGGGCGTCCAGGGATCTGAGATGCTTGTTGGTAGCAGGAAGATGATTGCAGCACTGGGAAGAAGAACTCTCGCAAACCCCTTTATGCACACAGCAGGGTATCACACAACTCAATAGAAGAACTCAAGGTTTTCATTCATCAAAAATTCTCTCATACAAGAGGCTAGGGTCCCTTAAATAGACCCTTAACCTTGGGCTCCAAGTAAGGGTACATAAGTCTTTACATAAGAATCCTTTTCCCTCTCAAACCCTAGCTAGAAAATAAGGAAATATTAGGTAGAAAAATCCCTAAAATTTTTCTTGACTTGGTCAAGACTCCAAGGACGCCTAGGGGGGCGTGTTGGGCTTCTAGGAGCAGCAAAAGGCCGGCCCAAAGGGGCCCGGGTGCATGGGTTTGGGCCTCTGGAAGCTGGGGTGGCCTGGTAGCCAGGTAGCAGGAATATTCCCTGGTATCTTGCTTCTTAGGGGCTTGGGCTTGGCACCTGGGCTTGATTTCATTGGGCTAGGATGCAGATGGACCTCTGGAATCATGGATGCCCTTATTTATGAATATACTTTGGCATCTGGAAGGGAATCTGGGCATCTGGAGGGCATCTGCAAGGAATCAGGGTTTCTGATTTTTCTCCTGGGGTCTTCAAATCTTCAAGCTGGGTTGGACTTGGGCTAAACTTCCATGTCTTCAATCTGGCTGGACTTGGTCTTCACTTGTATAATATAGTCTTGAGTCTTCAGTATGCTTGGACAGGACTCAAAAAAATAAAATTAGCTCAACATGAGCTAACTAGCATTGGACTGAACTAGCTCAACATGAGCTGACTAGTACAGAAGTGAAATAACAACTAAAAATACTCAAATAATAACTAAAATGGACTCAGATGAGCTAAGCCCTTATTACAGATGGACTCATAAATTATTGATCAATTACAGAGGGTTGAGAAGCCTCTGCCTTATTCTGGTGCCTTTGGTGTCCGCACCACCCGTTCCGTTAAGGCGTCATGGAACGGGACGTGGGGATTTAATGCGGAGATGACGTGGGGAGGCGAAGATCTTGCATCATAATTGCCACGATCCTCGTCGCCGTTCCTCGGGGCCCCCAAAGCCCTATAAGAGGCTGCCACGTGTCGCCTATTCGACCGTAATTAATCCGTCGCTTCGAAATAGAGGTCGTTTCCCTGCAAACGAGGCATCGGTGTCGGGCGTGCGTCCACGTGGCATCCATCCAATGGCCCAGAGCGGAATGACGGGTACGGTTGCTGTCGATTGAGTTTGAAAAGGAGGGGACTTTCCGGAATGAAGCCCTTTCCCTTGCTCCGTCGACGGTTCGCAGCAGTCTATCTCCCACTCCCCCGCGTTGCACAGTGCATTTCGGTGAGTGCTTCTATTTCCTTCCTCACTCCATCCCTTTCCTCTAGTGTCCTTTCCTTACCATCTTCTTTTCCATGGCGCGCCGCCGCCATGTTTCATCTAACCCGGACGAGGCCGGTCCGTCCTGGCCGAGGACTCCATCATCTTCCTCCTCGAAGAAGGAAGTGATCCCGGAGGAGACCCGCAGGCGACTCCAGCCTGGGGGCATTACCATAGGCATCCCTAGGGGTCTTAGGTCTCCCCCCGTAGTGTCTGCCCTTCCTATTTCTTCTCTTCCTCCTCCGGCCCTTCCTACTGTCGATCCCTCCGGTCATGTTTCGACGATGACCGAAGGTGACCTTTCCTTGCTCCGGGAGGTCTATGGCATCCCGGGGTCAATCCATCTTTCTCTTCCGCGGCCTGGGGATCGCGTCACCTCAAGTGGCCCCGGCCGCATAGCTTTCTACGAGGACTTCCTCCTTGGGGGTCTTCGGTTCCCTCTGCACCCCTTCTTCCTTTCTTTCCTCAGCCATTTCCGTCTGGTCCCGGCCCAGTTGGCTCCCAATGCCATCTGGGTCATCTTCTCCTTCATCGTCTTCTGTCACTTCCACGGGTTTGTTGCCCGTTTCTCCCTCTTCAGGGCTCTGTTCACCCTAAAGCGGTACTCCACTGATGACGGCTGGTAGTACATCTCGCCCCGGCCTAGGTGTCTCCGGTTTGACCTCCCTTCTTCCATCAAGGGTTGGAAGAATCGGTTTTTCTTTGCCTTGGTCGAGGACGTCGACTGGGCCTGGAGCGAACCGGATCGGTCTCCGAACCGTAACTCCCAGGTCGAACCGGCGGACCAGGAGGCTTACTCCCAGCTATTGAGCGATGTGGTCCCCTCGCTCGATGTTCTGCTCTCGGAGCAGAACTTGTTCGAGGCGAGGATCAGTCCCATCCGGGAGCCGGGTGAGGCTCAGCTTTTCTCTCACTCCGCCTTTCCGCCCTTCTTCTCTTCTTCTTTTAACTGGGCTGATCGACTTTCTTTCTATCGCAGGCATGAAGTTTTCTCTGGAGAACCTTCTGGAGGGCGCGGCTCAGAGGGACACCGCAGAGGGAAACGAGCCTGCAGCGAAGAGGGCCCGTGCCGAGGCGAGCCAGGAGGTCGTGCTGGTGCCCGTGCTTGGTCTAGTAGTTGCAGCTCCCCTGCCCAGGCCGCCTCGGGCCCGGGCCACCAATGCTCCAATCGTCCGCCCTGACAGGGCTGCCGAGGAGGGAGGCCCATCGGCATCGGTTCCCATCTGGGTAGGCCCCATCATCACTGCAGCCCCGACGCCGTCGCCTGCGACTCCAGCTGCCCCGCCGGTGGCAGTTCCACCAGGGGGGTCGGTCACCCCTGCCGCCGATCTGACAGCCCCGCCGCCGACAATTACAAACCGGTGCTCTGTGATCCACGACCATGGGCTCGCGGAGAAGGTGATGGAGTTCGCCTGCACCTCCCGGGACCGCCGACTTCGGGGCGGCCGGGACTATGCCGATGCTCTGCTCGGGATCCTCCCGCAGCTCTTCATGGTAAGTCCGAGCTCGGATCCCTCTCCTTTTCGATTCCAGTCAATTCTTTGCTAACCCACTCTCCTTTTTGTGCAGATCAGGACCGACGTGCTCCTGTTGAGGAATTTCCTTGCAGGGTACGCCAAGAAGGACGCCGAGAATGAGGAGAAGCTCGGCAAGCTCGCGGCCGACGTGAAGGACCTCATGGAGAAGGGGGTCGAGCTGCGGGGGAGCAACCATGCCCTTCAGTCAGACCTGGCATGCGCCGAGGGGTGCGTCAAGGACCTGGAGTCCTCTCTGTCCGAGGAGAGGATCTCCAACCAGCGGCGCACGGAGGAGGACGCAGCGGAGAGGGCTCGCCTCCGAGCTCATTCCCAGACGCTGGAGCGCCAGCTGGAGGAGGCCCGGCGGGAGGCGAGCGCGGCCAAGGAACGGAGCGCCTACATCAACGGGCTCCTGGAGGCCTCGAAGCTGGAGGTGCATGAGGCCATCCCGAGATTCCGGGCCTCCGACGAGTACGTCTTGGAGGTCCGAGAGGCCGCCGTGGACTCCTTTCTGAAGGGGTTCCAAGTGTGCCGGGAGAAGGTGGGCTCCTTCTACCCCGGGCTCGACCTCAGTCCGGTGGTGCTCGGGGGTAAAAGGCAGGAGCCCACCAGCGAGGCTCCAGTTGCGGCGGGCGATGCGGCTGCAGCTCCAGAGCGGCCCTCCGAGCGACCAGTCGCCGACGGCGAGGAGGGAGAGCGCGCGCGCCAACGTGAAGATCCCACCACCGCGCCGAACTAGGCCTTCAGTTGTATTCTCTTTTCCTTTTTTTTTTTTTCTAAGGACTCCCGGCCTGTTGGGACTCCTTTGTTGTAGAACCTTTTCAAAGCAATGAAAGCCTTAATTTTGCTAAGTCCCGACCTCGCCTTCCTTTTCTCTCTTTTTTTTTTTTGTGTCTTGTCGAGGTGTTGGTGTCGAGTGCCGAGACGAGGTCCTGCGGCTCGATCTGGGCTGAGTTCGTGGGTGGACTGGGTCCCATCCAGCATTCAGATCAAAGTTCGGAGCTTCCGGATTGGGCGACAGAAGAGCAGGCCTTGCGCGTGCCCTTCGGGCTTGCCGGGCCATCTTTTGTGATCGCGCGGGCGAGCTGGGCTCTGCCTCGCCTTCCAGACAGAAATCCGGGACTTCCGGTCCGAACCCCGGGGCCGTAGGCTTTGTTCAAGCCTTGCGCGGCTTGCCGAGCTATTCTCCATGATCGCGTGGGCGAGCTGGGCTCTGCCCCGCCTTCCAGACCGAAGTCTGGGACTTCCGGACTGAACCCCGGGGCCGCAAGCTTTGTTCAAGCCTTGCGCGGCTTACCAAGCTATTCTCCGTGATCGCGTGGGCGAGCTGGGCTTTGCCCCGCCTTCCAGACCGAAGTCCGGGACTTCCGGACTAAACCCCGGGGCCGCATGCTTTGTTCAAGCCTTGCGCGGCTTGCCGAGCTGTTCTCCATGATCGCGTGGGTGAGCTGGGCTCTGCACCGCCTTCCAGACCGAAGCCCAGGACTTCTCGCTTTATCGGGTCTCCGGCCATAGCCGTGTTTGCCGAGCTTAGAGCCATGCGTCATTTTCCTACGAGGCGAGAAAAAGCATTTGAAGCAAAAGAATTTTATTATAGGAGTTGGAGGAACCTTACATTATTGATAATACATCCTTAGGTTCGAGGCATTCCACGTCCGAGGGAATTTGGATCCTCCCAATTCCTCCAGGTAATAGGCCCCGTGAGGGAGGACTTCCGCTACCCTGTACGGGCCTTCCCAATTCGGGGAGAGCTTCCCGCACTCTCGAGGCTGAGAAGTTTCAGCGCGCCAGAGCACCAGATCTCCGGGATGAAAGGACTTTGGTTGCACTCAAGAATTGTAGTATCTGGCCACTCGCTGCCTGTACACCGCCATCCTGTCCCTCGTCTTTTCAAGAAGGTCCAGGTTGAGCATCATCCTGGCGGGATTCTCTGCTTCATCGTACTGCTCCACACGCAAGGTGGGTAGACTGAGCTCAATCGGGATAACTGCTTCGGCTCCGAAGACGAGATTGAAGGGGGTCTCATCGGTGGCCGTTCTCGGGGTGGTGTGGTATGCCCACAGGATGCTTGGGAGCTCTTCTGCCCACCTGTCCTTGGCCTGATCCAGCCTCATTCGGAGGCCTTGCAGAATGGTCCTATTCGTGACCTCGGCTTCTCCATTCGTCTGTGGGTGAGCCACCGAGGTGAAGCGATGGTGGATGTCGAGGTCGCTGCAGAATTCTTCGAACTCCCGGCAGTCGAACTGACGCCCGTTATCGGTGATCACGGTGTGGGGGAGGCCAAAACGACAGATGATTGACTTCCAAAAGAACCTGGCTATGTTTGCCTCGATGATCCATGCCAAGGGTTCAGCCTCAACCCACTTCGTGAAGTAGTCGATGGCCACGATCAGGAACTTCCGCTGTCCGGATGCCAGTGGAAATGGTCCTAGGAGGTCCATTCCCCATTGGGCGAATGGCCATGGAGCTGAGAGCTGGGAGATTTGAGTAGAGGGCTGCCGTTGCACCACGGCGTGCCGTTGGCACCGATCACACTTCTTCACGAAATCGGCGGCATCCTCTTTCATCGTCTCCCAGAAATAGCCTTGATGGAGAGCCTTGTAGGTTAGCGTTCTTCCCCCCATGTGGTTCCCGCAGATGCCCTCATGAATCTCCTGGAGCACGAGTGCGGCCTCCGCGGGTCTCAGGCACTTGAGGAGGGGATATGAGTAAGACCTCCGATACAGTTGCCCATCCATCAGGACGAACCGCACGGACTTCTTTTTGATAAGGCGGGCCACTGCACGGTCCTCCGGCAAGGTACCGCCGGTTATGTACTCGACGTACTTGTCCATCCAGCTGGGCTCACGGCTGACCTGTTGGACCTCCACTGGGATCTCATAGCTCGGGGCCTTGAGGCACTCTACATGAGCGTGACCCAGCATCGAGTCCGGCAAGGTCGCCAGCCGGGAGAGAGTGTCCGCACGGGCATTTTCCCCGCGGGGGATATGGAAGATGCTGAAGCGCCGGAATCCGGCTGCGCTCGTTTTGACAAGCTCCAAATACTTCGCCATTTGAGGATCGTGCGCAGCATACTCTCCAGAGATCTGTCCGGCCACCAGCTGAGAGTCAGTGAAGACTTTGAGGTTGGCTACGCCCAGCTCGTGGGAGACTCTCAGCCCGGCAAGGAGCGCCTCGTATTCTGCCTGGTTGTTGGTTACGGCGAACTGAAAACGGAGTGCGCATTCGGCGACGACCCCACTGCCGTTGGCGAGAATGAGTCCGGCTCCGCTCCCGCCGGAGTTCAAGGCTCCATCTACATAAAGGATCCACGCATCCTCTTCGGGCTTCTCGAGGCCCGGTTTCAACTGCTGGTGCAGGGAGTCCTCCTCTGACTCCTTGCCTAGGCCCGCGCAGTCGACCAAGAAGTCGGCCAGTACTTGCGCTTTCATGGCCGACCTCGGTTTGTAAGCGATGTCGAATTCACTGAGCTTGAGTGCCCACTTCTCCAATCACCCCGATGTGTCGGGTCGGCTGAGGATCGCTTTCAGCGGCTGATCAGTCAGGACGGTAATGGGATGCGCTTGGAAATAGGGCCTGAGACGCTGAGCAAACACTATTAACGCAAAAACGAGCTTTTCGGGCCGGGAATACCTGAGCTCCGCATCGTGGAGAAGTTTGCTGGTGTAGTACACCGACCGCTGGACTCCCTGGTCATCGGTCCGAACCAGGATCGAGCTGACGGCCTCCGGGGTGACCGCCAGGTAGAGGATGAGTTCCTCTCCCTCTTCGGGCCTGGAAAGTAGTGGGGGCGATGCAAGCATCTTCTTCAGCTCTTTAAAGGCCTCCTGGCACTCCTCAGTCCAAGCGAAGTCGTTCATCTTTCTCAGCACTTTGAAAAAGGGTCGGCAGCGGTCGGCTGACCTGGAGATGAACCGGCTCAGGGTGGCTATCCGGCCGGTGAGTCGCTATACTTGCTTCTAGGAGGCGGGCTGCTCCTTGTCCAGGATGGCCTAGACCTTCTCCAGGTTAGCTTCAATCCCTCTCTGGGTTACCATGAACCCCAGGAACCTCCCGGCGAAGATGCCGAAAGCGCACTTCACCGGGTTCAGCTTCATCTGATGAAGTCGGAGGTTGCCGAAGGTCTCCGCCAGGTCGGCAACGTGATCCGAGAGGGGCTTGCTCATTACCAGCATGTCGTCCACGTACACCTGCATGTTGCGACCGATCTGGTCTTTAAAGACTTTGCTGAACAGTCGCTAGTACGTGGCCCCGGCGTTCTTAAGGACAAACGGCATCATCCTATAACAGAAAGTTCCACGGTCGGTGACAAAGAAGGTGTGCTCTTCGTCCTCCGGGTTCATTCGGATCTGGTTGTACCCGGAGAAAGCATCCATGAAAGATAGGAGTCGATGCCCCGAGGTGGTGTCGACCAACTGGTCAATCTTTGGAAGAGGGAAGCTATCCTTTGGGCAGGCTCGATTGAGGTCGGTGTAGTCCACACAAATCCTCCACTTACCATTGCTTTTCTTCACCATGACCACATTCGCCAGCCAGCTGGGATACTGAACTTCCCGCACGAAGCTGGCGGCGAGGAGTTTCTCCACCTCTTCGTTGATGGCCCTCTGCCTCCCTGCGACGAAGCTCCTCTTCTTCTGGCGGACTAGGAGGCACCTCGGGTCCACGTTCAGCCTGTGCGTAATGACCTCGTGGGGAATGTCCGGCATGTCGGTCGCGGACCAGGCAAACACATCCGCGTTCATGCGGAGGAATTCCAGCAGGCGGGTCTGTTCCTCCTCCGGGAGTTGGGCCCCCACCTGCACCATCTTCAGAGGGTCCGAACCGAGGGGATAAGTCAACAGGCGCTCTACGGGCCCTCCCTTAGGTTCCTTCTCCCTTAGGTCGAGGTCGTCGACGTCGGGGGCGAGCTCGGCGCCCCGGGTACCTGGGACCGTCTGAAGGCAATGCGGGACTGGCTGAGTCGTCCCCCTCATCACCCCAAGTCCGGAGGCTATGGGGAATTGCACTAGCAACCGCTTTGTAGAAATCATGGCATCCAGTTGGTTGAGCCCCGGGCGCCTGAGGATCGCGTTGTAAGGCGAAGGAAGCTTGACGACGGTAAACGTCATCATGACTGTAGTCTGCCGAGGTGGGGATCCAGCGGTGACCGGGAGAGTGATCTCCCCTTCGACCACCACCGAGTCCCCGGTAAAGCCTACCAGGGGGTGTGCACCGGCCTTAGCTGATCATGGGACAGATTCATTCAGGAGAAAGCATCATAAAAAAGCACGTCAGCGGAGCTTCCACTATCTACCATAATTCGATGTACAGGATGCTTTGCGATGGTCATCTCGACCACCACAGCATCGTTATTTACACTTTTGTTTTCACTCCCCTTCTCAGAAGGGGGTACATCCTCCGAGTTCCCGACCTCCCGGGCTCTCTTCGTCGCCCGCCCGATTCCACAAGAGATCATGCCCACTGGCTTCTCCGTCGGACGGTTGTCGATTACGGGAACTGGGGGTAAGGCCGCGAGCGGCTGTCCCTCTGCCGGGACCTTGTTCCTGATGAACTTCCTAAGGTAACCTCTTTTGATCAGCTCCTCGATTTCCCGCTTCAGGTTGCGACACTCCTCCGTGTCATGGCTGTGCTCGTGGTGGAACTGACAGTACTTCAACTTGTCTCGGGTGCCTCTTGGATTCTGAGGAGGAGGTCGGCGGAGGTAGTGCTCGCCCTCAATTTCCATGAGGATCTTCATTCGGGAAGCGAGGAGAGGGGTGAACCTTCGCTCCGGGGTGGCCTCGCCCTTTAACCTCGAATTCGGGCAAGGGTCGACAGATGGTCCAGGCCTCCGGGCTCCTGGAATATCCCTCGAGGGTGGCTTCTTCAAAGTCTTCCCGTCTAGCTCTCAGCGGGTGCGATCGGCCTCCTCCGCCCGGATGTACTTGTGGGCACGGAGGAGGAGCTCGGAGTACGTCTTGGGGAGTTTTTTGTCCAGGGAATAGGTCAGGCTGGACGTCTTGAGCCCGCGCTTTAAAGCCAGCATGGCAACGGGCTCGTCCAGGCTATAGATCTCCAGGGTAGCGATCTTGAACCGGGTGATGTAGTCCCGAAGCAGCTCCTGGTCCTGCTGGCGGATAGAGAAGAGGCTGTCCACCTCTCTCGGCACCTTCCGACAAGCGTCGAAGTGCGCCACAAACTTTCCTTCCAACTGATGGAAGGAGCAAATTGATCTGGGCTCGAGGCGGGTAAACCAGATTCGAGCGGCCTTCCGGAGGGTAGCGGGAAAGGCAATGCACAAAAGAGCGTCCGTGGCCCCCTGGACCCTCATGAGAGCCTTGTAGCTCTCCAGATGGTCCAGAAGGTCGGTGGTCCCGTCGTAGGGGTCCACCTATGGTATGTGGAACCGGCTCGGAATCGGCTCCGCCTGGATTTCTTCAAAAAAGGGTGGACGGGAGTCATAGCCCGCCGGGTCCCCCGAGGAGTTCTGCAGGTCGGCAAATCGGTGGGCGAACTCCGCCAATTTGCGCTCGTGCTCCTCCAGACGCCTCTCGGCCTAGCGCCTGATGGCCTCGTCGGTGGAATCTTCCACTGAGGCTGCTGGTGAAGGGGGCGCCGATCGGTCTCAGCGCAGGGTCTTGCCTCGGCGTCGCTTGCTGCGACGCGCTGTCTCGGCTTCATCGACCAGGGATCGACTCTCGTGATCCGCCGAACCGGAGTAGTTTCTTTTCGCGGGAGTTTGATGGCTCCCGCGGGGATTGGAGACTGCTCGCGGTTGGGATGGCCTGCCTTGGATGGAGCGCAGGCTCCCGCGCGACCCCGCGGCCCGAGCTGCGGGGGTCCCTGGCTGAGGCTGCGTAGCCAGGGAGCGCTGCTGGTATTGTAGCTGCCGAACTACCGTAGTCAAGGTCTGCAGCTGCTGGATGACGGCCGCGAGAGGTCCGTCCACCGAGGTCGGCTGTGGTGGAAGGGGAGGGGGAGCAGGAAGCTCCCTCTCCAGGCTGGGGGCCCCCTGAGGGGAGGGAATCTCTCCTACTCGGTTGGTGGACGTTTCGCGTCCACGAGTGACCACCATGGTCGGAGCGCGCTTCATTCACAGAAAGCTAGCTCCCCTTGGGGTGTCGTCCTGCCCCCCTACCTGGCACGCCAATCTGTTGCCGATCTCGTCGCCGCGCCTGTGGCTTCGGAGCCGCCGATCCGACTAGACCATCTCGCCCCTGGGATCTCCTAGCTCGATCGAACCTGCAAGGCAAGGTCAGAAACCCTGGCCGGGGATCCCGACGAGGGAGCTCCGACGGTCAAGTTAGTAGACGGCGAGAGGGAACAGAGTCTCTGAGACGGGCCCCCGAAAGAGTCCCAGACTTAGAGATCGTGCTAGCAAGAAAGGTCCCAGAAAAAATAGAAACCCGGCCGGGTCCCTTCACCGAGCTCACGCCAAAGGTCCCCTCTCGGGATCTCGGATCTTGCTCTTGGAACGGAGTCTCCAGCCTTTGTTTCTTGCTTACCTTGTCGTATATTCTCTCCTTCCTTTTATCTCCTCCTGTTGCCTTCTCATTTCCCGCCCCTGGGTGATGTAGAACAAAGAACAAAGAAGCGTATGCGGAAGTAAATTTAGGATTAATTTTTTTTTTTTTTTTTTTATATTTCAGAAATTGGCTTTGACTCAAAGTAAAGCTGAACTAAGTTGAAGGAAACTAGGTAAGGATTGAAAGCACAATTTAGAAGAAACTAAATTATCAGAGTAGTTCAGAAGTAATGGATCGCTGGGGGTTGAGAAACTCCCAGACCTAGGGTTTCGCTCTGAACTTTCAACAAGACAGAAATAGAGAGGAGAGATGGTTTACTAACCAGACAGTGATCTTCTCAGAATTTGGGTGGAAGAACTCTCTTGAGCAGATTGTTGGATCCTCGGATTCGGCTATCTTCGCAATGGATCCTCCAATACTGGTCTGTGGTTTGGTCGGCTTCTCCTGGACTCAAGATCTGGGAAGAAGAAAAACAAGTGAGGGATTCAGAGACTCAGGGAAGGATTTACCAGTTCGAAGAACTTGAAGGCTGATGTCGCTGAGATCCGGATTCTCTTGAAGGCTGATTCGACTCCCTCTGGAAAGAGCTTTGGATCTGAAGTATCCGGACTGGAACTGGATGCTGGTGGTCGGCCTGGACTTGGAGAGAGAGGCCGTGGGAGGTGGAATATGCTAGGGTTTGGTGGAAAGAGAAGGGTGATGGCGGCTAGGGTTTGGGAGTGGAGTGGCTAACCTAGGGTTTGGGTTTTGGAGATCTCACACCTCCTTAAGGTTCCTGGGGAACCCGGATTTACTCCCTCACAGAGCTTAACACCTGGATGCAAGTGCGGAAGAGAGAAAACATGAAGTTTGCTCATAAAAAAAATTTGGTTTCATTCATCTGATTTTTTAAACTTACAAGAGGGGTTTAATTTATAGGGCTTTACAAGGGAGTAGGGTTTTACATCTTTCCATGTGGGACTAAAGGAGGGGATCTACAAATCAGGACAATCCATACACATATGGTCGGCCAAGGTACCAAAAAAATTTGATTTGGGTTATAAAAGGCAGGTAGATGGCGCCTCCTTGCTTGGGTCTTCAAGAGAGGATTTCTTTCCTTCCATGGATCAACTCTTTTGGACTCCTCCTTTTCTTCCTCCCTAAGTCAAGGCCCTTCCCATCTTTGTTTTGGATATTTTTGGCAGGTAGTGGGCGCCTCCTTGAAGTTCTCTCCAAGAGAATTTCTTCCCTTTCATAGATTGGTTCTTTTGGGAAAGACTTGGGCCGTCCCCTTGATTTGTGGACTCCTGGTGGATTTCTCCTCAACTGGCGCATGAGAGAAGGAAGCTGCTATCTGTGGTGTGGGGACCAAAGGCTGCTGGATGTAGATATGGCGCCCCCTGGACTCAGGCGTATGGCTGGGAGTGTGGCGCCCACTTGCTAGGCCTTGGGAGAAAATGTAACACCCCAGGTTGAAGCCTTAGTCCACTACTGAGTCAACATGACTCAACAAAATAAAATGCAGGTAATGTAGACTCAAGCTAAATTGAGTTGATCTAGTCAACTCTTATTACAAACCAAAAATGCTAATTCTTCGGGCAAGGTTAATCAGAGATCCAGATGGAGCTCTGAAGTCTTCTTCTGAGTCTGGTGCCCGCACCACTGGGGGGCTCCTTTGTCGTTTCCACCTCCTCCCCTCCGTCTCTTTCCCTTTCCCCTTCTGGATCAAAGAGCCAGGCGGCTTCCCGGCCTTGCTTGCCGAGCCTAGCGAGGAAAGAGTAGGGGAGGGGGGCGCCGGTCAGACCACCGACCAGACCTTGGGCAGAGCGCGAGCGCTCTTCTTCCCAGGCACCGACGAAACCCGTTATCGGGTCCTGTCTTATCAGGACTTCGCCTCTCGACTGCGGGACCTGTCGGGCCGGTGCAAGCGATGTTTCGCGCATCGCCGCCGACCGTACGGGGGCTATCTTCGGGGTGCGGTGCGCACGACTCGAGGGGCAATCTTGGAGCTCGTGCTCTTGCTCCTCGGAAACTTCTCTGCACAGGTTAGCCTGCCTCGGCCGAGTGGGACCATCTCAGGGTGCCACTTGGCGAGGGAGCAGGGAGGCCGCCGGCTTCGGCCGAGGTGGACCCCTCCTGGGTGGACACCTGGCGGAGCGGCAGAGGGGCGCTCGACTTCGGCCGAGGTGGTCCCGTTTCCGGGCGGCACCTGGCGAAGGAGCGAGGGGCCCGGCCTGACCTCGGCCGAGGTGGGACCGTCTCAGGGCGCCACCTGGCGAGGGAGCGGGGAGGCCGCCGGCTTCGGCCGAGGTGGACCCCTCCTGGGTGGACACCTGGCGGAGCGGCAGAGGGGCGCTCGACTTCGGCCGAGGTGGTCCCGTCTCCGGGCGACACCTGGCGAAGGAGCAAGGGGCCCGGCCCGACCTCGACCGAGGTGGGACCGTCTCAGGGCGCCACCTGGCGAGGGAGCGGGGAGGCCGCCGGCTTCGGCCGAGGTGGACCCCTCCTGGGTGGACACCTGGCGGAGCGGCAAAGGGGCGCTCGACTTCGGCCGAGGTGGTCCCGTCTCCGGGCGACACCTGGCGAAGGAGCGAGGGGCCCGGCTCGACCTCGGCCTAGGTGGGACTGTCTCAGGGTACCACCTGGCGAGGGAGCGGGGAGGCCGCCGGCTTCGACCGAGGTGGACCCCTCCTGGGTGGACACCTGGCGGAGCGGCAGAGGGGCACTCGACTTCGGCCGAGGTGGTCCCGTCTCCGGGCGACACCTGGCGAAGGAGCGAGGGGCCCGGCTCGACCTCGGCCTAGGTGGGACCGTCTCAGGGTGCCTCCTGGCGAGGGAGCGGGGAGGCCGCCGGCTTCGGCCGAGGTGGACCCCTCCTGGGTGGACACCTGGCGGAGCGGCAGGAAGGCCTGGACCGACCTCGACTTCGGCCGAGGCGGAGTCGCACCTGATTTTCCCGAAAAACTCCACGTGGCTCGAATCACGCCCAGCGAAATCTGAGACATGCCACGTCATCGTTACGGCCGTAACAAAGTTAAACAAGCCATGTTAAATCGGATAGAAATCGATTGAATTTTTTTTTAAAAAAATTAAATAAATTTAAAATGAATTAAATGAATTAAATGGATCAAATATCTAAAATCAAACCCGATTCAAATATTGAATAGATTAAATAGGTTAATCTATTAATTTGATAGTCCGAATCTATTTAATACAAATCTAAAATTATTTATGGCAGATCATTGTGTTCGTGAAATGGCTCACATTTCACCTGCCTTGATACCAGGAACATGTGATAGCATAAGCATAGCAGAATATTGATGGTTACAATCACATAAAAAGCAATTTTTTATAGTTATAACTCTATTCAGATTAATTTGTTCTCGCTGTTAGCTGGCTGATGGACTCCTTTTATCTTTTTATCTTAAGAAAAAGCTGATCCATTGAGCTGTGTTTTTGCTAAAAGAAAATAGATGTATAGGGCTTCATACAGATGAAGAGGTGGCCATAATTTTTCAGCGTGGACAAAAGTTAAAGAACTACCGACAGATTTAGATTAGCAGGGCCAGGCTCTACATGTACTAATTAAGAGCCACTCAAAGTGTTGAATTGTTGATCTTAATCTTGTTTAAGCTATGTTTTAATTATAGAAGAAGTTTATATTTATACAAGATATTACGAGTTTCTGGAATCTTTGACATGCATGCAAGGATGATATAATGAAGCATTCTATTTTAATCTCCAATTTCATTATCAAAGAAGAAAAAATATTTTAATCTCCAGTATGGGCTATAACAATCTTTTTGAATGTAATAAAATGTCACAATTCTTGAGAGACTTGTTTCACCACAAACGAGATCATTCTTAGGATATTCTAAAATCTTTGGCCCCCCTTGTTCCATCGGTCCCAATTTCCCGATTCCTTGACTCATTTTTTCAACTCACTGCCTCAAAGGTAAACAACCAATGCGCGTTCTCGATGCAATGCTCCTTAAAATCAAAGTTTCCTTTTTGTGGGCCATTAAGCGATCTAAGTCATTCTAACCTTCAACCGGAATGTAATAAAGATTATGACGAAAAAGTGTACATGATGTTGAATTTATTATCATCCATCAATAATTTTCTTTTTTTTGATAAGAAATCAAAGATAGTCCAGTCATTCCCCATCACATTGGATGGGTACGTCATCATAGTCCTACCAGAACATCGATCAGTCTAACAGTCAATTCTACGCATTCATGTCCAGGCATCCAAGATAAATTTTTTATTTAATCGATTCCATCATAACATCCAAGATAAATTTCTTCGAATTCTTAAAATCAAAGTTTCCTTTTTGTGGGCCATTCAGCGATCTAACTCATTCTAACCTTCAATCGGAATGTAATAAAGATAATGATGAAAAAGTGTACATGATGTTGAATTTATCACCATCCATCAACAATTTTCTTTTTCTTGATAAGAAATCAAAGATAGTCCAGTCATTCCCCATCACATTGGATGGGTACGTCATTATAGTCCTACCAAAACATCGATCAGCCTAATAGTCAATTCCACACATCCATGTCCAGGCATCCAAAATAATTTTTTTTATTTAATCGATTCCATCATAGCATCCAAGATAAATTTCGTTGAATTCGTAAAATCAAACCTTTTTGTGAGCCATTCAGCAATCTAACTCACTCCAACCTTCAACCGGAATGTAATAAAGATAATGATGAAAAAGTGTACATGATATTGAATTTATTATCATCGATCAACAATTTTCTTTTCCTTGATAAGAAAATAAATATAGCTAAGTCATTTTCCATCACATTGAATGAGTACATATCACAGTCCTACAAAAACATCAACCGGTCTAATAGTCAATTCTACGCATCCATATCCGGGCATCCAAGATAAATTTTTTTATTTAATCGATTCTGTCGTGACTTGAATCTTAGAAACGAGGGGAATGAAATCACAACCAATACTGACTAAACTATTATTCTTGATAGTATCCATCAATAATTTTTTCAAAAAATATTTTCCATCTATCAATAATATGTAGAGATATTAATCACGACAACTTTTTGGTGATGATCACAAAATTACAAGATTTACACTTGAACCAAAACGGATTCCTCCAATCCATCGTGGCGAAGTTGCTTGATAGCTGCTGATCAACTACACCTGAGCTAAATTGTATTCGTCCGATCCATCACGATGATGTTGCTTGTCGATGATAGCTGCTGAGCAAGGAGCATGCTTTTTTTTTTTTTTTTTTTTTTGATAGTATGGGATATTCATTAAAATGAAAGAGAGTGAGTATAACCTAAAAAGGAGCATGCTTATTCCTAAATTTACGTAGACGTGCATGGCACAACCCAACTACTCTGTACTGCAATTATTTTTTATTTTTTAGGGTAAACCTAATGCGAAAATATACAATTAGCTACATGTGATACCATCTAGTCTGCAGCATTATTAGACTCTTATTTATAAAATGTGCTTCAAAAACCTTTCTATTTGTCATTTTCTCTACCAATCGTGCCACGATAGATGACTGCTAATCTCTGCTAGAGTTCTTTTCAAACGGAAACATCATCAAAACTTTAAAAAAAATGTATAATACTTTATAATAGATCTCTTTTTAAGCATTATATCACGAGAGTTTTTTTTTTATAAAGCAAAAGGAGAGGGGGATAAATCCCCGTATAGCTATCTCCTTCGGGCCTCAATTCCATCAGACCATGTTCGATTCGAACTGCAAGTTTACGCATGCTCGTCCCTATCATTGGTGAGTACGTCAGCCTGACACAATTAAAATACTGGAATAGTGCGCTCTCTCACCGTCCCGATCACGTGTCCCGAAAAATTTCTGAATTTAATCGATCCATTCCATAGAAATCATACCTCGAACCCATGAGAATTTTAATTACTATAGTTTCTATGCCATCTATTTATCTAGATTTTTACCCACTAGATTAGATTGTTCACTAATTGTTAATCGTGTTTCAAACTTTCCTCCGGGAGCCCGTCCCCATCAGTTGGACCGAAAAATATGCACCTAGACGTGTTCGTGTCCATTGCTTGCGCAACTTGGAATGAATCTCATGGTCACATACTGTCACATCGTTGGTTGTTTTCTTCGACAACTTTGGTTTGATTACGATTAATATCCAACTTTGGCTCATGACATCGGGAACAAAGTATCCTACCAGCATTCTAAACCCGTGTAAAAGAATCAAAACAAGGTCTGAAGGGCCTCCAGCTCCCCGTTAATTGTTAGCTAAATTGGAGGAAGCTTGTGGATTTTTAATATCATATTGTTTTTAGGTGTTAAAGCAACTGCACTCTTAATTTCCTGCTTTCCAAACTTACGGCAACAAGTTTACCTCGCCAGCATGCATGCATGCACCACCGTCCCATGGTGCGATACATGGATGGGCTCTCACCATCACTATACATGCATGTGGTGGTGGTGGGATAGGTAGGCAGGCTGCTTACAATATGGTCTTTGACTTGGAGGTTGTCAAGTCTTATAATTAGAAATGACTACATGGAATTCTTACATCCAGATGCTTCGATCTCGCAGCTTGCTAAATAAAGTTATGTTTTTCATGCACTTGCATGTCCATGCATATGTCATATAAGTTGTACATTAATCGGAAAATTCGCTTCAAATAACACATTTAATTTGCAGGTCAAGCAAACTGCAAACTTTCCAAGCGAGAGGAGTCTTTTCTTGAAATGTGCATGCATTGTGTAATACTATTTTTATCGATCTATTTTATAGATGAATTAATTAATATACTTAGCCTAAAGATATATATATACAACAAAATATATTAAAAAAAAAAAAAAAAAAAAAAAAAAAAAAAAGAAGCTAGATAACTCTATGCATACTTCTTGATATAAAAATTAAATAGAAAATAAAATAAATTCATGGTGACCAATCCTAGCTAACTTTAGTTGTTATGCGCTCGGTAACTTCTCGAGACTTTGTCTAGTATAGTTTTGATAACATGGTTGAACAAATTCAAAATCGCATATTAGAAGATAATATTTGAATTTTTTTGATCCTATATATATATATATATATATATTATATATTAATTCCACATATACCTGATACATGGTTAATATAGGACTAAACATATTTCTGCATGGATTTTTACAATACTTATCGAGAGTAATAAATCTTCAGAGCCTAACTCAGGGCTGCGATCGATGTCTCTAGCCGGCATGCCATGCGAATAGAAGATTTCTAGTGTGAACGGTCAATATAATGCTCTTGTGATCGATTGCTTTGGTACCGAGGACGATCACAAAAGATTTTCATCGACTGCTAGCTTGGCTGAATCCAGGGAACATGGTCATCACAATTAACAATTATGGAGCCAGCTGGGCAATACAATATTAAAGTAACGAAGACGACATACACAGTTTATGCTTGATGAAAACGTGCATATCCTTCCCCTAACTTTAGCCTATCACAATCCAATGGTCAACGAGGAACCTCTCCCACTCTCCCTTCACCTGACCAACTTTTTTTTATCCCACTACTAAACGGCAACGGTTTATTGAAAAGAGAAGGCAAGAACTGGGGTGTACTAAAGCTCCTTGGCTCCCTGCACCGACCCATGGAAAAGAGATATGGTGGAGATCCAACAAAAGTTCATGGATCCGGAATGAGCCCTGTTGCCGCAACTTCTTCCAGACCGGGCTCGGTTGACTTGGCTAGAGTGCTCCTCTCCCGGTTCCTGCAAAAAAATTTCCAATGACCGATGGCGTTCCGACGGAGAACACTCCGATGCTTAAGTTAGCGAGAGCTCGAGAGCAGCAGAATGAAGGAATCGATGGAGATTAGCTTGTGGAGTAGGGAGAGAGTCCTTACTGCTCCGAGTCCCCCGGTTTACCTTATATAGGCATGGAATGTTACCGGAATCTGTTGGGGGCTGGGCACAGAATGACTGATCTGTCCCTAGAAGAATCTCGAGGTGGCCACGTGGCATCGAGATGAGACAGCATCGTGCAGCTAGTGGAGTAGCGGTGCCGATGTATCAGAATTCTGTTGTAACAGAATTCTGATATCAGCGGAAGGAGGCTTCCGGAGCTTCTTAGGGTCATCTTTGAAGTAGCTCTTTCGAAGTGGATCGGCTAGACCTCCGTAGGAGTGGGTCGGTCGGATCTCAGCAGGAGTGGATCGGTCCGGTTCGAAGGTAAGTCGATTTGATATAACAAGCCTAATTTATCTTTAGCTTCGAATTGAATCGGAGAGATAAATCATGATCGCTCATGTATTACATAACTACTATGATTTTACAAACCCTACAATGATACCTGAAAAAAATATATTGCAATTTATGATACAGAGATAATTGCAATAGCCTCGAGGAGAAAAAAATCTCGAAGCACGGATCCTCTGCGGTGCGTGGATTGCACCATAGGTGATGTGCAATGCTCGTACAGCCATCACAAGATATATGGTTATGTAATAGAGTATAATTTGCATCTTCTCAAAATGAAAGAACGTTGAATTAAGCAGGCGAGCAATAGATTTCTATATTTACAAAATTATATCTCATTAATTATTTAATAATATTTTAATATCTTTTCATTCATTTTATTTATATACAATTTTTATTTTATCCTTATTATTAAATTATATTACTAATTATTTTAATTTTAGTACACAATTTTTATAATTATAAGTAAATAATTAAAATTACTTTCTATTATTCTAATTATATTCATTATTTATTTATTAATATATAAATAAATAAAATTAATTTATAACATTATTTATTAAACTAAATTAATTATTTATATAATATTTATATAATTATAAGTTTATATATTGTCCTGTTTTTTTAGTATAGATAAGTGTTATAAATTGATGATAATAATAATACTTTTTTATCGAATGATGGTTTAAGAAAAATAACATCTATCCTTCCTTTTACTCCTCGTATACCAAACAAAAAATGGTATCATTCCCATCCATCATTTCTAGGGATGGCAATCAGGTCAAGTCGGGCCATAAATGAACCAGGTCGAATGCTAATCGGATCAAGAAAGTCTAAATCCGAACTAATCTCATCAAACATATTTAACATGTTTAATAAATGATTAACTGGTTTATCTAATCCAACTTGGCATGTTTAACCTATTTATCTAAGGATCCGTGGCACAGATCTTAAAATAGAGTTTGGGGCACCAAAAATTACTTATAGAATTGAGATGAGAGAGATGGACCTACGAGGAAGAAGATGAAGTTCTAGTTCATGAGAAGGCGAAGAGAAGGGTTGATCTTCGACAGCACTGGTGGGAAGCAAAGGAGAAGGGTGGGCCCAAACCCCTTTTCTTACTCAAGATCTTGGGAGCAAAAGTGTGCCCATCGAGCCATGAAGTCAAGGGACCATTAGTAGTTGCAGCCAAGGAAGATGCCAGCGCTGAGGCCAATCCAGCTCTTCTACTGGAAGAGAAAGTTGGGCCAGCTATGGAGGATGAGGTTGTAATTACAGTAGTAATGAAGAAAGAGTTGGAAGTCCATGCTGATAAAAGGAGTGTTGGAGACAACCTACCAAACCTCGTCCGCCTTTAGGGGGGTGACCATGGCATCACGGATGATGGGGATCTTTACCTAGTAGCTGTGCATCTTGGGATGCTGGAGAGTATTGTTGTAGAGGAGCTTAATGTTGTAGCAGCAATAGCCGTCGATCTTGTTCTTGATGACATCATCAATGGACTTGTGCAGGGTAGATGACCTATCATAAGTAACTATTGATATATGAAAAGTATTCGGTCAGGAGTTGATTACTTATTCGAGACACAAGATACTTGATGACCAGGAATCGATCATTTATTTGAGACACATAATGCTTGATGACCAGGAGCCAATCACTTATTCGAGACGGTGTATCCGATGACCAGGAGTCAATTACTTATTTGAAGAATAAGATACTCGATGGTCAAGAGCCGATCACTTATCCGAGATGCATGGTACCTGATGGCTAGGAGCTGATCATTTATTTGAGGCACAGAATACCCGATGACCAAATGCTGATTACTTATTCGAGATGTAAGATACTCAATTACTCATCAATCAGGTACCGACTACTTGTACTAGGTACAAAATTTTATAACTTTATTTAACATAAGCTTATATATGTCTTAAAGTCGTTAGAACTGTTATGACAAGATTAGTATAATGTTTATTAAGAAGTATAATCGATCACTTAACAAATTATTTCACAAACTGATTTCTTAACGGCCTGATCGACTTAACAACTTTCTTAACGATGTAATCACCTCGCAAATTATTATAATTGCTTAACCAACTCGATTTTAAATCTCTATAAATAGGGGATCAAGAAAAACTCCACAAAACTTTTCACATACACTTACACTTTTTTTATTTTTTTTTATTGTTCTCCCTCTCTAAGTTTACTCAAGTATTGGAAGGTCCCACATCGAAGAAATTTCATCAATTTTTTTCAATATCGAGGACTTGTTTTGTAAGTCAAGAAGCTGATCAAGTTCACTTCCAAAATCATAGGCTAGTTTCTTAGGGACCATCTGGAGTCCAAAAGCCACTCTAATACAACTAGTTTATCAAACTTGGAGAGGTGCAGCAATATAACCTTTGGGGGGATGACCATGGCAGATGATGGGGATCTTCACCTAATAGCTGGGCATCTTGCAATGCTAGAGAGTATTGTTGTAGAGGACCTTGATGTCGTAGCAGCAATAGTGGTTGATCTCGTTCTCGAGAAAGTAGAGGAGGTGGTCGTCAATGGGGTTGTAGCAGGGGTTGGGTTAGGAGCCAAAGATTATGAGGATACTCTCAAATCCAGGTGAGAAGAGAGAGAACTTTGTAGCAGTCAGGAGGGGGGGGGGGGGGGGGGGGGGGGATGGAGTCCAAACTCCAGAGAAATTGGTCAAATAAATTTGCTGCCCAGGGTCTATATGCCTAAAGTGACCCAGCTCATCCGCTACCTGGTAGCTCGGTCAAAAGAAGGAAAACTGAAAAACTCTAGCTAGAAAAGAGATGAGAAACTGAGAAACCCTAACCAAGAGATGGAACTAGGAAAGGAAGGAAAAAGGCAAAGGGGCAATTTAGATTTTGGTCCTTGGAAGCCCCTGGAAGAAGACTGGAAATTGGACTTCCCTTGGATCTCCATCTAAGTCGTTTGCATGAGGTCCATGGACAATGTGAGGGCCAGGGCCAAAAGGTTAAGGGTGATACCGTAAATTGTAACGGACCGGTGCATAAATGCAAACTGGGAAGGGGGCATCTTAAGACTCAAAGATAACCGTCAATGTTTTAAATTGAACGGATGTTAAACAAGTATCCCTTCCGACCTGACATGTATAATAAACAGATTAAAGGGATCATAAGTTTAGAATTTGAACTCAATCCAAATAATAAATAGATTAAATAAATCAATCCGTTCATAATTTGAATTTATTTAGTCTAAGTCTAAATTTATTTATGATAAGTTGAAGGCCGACCAAACTAGGATTTCTGATCGGGACATATTTTGTCATCACTAATTTTCTCTCTCTCTTTTTTTTTTTTTTTCATTCGCATTTATCTTTCGTACCAAATAGCGGATACGTGCTGTACAAGATATGTTATTGTTACCATCCATCTGGCCTTGAATAGCGGTCATCAAGCACTGAATATACTGTGCAATTTATGTATTGAAAGAGGATCGTGGGTCCATGATCCCGTGTCTAAAATCACTACTCACATTATTATTAGGTAAATGGGGAAGATTCGAATTTGCTCTCCCAGTTCGTTAAATCATCTGCCATTGATTTGTGGATGGATGGTGATAGACAAAAGCTCCTAAACCAGATGCGGACAGTTACGAAAATTTATCCCATTAATGACCAAACTACCCTTCCTCCCGCCCTATATCCGCCCTCCGTTCTCCTCCACTTCCATCCCATTCCTCTCCAACGAGAGGAAGCGAGCAACGGCGGCGGCGATGGATACGTCCTTCGCCGGTGAGATCGCGACAGAGCTTGTGAAGGAGCTGCTGAAGGTGATCCGGCGGACGGTGATGTGCCGGCCGACGGCGGAGCAGCTGAAGCGCAACGTGGACGCCCTCCTCCCAATCATCCAGGAGATCCGCCACTCGGGCGTGGAGCTCCCGCAGGCCCGGCAGTCCCAGCTCTCCGACCTCGCCGAGCACCTCCACCTCGCGCTCGAGCTTGCCCGCAAGGCCGCCGCCTCCCCACGCTGGAATGTCTACCGCTCCATGCAGCTCGCCAATCGCATGCACAAGCTCGACCGCTGGATCGCCCGCTGGCTCGAGCGCCAGATGCCCGCCCACGTCCTCGCCGACGTCCACCACCTCCGCGTCGAGTCCGCCGTCCGCTTCGACCGCATCGAGCGCCACCTCCAGGACGGTGCCACCACCGCCGCCGCCGCCGCCGCGGCGATGACGATGATGAAGCCGGCGAACGTTGGGGTGGCGGAGATGATGGAAGGGCTAGATCTCGGGGCAGGGGTAGGCGAGGCGGCGCAGCCGGTCGGTGCGGCGGTGAGGGTCGGGAAGGAGAGGGTGAGGGAGATGCTCATGGCGACGGGAGGTAGTGCGGAGGTGGTGGGGATTTGCGGGATCGGAGGGAGTGGGAAGACCACGCTAGCTAAGGAGATTTGTAGAGACCCGCCGATTCGAAGTATGGGTTTGGATTCCTTTCTTCCCCTGTTTTTAATTCTTCTTCAATATGGTTCCTGGTTTATTTATACTTCCCCTATATTTTATTTTATTTTTTTGTAAAGTATTGAACTTTACGGGTGCCAAGGTCTTTGTTATTATATTTTGATCCAAATTTCGACCTAAAACTAGCTCTGAAATTTTGGCATCATAAAGCTTTTTCCACTCTGCCTTTGTGATCAATAAAAGCGCCAGTACCAGCTTAAAAAGATGTAGTTCTTTAATTTATTTTTATTAATTTAGATTGAATGTAGAATCTGGGACTTTCTCCCATATATGAAATTCCCAAATCAGTCATTTCTTTGACTGTATGTAGAGCAAGATCAGTTCTTTGTTCCCTTTGAATAGCAAACTTTTTAAATCACTATCATTATGTTTATCTTTCTAAGCAATTGAAG
This sequence comes from Areca catechu, assembly GCA_021397845.1. Taxonomy (NCBI): domain Eukaryota; kingdom Viridiplantae; phylum Streptophyta; class Magnoliopsida; order Arecales; family Arecaceae; genus Areca; species Areca catechu. The sequence goes on from CM038039.1 coordinate 193,988,213, forward strand.
TCTTAGGGATAGTTTTACCCTTCAGAACCAACGGACTAAGACAAATTCATTGGTAGTAGTAGAAAGTTCCACTGAGCTCCTTGCTTTGGTAATTGGTTTCATGATATCAAAATCACTGATGTCATTTGCTGTGACTTGTTGTTAGAGATATAATTGATCTAAATAGTTCCTCCTTATTGTGGTTCCTTTCCTTCAGGTTTCTTCGGTGACAGGATTTTCTTCGAGACGGTTTCACAATCTCCAAATTTGGAGAGCTTGAAATTAAAGCTTTGGGAACAGATTTCTAGTAATATGGTAATTGGCGCTTATACCCAAATCCCTCAGTGGCAGATGGCTTTGGGGGCAAAAGACAGAGGGCCAACTCTCATAGTGCTGGATGATGTGTGGTCTCTATCTGAGCTCGAGCAGCTTATTTTCAAATTACCTGGATGCAAGACGCTGGTTGTGTCAAGGTTCAAATTCCCTACTGTGATCAACCACACTTATGAATTGGAATTGCTAGGAGAAGAAGAGGCTTTGTCCCTTTTCTGCCAAGCAGCTTTTGAGCAGCAATCTATTCCACTTACTGCTGATAAGAAGTTGGTGAAGCAGGTAAAGCTAATTGTTCTGGCCTTAATTTTATGTTTGTTAAACAGGTAAAAGGAAACTGCATATTAAAGGGGGTAAAGGGAATTAGATTCAGCTTTTGCTGTAGTGACAAGTTAGAAGGTCACTTGCCTGCAAAAGAAGCATACCGTGCCGAACCTGCACCCTTCCATTCCTTTTTCTTTTTCATTTCTTTTGTTTTTTCAATATAAGGACTTTTGTGCAAGAGAGTGAATATAATAAGATGGTATGGAATACTTTTTCGTTAATCTGTCACATCTCGAGTTCTAAATAACTTTCTGAGTTTGCCTGCTTGCTTTTAAATTCAAACATAGAGCATGGTTTTTAACAGCTACTTTTGTTGACCATTCACATATACAGCTTTAAAGAATTAGTTGTGAAGTTTTACAAATTATTCTTACTGATTTTTCTGTGCCTGCAAGCTAGTGAACCTTCTTTGCTAGATCTGAGGTGTTTTTATATCTTTTTATAGCAGATTGCCTTCTCTGTTTTGAAGACTTATGTGATCTCAACTATAGGTTGTAGCCGAATGCAAGGGGCTTCCTCTGGCCCTGAAGGTGATTGGTGCTTCTTTACGAGGTCAGCCTCCAAAAATTTGGGCAAGTGCCAAAAATAGGCTGTCGCGAGGAGAGACCATATCTGACTGCCATGAGAACAAATTGCTTGAACGGATGGCAGCAAGCATTGAGTTTCTGTCGGGCAAAGTTAGGGAGTGTTTTTTAGATCTAGGCTCCTTTCCTGAAGACAAAAAGATCCCTCTAGATGTGCTCATCAACATGTGGATGGAGATACATGATCTTGAAGAAGAAGATGCTTTTGCCATACTAGTGGAGCTTTCAAACAAAAACCTTCTAACTCTGGTGAAAGATGCACAGTATGTATTTTGAAATCCCTTCCATCAACAGTATGGATTAATTTTTTATGATCTTAGTTATTGCTCAAGACTTACGATTTTAGTTACTGGTCATGTTTCAAGTAAAATAGCTTCACTTTCTATTATTATGAATTCTCCAGGAACAGGGCTGGAGATATTTATAGCAGTTATAGTGAGCTTTCTGTCACGCAACACGATGTATTGAGGGACCTGGCCCTCTACATGAACAATCGTGAGTCCTTGAACAGTAGAAAGAGGTTGATTATGCCTAGGAGAGAAGAAGGACTTCCAAAAGATTGGGAGAGAAACCAAGATCAACATTTTGAGGCTCAGATTGTTTCAATTCATACAGGTAACAGCTTCAACATTAAATCGCTGGTTTCTTTCTTTCCCAATGCCCTTGTACTTTTTGTATAATCGTATGAACGTGGTACTTCAGACATGTTGGTCACTTTCAGATCAGATGAGATGCCAGATCATAGGCCATTAACTTGATATTGAAACCTTAATGATATTGAGTAATGTGCTGAGGACAACTACTGAAGTGCCTTACCATCCTAGTTCTTTTTTACCTCATCCTTGAATAAGGACCCTTCAATGAGGATTGATGTCATCTATCGAAGGAATTCATAGCATGCAACTTGCTCTATTATCGATTTGTTGAAAGTACTTTCAATTAGAATATCATTTCACTGGTGGCATTTATGCCTACAATTCCTGCTGTTTCAATTATAACCCTCTTTGAAACTCTTGCTTCTAGATTTAGATGACTCAAATGAACTTGTCCATATTACAGGTGAAATGAGTGAAACTGACTGGTTCCAGATGCACTTTCAGAAGGCCGAGGTTCTCATTCTGAATTTCTCCTCAGGCATGTATTTCTTACCTCCATTTATGGACACTATGCCAAAGCTCAAGTCCCTGGTGTTGATCAACTATGGCAACTCGAGCACAGTACTGCAAAATTTATCTAGCTTTACTGCTCTAAAGAACTTGAGGAACCTCTGGGCCGAGAAGATAGTTCTCCCACCTCTACCAAGAACAACAGTCCCCTTGAAGAACCTGCGCAAAGTGTTCCTTGTCCAGTGTGAACTCAACAACAGCCTTAAGGGATCAAAAGTAGACCTCTCGGTGACATTCCCTCGCCTTTCTAGTCTCACAATAGATCACTGCATTGATCTAAACGAGTTGCCTTCCAGCATCTGTGAAGTCAAAACTCTGGAGAGTATTAGCATTTCCAACTGTCATGACTTATCTGAGTTACCACACGAATTTGGTAAGCTGTGTTCTCTGCAGATACTGCGGATATATGCTTGCCCAGCTTTAAAGAGGCTTCCTCAGTCTATCTGTCACTTGAAGGGATTGAAATATCTTGATATCTCTCAGTGTCTGAACCTCAGAGACCTCCCGGAAGAACTTGGCAACCTCAAAAACTTGGAGAAAATTGACATGAGAGAATGTTCTCTGAGGAATATCCCTGGGTCATTATTATCATTGAAGTCTTTGGGACATGTGGTATGTGATGAGGAGATGGCTTTGTCATGGAAGGAAGCAGAAAGGCATATACCTGATCTTCGGATTCAGATAGCAGAACAATGTTATAATCTCGATTGGCTTGTAGAGTAACGATCCTCCCAAAGCTCTTGTGAATGGCTTCTCCTAGCTATGTACATATATTTTGTATGATAGGTGTTTTAGATGGAGGCTTATTAGACAATAATCTAGTGACATTGGCTACTATCTATGAGAATATGCCATGCCATGACTTCTGACCCAGTTAAAATTACTCAGAAGTAAATGTAGTAATTTTCTGCCATAAAGATCACAAGGTGGACTATCAGTTGTGGACAAACGCAGTAAGCTCCTCCCAGCTTAGGATGGCGGCGCAGTTGTATACCACCCTACTATTGCGACTTTTGCAGCATGTTGATCTACTTTGGTTCTGATTTTTCTTTATCTTTTTGTTCTTTTGGTAAAATAGAGCGGTTGTCGGGCCTTGATTTTTCCATTTAGAGAGCATGGAGGCTCTTTTGAGCATGTTTGGTTAGGGGGAGATGGATTCTTAAATAATAATGGAAATGAAAAACTCTAGTTAAGAAGGGAGTCCCACTTCCATTCCGATTTGATTTTGAGGGGAATGGAAATATCTCGATCCTTCAAAATTTAGTTCTACCGTCTTCTAATATTCAAGTTTCATTTGGCTCCGGTCACTAATCAAACAAGTTAAGAGATATAACCATTCCGATTTTCCTTCCAAACCACTTTGATTGCAATTTCAATCCCAAACCAATGCATCCTCATAATTTTCAAAAGATGGATTCAACATCCAGATTCACACAAGTAGTTAGGCAGGAGCCAATTGATCATTAGTTGTGATTACCCAACTCAGGATTTGGGCCTGGTCCACTTGACCAGCCCAAACACTAAAATGGCCCAAAAGAAGCCATGCAATTTTTAAAGTATGTTTAAAAAAAGGTGGCATGTGCACTGCATGTGCAAAGGGAAAAATATACTCTCCGTGGGAGACATTTTCTTCCTCAATTTTCAATGAAAATCGATGGCGCGGAGGAGTTGGACTCCTTCCGGCCTTTTTGGCTTTCCCATCCTTCTTATCAGAGATTGAAGGCCCAATTTCTAAGTTTTCTTGTTGGTCTTCATTAGATACCGCCCTCTACCGCTACAGCTCGAGAACTGCTGAGAGGGAGGTAAGATCCTATGGACACTTTAATTGATTCTCCTCTACCTCTTCCATGGTCCATAGAGTTTGATTTTGGACCAGCTATCACCGAATTATTTTTAGAAGAGTAATTCTTTGTACACCGGCTGCGGTGTAAAAAATCTGTCACAGAACGCAACGCATATCATGATTGGGCCACGTTGCGCTTACATGATGCGACTGAATTTTCATTCTTTCGGTGTCAAATTATAGTGCCAAACAAAGGTGCACGCTAGATGTCAGAATTGATTGGTATTAAATGCATAATATAATCAAAATTTTGAAATTTCGAGAATGAAAATGTCCTTTCCCTTCAAAATGCAACCCTTTTTTTCATTCTCTATTTTGTGCCAAATCATTTTTGAAGCATCCCATTCATCATCTTCTTCCACCTCCCGTTCCTCCTCTCTCCCTTCTTCTCCTCTCTCGTTCCTTCTCTGTTTGAGCGCTAGCCATCTGACAGCTCTATTTCCTTACCATTGATTATTATCAACAGCTTTTTTTAAAAAATTGTTGCAAGATAACATGTCAGAGCCATCATGAAGTAAATGATTCCTTTATAGTGTTTTAAAATTTTTATACTATTCTTTTATTACAGCATCCTTTTCGATTGTTAAACCAAGATAATGCATTTCGTAGGTTCGCCATGGCATAAATACTCCCTGAAGCAATCTTTTTTCCCGATCCTATGACACCTGGCCATTGGTTAACATTCCCGTTGAACCCAGCCTTTTAAATGGTGTATGACATCCCGTGGCCCGTTTATAACATCTATTTGCTAACTTATAGCATCCCGCGCCCGAATCCAGCCTTTTCAACAGCTAAAGATCACTTCTCGTGACTTGATTATGATACCTGCTAGCCAATCCATGACATCCCCTACTCGAACCAACCCTTTTAACTCAGCTTGAGATGGACTTATGACATTACATCTCCAGAAAACTCCTCGAACCTTGCTTTTTTAGCTTCTTATGTTATCCCATTTTCAAAGTACTTTATGAACCAACCTTTTTCAAGTACTTAGGATATCATGCAGCCCGATTATGATATTGTGTCCAACTTATAACATCTCCCATCCCAACTACTCTAGGAACCAACACTTGTCACAATATCATGACATCTTATGGCCAGATTATGATGCCTGGTCCCCAAATTACTCTCCGTACCAACCCAGTTCACCTATATATGACATCCTGAGGCAAACTTATGACATCTCGTGTCTAGCATTTTGACATCCCCCGCTCCAACTACTCTAGGAGCCAACATTTTCATGATGTTATGACATCCTACTACCAAATTATGACACTCGGTGTGCAGGTTATGACATCCCCCTTCCCAACCACTCTAGAAACCAATCATTTTTTTAGAGTTTTATCATATATTGCGACTTGATTATGACATCCCCAGGTGATTTATGACATCCCCTTCTCAAAATATTCTCCGAGCCAACCTTTCCCACCTGCTTATTACTCCTGGTGGCTAGTTTATAGTACCTTGTGTCATCCCCATTCAAAAATACTATCCGAACCATGCCTTTTCACGACCCTATGACATTGTGTGACCCAATTATGACACTCTATGTATAGGTTATGACATACCCCACTCAAACTACTCTAGGAATCAACATTTTTCATAATATTATGACACCCTTCACCTCGATTATGATACCTAGTGGCTTGATTATGACATCCCCTTTCCAAATACTCACTGAACCAACCCCTTTTTACCTACATATGATACCTAGAGTGAACTTAAGAAACATCGTGTCTAGCAGTTTGACATCCCCCACCCCAACTACTTTAGGAGTGAACCTTTTTTTCAACTTTAGGATATCCTATTTCTAACTTATGGCACCCGTGTCTAGCTTATGACTTCCCCCACCCTAGCTACTCCATGAATCGATCTTTCTCACATTTTTATTATGACATCTTTCATCGTGATTATGACACCCTGTGTCCATCTTCATGACATCCTCTCCCCAAATTACTACCAAGCCAACCTCTTTCCATAGTATAATGACATAATATAGCTGAATTATGACATGGTGTGGCCAACCTATGACATTCCCCTACAAAATTGCTCTCTAAAGCAAACCTTTGTCAAATTACATCCTACGGTCTTTTTATGACTGCACTTGTTCACTTTATCACATCTCTTGCCTAAACTACTCCATGAAACAAATGTTTTCATATGCGCATGACATTTCGTGGCCCAATTATGACACCTCAGGCTATTTTATTAATATCTCATCACTAAAAAACCCCTGAACCAATCTTTTTCATTTACTCATGATATTCTGTCACACAAGCATAACACACCATTGCAGATTATGATATCCCGTCCATAGAATACTGCCCAAACCATCCAACTTATAAGTTTCATTATATTGTTTGTCGATAACAATTCATCTTTACTTATTCAATAGAAAATGCTGCAAATAATCAATTTGATGACCCTACTAGTGGTGTTTATCATGATGATCCACCTTGTTCCATTGCATTGCATGTAGATAATCAAAATGTTGAACCTCTTATTAGAATGGAGTTCGATTCAGTGACTGATATGTACGATTTCTATAATAGATATGCAAGAGATCAGGTTTTGGAATAACAACCATGTGCAGCAGATCAAATAAAAAAAGTAATTATGCTTCAAGAATCTAGCATGTTGGAGGGAAGGAAAGACTAAAAAGAGGGATAGTTCCATGAATCACAAGGACACTGGCAAAATTGATTGCAAGGTCTCAATAAAGGCCAGACTTAATTCAAAGACTGGTAAGTGAAGATTGGATGAGGTTATTTTAGAACACAACCACAAGCTCTCCATTTTAATTGTTGATTATCTATGGTCTCATAAGAAGATTAGTACATTGGAGAAGGTAGAGATTAGCAACATGCATGCCTCAAATATACTCACCACTCAAATTTACTCTATCATGTCAAGAAGGAAAGGGGGTAGAAGGTAATTGAAGTTTACAAAGAAGGATAGTCATAATTTTATCTGTTTGGAACATCAAAGTTAGTGGAAAGAATAAGATGTATACTCAATGGTCAACCACTTTATACAAATGCAAGCTAAAAATATAAATCTTTTCTACACACTATACTTGAATGGGAATGGGTAGCTTAGGACTGTGTGTTCTTATCCATCCAAGGTTAAGAATAGCATGTTCTTACATTGGTGATGTATTTACTTTTGACTCCATTTACCTAACGAATACATACCAAATACATTCTATCCATTCATTGGAGTAAACTACCATGGACAGTCCACCTTGCTTGGATGTACATTGTTGTCGGACAAGATGATTGAAACCTTTAAATGGATATTTCAGTCATGGCTAGATGCAAATGGTAGTCAAGCATCCAATGCCATAATCACCGATCAAGATAAGGCTATCGAGGCCACTATTAAAAAAGTGTTTCCAAATACATGTTATCAATTTTGTCTCCGGCACATTTTGAATCAAGTTTTAGAAAAGATAGGCCAATATGCACATCACATCCTACTTTTGTGATTGAGTTCAATGAGATCGTCTATGACACTGTTACGACACAAGATTTAGAGAAAAATGAACACAGCTTATGGACAAATATGAAGAATGCAAGTATGTTGATTGGTTGCATGATCTTTATGAATTCCATAATAAATGGATTCTAGTTTACATAAAGAATACATTCTTTGCAGGTAAGTTGGATTGATACATATTAACTTATTATCATCTATAATTTTATTTTCATAATAATCTGACCTACTCAGCATGTTATAGAATCTACTTAAGATGTCATATAATGACAACGGGATGTCTTAAATTGGTGAGAAAGGTGATTACAATATTTATTTGGATTCCTAGGTAAAATAGAATTCCCTTAGGATATCATAGTGGTAAAAAACATCTAGGTCTAGGACCTCTTTCAATACCAGGGTATCATAGTATGCCCCCGGGATGACTTAAAATTTCCTCGAGATGTAATGATTTTAAGTGAAGTTCCTTTTCGAGACCTATATGGATATCAGTGTGTCATAGAATCCCATCAAGCTATAATTAAATCCACCCTGCATGTAAAAACTTCGTGCCAAACTTAATTTGGGGACCTATTTCAATACTCTAATGTCATGGAATCCTGTTAGTATGTCATTTGAAATATTGCTTTCATAATCATTATATGACATGTCATGACACTTTATGGACTAATCTTCTATGTTTATGACCTCCTTTATAGGCATGTTTTCCTTCTAGTGGAGTGAGAGCATCAACCATTTATTCGATGGGTTTATCAATTCGAAGACTACCTTAAAAGAAATCATTCGAGAAGTGTGAAGATGTGTTGGAAAAGAGATACGAAGCCGAAAATGAGGAAGACAATAAGTTTTTGCAAACAAATGCTTTTTTGAAGACATTCTTACCTTTCGAAAGGCAAGCAGCAATGATATACACGAGGTGCGTATTCAAAAAAATTCAGACTAAGGTCCTTGAGATGGCTGCATCTAATACTAAATTAATCAAAGAAATTGGCAACTGAGCAATTTATTTCGTAAAGTCTTTTAAGAGAATTCATGTTAATGGAATCAAGAAGTCAATTGCCAAAAATTTTATTATTTTATTCTCGAATGACTTAGATGAAGTAAAAAGCTAGTGCTGATCATTTCAGCTCAGGGGGTATTTGTGCAGGCATGCCTTATTGGTTCTCCATCAATGTAAAATTTATTCTATTTCATGTAATTTTTTCTGAAAGATCGTGCAAGGACATGAACACTAATTTGATGATTTTAACTATGATGTGCTATTTTATAATAAGAGCACTGAAAAAGTAGGTATGTCATGTTAAGTAAAAATATGGTATCCCATGTGATATTGATGACTTAATGTTAGATATTATTACATCTATTCCCACGTAGGTATGCTTTGTTTAGTTATCAGATGATTAAGCTTGTAAAGATTGCCTCCATATCTAAAGATGCCTTTAACTTGATTATGATTGATCTGACTATGTTATTTAGAAGAGCTATAGATGCTAATTATTTAACTCAGCCAAGTTCACAACTTCTTATCCGAGATCTTGATAATATCGCAACAAAGGGTTGGCCAAAGGAGAAGAGAATTAAAAGTAGAGTAGAAAAGAAATCAAAGAAGGCAAAGAAACTATTGAAGAAGACATCCAGTGATCTAGCTAGCAATGGAAATAATATAAGGCATGCTAGAAGATAGTGGACGATTCCACATGAAATAGGGGAGGTAGTCCAACCAATCAATGAAATCAGCAAACCATTAGCTAATCCACTTATGGATGAGTTTGATGCTTATGTCTGTAGGCAACTAATGTAGGAGATATAATATTCATAGTTAAAATTTTTGAAGGAAAGTTTGCAGAATGCAAGGAAGGAGGAGGAATGTAGGTGGACTTGTCACCATAGATGATGCCATTATTGTAAACTGGGTTATTACATACTGTAGCCATAAACCGCTATTATATATTGTAGCCATAATGTAACATTTTAGTTATTGGATTTTATTGGCCAGGATATGTCATATGCTATCCACAGGGTGTCATAATTGAAAATGTACATGTCACAAGTTGATAGCAAATCTAATTATGGGATGAATTTCAATATATAGATGTTATAGAATCCCTTGGGATGTCCTAACTTGGTGACATTAGTGATATCAGGACTTATTTTGGAAATCGGGATCATTAAAACTACATTATATGCCATACATTCATACCTAAACTATTTCTTCGATCTATTTTCTTTTCCTGGATGTCAAAGTTTACCCTCTAGATGTCATAAAATCATCTTAGGATGTCATTCGTTCATTCCAAACCTAATTCTAGTATCTATTTGGATAATGGAGTGTCATAAAATCACCTCTAGATGTCATAGTATACCCTTGGGATGTAATCAATTGGTGACAATACTGATTCCTAAATGTAAGTCAGTATCGGGATGTCATAGAATCCCCTCACAATATCATAGAATTTGCTCATGATGTAAAGAGTTTGTGACATAAGTGATTCCAGGGTGTCATAAAATCCCCTCGGATGTCTTAAATTCCCCTCGTCATATCATTACTTGGTCACATAGTTGATTTATTTACCTATCTGAGGATGTCATAATATACACTTAGGGTGTCATTCAATCCTCTGGATGTCATGAGTACCTGTCATATGTGATTTCTTTATTAATTTTGTTTGGTTGATGTCATAAGTTGCCACGGGTGTGTTATAATCGGGCTATTATGATGTCATGAGTTGGTTCCGAAGCTATTTTGCGAACCTATCTGGATGTCATGACTTGATGATAAACATTTTTTCGGGAATTATGTCAATATCGGAGTATCATATAACCCATTGGTGATGTCATGCCTTGGTGCCAAACATATTCACATAAGTATTTTTCTAACATGTTATACAATCCCCTAAGGATCTCATCTTTTCCCCCTAAACCTCATTTCGATACCCACCTAGTTACCGGGGTGTCATAGAATACACTCTGGATGTTATAAAATGCACTAGGGATGTCACGTGTTGGTGCAAACCTGATTCCCGGACCAATTTGTATATTTTGTATCATATAATACCATCTGGGTGTCATGAATTCCACTCGACATGTTATAAAAACCAAATTTTTATATTTATAATTTTTCAACAATATAATCTGCAAAACTTAATTGAAGCACAAACAACATGATCACAATGGAAAAATACAGTGCTATTATTCCAACCAAAACATATATGTATGACTCTGATGAAGCTCACTAGGAACATCTCTAGCCGACAGACCCTTCAAATGGGCTAGACTACTCTGACACTTCCAAGTGACCTATGTTGTGCTGCATCCATCGAGGAGGTGCAGCATGTAGGCAATGATGGCCTAGCCTAAAGCCGATAGATATTCCCCTATATCATTTCTAAGGGATGGTACACCTGACTGTTGCCCGATGCCATGGTGAGCACACTGCTTCTTTGTCGTAGTATATGTCCAACTGATATAGCATTTCATGACAAATCATGCAGATGGAAGTTTCCTCTTTGTTCAAATCTATCCTCCATCCGATAATAGTGGATTTCAATGAAGCTGGCACCAAGTCATTTGAATACCTCCTATTCCAAGTTGAACACCCATCTAACTTCAAAGTGACCTCCTCGGATAAAACCCCTCCATCATGAAAGGGTGCCTTGCAAGGAACAAACAACATATTGTGGGTTAACCATTAAGTACTCTACCATCATCCCTCTTCAAGAGGTTGGAACCATACCACGAAGGTGCTGGGGATGGTCCATCAATGATAATCAGCTAACGAGATGAGATTACAGTGGACACTTTCTTCTTTTGAAAACACGCATCCATTGGTGGTTGGTTTATCTACACAGAAAATGGTGTATTTCATATCAAAATCCAGCTAACATAACAGGTCTTACGGAAATAAAAAAAGTTTGGTTCATCAAGAGTTTTGGATGGGGAATGTCATTTGTTGAGACCGGGTGTTAGAAACATCTTAAGGAATGTCATAGAAGGTGAAAAGGTTTTGTCCATATAGTAATACACTAGGATTAATAGATTCCCCCAAGGATAGTTTCTTCCTTTGAAAACACATATTAATTGGGGGTTGCAATAATCGAGGCTGCGTTAAAGTGTCAAACTTTCATTAATTACTCAAAAAAAGTATAATATATCGGTTGACATAAGTGGAAAAATTTGTTTCGTTGAATAAATTGGGTGGGGGATGTCATACAATATCACGTTGGTGTGATAACATCGCTTCGGGATATCATTAGTTGTGTTATATATAGGCCTCTGGAAGTCATGAAAAGGTGATAACTGTTATTCAGGGAATGGTGTCAATACCAGGGTATCATAGAATCCCTTCAGTATGTCATAAAATCTACACGGGATGTAATGACGTGCTGTCAAAGCTCATACCTAGCCCTATTTCCATATAGTGTTCTCATATAATATCATATGTATGTCATAAAATCCTCTCGGGATGCCATGAGGTGGTGCCAAACCTAATAGATTACCATCAAGATGTCAGGTGTTGGTTACATAGATGTTTCCTGAACATATTTGGATATATGGGTGTTATAGAACCCCCACATGGTGTCATAGAATCCCTTCTAGATGTCATGACTTGGTACCTAGATGATTCCTGGATAAATTTGTATACATGATTGTCATGGAATGAATAGTTGGGTGTCATACAAACCACTTAGGATGACATAGAATCCACTATAGATGACATAGCATCCACTCAGTATGTGCAATAATGGATGAGAAAGCATTTGAAAAAACCAAAAATAATAAATAAGCAAGAAACAAGAAATATGAATAAATGTTCATTTCATTAATACATTTTCTTCACATGATTTCATAGCTTTATGGCAATATTACATTGTTCCATGGATTCTTCATGTATAGGCCATTTCCAATACACGCCATTTCAAGGTGAACATCCGTAGAACCACCTCAGTGTGTTATAGAATCCCCTCTAGATGTTTGACTTGGTGACCTAGATGTCATAAGAAATATATTTGCATACATGGGTGTCATAAAATGGATACCTGGATGTCATTCAAACCATTGACGATGTCATAGAATCCACATTCGATGTCATAGCATCCCCTCATGATGCGCAATGTGAGACAAAAGAATTTGAGAACTCAATTTGTCATAAATAAGCAAAATAAAGAAATATATATAAATGTTCATTTGATTCATACATCTTCATTAGACGATTTCATAGTCTCAAGGAAATATTATATTTTGCCATCTATTCCTCGTATATAGGCAAGAGACGTCATCGATCTTTGAAGGACAAGAACCTGCTAAGACTCCATAACACCATTTGCACTGGCATCGCTAAGGAGGAGGTTGATCGTAATGGAGAAGATGACCAACAATAGTTGCAGCAACATGCTACGAAACTGGCCACTTCCTATACGTCCCATTTCAAGGTGAATATCCATTTGACTTCAAAATATTCTTCCTAGAGATAACTCCTCCATCATGAAAGGGTGTCCTAAAAACTTTATTTTAAAAAATAAAAAAAAACTTATCATATTGTTGCTTAAAACAAAATACTCTAACATCGATGATTAAAACTAACCCACCAAGGAGCTATAGATGGTGGGTTGTAGAAAAAGACATTAAGACTATATAACAAAGTCTGGTCACATCAAATTCAAGCAATGAATGGCATAGTTGAATCCGACAGATAATCCCCTGCAACAAATTCTGTATATAGCTCTCACCCTCGAATTTGTCATATGGGATTTATCTTTGGCCTCATCTCTGGCATTAGATGGTGGTCTAAAGGAAATCTAAAAGGAGACAAGAGGGAATCGCACAAGTGAAGCAAAGAGATAAGCCCATGCAACAAATTTCGAAGATGGAGAAATCTAGCACAGGTGACATGTGGACGGAGCCCTCCTTATCGACTTTGATGTATGGGATTGTCCCTTGGCTTCTCCTATGGCTCAATATGGTGGATGGATGGAAAGGAAAAGTTTAGAAGATGATGTCTTTTTGGTTTCCATAGAGGCAATCCAAACAACTGTTGCAGAAGACAAGAAGACTTTGCAATATACCAGGAGTAATATATACCTTCAAGGATAGTTTCTTCCTTTGAAAAGATGAGTCAATTGGCAGTTGTGATGCTTGAGACCTGGATCAAAATCTCAAACTTTCAATAACTACTTGGTTTCCCAGGTCTCATTGAATCCCCTTTGGATGTCATAGTATCCCATCGTTGATGTCATATATTGTAGCCTTAAACCTACACTATGTCAAATGGGCTTCACGGACATGAAAAGATTTGCTTCATGATGTGTTTTGGCTTGTTGGATGTCATATGCTTGGCATGGGGATGTCATAATCATGCCAATAGATGTCGTAAGGATGTTAACAGATTTGGTACATGGAGTGTGAGGATGAACTAGGAAGAATGATATGGCTATGTCACGAGAGGAAATTTCATAATCATGAACTTTGATATGGAGTAATATCTCTATGCCATATTTCATGCTAAAATGTCATAAAATATTATAACTTAACTATATCAGAAAGCACTCATTTTATTCATACTTTACTATATGTACAATTTTGTTCCAACCCTATAAACATTCATATTTCACTTAGATAGAAACAATTTTAACATAACAAATCAAGCAGTGCAAGAATTCCAAAAGAAATGCAGACATATTTCTCATTGATTTTGATGGTGAGACTAGCTATATGCTTGGAGCACCAGCTTCATGTTGACAAAAATGAGGAATTGACCATGAACCAAAGACAAGAAGAGGAATGAAGCATGTACGAGGGCATATGGCATAACATGGTTGCCTTTTATAGGCATATTAGATAAGGAGTCATGAATTTACCATCTAAGAGTCACAGATCATGTGTCATGTGAAGATGATGTCTCTCATTTTGGAAATGAACCCTAGCTTCAAAGACTACAATCTTAAAAGCTGCCCAATTCACCAATGATCCCATCTTCACCAACATTCATATTCGGAGATCGAAACTTTAAAAGCCCCTTAATTTAACATGAAGAAGGTGTACCTTTTCAATTGTTGGTTTAATAGAATCCCATCGAGATATGATGCATTGGTGACAAAGATAATACATGAATCTTATTTATATACCAACATGTCATATAATTCCCTCATAAATTTCAAATACTGGTGGATTCTAGGATCTAATGGTGTCATAAAATGCCATGAGGATGTCATGGTATATCCTCTGTATGTCATAGAATGGTTCCAAACCTAATTTTGGGACATATCTGGATAATGGGATATCATTGAACCCCCTCTGCGTAACGTAAAATCTACTATGGATGTCATTAGTTCATGGATGACTAAATTTTTAGAAACTATTTCAATACCTGGATGACATAGAACAACATCTCAATATCATAGAATGCCCTCAAGATGTAATGAGGTGCTAGCAAACATCATTTTGGAATCAATTTAGATATTAGGGTGTCATAGAATCCTCTCAGGATATCATAGAATCCATTCTGTATATCATGAGCCAGAGCGAAATCCTTTTATCGAGACCTAATCTCTTAATGGGGTGTCATAGATTTCAGTCACGAAGACCTAAACTTCATATCAGGACATTAAAATTACATCCCAAAACCCATTTCTTTGGTTACACAGGTTATTTCAAGAGCTATATATCTTGGGTGTCATTGAATACCATCAGGAATGTCATGCAAACCCATCTTGATGTTATAGAATCCGTTATTCACTTGAAAATATGCCACCAAAGAAGTTTGGAAATCAACATATAAGAGATAAGTGCAAAGAAGAGAGATGAAGAATTTATGATTTCATTAAGAAAGACTAATAACATAATTTTGTAGCCTCATGGTCATGATACATTGTTAAATGGTTTTCCAAAGTATGGTTTAAAAGACGGCAACACCATTCCATATGCTGGACTCTTTCAAGAATCTCGACGATACCAGGGAAGTATTTTGGGATCCTTCATAGTGAAAGGGTGTCATTTCTAATACCTCATATTCCAAGGTAAAGATCCTTCCACCATTGAAGTGACCTCACCATAGTGAAACACTCTATCATAGAATGGTGCCCTGCAATAAATGAACATCATGCTAGTGGTTAATGCAAAATACTCTAACATCAATGCTATTCCAAGGGATTAGAATTATACCATCAACTATGATACGGACCGACAGACTGATAAATAAGAAGCTGAGAGATGAGAGAATGAACTAGATATCAATAGAGAGTTGAGAAAAGGCTTGGAATCAAAATATAAGAAGACTAATGGAGAGGAAGTTTTTTATATTTCCATTGGGATGTTGTTTGTTTCATAGTACAAGAAAAGGAGATAAAATTGACATTTTCATCCCTTTTTAAAAATATGCATCCAATTGCGATTGGTAATAGACAGAAAATTCCAAATTTCATGCTAGAATCTAGCTGTCATAATAGGTCTCACAAAAATAGAAAACTAATTTTTTCTTTAGTGTTTTGTCTTGGGGATGTCATCTACTAGGCAATAGGATGTCATACTCAGGTCGAGGAATGTTATAAGAAGGTCAAAACATTTGGTCCATGGATGACTTTGGTTGTTGATGATGTAAGAAGGTAACAATGTTTGAGTATATAGTATCATAGAAACTTGTTGGGATGTCTTAAAATATCCTCTAGATGTCATGTGGTGTTGCCAAACTTAATTGTAGGACCCGTTAAGATAATGGGATGTCAGATACTCCCATCATGATGTCATAAAAGGCACTCCAATTGTCATGAGTTTTTTCCAAACATTATTTGGAGACTGTTTACGATATCGGAATGTTATAGAATCTAATTTGGATATCATAAAATGATGGCAGGATGACATGGCTTGATGGAAAAACCTCAATCGGGGAGCATTTAAATTCTAGAGTGTCATAGAATCCTGTCAGGGTGTCATAAAAACTCCTCTGGATATCATGTGGTGATACCAAACATGATTGCGGGATCCATTAGAATAATGGGATGTCAAATAATACCATCGAGATGTCATAAAAGCCAATTAGAATGTCATGAGTCAGTGCCAGACCTATTTTAAAGACCGATTTTTATAACTATATATCAAAGAATCCTGACAAGGTGTCATAAAATCTACACGGCATGTCATGAGGTGATGTGAAACATAATTTTGGGACGATGTGATATTATGCCTCGGGAATGTCATGAATTCATTCCAAACATGATTCTAGCACCTATCTAGTTAATGGGGTGTCATAAAAACTCCTATGGATGTCATGAAAATTCTTTTAGATTTCATAAGGGCTTGGCATACCATCATACGGGGACCTATTTCGAAATCAGGTTATCATGTATTTAACACATCCTGATTCATCCTGTTTGAATGAATAACTAAAAAACATATATATATAGAAGACATTTATAGAAGTTTTAATTTCATTCAATAA
This sequence comes from Areca catechu, assembly GCA_021397845.1. NCBI lineage: Eukaryota > Viridiplantae > Streptophyta > Magnoliopsida > Arecales > Arecaceae > Areca > Areca catechu. Next base: position 194,005,364 of record CM038039.1, read on the forward strand.
AAGTGCTAAACAATGTTGTCATCTTGGTTAAATTCGAATGTATACATCAAAAGAAAATAATCTTTAAAAAATTTGTATGTTATATAGAAGATTAACATCAAACCAGTATTATGGATGGCATGTGAACTCTCAAACTTTTTTTTTCTTTTCTGTGCCATCCCCTCCATTATGATTCTCGATGCAAGGTCCACCCAGTATTCTTTGATGTCATCATCTACGAATTCCTATTGATCTAGCCTATTCTTTTGAGCTAAATGATCCATATACTTTAGATAGTATAAGCCACGATCTAGGAAATCCCTGAGTTGAGAAGGATAATTTGAATCTTCCTCCATCTTCCATTTCATGACTTGAGGATTGTTATAGTAAATATGAAAGATTGCTCTGAGAATCTTTTGCAATTTTTTGGCATTATCTTTGTACTTGGCATTACATTTTATGGAGTTCAAATAAATTAATTATTTGCACTACATGTCCACCACCACCAAGTATCAGTGGAGGTTATTCGAGTTGATGATGCTAAAAAGGAAGTTCATTTCCTTCCTATCATCATCATTGATCGAATCAAAAATCATACTTTCGGCTATGCCAGCAAGCTCATGATGAGATGTTTTTGAGTTGATGCACATACTGGCTATCATGATAGGAGCCACAATGCATTTGTGGTATAGATGTGGCTGTGAATTTCATTTTTTTAATATGAACTCTTGTCTAGCATCAATAATCTATGCGTGCAAAAGAAGATTAGTACATTAAAAATAGATGACTTAAATATATAAATGAATACAGATAATTATAAAGTATTAGCATTACATCATCTACAATTATGGCACCGTGAATAAGGTTATAGACATTAGTCACACTAATATTGCCTTGCATCCCATTAACAAAAACAACATCACTACAGTGTAAAAAAGGTGAAGATTATTACAGGGTGTCAGTAAATCTTATATAAATTCAGTATAACAGTATAGGATGTATGGCATTTCTTATGAATTATCTTTTTTGTCCAAAAATTTATTGAAGAGGGATTTAACATCATCAGACAAAATCCTTTTATCAACTAATTTCTCACCAGTTGAGATGATTCCTTGGAATTTTGGTTTCTGGGATATAAATGATACTCGAGATATGATAAAATTAAAGCAATATTAACAATTGAATGTAATCCCTACCTCATCTACTTCTTTTTCTTTTGATATCAAAATTGCTTTTTGTCTGGGCATATAAACCCTCTTTACATTTTTCCAAGGATGCTCTCTTACAAATTGAGGATTCTCTATCAGAAATGTGACCTTACGTCATCTATGTTTCTTTTTGACCCCTCTCCAAAGAATATATCAAGGATCGTGCCTTTTTGCCACTCACGCTTGACCCTCTTCTTCCTTTCCCCACCCTCTTCCTCTTTTTTCTTCCTCTCCTCCTCCTCCTTCCTCTCTTCCTCTATGTTCTTCTTCTCCTCCTTCATGTCCTCTTCTTCCTTCATCTTCTTCTCCTCCTCCTCCTCCTTCTCTTTCTCTTCCTTCTTCTTCTCCTCCTTCCTATCCTCTTCTTCCTTCATCTTCCTCTCCTCCTCCTCCTCCTTCCTCTCTTCCTCTACCTTCTTCTTCTCCTCCTTACTGTCCTCTTCTTCCTTCCTCTTCCTCTTCTCCTCCTCCTTCTTATCCTCTTTCCCCTTCCTCTTCCTCTTTTCCTCCTCCTCCTTCTTCTCTTCCTCTTCCTTCTTCTTCTACCTTCTTTCTGTCCTCCTCTTTCATGTCCTCTTCCTCTCCTCCTTCTTCTTCTGCCTCTCTTCTTCTTCTTTCTTCCTGTTCTCTTTCTCTTTCCTCTTCCTCTCCTCCTCTATTTTCTTTCTTTCATCATCCTCTTCCTTCTTCTTCTCCTCCTTCTTCATGTCCTCTTCCTCCTTCATCTTCTTCCTTTCATTAGCCTCTTTCTTCTTTCTCAATTCCTCCTCCAATAATTTCATTCTCTCCTCCTTAGCCTTCTTATTCTCCTCTTCCTTCTTCGTCTCCTCCTCCTTCCTCTTTTCCTCCAATAATTTCTCCCTCTCCTCCTTAGCCTTCTTCTTCACCTTTCCCTTCTTCCTCTTTTCTTGCTTTCCTCCTCCTCCCTCTTATCCTCTTCCCTCTTTCTATCATCCTCCTTATTTCCTCCTTCTTCATCTCCTCCTTATCATTCCTTTCCTCTTTCATTTTCCTAGATTGCCTTTTTTTAGATTCCTATATTTTTCTTTTCCTGTCATTGACCTTCCTACCTCTTCTTTCTTTTTCCTTCTTCTTCATCACATTTACATCTTGTATGTTTTCTACATCAATATTAATTTCTACATCCTCTTCACCAACAAGAAACTCAACTTCTTCCTCTTGAACTTTAAGCTCTACTTCTTGCTACTCCACTTTGCACTTCTCAGTGCTTTTTATCCTTTTCTTTTAGAGCATTGATTTTATCAGTTCCTCCTATAATGAGAGCCTTCCCCTAAGTTCATTAACTTTGACTTATAGCCAATTGCATCCTATACAGAAAGACTTCATAGCCATAACTGGCCTTTCTTCATCATGTATGAAAAGCTAGTACTCTTGCAGGGAAGGTATAAGACTGTCATCGATTTGGTGCCAATGAATATAAAAGTGAAAAATAAAAAATTAGTAAATATGACACTCTAAACAAAAATTAGGACATTAATCTTCATTATTGTTTGACTTTTTTTAAAATAATAGCAATCAACTTACCTCATGTAGTTGGATCTTGTTGAACCTCCTGTCATGGCTCTGCTCCTAGTAAGCATACCATCTCAAAATATGTGGTAACTTCAAAGGATTTGTTGCAGTTCTTATATTACTATGCTCAAAGAATCATGCCTACATAATGAAATTTTATGAAACCATACAAAGCAGGAAAAATAAAATAATGTTTACATAGTATGAATGATTAAAATTGAAAACATCTTTAGTAGGAGAGCTATTGTGTAGCCAAAGAGGGTGGGTTGCCTCATATACTTGTCCAACCTCTTAGCTTGTCCTAGCTCCCCACACCTTAAGCACTCAGCAACCTCTAGGACTTTCTCAAGCTTCAGGTTCTTGATGCAAGAGCCCATATAAAATCTCTCAATGGAGAAAGGTCATCTAAGTAAGGGAGCAAAAATCTTGGATATGTCTGATATGATGTTGGAGCCAAAAATGTGGCAAGCATGTAGGCTATCTAAAGCCTCACAGTATCCTCGATGTTCTCTATCTCCATGGAGTCCTTAATCACCTCAATCTTTCTCTGCACTCCCTTATGTAGGTCTAAAGAACTACCAAATCTCTCAGCTACCCTTCCCTTCTTTTTGGAGTTTGAGATTTTAATTCCATGACATTGAAGGCCAAAGATAAGTGTTGCTTCCTTAGCACTGAATCATATTACCTTTCTAGCATAAATAAATCGATCTCCTCCTGCAAGACATATTATGATATCAAACAAGAGTGATCCATCAATTATGAATGGTTGTATATCAATGAAGGCACCAAATAGAGTATTCCAAATGAGTTCTAAGTGAACAAGAGTAAACCACATTTTATGGATATTTTCTACATATATAGCCAACTTGCACAAGTTTTTATAATGTTGAGAGGCCTTTAACTTTCTTAGGATAGAAAACTTTTGGACATTTGATTGCAAGAATCATCTAGGTGTCAATATTACTCAAGAGGAATGTCATAAATTTCAAGTAGATGTCATATTTTCTAAGGGGATGTCAAATATTGTACATAATATATGACCATTACTTGGAAGAAATAGTAAAATACCTTCCATAATTTCTTGACAAACTTGTATCTCTCTTCCACTGGAGGAAATAATGGCATCATGTTGGCTCCACCCAGTGATTTTAATGAATAACAAAACATTGAGTGCATATTGTATTCTAACGATGATTTCAAGTTGTAAGTTTTCAGGAAGAAAGCACCTCAAAATTCCAAAAACTTATGGTGTATGGCACGCAATGGCATGGAGCAATTTTCACGTATCCGGGCATCCACTTCATTGAAAAAGAGATTATAATTGTTTAACTATTATGTGTTAATATATTCATGAATTTTATTTTTGTTTTCGAGGCATCTACACTTGAATCTGGATGTTTTCAGTCTCAAGTGTTGACACCTGGACAGTCAAGTGTCGACACTTCAGCATTTGGCACGGACAAAAATCCTTGGCATGCCAAGTGTCGACACCTATATTCAAGTGTCGACACCAAGTGTCGACACTTAGGATCCAAGTGTCGACTCAAGGCCTGAGATTTTTGAAAATACAGAACTTTGTTGATTCAAGAATTTTTGTGTCAAGTGTCGACACCTGTGCATCAAGTGTCGACACTTGAATGTTCAGGTATCGACTCCTAGAAATCAAGTGTCGACACCTGATAGCCAAGTGTCGACACCTGACAGCCATGTTTCGACACTTGCAGCCTGACAGCTCTAACGGATATATTTTTCTGACTTGCAGAAATTGGTTTTCAAGCTCCAAACGGCTATTTCCAATGCTCCAACGGTCACAAACCATTTTTAGAAGGTTTTTGGTGTATTTAATCTCCACCAACCTCATTTTAAAAGAAGAGAAGTGAAAAAAAAGAAGAGAAAGCAAGAGAGAAGTCTATTCAAGAGCATTCAAGTCTACTAAAATGCCATAAAGCCAATATTCTCTCCAAACTTCAAATCAAAAGCCTCTTCTAGCTTGATTCCACTGAAAAGCCTACTAGCTCAACCTTACTACATTCCAAAAAGAGGCAACTTGAAGAAGAGTGAAGTCAAAGCATCCTTTGGGCTTCAAAGATTCCAATCTACTCTTGAAGAGAGTTTGTTGTAGTTTTTAAATTTCATATCTGTTTTAATTATGCTTTGACCTTACTTTCAAGGGTGTCTTGAAAGAAGGTTATTGTGGTTTGTTGGTGAGCCAAAGTGTTAAAACCAACTAGGGTTAACTTGTGAGCCCGAAGACAAAACAAGTATTTAGGTTTGTTGGTGAGCCTAGGTGACAAAACCAACTTAGGTTTTGACTTGTGAGCCTTATGAAAAACAAGTCAACTGTAATCTAGTGTGGATTATAGTGGAATTCCCAAGGGTGGCTTGGGGAGTGGATGTAGGTGCTAGGTTTGCACCGAACCACTATAAACTTTGTGTTTGTGTGTGATTGCTCTTTTCCCCTCGTATTCTTTAATTAATTGCTATCATCTTGCATCTAATTTATTATTGCTCACAAGCACCACTAGACCTTCATTTTATTATGTTAAATTTTTAAAAGACCCAATTCACCCCCCCCTCTTGGGCTCCATTTCTGGGCAACAAGTGGTATCAGAGCACCGGTACTCTCTTGTAGGTCCAAAGATCTTGAGTAAAAGATCATAGCAGCCCTAATAGGCATGGATATTGTTGAAGGTCAAGCTTCAAACTGACCCTCACTCTTTAATGGCACAAATTACACATACTGGAAGACACGCATGCGCATATTTATACAAGCTCTTAATTATAATTTATGGAGAATAATAGTAAAAGGTCCTCATCAGCCTACAATGATGATTAATGGCATTCTCACTCTAAAAATGAAAGATTATTGGGACGAGAATGACATTAAGCAAATTGAGCTCAATGCTAAGGCAATGAACCTTTTATTTTGCTCTCTTGATCATAGTGAGTTCAATAGAATATCAAACTGTCTCTCCGCAAAGGAGATTTGGGACACACTTGAGGTTACCCATGAGGGTACACACCAAGTGAAGACCACCAAGGTTAACATGCTAATTCACACATATGAGATGTTTAAAATGGAACCTACTAAGTCTATCAGTGAGAAGTATACTAGGTTCACAAACATTGTGAATAGCATAAGAAGTTTAGAAAAAATAATCTCTAACGGTGAACTTGTGAATAAACTTCTCAGGTCTCTACCAGCTTCATGGGATGCAAAGGTCACTGCAATTGAAGAAGCAAAATATGTCAACACTCTCCCGCTGGAGCAACTGTTGGGTTCCTTGATGACTTATGAACTATCCCTCAAACAGAAGAACGGAGAGGTGGATAAAAAGAAAAAGACAATCACGTTCAAATCTACTACCAAAGAAGACTCAAGCGAAGACTCTGAAGAGGATGACGAAGAAGATGAAACAGCTTTGTTAGCAAGGAAATTCAGAAGGTTTATGAGGAAAAAGAAATTCAATTACAAAAAGAAACCTCTGAAAGGTGAGCCGAGTAAAGAAAAAGATAAGGAAAAGAAGGAGGAGCAGCCCACATATTTTGAGTGCAAGAAGCCCGGACATTTCAAGGTAGACTGCCCCTTACTAAAAAAAGCAGAAGAAAGCTAAGAAAGAAGGCCATGATGGCAACCTGGAGTGAAAGTGAAGACTCCAGCTCTGAGGAAGAACAACAGGAAGTAGCAAATTTCTGTCTAATGGCCGATCAAGAAGAGGTATGTTCTGAAACCGAAAATGAATTATCTTTTAATGAGCTTCATGAAATTTTTGATGAACTAGTCAAAGAATTTTAAAAATTAAAGTCAAAACATAAAGACTTAAAGAAGCAAAATCTGGAACTAGCTAAAACAAACAACTACCTTACAAATGAAAATGAATACCTTCTAATACAAAATAAAAATTTAAATGATAAGATTATGGCTCTTGAAAAAGAAAAGAATATATTTGAAAAGAAAAGTAACTTACTTTCAAATGAAAAATTGTCAAGACAAAGCAAAGAAATTTTAATGGAAAACAAAAGATATAAAGAGGAAATCGATAAACTAAAGCCTTTTGTTGAAAAATTTACTTACAGTTCTGAAAAGTTAAATTTACTGTTAAATAACCAAAGAGAAGTATTTGACAAAGCTGGATTAGGATTCAGAACTCATAAGAAACAGAAACTCTTTAAAAATTTCTTTGTGCCTGCATCTTCATCAATTACATGCTATACTTGTGGTGTTAAAGGGCATAAATCTTATATGTGCGACAAAAGAAAATTAAGAAACACTAAGAAAGTTTGGGTTCCAAAAGGAACCAATGCCACTAACCAAAAAGGACCCAAGATGGCTTGGGTACCTAAAGTCTCCACTTGATCTTTATTGCAGGTATGCCTTGCAACCAACAAGAAAAGAATGTGGTATCTGGATAGCGGTTGCTCAAGGCATATGACAGGAGATGTGGAGCAGTTCTCATCAATTACATATCAAAATGGTGGCAATATAACTTTTGGTGATAATGGAAAGGACAAAATTATCGGTATTGGTAAAATCCATATCACCCCTACCTCTTATATTGATAATGTTTTATATGTTGATGGATTAAAACATAACTTGCTTAGCATTAGTCAATTATGTGACAAAAATTTTAAAGTTATTTTTGAATCTTCTTTGTGCATTGTTTCTAATCTAGATGACAATGGCATTAAGTTCATCGGGCACAGGCATGGCAATATTTATATGGTTGATCTTAATGATCTCCCTATTCAGAAAGGTCAATGTCTAGTGGCAATGGAAGCCAAGATTGATGAAACTAGTTGGCTTTGACATCGTAGACTAGGACATGCAAGCATGCATTTAATTTCAAAACTTAGCAAAAAGAATTTAGTAAAAGATTTGCCTAAACTCAATTTTGAAAAAGATAAGATCTGCATTGCATGTCAACTTGGAAAACAAAAAAAATATTCTTTCAAACCTAAAGGAGTAATCTCTACATCTAGACCTTTGGAATTGCTTCATATAGACCTCTTTGGGCCTACTAGAACATCTAGTTTGGGAGGTAAGAAGTATGGTCTAGTCATTGTAGATGATTTCTCACGTTTTACTTGGATCATGTTTTTAGCACATAAAGATGAAACGTTTTCTGAATTTATTAGATTTCACAAAAGAGTCTTAAATTAAAAAGGTGTTTCAGTAATTTCTTTAAGAAGTGATCATTGAACTGAATTTGAAATTGCCGATTTTAATAAATTCTGTATTGAAAATGGAATCCATCATAATTTTTCTGCACCTAGGACACCTCAACAAAATGGGGTAGTAGAAAGAAAAAATAGAACTCTTGAAGAAATGGCACGCACCATGCTTTGTGAAAATGATTTACCTAGATACTTTTGGGCGGAAGCCATAAATACTGCATGCTATATTTTAAATCAAGTTTTAATTCGACCGATTTTAAAGAAAACCCCTTATGAGCTTTGGAAGGGTAGAAAACCTTCAATCCGTTATTTTCATATTTTTGGATGCCGTTGTTTCATATTAAACAATGGTAAAGATAATCCAAGTAAATTTGATGCCAAATCAGATGAGGGAGTCTTTCTAGGCTACTCCACATCTAATAAGGCATACAGGGTCTTCAACAGAAGGACACTTGTTGTTGAAGAATCCATTCATGTAGTATTTGATGAAACTAACCAAAAATCTTCAAGAAAAGAAGATGTACTTTTTGATGAATCAGGTAACAAGAAAACTGAAGAAATAAACAACAATGAAGGACTTACCAAGGAACAGAATGATGATCAAAACACTGACGGAGAACAAGCACAAGGTGATGAAGATACATCAACTATTGATCCTTTACCAAAAGAATGGAGGTATGCTCATGGACACCCAAAAGAACTAATTATAGGTGATCCATGTAAAGGTGTAAGTACTCGATCATCTCTTAGAAATATTTGTGATTACCTAGCTTTTGTATCTCAAATTGAACCTAAAACTATTGAGGAAGCTGAATGTGATAGTAATTGGATAAATGCTATGCAAGATGAACTTAATCAATTTAAAAGGAACAATGTTTGGATACTAGTGGATAGGCCTTTAAACACATCAATTATTGGCACAAAATGGGTTTCTCGAAATAAACTTGATGAAAATGGAATAGTAATTAGAAATAAAGCCAGACTAGTTGCCAAAGGATACAATCAGGAGGAAGGGATAGATTTTGATGAATCCTTTGCTCCTGTGGCTAGACTTGAGGCAATTAGGCTATTGTTGGCTTTTTCTTGTTTCATGAATTTTAAACTGTATCAGATGGATGTTAAAAGTGCTTTTTAAATGGATTAATTGAAGAAGAAGTTTATGTTGAACAACCCCCTGGTTTTAAAAATTCTGAATTTCCAAATCATGTTTATAAACTTCATAAAGCTTTATATGGATTAAAACAAGCTCCAAGAGCTTGGTATGATCGTTTAAGTTCTTTTTTGCTGAAAAATGATTTTACTAGAGGTAATGTAGATAAAACATTATTTTTAAAGAAAAAGAATGATGATCTCTTAGTAGTACAAATCTATGTTGATGATATAATATTTGGTGCTACTAATGAATCTCTTTGTCAAGATTTTGCAAGTCTAATGCAGGGTGAGTTCGAGATGAGCATGATGGGAGAACTGAATTTCTTCCTCGGACTCCAGATAAGGCAAACCAAAGAGGGGATGTTCATCAACCAAACAAAATACACAAGAGAAATACTCAAGAAGTTTGGGATGGAGAACACTAAGCCATTAGGTACCCCTATGAGCTCTACATGTAGACTTGACAAGGACGAATCAGGTAAGTCAATAGACCAAAAATTATATCGTGGCATGATTGGTTCATTATTATATCTTACTGCCAGTAGGCCAGATATCATGTTTAGTGTCTGTATGTGTGCTAGATATCAGTCCAATCCTAAAGAGTCTCATCTTTTGGCTGTTAAACGCATACTTAGATATCTATCTGGCTTAATTGAAATTGGTTTATGGTACTCTAAAGATTCTTCATTTGATTTAATTGCTTATTCTGATGCTGATTTTGCTGGGTGTAAACTTGATCGTAAAAGTACTAGTGGAACCTGTCAGTTTCTTGGAGTAAATTTGATCTCCTGGAGTAGCAAGAAACAGAACTCAGTTGCTCTATCTACGGCGGAAGCCGAATATATAGCAGCTGGGAGCTGTTGTGCTCAAATCCTTTAGATCAAACAACAACTCGAAGATTTTGGCATTAAACTAACTAAGACACCCATAAGATGTGACAATACTAGTGCAATCAACCTATCTAAAAATCCTGTGCAACATTCAAGAAGTAAACACATTGAAATAAGACATCATTTCATAAGAGATCATGTACAAAACTCTAATGTAATTCTTGATTTTGTTTGTACTGATGATCAGTTAGCTGATGTGTTTACAAAGCCTTTGAGTGAGGATAGGTTCTGTCTGATTAGAAGAGAGCTAGGTGTCATTGATCCATTCTCTTAGAACTCTCTTAGTATCATTTTTACCTAATTCCTAAAGCTCAAAACCTATTGATTAAAACCCAAAAACTTTGTCGAAATTTTTCCTATTTTTTTTGGATTTTCTCAAATTTTTTTGGCCAAGTGTCGACACTCGGAAAGTGTCAAGTGTCGACACCTGACCAAGTGTCGATATTTGACAAATCCGAAGTGTCGACACTTGCGAATCTGATACTGTTTTTAAACGGACCGAACAAGGATTTTTTGAAATTTTCTTCCCCCCTGATTTCTTAGAACAGTGGTCCCCTCTATCCAAATCCATCCTTTCACTCCTCAATCCTTCACAAATCAGGTATTTCTCCCTTTCTAATTTTGTTTTTATTTTTCTATGTTTTTGATTTTGTTGTTTTCGAACCAAACGATCGTGTTTTAGGTTTTCCGAATATTTTTCTTGAATCTAACCGAATTTCTGCATGTTTTAGTAAATCTCTAAAACTCCGTTTGAGGGAATAATGTTTTAGATTTGTTTTTCTCGGATTTCCCTCATCTTTTGGATGTTTTTCAACCCTTTTTCGCAAAAATCACTGTTTCATCAATTTTGGGCAAAATAAATTGGGTTTTCATCTAATTTAAATATACTAAATCCATTTATTGATGACTTAGAAAGGTTTTTCATGATATATTTGTAACATTTTTGCCTATTTGCTAAAACCCAAAGTGATTAAAACCCGAATCCCATGGTTTTTGATTTTTAGACCTTACAAAATTTTTTTTTTTTTAAAGATTCAAATGTTCTCTACCAAACAAAATTTTTTTCCTTCAAATTTTGCTTAAAAATTTTTCATTTGATCAAAATTTTTTGACTCTGGTTTTCGAAACCTATCTGAACTCTAATCTCTACCTATGGCCAGTCCTTTGTTCTAAACCCTTCTTCATTCTTCCTGGTCAGTTGGCTGTAATGGGTCTTAGGAAGAGACTTGCAGTTAGGGCGAGGCCCAGTCAGGGTACTGAGAGGAGGTCGAAGGCCAGATTTGATCCTACACAGCCGAGCAGTTCAGCCACTCCGAGCTCCCCCCTGCAGAGAGGATGGCAGGGAAGTCTGTAGCTTCAGGGAGGAGAGTTGATCTACAGTGTTTCGACAGGCACCACTTTGGCATTAGGGAGATACTCACAGATGCAGGACTAGTACCCTTCTACACCATGTAGGAGAGATACTATCCTCACCTAGTGAGGGAGTTCTATGGTGCACTGGACCGTTGACGACTTTTATGGACGACGTCCGTCAGGGGTATACAGATCTCTTTGACTGATGAGCTGCTGAGCCGAGTATGGGAGATACCCCGGAGAGGAGTCTTTGCATTTTCTATTGATGATAGAGAGGCGGCTTTCAGATGCATCCTTGAGCGAGAGGATGTTCGCGGTATCTCAGTGGTTACCACGAACCAGTTATCTTTAGAGATGCGATTGCTGCACCATATTACTGCACGGATCCTTCTACCAAAGACTGGCAGATTCGACTTCATCACCAAGAGAGAGCTGATGTTGATGACCAGTCTGATCGAGAGGAGACAGATTGATATACCCGCCTTGATGCTATCACAGATGCATGATGCTGCCACTCAGCGCCGACACTGTTTGCCATACGGCATGGCACTGACCCGTCTTTTCGAGCTTGTGGAGTATCATTGGAGGGGGAGATCCCCAAAGAGATACTACACACGGATGTATATGATGAGAGGTCACTGCACCGGATGGGATTCAGGATGGTTGGAGGTCGATGGGTTCGGAGAGAGTCTGGCCAGGAGCCAGATGAGGAGGATGAGATTCGAGAGGCTGAGGCTGGACCATCTGAGCCAGCAGTTCTTCCTCCAGTAGATATACCATCGACACAGGCAGAGCACCCGTCTCCTGACGCTTCAGCTCCTCTACCACCATCTACCGGGTTATCTTTTGAGGAGCATGCCAGAGCACAGTTCTCACAGATCAGAGGTGAGGTGACTCAGCTGCGTAGCGAGGTCGAGCTTCTATGAGCACAGACTACCTCGGAGCATGCTGAGATTCGCAGATCCATGGAGGAGGGATTTACCCGCATTGAGAGTCTGCTCAGATCATATATACCTCCTGCAGCACCTGCACTTGCTCGATCTGATGATGATGATTTTGATGATGATGGCGATGATCACCAGAGTGACCATGCTGATTTTGCTGACGGCGGTGATCAGGATGTTGACCGAGCCACTGAGGTAGTGGGCACTGACAACGACAGCGTAGGTGGAGCCGATGCTTATGAGGTGGTCAGTCGAGATCCTCCTACTTCACCTGCTCCTTCTACTGCACTGGTTGACTTCGCATCGGATCCTATTGCGCCAGCTGATCGTCTTTCACATCCTTCTACTAGATCTTCTAGGGTTGTACCCGCTTTTGGTCCTGCCAGCCGTACCAGGAGTCTTAGAGCTTTAGCACCTCCTAGGGCATTAGCCACCAGATCTAGGATTAGTGCTCCTTTCAGTCTTGATGTTCCATCTGATGAGGATTAGCCTCACAGTTGTTTGTTTCAGATCTTATTTTGTATGTTTAATACTTAATTGACTCTATTGATATATGTATGTTTCAGCTCTCTTGTACTGAAAATTTATCTCATATATATATGTTTTTGTTCAGTACTCTATTATCTTGAAAATTTTGTGCTTCAATTTATTATTCTTTGGCTCTGATATTCTTTATAATGGTATATTTTAACTCTAATATTCTTTAATATTAGCATAATTTCAGCTCTGATATTTGTTTCTCTACTCTCTTTTTGTATCCATGCTAATTGTGAGGGAGAGGTTATTCCCTTTTCTTATGATTGACAAAAAGGGGGAGAACAAGTAATGATTTTGATTTTATGGAGAACAAGTATTGATTTTGAGAACAAGTATTGATTTTAATTTTATTGAGAAAAAGGTGTATTATATTGGTTATATTGATTTCACCTTGCAAGAATCTTTGAAATTTACCTTTATAAGAAGTATCTAATTAAGGGGGAGATTGTTTCCTCCTATCTATAAAGTTGTTGCCTCTATTGTGACTAAAATTCATATTTATAAATTAAATGGTTAAAGTTTGAACTATATTGTCTCTTTTTCTCAAGATTTTGTCATCATCAAAAAGGGGGAGATTGTTGGCTCCACCCAGTGATTTTGATGAATAACAAAACATTGAGTGCATATTGTATTCTAACGACGATTTCAAGTTGTAAGTTTTCAGGAAGAAAGCACCTCAAAATTCCAAAAAATTATGGTGTATGGCACGCAATGGCACGGAGCAATTTTCACGTATCCGGGCATCCACTTCATTGAAAAAGGGCTTATAATTGTTTAACTATTATGTGTTAATATATTCATGAATTTTATTTTTGTTTTCGAGGCATCTACACTTGAATCTGGATGTTTTCAGTCTCAAGTGTCGACACGTGGACAGTCAAGTGTCGACACTTCAGCATTTGGCACGGACAAAAATCCTTGGCACGCCAAGTGTCGACACCTATATTCAAGTGTCGACACCAAGTGTCGAACTTAGGTTCCAAGTGTCGACTCAAGGCCTGAGATTTTTGAAAATACAGAACTTTGTTGATTCAAGGATTTTTGTGTCAAGTGTCGACACCTGTGCATCAAGTGTCGACACTTGAATGTTCAAGTGTCGACTCCCAGAAATCAAGTGTCGACACCTGACGCCAAGTGTCGACACCTGACAGCCAAGTGTCGACACTTGCAGCCTGACAGCTCTAATGGATCTATTTTTCTGGCTTGCAGAAATTGGTTTTCAAGCTTCAAACGGCTATTTCCAATGCTCCAACGGTCACAAACCATTTTTAGAAGGTTTTGGTGTATTTAATCTCCACCAACCTCATTTTAAAGAAGAGAAGTGAAGAAAAAGAAGAGAAAGCAAGAGAGAAGTCTATTCAAGAGCATTCAAGTCCACTAAAAAGCCATAAAGCCAATATTCTCTCCAAACTTCAAATCAAAAGCCTCTTCTAGCTTGATTCCACTGAAAAGCCTACTAGCTCAACCTTACTACATTCCAAAAAGAGGCAACTTGAAGAAGAGTGAAGTCAAAGAATCCTTTGGGCTTCAAAGATTCTAATTTACTCTTAAAGAGAGTTTGTTGTAGTTTTTAAATTTCATATCTATTTTAATTGTGTTTTGACCTTGCTTTCAAGGGTGTCTTGAAAGAAGGTTATTGTGGTTTGTTGGTGAGTCAAAGTGTTAAAACCAACTAGGGTTAACTTGTGAGCCCGAAGACAAAACAAGAATTTAGGTTTGTTGGTGAGCCTAGGTGACAAAACCAACTTAGGTTTTGACTTGTGAGCCTTGTGAAAAACAAGTCAACTGTAATCTGGTGTGGATTATAGTGGAATTCCCAAGGGTGGTTTGGGGAGTGGATGTAGGTGCTAGGTTTGCACCGAACCACTATAAACTTTGTGTTTGTATGTGATTGCTCTTTTCCTCTCGTATTCTTTAATTAATTGCTATCATCTTGCATCTAATTTATTATTGCTCACAAGCACCACTAGACCTTCATTTTATTGTGTTAAATTTTTAAAAGACCCAATTCACCCCCCCCTCTTGGGCTCCATTTCTGGGCAACAAGTGGTATCAGAGCACCGGTACTCTCTTGTAGGTCCAAGGATCTTGAGTAAAAGATCATGGCAGCCCCAATAGGCATGGGTATTGTTGAAGGTCAAGCTTCAAACCGACCCTCACTCTTTAATGGAACAAATTACACATACTGGAAGACACGCATGCGCATATTTATACAAGCTCTTAATTATAATTTGTGGAGAACAATAGTAAAAGGTTCTCATCAGCCTACAATGATGATTAATGGCATTCTCACTCCAAAAATGAAAGATTATTGGGACGAGAATGACATTAAGCAAATTGAGCTCAATGCTAAGGCAATGAACCTTTTATTTTGCTCTCTTGATCATAGTGAGTTCAATAGAATATCAAACTGTCTCTCCGTAAAGGAGATTTGGGACACACTTGAGGTTACCCATGAGGGTACACACCAAGTGAAGACCACCAAGGTTAACATGCTAATTCACACATATGAGATGTTTAAAATGAAACCTACTAAGTCTATCAGTGAGATGTATACTAGGTTCACAAACATTGTGAATGGCATGAGAAGTTTAGGAAAAATAATCTCTAACGGTGAACTTGTGAATAAACTTCTCAGGTCTCTACCAGCTTCATGGGATGCAAAGGTCACTGCAATTGAAGAAGCAAAAGATGTCAACACTCTCCCTCTGGAACAACTGTTGGGTTCCTTGATGACTTATGAACTATCCCTCAAACAGAAGAACGGAGAGGTGGATAAAAAGAAAAAGACAATCACATTCAAATCTACTACCAAAGAAGACTCAAGCGAAGACTCTGAAGAGGATGACGAAGAAGATGAAACAGCTTTGTTAGCAAGGAAATTAGAAGGTTTATGAGGAAAAAGAAATTCAATTACAAAAAGAAACCTCTGAAAGGTGAGCCGAGTAAAGAAAAAGATAAGGAAAAGAAGGAGGAGCAGCCCACATATTTTGAGTGCAAGAAGCCCAGACATTTCAAGGTAGACTGCCCCTTACTAAAGAAAAGCAGAAGAAAGCTAAGAAAGAAGGCCATGATGGCAACCTGGAGTGAAAGTGAAGACTCCAGCTCTGAGGAAGAACAACAGGAAGTAGCAAATTTCTGTCTAATGGCCGATCAAGAAGAGGTATGTTCTGAAACCGAAAATGAATTATCTTTTAATGAGCTTCATGAAATTTTTGATGAACTAGTCATAGAATTTCAAAAATTAAAGTCAAAACATAAAGACTTAAAGAAGCAAAATCTGGAACTAGCTAAAACAAACAACAACCTTACAAATGAAAATGAATACCTTCTAATACAAAATAAAAATTTAAATGATAAGATTATGGCTCTTGAAAAAGAAAAGAATATATTTGAAAAGAAAAGTAACTTACTTTCAAATGAAAAATTGTCAAGACAAAGCAAAGAAATTTTAATGGAAAATAAAAGATATAAAGAGGAAATCGATAAACTAAAGCCTTTTATTGAAAAATTTACTTACAGTTATGAAAAGTTAAATTTACTGTTAAATAACCAAAGAGCAGTATTTGACAAAGCTGGATTAGGATTCAGAACTCATAAGAAACAGAAACTCTTTAAAAATTTCTTTGTGCCTGCATCTTCATCAATTACATGCTATACTTGTGGTGTTAAAGGACATAAATCTTATATGTGCGACAAAAGAAAATTAAGAAACACTAAGAAAGTTTGGGTTCAAAAAGGAACCAATGCCACTAACCCAAAAGGATCCAAGATGGCTTGGGTACCTAAAGTCTCCACTTGATCTTTATTGCAGGTATGCCTTGCAACCAACAAGAAAAGAATATGGTATCTGGATAGCGGTTGCTCAAGGCATATGACAGGAGATGTGGAGCAGTTCTCATCAATTACATATCAAAATGGTGGCAATGTAACTTTTGGTGATAATGGAAAGGGCAAAATTATCGGTATTGGTAAAATCCATATCACCCCTATCTCTTATATTGATAATGTTTTATATGTTGATGGATTAAAACATAACTTGTTTAGCATTAGTCAATTATGTGACAAAAATTTTAAAGTTGTTTTGAATCTTCTTTGTGCATTGTTTCTAGTCTAGATGACAATGGCATTAAGTTCATCGGTCACAGGCATGACAATATTTATATGGTTGATCTTAATGATCTCCCTATTCAGAAAGGTCAATGTCTAGTGGCAATGGAAGCCAAGATTGATGAAACTAGTTGGCTTTGGCATCGTAAACTAGGGCATGCAAGCATGCATTTAATTTCAAAACTTAGCAAAAAAAATTTAGTAAAAGATTTGCCTAAACTCAATTTTGAAAAAGATAAGATTTGCATTGCATTTCAACTTGGAAAACAAAAAAAATATTCTTTCAAACCTAAAGGAGTAATCTCTACATCTAGACCTTTGGAATTGCTTCATATGGACCTCTTTGGGCCTACTAGAACATCTAGTTTGGGAGGTAAGAAGTATGGTCTAGTCATTGTAGATGATTTCTCATGTTTTACTTGGATCATGTTTTTAGCACATAAAGATGAAACGTTTTCTGAATTTATTAGATTTCACAAAAGAGTCTTAAATGAAAAAGGTGTTTCAGTAATTTCTTTAAGAAGTGATCATGGAACTGAATTTGAAAATGCCGATTTTAATAAATTCTGTATTGAAAATGGAATCCATCATAATTTTTCTGCACCTAGGACACCTCAACAAAATGGGGTAGAAGAAAGAAAAAATAGAACTCTTGAAGAAATGGCACGCACCATGCTTTGTGAAAATGATTTATCTAGATACTTTTGGGGGGAAGCCATAAATACTGCATGCTATATTTTAAATCAAGTTTTAATTCGACCGATTTTAAAGAAAACCACTTATGAGCTTTGGAAGGGTAGAAAACCTTCAATCCGTTATTTTCATGTTTTTGGATGCCGTTGTTTCATATTAAACAATGGTAAAGATAATCCAAGTAAATTTGATGCCAAATCAGATGAGGGAGTCAATCTAGGCTACTCCACATCTAATAAGGCATACAGGGTCTTCAACAGAAGGACACATGTTGTTGAAGAATCCATTCATGTAGTATTTGATGAAACTAACCAAAAATCTTCAAGAAAAGAAGATATACTTTTTGATGAATCAGGTAACAAGAAAACTGAAGAAATAAACAACAATGAAGGACTTACCAAGGAACAGAATGATGATCAAAACACTGACGGAGAACAAGCACAAGGTGATGAAGATACATCAACTATTGATCCTTTACCAAAAGAATGGAGGTATGCTCATGGACACCCAAAAGAACTAATTATAGGTGATCCATGTAAAGGTGTAAGTACTCGATCATCTCTTAGAAATATTTGTGATTACCTAGCTTTTGTATTTCAAATTGAACCTAAAACTATTGAGGAAGCTGAATGTGATAGAAATTGGATAAATGCTATGCAAGATGAACTTAATCAATTTAAAAGGAACAATGTTTGGATACTAGTGGATAGGCCTTTAAACACATCAATTATTGGCACAAAATGGGTTTTTCGAAATAAACTTGATGAAAATGGAATAGTAATTAGAAATAAAGCTAGACTAGTTGCCAAAGGATATAATCAGGAGGAATGGATAGATTTTGATGAAACCTTTGCTCCTGTGGCTAGACTTGAGGCAATTAGGCTATTGTTGACTTTTTCTTGTTTCATGAATTTTAAACTGTATCAGATTGATGTTAAAAGTGTTTTTTTAAATGGATTAATTGAAGAAGAAGTTTATGTTGAACAACCCCCTGGTTTTGAAAATTCTGAATTTCCAAATCATATTTATGAACTTCATAAAGCTTTATATGGATTAAAACAAGCTCCAAGAGCTTGGTATGATCGTTTAAGTTCTTTTTTGCTGAAAAATGATTTTACTAGAGGTAATGTAGATAAAACATTATTTTTAAACAAAAAGAATGATGATCTCTTAGTAGTACAAATCTATGTTGATGATATAATATTTGGTGCTACTAATGAACCTCTTTGTCAAGATTTTGCAAGTCTAATGCAGGGTGAGTTCGAGATGAGCATGATGGGAGAACTGAATTTCTTCCTCGGACTCCAGATAAGGCAAACCAAAGAGGGGATCTTCATCAACCAAACAAAATACACAAGAGAAATACTCAAGAAGTTTGGGATGGAGAATACTAAGCCATTAGGTACCCCTATGAGCTCTACATGTAGACTTGACAAGGACGAATCAGGTAAGTCAATAGACCAAAAATTATATCGTGGCATGATTGGTTCATTATTATATCTTACTGCCAGTAGGCCA
Organism: Areca catechu; assembly: GCA_021397845.1. Classification (NCBI taxonomy): domain Eukaryota; kingdom Viridiplantae; phylum Streptophyta; class Magnoliopsida; order Arecales; family Arecaceae; genus Areca; species Areca catechu. The sequence continues at coordinate 194,024,456 of CM038039.1, forward strand.
GATATCATGTTTAGTGTCTGTATGTGTGCTAGATATCAGTCCAATCCTAAAGAGTCTCATCTTTTGGCTGTTAAACGCATACTTAGATATCTATCTGGCTTAATTGAAATTGGTTTATGGTACTCTAAAGATTCTTCATTTGATTTAATTGCTTATTCTGATGCTGATTTTGCTGGGTGTAAACTTGATCGTAAAAGTACTAGTGGAACCTGTCAGTTTCTTGGAGTAAATTTGATCTCCTGGAGTAGCAAGAAACAGAACTCAGTTGCTCTATCTATGGTGGAAGCCGAATATATAGCAGCTGGGAGCTGTTGTGCTCAAATCCTTTAGATCAAACAACAACTCGAAGATTTTGGCATTAAACTAACTAAGACACCCATAAGATGAGACAATACTAGTGCAATCAACCTATCTAAAAATCCTGTACAACATTCAAGAAGTAAACACATTGAAATAAGACATCATTTCATAAGAGATCATGTACAAAACTCTAATGTAATTCTTGATTTTGTTTGTACTGATGATCAGTTAGCTGATGTGTTTACAAAGCCTTTGAGTGAGGATAGGTTCTGTCTGATTAGAAGAGAGCTAGGTGTCATTGATCCATTCTCTTAGAACTCTCTTAGTATATTTTTATCTAATTCCTAAAGCTCAAAACCTATTGATTAAAACCCCAAAACTTTGTCGAAACTTTTCCTATTTTTTTTGGATTTTCTCAAATTTTTTTGGCCAAGTGTCGACACTCGGAAAGTGTCAAGTGTCGACACCTGACCAAGTGTCGATACTTGACAAATCCGAAGTGTCGACACTTGCGAATCTGATACTGTTTTTAAACGGACCGAACAATAATTTTTTGAAATTTTCTTCCCCCCTGATTTCTTGGAACAGTGGTCCCCCTATCCAAATCCATCCTTTCACTCCTCAATCCTTCACAAATCAGGTATTTCTCCCTTTCTAATTTTGTTTTTATTTTTCTATGTTTTTGATTTTGTTGTTTTCGAACCAAACGATCGTGTTTTAGGTTTTCCGAATATTTTTCTTGAATCTAAACAAATTTCTGCATGTTTTAGTAAATCTCTAAAACTCCGTTTGAAGGAATAATGTTTTAGATTTGTTTTTCTCAGATTTCCCTCATCTTTTGGGTGTTTTTCAACCCTTTTTCGCAAAAATCACTGTTTCATCAATTTTGGGCAAAATAAATTGGGTTTTCATCTAATTTAAACATACTAAATCCATTTATTGATGACTTAGAAAGGTTTTTCATGATATATTTGTAACATTTTTGCCTATTTGCTAAAACCCTAAGTGATTAAAACCCGAATCCCATGGTTTTTGATTTTTAGACCTTACAAAAAAAATTTTTTTTTTTAAAGATTCAAATGTTCTCTACCAAACAAAATTTTTTCCTTCAAATTTTGCTTAAAATTTTTTTCATTTGATCAAAATTTTTTGATTCCGGTTTTCGAAACCTATCTGAACTCTAATCTCTACCTATGGCCAGTCCTTTGTTCTAAACCCTTCTTCATTCTTCCTGGTCAATTGGCTGTAATGGGTCCTAGGAAGAGACTTGCAGTTAGGGTGAGGCCCAGTCAGGGTACTGAGAGGAGGTCGAAGGCCAGATTTGATCCTACACAGCTGAGCAGTTCAGCCACTCCGAGCTCCCCCCTGCAGAGAGGATGGCAGGGAAGTCTGTAGCTTCAGGGAGGAGAGTTGATCTACATTGTTTCGACAGGCACCACTTTGGCATTAGGGAGATACTCACAGATACAGGACTAGTACCCTTCTGCACCATGTAGGAGAGATACTATCCTCACCTAGTGAGGGAGTTCTACGGTGCACTGGATCGTCGACGACTTTTATGGACGACGTCCATCAGGGGTATACAGATCTCTTTGACTGATGAGCTGCTGAGCCGAGTATGGGAGATACCCCGGAGAGGAGTCTTTGCATTTTCTATTGATGATAGAGAGGCAGCTTTCAGATGCATCCTTGAGCGAGAGGATGTTCACGGTATCTCAGTGGTTACCACGAACCAGTTATCTTTAGAGATGCGATTGCTGCACCATATTACTGCACGGATCCTTCTACCGAAGACTGGCAGATTCGACTTCATCACCAAGAGAGAACTGATGTTGATGACCAGTCTGATCGAGAGGAGACAGATTGATATACCCGCCTTGATGCTATCACAGATGTATGATGCTGCCACTCAGCGCCGACACTGTTTGCCATACGGCATGGCACTGACCCGTCTTTTCAGAGCTTGTGGAGTATCATTGGAGGGGGAGATCCCCAAAGAGATACTACACACGGATGTATATGATGAGAGGTCACTGCACCGGATGGGATTCAGGATGGTTGGAGGTCGATGGGTTCGGAGAGAGTCTGGCCAGGAGCCAGATGAGGAGGATGAGATTCGAGAGGCTGAGGCTGGACCATCCGAGCCAGCAGTTCTTCCTCCAGTAGATATACCATCGACACAGGCAGAGCACCCGTCTCCTGACGCTTCAGCTCCTCTACCACCATCTACCAGGTTATCTTTTGAGGAGCATGCAAGAGCACAGTTCTCACAGATCAGAGGTGAGGTGACTCTGCTGCGTAGCGAGGTCGAGCTTCTACGAGCATAGACTACCTCGGAGCATGCTGAGATTCGCAGATCCATGGAGAAGGGATTTACCCGCATTGAGAGTCTGCTCAAATCATATATACCTCCTGCAGCACCTGCACTTGCTCGATCTGACGATGACGATGTTGATGATGATGGCGATGATCACCAGAGTGACCATGCTGATTTTGCTGATGGCGGTGATCAGGATGTTGACCGAGCCACTGAGGTAGTGGGCACTGACAACGACAGTGTAGGCGGAGCCGATGCTTATGAGGTGGTTAGTCGAGATCCTCCTACTTCACCTGCTCCTTCTACTGCACTGGTTGACTTCGCACCGGATCCTATTGCGCCAGCTGATTATCTTTCACATCCTTCTACTAGATCTTCTAGGGTTGTACCCGCTTTTGGTCCTGCCGGCCGTACCAGGAGTTTTAGAGCTTTAGCACCTCCTAGGGCATTAGCCACCAGATCTAGGATTAGTGCTCCTTTCAATCTTGATGTTCCATCTGATGAGGATTAGCCTCACAGATGTCTATTTCAGATCTTATTTTGTATGTTTAATACTTAATTGACTCTATTGATATATGTATGTTTCAGCTCTCTTGTACTGAAAATTTATCTCATATATATATGTGTTTTTGTTCAGTACTCTATTATCTTGAAAATTTTGTGCTTCAGTTTATTACTCTTTGGCTCTGATATTCTTTATAATGGTATATTTTAACTCTGATACTCTTTAATATTAGCATAATTTCAGCTTAATTTTTTTTTTTCTCTACTCTCTTTTTGTATCCATGCTAATTGTGAGGGCGAGGTTATTCCCTTTTCTTATGATTGACAAAAAGGGGGAGAACAAGTAATGATTTTGATTTTATACAGAACAAGTATTGATTTTGAGAACAAGTATTGATTTTAATTTTATTGAGAAAAAGGTGTATTATATTGGTTATATTGATTTCACCTTGCAAGAATCTTTGAAGTTTACCTTAATAAGAAGTATCTAATTAAGGGAGAGATTGTTTCCTCCTATCTATAAAGTTGTTGCCTCTATTGTGACTAAAATTCATATTTATAAATTAAATGGTTAAAGTTTGAACTATATTGTCTCTTTTTCTCAAGTTTTGTTTTGTCGTCATCAAAAAGGGGGAGATTGTTGGCTCCACCCAGTGATTTTGATGAATAACAAAACATTGAGTGCATATTGTATTCTAACGATGATTTCAAGTTGTAAGTTTTCAGGAAGAAAGCACCTCAAAATTCCAAAAACTTATGGTGTATGGCACGCAATGGCACGGAGCAATTTTCACGTATCCAGGCATCCACTTCATTGAAAAAGGGCTTATAATTGTTTAACTATTATGTGTTAATATATTCATGAATTTTATTTTTGTTTTCGAGGCATCTACACTTGAATCTGGTTGTTTTCAGTCTCAAGTGTCGACACCTGGACAGTCAAGTGTCGACACTTCAGCATTTGGCACGGACAAAAATCCTTGGCATGCCAAGTGTCGACACCTATATTCAAGTGTCGACACCAAGTGTCGACACTTAGGTTCCAAGTGTCGACTCAAGGCCTGAGATTTTTGAGAACTTTGTTGATTATTTTTGTGTCAAGTGTCGACACCTGTGCATCAAGTGTCGACACTTGAATGTTCAAGTGTCGACTCCTAGAAATCAAGTGTAGACACCTGACGCCAAGTGTCGACACCTGACAGCCAAGTGTCGACACTTGCAGCCTGACAGCTCTAATGGATCTATTTTTCTGGCTTGCAGAAATTGGTTTTCAAGCTTCAAACGGCTATTTCCAATGCTCCAACGGTCACAAACCATTTTTAGAAGGTTTTTGGTATATTTAATCTCCACCAACCTCATTTTAAAAGAAGAGAAGTGAAGAAAAAGAAGAGAAAGCAAGAGAGAAGTCTATTCAAGAGCATTCAAGTCCACTAAAAGCCATAAAGCCAATATTCTCTCCAAACTTCAAATCAAAAGCCCCTTCTAGCTTGATTCCACTGAAAAGCCTACTAGCTCAACCTTACTACATTCCAAAAAGAGGCAACTTGAAGAAGAGTGAAGTCAAAGCATCCTTTGGGCTTCGAAGATTCCAATCCACTCTTAAAGAGAGTTTGTTGTAGTTTTTAAATTTCATATCTATTTTAATTGTATTTTGACCTTGCTTTCAAGGGTGTCTTGAAAGAAGGTTATTGTGGTTTGTTGGTGAGCCAAAGTGTTAAAACCAACTAGGGTTAACTTGTGAGCCCGAAGACAAAACAAGTATTTAGGTTTGTTGGTGAGCCTAGGTGACAAAACCAACTTAGGTTTTGACTTGTGAGCCTTGTGAAAAATAAGTCAACTGTAATCTGGTGTGGATTATAGTGGAATTCCCAAGGGTGGCTTGGGGAGTGGATGTAGGTGCTAGGTTTGCACCGAACCACTATAAACTTTGTGTTTGTGTGTGATTGCTCTTTTCCTCTCGTATTCTTTAATTAATTGCTATCATCTTGCATCTAATTTATTATTGCTCACAAGCACCACTAGACCTTCATTTTATTGTGTTAAATTTTTAAAAGACCCAATTCACCCCCCCCTCTTGGGCTCCATTTCTGGGCAACAAGTGGTATCAGAGCACCGGTACTCTCTTGTAGGTCCAAGGATCTTGAGTAAAAGATCATGGCAGCCCCAATAGGCATGGGTATTGTTGAAGGTCAAGCTTCAAACCGACCCTCACTCTTTAATGGCACAAATTACACATACTGGAAGACACGCATGCGCATATTTATACAAGCTCTTAATTATAATTTATGGAGAACAATAGTAAAAGGTCCTCATCAGCCTACAATAATGATTAATGGCATTCTCACTCTAAAAATGAAAGATTATTGGGACGAGAATGACATTAAGCAAATTGAGCTCAATGCTAAGGCAATGAACCTTTTATTTTGCTCTCTTGATCATAGTGAGTTCAATAGAATATCAAACTGTCTCTCCACAAAGGAGATTTGGGACACACTTGAGGTTACCCATGAGGGTACACACCAAGTGAAGACCACCAAGGTTAACATGCTAATTCACACATATGAGATGTTTAAAATGAAACCTACTAAGTCTATCAGTGAGATGTATACTAGGTTCACAAACATTGTGAATGGCATGAGAAGTTTAGGAAAAATATTCTCTAATGGTGAACTTGTGAATAAACTTCTCAGGTCTCTACCAGCTTCATGGGATGCAAAGGTCACTGCAATTGAAGAAGCAAAAGATGTCAACACTCTCCCGCTGGAAAAACTGTTGGGTTCATTGATGACTTATGAACTATCCCTCAAACAGAAGAATGGAGAGGTAGATAAAAAGAAAAAAACAATCACGTTCAAATCTACTGCCAAAGAAGACTCAAGCGAAGACTCTGAAGAGGATGACGAAGAAGATGAAACAGCTTTGTTAGCAAGGAAATTCAGAAGGTTTATGAGGAAAAAGAAATTCAATTACTAAAAGAAACCTCTGAAAGGTGAGCCGAGTAAAGAAAAAGATAAGGAAAAGAAGGAGGAGCAGCCCACATATTTTGAGTGCAAGAAGCCCGGACATTTCAAGGTAGACTGCCCCTTACTAAAGAAAAGCAGAAGAAAGCTAAGAAAGAAGGCCATGATGGCAACCTGGAGTGAAAGTGAAGACTCCAGCTCTGAGGAAGAACAACAGGAAGTAGCAAATTTCTGTCTAATGGCCGATCAAGAAGAGGTATGTTCTGAAACCGAAAATGAATTATCTTTTAATGAGCTTCATGAAATTTTTGATGAACTAGTCATAGAATTTCAAAAATTAAAGTCAAAACATAAAGACTTAAAGAAGCAAAATCTGGAACTAGTTAAAACAAACAACAACCTTACAAATGAAAATGAATACCTTCTAATACAAAATAAAAATTTAAATGATAAGATTATGGCTCTTGAAAAAGAAAAGAATATATTTGAAAAGAAAAGTAACTTACTTTCAAATGAAAAATTGTCAAGACAAAGCAAAGAAGTTTTAATGGAAAACAAAAGATATAAAGAGGAAATCGATAAACTAAAGCCTTTTGTTGAAAAATTTACTTACAGTTTTGAAAAGTTAAATTTACTGTTAAATAACCAAAGAGCAGTATTTGACAAAGCTGGATTAGGATTCAGAACTCATAAGAAACAGAAACTCTTTAAAAATTTTTTGTGCCTGCATCTTCATCAATTACATGCTATACTTGTGGTGTTAAAGGATATAAATCTTATATGTGCGACAAAAGAAAATTAAGAAACACTAAGAAAGTTTGGGTTCCAAAAGGAACCAATGCCACTAACCAAAAAGGACCCAAGATGGCTTGGGTACCTAAAGTCTCCACTTGATCTTTATTGCAGGTATGCCTTGCAACCAACAAGAAAAGAATGTGGTATCTGGATAGCGGTTGCTCAAGGCATATGACAGGAGATGTGGAGCAGTTCTCATCAATTACATATCAAAATGGTGGCAATGTAACTTTTGGTGATAATGGAAAGGGCAAAATTATCGGTATTGGTAAAATCCATATCACCCCTACCTCTTATATTGATAATGTTTTATATGTTGATGGATTAAAACATAACTTGCTTAGCATTAGTCAATTATGTGACAAAAATTTTAAAGTTGTTTTTGAATCTTCTTTGTGCATTGTTTCTAGTCTAGATGACAATGGCATTAAGTTCATCGGTCACAGGCATGGCAATATTTATATGGTTGATCTTAATGATCTCCCTATTCAGAAAGGTCAATGTCTAGTGGCAATGGAAGCCAAGATTGATGAAACTAGTTGGCTTTGGCATCGTAGACTAGGACATGCAAGCATGCATTTAATTTCAAAACTTAGCAAAAAGAATTTAGTAAAAGATTTGCCTAAACTCAATTTTGAAAAAGATAAGATTTGCATTGCATGTCAACTTGGAAAACAAAAAAAATATTCTTTCAAACCTAAAGGAGTAATCTCTACATCTAGACCTTTGGAATTGCTTCATATGGACCTCTTTGGGCCTACTAGAATATCTAGTTTGGGAGGTAAGAAGTATGGTCTAGTCATTGTAGATGATTTCTCACGTTTTACTTGGATCATGTTTTTAGCACATAAAGATGAAACGTTTTCTGAATTTATTAGATTTCATAAAAGAGTCTTAAATGAAAAAGGTGTTTCAATAATTTCTTTAAGAAGTGATCATGGAACTGAATTTGAAAATGCCGATTTTAATAAATTCTGTATTGAAAATGGAATCCATCACAATTTTTCTGCACCTAGGACACCTCAACAAAATGGGGTAGTAGAAAGAAAAAATAGAACTCTTGAAGAAATGGCACGCACCATGCTTTGTGAAAATGATTTACCTAGATACTTTTGGGCGGAAGCCATAAATACTGCATGCTATATTTTAAATCAAGTTTTAATTCGACCGATTTTAAAGAAAACCCCTTATGAGCTTTGGAAGGGTAGAAAACCTTCAATCCGTTATTTTCATGTTTTTGGATGCCGTTGTTTCATATTAAACAATGGTAAAGATAATCCAAGTAAATTTGATGCCAAATCAAATGAGGGAGTCTTTCTAGGCTACTCCACATCTAATAAGGCATACAGGGTCTTCAACAGAAGGACACTTGTTATTGAAGAATCCATTCATGTAGTATTTGATGAAACTAACCAAAAATCTTCAAGAAAAGAAGATGTACTTTTTGATGAATCAGGTAACAAGAAAACTGAAGAAATAAACAACAATGAAGGACTTACCAAGGAACAGAATGATGATCAAAACACTGACGGAGAACAAGCACAAGGTGATGAAGATACATCAACTATTGATCCTTTACCAAAAGAATGGAGGTATGCTCATGGACACCCAAAAGAACTAATTATAGGTGATCCATGTAAAGGTGTAAGTACTCGATCATCTCTTAGAAATATTTGTGATTACCTAGCTTTTGTATCTCAAATTGAACCAAAAACTATTGAGGAAGCTGAATGTGATAGTAATTGGATAAATGCTATGCAAGATGAACTTAATCAATTTAAAAGGAACAATGTTTGGATACTAGTGGATAGGCCTTTAAACACATCAATTATTGGCACAAAATGGGTTTTTCGAAATAAACTTGATGAAAATGGAATAGTAATTAGAAATAAAGCTAGACTAGTTGCCAAAGGATACAATCAGGAGGAAGGGATAGATTTTGATGAAACCTTTGCTCCTGTGGCTAGACTTGAGGCAATTAGGCTATTGTTGGCTTTTTCTTGTTTCATGAATTTTAAACTGTATCAGATGGATGTTAAAAGTGCTTTTTTAAATGGATTAATTGAAGAAGAAGTTTATGTTGAACAACCCCTGGTTTTAAAAATTCTGAATTTCCAAATCATGTTTATAAACTTCATAAAGCTTTATATGGATTAAAACAAGCTCCAAGAGCTTGGTATGATCGTTTAAGTTCTTTTTGCTGAAAAATGATTTTACTAGAGGTAATGTAGATAAAATATTATTTTTAAAGAAAAAGAATGATGATCTCTTAGTAGTACAAATCTATGTTGATGATATAATATTTGGTGCTACTAATGAATCTCTTTGTCAAGATTTTGCAAGTCTAATGCAGGGTGAGTTCGAGATGAGCATGATGGGAGAACTGAATTTCTTCCTCGGACTCCAGATAAGGCAAACCAAAGAGGGGATCTTCATCAACCAAACAAAATACACAAGAGAAATACTCAAGAAGTTTGGGATGGAGAATACTAAGCCATTAGGTACCCCTATGAGCTCTACATGTAGACTTGACAAGGACGAATCAGGTAAGTCAATAGACCAAAAATTATATCATGGCATGATTGGTTCATTATTATATCTTACTGCCAGTAGGCCAGATATCATGTTTAGTGTCTGTATGTGTGCTAGATATCAGTCCAATCCTAAAGAGTCTCATCTTTTGGCTGTTAAACGCATACTTAGATATCTATCTGGCTTAATTGAAATTGGTTTATGGTACTCTAAAGATTCTTCATTTGATTTAATTGCTTATTCTGATGCTGATTTTGCTGGGTGTAAACTTGATCGTAAAAGTACTAGTGGAACCTGTCAGTTTCTTGGAGTAAATTTGATCTCCTGGAGTAGCAAGAAACAGAACTCAGTTGCTCTATCTACGGCGGAAGCCGAATATATAGCAGCTGGGAGCTGTTGTGCTCAAATCCTTTAGATCAAACAACAACTCGAAGATTTTGGCATTAAACTAACTAAGACACCCATAAGATGTGACAATACTAGTGCAATCAACCTATCTAAAAATCCTGTGCAACATTCAAGAAGTAAACACATTGAAATAAGACATCATTTCATAAGAGATCATGTACAAAACTCTAATGTAATTCTTGATTTTGTTTGTACTGTTGATCAGTTAGCTGATGTGTTTACAAAGCCTTTGAGTGAGGATAGGTTCTGTCTGATTAGAAGAGAGCTAGGTGTCATTGATCCATTCTCTTAGAACTCTCTTAGTATCATTTTTACCTAATTCCTAAAGCTCAAAACCTATTGATTAAAACCCCAAAACTTTGTCAAAACTTTTCCTATTTTTTTTGGATTTTCTCAAAATTTTTTGGCCAAGTGTCGACACTCGGAAAGTGTCAAGTGTCGACACCTGACCAAGTGTCGATATTTGACAAATCCGAAGTGTCGACACTTGCGAATCTGATACTATTTTTAAACGGACCGAACAAGGATTTTTTGAAATTTTCTTCCCCCATGATTTCTTGGAACAGTGGTCCCCCCTATCCAAATCCATCCTTTCACTCCTCAATCCTTCACAAATCAGGTATTTCTCCCTTTCTAATTTCGTTTTTATTTTTCTATGTTTTTGATTTTGTTGTTTTCGAACCAAACGATCGTGTTTTAGGTTTTCCGAATATTTTTCTTGAATCTAACCGAATTTCTGCATGTTTTAGTAAATCTCTAAAACTCCGTTTGAAGGAATAATGTTTTAGATTTGTTTTTCTCGGATTTCCCTCATCTTTTGGATGTTTTTCAACCCTTTTTCGCAAAAATCACTGTTTCATCAATTTTGGGCAAAATAAATTGGGTTTTCATCTAATTTTAACATACTAAATCCATTTATTGATGACTTAGAAAGGTTTTTCATGATATATTTGTAACATTTTTGCCTATTTGCTAAAACCCTAAGTGATTAAAACCCGAATCCCATGGTTTTTGATTTTTAGACCTTACAAAAAAAATTTTTTTTTAAAGATTCAAATGTTCTCTACCAAACAAAATTTTTTTCCTTCAAATTTTGCTTAAAAATTTTTTCATTTGATCAAAATTTTTTGATTCTGGTTTTCGAAACCTATCTGAACTCTAATCTCTACCTATGGCCAGTCCTTTGTTCTAAACCCTTCTTCATTCTTCTGATCAGTTGGCTGTAATGGGTCCTAGGAAGAGACTTGCAGTTAGGGCGAGGCCCAGTCAGGGTACTGAGAGGAGGTCGAAGGCCAGATTTGATCCTACACAGCCGAGCAGTTCAGCCACTCCGAGCTCCCCCCTGCAGAGAGGATGGCAGGGAAGTCTGTAGCTTCAGGGAGGAGAGTTGATCTACAGTGTTTCGACAGGCACCACTTTGGCATTAGGGAGATACTCACAGATGCAGGACTAGTACCCTTCTGCACCATGTAGGAGAGATACTATCCTCACCTAGTGAGGGAGTTCTACGGTGCACTGGACCGTCGACGACTTTTATGGACGACGTCCGTCAGGGGTATACAGATCTCTTTGACTGATGAGCTGCTGAGCCGAGTATGGGAGATACCCCGAGAGGAGTCTTTGCATTTTCTATTGATGATAGAGAGGCGGCTTTCAGATGCATCCTTGAGCGAGAGGATGTTCGCGGTATCTCAGTGGTTACCACGAACCAGTTATCTTTAGAGATGCGATTGCTGCACCATATTACTGCACGGATCCTTCTACCGAAGACTGGCAGATTCGACTTCATCACCAAGAGAGAGCTGATGTTGATGACCAGTCTGATCGAGAGGAGACAGATTGATATACCCGCCTTGATGCTATCACAGATGCATGATGCTGCCACTCAGCGCCGACACTGTTTGCCATACGGCATGGCACTGACCCGTCTTTTCAGAGCTTGTTGAGTATCATTGGAGGGGGAGATCCCCAAAGAGATACTACACATGGATGTATATGATGAGAGGTCACTGCACCGGATGGGATTCAGGATGGTTGGAGGTCGATGGGTTCGGAGAGAGTCTGGCCAGGAGCCAGATGAGGAGGATGAGATTCGAGAGGCTGAGGCTGGACCATCTGAGCCAGCAGTTCTTCCTCCAGTAGATATACCATCGACACAGGCAGAGCACCCGTCTCCTGACGCTTCAGCTCCTCTACCACCATCTACCGGGTTATCTTTTGAGGAGCATGCCAGAGCACAGTTCTCACAGATCAGAGGTGAGGTGACTCAGCTGCGTAGCGAGGTCGAGCTTCTACGAGCACAGACTACCTCGGAGCATGCTGAGATTCGCAGATCCATGGAGGAGGGATTTACCCGCATTGAGAGTCTGCTCAGATCATATATACCTCCTGCAGCACCTGCACTTGCTCGATCTGATGATGACGATTTTGATGATGATGGCGATGATCACCAGAGTGACCATGCTGATTTTGCTGATAGCGGTGATCAGGATGTTGACCGAGCCACTGAGGTAGTGGGCACTGACAACGACAGCGTAGGCGGAGCCGATGCTTATGAGGTGGTCAGTCGAGATCCTCCTACTTCACCTGCTCCTTCTACTGCACTGGTTGACTTCGCATCGGATCCTATTGCGCCAGCTGATCGTCTTTCACATCCTTCTACTAGATCTTCTAGGGTTGTACCCGCTTTTGGTCCTGCCGGCCGTACCAGGAGTCTTAGAGCTTTAGCACCTCCTAGGGCATTAGCCACCAGATCTAGGATTAGTGCTCCTTTCAGTCTTGATGTTCCATCTGATGAGGATTAGCCTCACAGTTGTCTGTTTCAGATCTTATTTTGTATGTTTAATACTTAATTGACTCTATTGATATATGTATGTTTCAGCTCTCTTGTACTGAAAATTTATCTCATATATATATGTGTTTTTGTTCAGTACTCTATTATCTTGAAAATTTTGTGCTTCAGTTTATTATTCTTTGGCTCTGATATTTTTATAATGGTATATTTTAACTCTAATACTCTTTAATATTAGCATAATTTCAGCTCTGATATTTGTTTCTCTACTCTCTTTTTGTATCCATGCTAATTGTGAGGGAGAGGTTATTCCCTTTTCTTATGATTGACAAAAAGGGGGAGAACAAGTAATGATTTTGATTTTATGGAGAACAAGTATTGATTTTAATTTTATTGAGAAAAAGGTGTATTATATTGGTTATATTGATTTCACCTTGCAAGAATCTTTGAAGTTTACCTTAATAAGAAGTATCTAATTAAGGGGGAGATTGTTTCCTCCTATCTATAAAGTTGTTGCCTCTATTGTGACTAAAATTCATATTTATAAATTAAATGGTTAAAGTTTGAACTATATTGTCTCTTTTTCTCAAGGTTTTGTCATCATCAAAAAGGGGAGATTGTTGGCTCCACCCAGTGATTTTGATGAATAACAAAACATTGAGTGCATATTGTATTCTAACGATGATTTCAAGTTGTAAGTTTTCAGGAAGAAAGCACCTCAAAATTCCAAAAACTTATGGTGTATGGCACGCAATGGCACGGAGCAATTTTCACGTATCCAGGCATCCACTTCATTGAAAAAGGGATTATAATTGTTTAACTATTATGTGTTAATATATTCATGAATTTTATTTTTGTTTTCGAGGCATCTACACTTAAATCTGGTTGTTTTCAGTCTCAAGTGTCGACACCTGGACAGTCAAGTGTCGACACTTCAGCATTTGGCACGGACAAAAATCCTTGGCATGCCAAGTGTCGACACCTATATTCAAGTATCGACACCAAGTGTCGAACTTAGGTTCCAAGTGTAGACTCAAGGCCTGAGATTTTTGAAAATATAGAACTTTGTTGATTCAAGAATTTTTGTGTCAAGTGTCGACACCTGTGCATCAAGTGTCGACACTTGAATGTTCAAGTGTCGACTCCCAGAAATCAAGTGTCGACACCTGACGCCAAGTGTCGACACCTGACAGCCAAGTGTCGACACTTGCAGCCTGACAGCTCTAATGGATCTATTTTTCTAGCTTGCAGAAATTGGTTTTCAAGCTTCAAACGGCTATTTCCAATGCTCCAACGGTCACAAACCATTTTTAGAAGGTTTTTGGTGTATTTAATCTCCACCAACCTCATTTTAAAAGAAGAGAAGTGAAGAAAAAGAAGAGAAAGCAAGAGAGAAGTCTATTCAAGAGCATTCAAGTCCACTAAAAAGCCATAAAGCCAATATTCTCTCCAAACTTCAAATCAAAAGCCTCTTCTAGCTTGATTCCACTGAAAAGCCTACTAGCTTAACCTTACTACATTCCAAAAAGAGGCAACTTGAAGAAGAGTGAAGTCAAAGCATCCTTTGGGCTTCAAAGATTCCAATTTACTCTTAAAGAGAGTTTGTTGTAGTTTTTAAATTTCATATCTATTTTAATTGTGTTTTGACCTTGCTTTCAAGGGTGTCTTGAAAGAAGGTTATTGTGGTTTGTTGGTGAGCCAAAGTGTTAAAACCAACTAGGGTTAACTTGTGAGCCCGAAGACAAAACAAGTATTTAGGTTTGTTGGTGAGCCTAGGTGACAAAACCAACTTAGGTTTTGACTTGTGAGCCTTGTGAAAAACTAGTCAACTGTAATCTGGTGTGGATTATAGTGAAATTCCCAAGGGTGGCTTGGGGAGTGGATGTAGGTGCTAGGTTTGCACCGAACCACTATAAACTTTGTGTTTGTGTGTGATTGCTCTTTTCCTCTCGTATTCTTTAATTAATTGCTATCATCTTGCATCTAATTTATTATTGCTCACAAGCACCACTAGACCTTCATTTTATTGTGTTAAATTTTTAAAAGACCCAATTCACCCCCCCTCTTGGGCTCCATTTCTGGGCAACAAGTGGTATCAGAGCACCGGTACTCTCTTGTAGGTCCAAGGATCTTGAGTAAAAGATCATGGCAGCCCCAATAGGCATGGGTATTGTTGAAGGTCAAGCTTCAAACCGACCCTCACTCTTTAATGGAACAAATTACATATACTGGAAGACACGCATGCGCATATTTATACAAGCTCTTAATTATAATTTGTGGAGAACAATAGTAAAAGGTTCTCATCAGCCTACAATGATGATTAATGGCATTCTCACTCCAAAAATGAAAGATTATTGGGACGAGAATGACATTAAGCAAATTGAGCTCAATGCTAAGGCAATGAACCTTTTATTTTTCTCTCTTGATCATAGTGAGTTCAATAGAATATCAAACTGTCTCTCCGCAAAGGAGATTTGGGACACACTTGAGGTTACCCATGAGGGTACACACCAAGTGAAGACCACCAAGGTTAACATGCTAATTCACACATATGAGATGTTTAAAATGGAACCTACTAAGTCTATCAGTGAGATGTATACTAGGTTCACAAACATTGTGAATGGCATGAGAAGCTTAGGAAAAATTATCTCTAACGGTGAACTTGTGAATAAACTTCTCAGGTCTCTACCAGCTTCATGGAATGCAAAGGTCACTGCAATTGAAGAAGCAAAAGATGTCAACACTCTCCCTCTGGAACAACTGTTGGGTTCCTTGATGACTTATGAACTATCCCTCAAACAGAAGAACGGAGAGGTGGATAAAAAGAAAAAGACAATCACATTCAAATCTACTACCAAAGAAGACTCAAGCGAAGACTCTGAAGAGGATGACGAAGAAGATGAAACAGCTTTGTTAGCAAGGAAATTCAGAAGGTTTATGAGGAAAAAGAAGTTCAATTACAAAAAGAAACCTCTGAAAGGTGAGCCGAGTAAAGAAAAAGATAAGGAAAAGAAGGAGGAGCAGCCCATATATTTTGAGTGCAAGAAGCCCGGACATTTCAAGGTAGACTGCCCCTTACTAAAGAAAAGCAGAAGAAAGCTAAGAAAGAAGGCCATGATGGCAACCTGGAGTGAAAGTGAAGACTCCAGCTCTGAGGAAGAACAACAGGAAGTAGCAAATTTCTGTCTAATGGCCGATCAAGAAGAGGTATGTTCTGAAACCGAAAATGAATTATCTTTTAATGAGCTTCATGAAATTTTTGATGAACTAGTCATAGAATTTCAAAAATTAAAGTCAAAACATAAAGACTTAAAGAAGCAAAATCTGGAACTAGCTAAAACAAACAACAACCTTACAAATGAAAATGAATACCTTCTAATACAAAATAAAAATTTAAATGATAAGATTATGGCTCTTGAAAAAGAAAAGAATATATTTGAAAAGAAAAGTAACTTACTTTCAAATGAAAAATTGTCAAGACAAAGCAAAGAAATTTTAATGGAAAACAAAAGATATAAAGAGGAAATCGATAAACTAAAGCCTTTTATTGAAAAATTTACTTACAGTTCTGAAAAGTTAAATTTACTGTTAAATAACCAAAGAGCAGTATTTGACAAAGCTGGATTAGGATTCAGAACTCATAAGAAACAGAAACTCTTTAAAAATTTCTTTGTGCCTGCATCTTCATCAATTACATGCTATACTTGTGGTGTTAAAGGACATAAATCTTATATGTGCGACAAAAGAAAATTAAGAAACACTAAGAAAGTTTAGGTTCCAAAAGGAACCAATGCCACTAACCAAAAAGGACCCAAGATGGCTTGGGTACCTAAAGTCTCCACTTGATCTTTATTGCAGGTATGCCTTGCAACCAACAAGAAAAGAATGTGGTATCTGGATAGCGGTTGCTCAAGGCATATGACAGGAGATGTGGAGCAGTTCTCATCAATTACATATCAAAATGGTGGCAATGTAACTTTTGGTGATAATGGAAAGGACAAAATTATCGGTATTGGTAAAATCCATATCACCCCTATCTCTTATATTGATAATGTTTTATATGTTGATGGATTAAAACATAACTTGTTTAGCATTAGTCAATTATGTGACAAAAATTTTAAAGTTGTTTTTGAATCTTCTTTGTGCATTGTTTCTAGTCTAGATGACAATGGCATTAAGTTCATCGGTCACAGGCATGGCAATATTTATATGGTTGATCTTAATGATCTCCCTATTCAGAAAGGTCAATGTCTAGTGGCAATGGAAACCAAGATTGATGAAACTAGTTGGCTTTGGCATCGTAAACTAGGGCATGCAAGCATGCATTTAATTTCAAAACTTAGCAAAAAAAATTTAGTAAAAGATTTGTCTAAACTCAATTTTGAAAAAGATAAGATTTGCATTGCATGTCAACTTGGAAAACAAAAAAAATATTCTTTCAAACCTAAAGGAGTAATCTCTACATCTAGACCTTTGGAATTGCTTCATATGGACCTCTTTGGGCCTACTAGAACATCTAGTTTGGGAGGTAAGAAGTATGGTCTAGTCATTGTAGATGATTTCTCACGTTTTACTTGGATCATGTTTTTAGCACATAAAGATGAAACGTTTTCTGAATTTATTAGATTTCACAAAAGAGTCTTAAATGAAAAAGGTGTTTCAGTAATTTCTTTAAGAAGTGATCATGGAACTGAATTTGAAAATGCCGATTTTAATAAATTCTGTATTGAAAATGGAATCCATCATAATTTTTCTGCACCTAGGACACCTCAACAAAATGGGGTAATAGAAAGAAAAAATAGAACTCTTGAAGAAATGGCACGCACCATGCTTTGTGAAAATGATTTATCTAGATACTTTTGGGCGGAAGCCATAAATACTGCATGCTATATTTTAAATCAAGTTTTAATTCGACCGATTTTAAAGAAAACCACTTATGAGCTTTGGAAGGGTAGAAAACCTTCAATCCGTTATTTTCATGTTTTTGGATGCCGTTGTTTCATATTAAACAATGGTAAAGATAATCCAAGTAAATTTGATGCCAAATCAGATGAGGGAGTCAATCTAGGCTACTCCACATCTAATAAGGCATACAGGGTCTTCAACATAAGGACACTTGTTGTTGAAGAATCCATTCATGTAGTATTTGATGAAACTAACCAAAAATCTTCAAGAAAAGAAGATGTACTTTTTGTTGAATCAGGTAACAAGAAAACTGAAGAAATAAACAACAATGAAGGACTTACCAAGGAACAGAATGATGATCAAAACACTGACGGAGAACAAGCACAAGGTGATGAAGATACATCAACTATTGATCCTTTACCAAAAGAATGGAGGTATGCTCATGGACACCCAAAAGAACTAATTATAGGTGATCCATGTAAAGGTGTAAGTACTCGATCATCTCTTAGAAATATTTGTGATTACTTAGTTTTTGTATCTCAAATTGAACCTAAAACTATTGAGGAAGCTGAATGTGATAGTAATTGGATAAATGCTATGCAAGATGAACTTAATCAATTTAAAAGGAACAATGTTTGGATACTAGTGGATAGGCCTTTAAACACATCAATTATTGGCACAAAATGGGTTTTTCGAAATAAACTTGATGAAAATGGAATAGTAATTAGAAATAAAGCTAGACTAGTTGCCAAAGGATACAATCAGGAGGAAGGGATAGATTTTGATAAAACCTTTGCTCCTGTGGCTAGACTTGAGGCAATTAGGCTATTGTTGGCTTTTTCTTGTTTCATGAATTTTAAACTGTATCAGATGGATGTTAAAAGTGCTTTTTTAAATGGATTAATTGAAGAAGAAGTTTATGTTGAATAACCCCCTGGTTTTGAAAATTCTGAATTTCCAAATCATGTTTATAAACTTCATAAAGCTTTATATGGATTAAAACAAGCTCCAAGAGCTTGGTATGATCGTTTAAGTTCTTTTTTGCTGAAAAATGATTTTACTAGAGGTAATGTAGATAAAACATTATTTTTAAAGAAAAAGAATGATGATCTCTTAGTAGTATAAATCTATGTTGATGATATAATATTTGGTGCTACTAATGAATCTCTTTATCAAGATTTTGCAAGTCTAATGCAGGGTGAGTTCGAGATGAGCATGATGGGAGAACTGAATTTCTTCCTCGGACTCCAGATAAGGCAAACCAAAGAGGGGATCTTCATCAACCAAACAAAATACACAAGAGAAATACTCAAGAAGTTTGGGATGGAGAACAATAAGCCATTAGGTACCCCTATGAGCTCTACATGTAGACTTGACAAGGACGAATCAGGTAAGTCAATAGACCAAAAATTATATCATGGCATGATTGGTTCATTATTATATCTTACTGCCAGTAGACCAGATATCATGTTTAGTGTCTGTATGTGTGCTAGATATCAGTCCAATCCTAAAGAGTCTCATCTTTTGGCTATTAAACGCATACTTAGATATCTATCTGGCTTAATTGAAATTGGTTTATGGTACTCTAAAGATTCTTCATTTGATTTAATTGCTTATTCTGATGCTGATTTTGCTGGGTGTAAACTTGATCGTAAAAGTACTAGTGGAACCTGTCAGTTTCTTGGAGTAAATTTGATCTCCTGGAGTAGCAAGAAACAGAACTCAGTTGCTCTATCTACGACGGAAGCCGAATATATAGCAGCTGGGAGCTGTTGTGCTCAAATCCTTTAGATCAAACAACAATTCGAAGATTTTGGCATTAAACTAACTAAGACACCCATAAGATGTGACAATACTAGTGCAATCAACCTATCTAAAAATCCTGTGCTACATTCAAGAAGTAAACACATTGAAATAAGACATCATTTCATAAGAGATCATGTACAAAACTCTAATGTAATTCTTGATTTTGTTTGTACTGATGATTAGTTAGCTGATGTGTTTACAAAGCATTTGAGTGAGGATAGGTTCTGTCTGATTAGAAGAGAGCTAGGTGTCATTGATCCATTCTTTTAGAACTCTCTTAGTATCATTTTTACCTAATTTCTAAAGCTCAAAACCTATTAATTAAAACCCCAAAACTTTGTCAAAATTTTTCCTATTTTTTTTCGGATTTTCTTAAATTTTTTTGGCCAAGTGTCGACACTTGGAAAGTGTTAAGTGTCGACACCTGACCAAGTGTCGATACTTGACAAATCCGAAGTGTCGACACTTGCGAATCTGATACTGTTTTTAAACGGACCGAACAAGGATTTTTTGAAATTTTCTTTCCCCATGATTTCTTGGAACAGTGGTCCCCCCTATCCAAATCCATCCTTTCACTCCTCAATCCTTCACAAATCAGGTATTTCTCCCTTTCTAATTTCGTTTTTATTTTTCTATGTTTTTGATTTTGTTGTTTTCGAACCAAACGATCGTGTTTTAGGTTTTCCGAATATTTTTCTTGAATCTAACCGAATTTTTGCATGTTTTAGTAAATCTCTAAAACTCCGTTTGAGGGAATAATGTTTTAGATTTGTTTTTCTCGGATTTCCCTCATCTTTTGGGCATTTTTCAACCCTTTTTCGCAAAAATCACTGTTTCATCAATTTTGGGCAAAATAAATTGGATTTTCATCTAATTTAAACATACTAAATCCATTTATTGATGACTTAGAAAGGTTTTTCATGATATATTTGTAACATTTTTGCCTATTTGCTAAAACCCTAAGTGATTAAAACCCAAATCCCATGGTTTTTGATTTTTAGACCTTACAAAAAAAAAAAAAAATTTAAAGATTCAAATGTTCTCTACCAAACAAAATTTTTTTCCTTCAAATTTTGCTTAAGAATTTTTTCATTTGATCAAAATTTATTGATTCTGGTTTTTGAAACCTATCTGAACTCTAATCTC
This sequence comes from Areca catechu, assembly GCA_021397845.1. Lineage (NCBI taxonomy): Eukaryota > Viridiplantae > Streptophyta > Magnoliopsida > Arecales > Arecaceae > Areca > Areca catechu. Next base: position 194,044,920 of record CM038039.1, read on the forward strand.
TACCTATGGCCAGTCCTTTGTTCTAAACCCTTCTTCATTCTTCCTGGTCAGTTGGCTGTAATGGGTCCTAGGAAGAGACTTGCAGTTAGGGCGAGGCCCAGTCAGGGTACTAAGAGGAGGTCGAAGGCCAGATTTGATCTTACACAGCCGAGCAGTTCAGCCACTCCGAGCTCCCCCCTGCAGAGAGGATGGCAGGGAAGTCTGTAGCTTAAGGGAGGAGAGTTGATCTACAGTGTTTCGACAGGCACCACTTTGGCATTAGGGAGATACTCACAGATGCAGGACTAGTACCCTTCTGCACCATGTAGGAGAGATACTATCCTCACATAGTGAGGGATTTCTACGGTGCACTGGACCGTCGACGACTTTTATGGACGACGTCCGTCAGGGGTATACAGATCTCTTTGACTGATGAGCTGCTGAGCCGAGTATGGGAGATACCCTGGAGAGGAGTCTTTGCATTTTTTATTGATGATAGAGAGGCGGCTTTCAGATGCATCCTTGAGCGAGAGGATGTTCGCGGTATCTCAGTGGTTACCACGAACCAGTTATCTTTAGAGATGCGACTGCTGCACCATATTACTGCACGGATCCTTCTACCGAAGACTGGCAGATTCGACTTCATCACTAAGAGAGAGCTGATGTTGATGACCAGTCTGATCGAGAGGAGACAGATTGATATACCCGCCTTGATGCTATCACAGATGCATGATGCTGCCACTCAACACCGACACTGTTTGCCATACGGCATGGCACTGACCCGTCTTTTCAGAGCTTGTGGAGTATCATTGGAGGGGGAGATCCCCAAAGAGATACTACACATAGATGTATATGGTGAGAGGTCACTGCACCGGATGGGATTCAGGATGGTTGGAGGTCGATGGGTTCGGAGAGAGTCTGGCCAGGAGCCAGATGAGGAGGATGAGATTCGAGAGGCGGAGGCTGGACCATCTGAGCCAGCAGTTCTTCCTCCAGTAGATATACCATCGACACAGGCAGAGCACCCGTCTCCTGATGCTTCAGCTCCTCTACCACCATCTACCGGGTTATCTTTTGAGGAGCATGCCAGAGCACAATTCTCACAGATCAGAGGTGAGGTGACTCAGCTGCGTAGCGAGGTCGAGCTTCTACGAGCACAGACTACCTCGGAGCATGCTGAGATTCGCAAATCCATGGAGGAGGGATTTACCCGCATTGAGAGTCTGCTCAGATCATATATACCTCCTGCAGCACCTGCACTTGCTCGATCTGACGATGACGATGTTGATGATGATGGCGATGATCACCAGAGTGACCATGCTGATTTTGCTGATGGCGGTGATCAGGATGTTGACCGAGCCACTGAGGTAGTGGGCACTGACAACGACAGTGTAGGCGAAGCCGATGCTTATGAGGTGGTCAGTCAAGATCCTCCTACTTTACCTGCTCCTTCTACTGCACTGGTTGACTTCGCACCGGATCCTATTGCGCCAGCTGATCGTCTTTCACATCCTTCTACTAGATCTTCTAGGGTTGTACCCGCTTTTGGTCCTGCCGGCCGTACCAGGAGTCTTAGAGCTTTAGCACCTCCTAGGGCATTAGCCACCAGATCTAGGATTAGTGCTCCTTTCAGTCTTGATGTTCCATCTGATGAGGATTAGCCTCACAGATGTCTGTTTCAGATCTTATTTTGTATGTTTAATACTTAATTGACTCTATTGATATATGTATGTTTCAGCTCTCTTGTACTGAAAATTTATCTCATATATATATGTGTTTTTGTTCAGTACTCTATTATCTTGAAAATTTTGTGCTTCAGTTTATTATTCTTTGGCTCTGATATTCTTTATAATGGTATATTTTAACTCTGATACTCTTTAATATTAGCATAATTTCAACTCTGATATTTGTTTCTCTACTCTCTTTTTGTATCCATGCTAATTGTGAGGGAGAGGTTATTCCCTTTTCTTATGATTGACAAAAAGGGAGAGAACAAGTAATGATTTTGATTTTATGGAGAACAAGTATTGATTTTGAGAACAAGTATTGATTTTAATTTTATTGAGAAAAAGGTGTATTATATTGGTTATATTGATTTCACCTTGCAAGAATCTTTGAAGTTTACCTTAATAAGAAGTATCTAATTAAGGGGGAGATTGTTTCCTCCTATCTATAAAGTTGTTGCCTCTATTGTGACTAAAATTCATATTTATAAATTAAATGGTTAAAGTTTGAACTATATTGTCTCTTTTTCTCAAGGTTTTGTCATCATCAAAAAGGGAGAGATTGTTGGCTCCACCCAGTGATTTTGATGAATAACAAAACATTGAGTGCATATTGTATTCTAACGATGATTTCAAGTTGTAAGTTTTCAGGAAGAAAGCACCTCAAAATTCCAAAAATTTATGGTGTATGGCACGCAATGGCACGGAGTAATTTTCACGTATCCGGGAATCCACTTCATTGAAAAAGGGCTTATAATTGTTTAACTATTATGTGTTAATATATTCATGAATTTTATTTTTGTTTTCGAGGCATCTACACTTGAATCTGGATGTTTTTAGTCTCAAGTGTCGACACCTGGACAGTCAAGTGTTGACACTTCAGCATTTGGCACGGACAAAAATCCTTGGCATGCCAAGTGTCGACACCTATATTCAAGTGTCGACACCAAGTGTCGACACTTAGGTTCCAAGTGTCGACTCAAGGCCTGAGATTTTTGAAAATACAGAACTTTGTTGATTCAAGGATTTTTGTGTCAAGTGTCGACACCTGTGCATCAAGTGTCGACACTTGAATGTTCAAGTGTCGACTCCCAGAAATCAAGTGTCGACACCTGACGCCAAGTGTCGACACCTGACAGCCAAGTGTCAACACTTGCAGCCTGACAGCTCTAATGGATCTATTTTTCTGGTTTGCAGAAATTGGTTTTCAAGCTTCAAACGGCTATTTCCAATGCTCCAACGGTCACAAACCATTTTTAGAAGGTTTTTGGTGTATTTAATCTCCACCAACCTCATTTTAAAAGAAGAGAAGTGAAGAAAAAGAAGAGAAAGCAAGAGAGAAGTCTATTCAAGAGCATTCAAGTCCACTAAAAAGCCATAAAGCCAATATTCTCTCCAAACTTCAAATCAAAAGCCTCTTCTAGCTTGATTCCACTGAAAAGCCTACTAGCTCAACCTTACTACATTCCAAAAAGAGGCAACTTGAAGAAGAGTGAAGTCAAAGCATCCTTTGGGCTTCAAAGATTCCAATCTACTCTTAAAGAGAGTTTGTTGTAGTTTTTAAATTTCATATCTATTTTAATTGTGTTTTGACCTTGCTTTCAAGGGTGTCTTGAAAGAAGGTTATTGTGGTTTGTTGGTGAGCCAAAGTGTTAAAACCAACTAGGGTTAACTTGTGAGCCCGAAGACAAAACAAGTATTTAGGTTTGTTGGTGAGCCTACGTGACAAAACCAACTTAGGTTTTGACTTGTGAGCCTTGTGAAAAACAAGTCAACTGTAATCTGGTGTGGATTATAGTGGAATTGCCAAGGGTGGCTTGGGGAGTGGATGTAGGTGCTAGGTTTGCACCGAACCACTATAAACTTTGTGTTTGTGTGTGATTGCTCTTTTCCTCTCGTATTCTTTAATTAATTGCTATCATCTTGCATCTAATTTATTATTGCTCACAAGCACCACTAGACCTTCATTTTATTGTGTTAAATTTTTAAAAGACCCAATTCACCCCCCCTCTTGGGCTCCATTTCTGGGCAACACATCATCTCCCATGTACACAATCATTGCTGTGCTCTGTTGGTTGGCCTGGTTGGCATCTTTCTCATATCCACGATGCCTTTAAATGATGTACTTTCTCCTAGATATTTTATAAGGATATATAAAAAACACCTAGTCCACTATTGTGCTCTTGAAACGAAGATCATATTATGAGTTTAGATCCAAGGTGATATACTATAACATCAATTCTCAAGGGATGTCATTCAAAATATATGAGCAAGGTGTTGCAGATAGTAGACTCTAGGAAAACACAAATGAGATGCAGAAAGAACTTTGGTCACTGGAGAGGGGAGCAAAACACCAATAGCAAAGGACTAGAAGATTTGGGAAGAGGAAGTATTTTTTTCTCTCACCCTTATGTTTTATTATATGTCAAACAGGGGAAAAATTAATAGTTTCTACCTTCAAAAAGATGAGTCTAATGGTGGTGGCATAATCAATGGCAATGTAAAAGTATCAAAATATCATAATTTGGCTAACATGTGTCAATAATAGGTCTCATAACATACGATGCAAATGTTTGTTTCCTAAGTTGTTTTGGGTAGCGGATGTCACATGCTGGGCACGGAGGTTCATGATAGGGCCACAGTATGTCATAACAAAGTGAAAAGGTTTCATTCATTGAGTATTATGGCTAACAGGTATCGAAAATTGGTCTCATAATATATGGTGCAAAAGTTTATTTCCTGGGGTGTTTAGGGCAAGGGATGTCATAAACTAGGCACGAAGGTGTCATGATTTGGTAAGAGGATGTCATACCGCATGAAAAGGTTTGGTTTATTAAGTCTTCTGGGTGGCTGATGTCATAAGCTACCAAGGGGTGTCATAATCGAGCCAACGGATATCATACATTGCTACAAAATTTTTGTTTCAGGAATAATTAGATCAACAAATGTCCTAAACTAAAGATCAGGTGTAATAAGTAGGTCAAAAAGGTTGCTTCCAGGAGTATTCTAGTGAGGGACATCATAAGTGGGCCATGGGAAGTCATAATCGAGCAGCAGTATGTCATAATATTGTTATGAAACAAGGTTGTTTCTAGAAGAGGTTTGGTAAGTATATGTCATAAGGTGGACACAAAATATCATAAATTGGACACGGGTGACACAAGTACATAAAAAATTATTGATTCCAGGAGTAGTTGGGGTGGGGGATGTGTTAAGCTAGACACTAAGAGTCATAAACAGCCCGCAAAATGTTGTAAGGTCATCAATATCGGGATTTGGTCACTATTTTGGTCAGGGGATGTCATAAGGTTATAGGAGTTGTCATAATTATGCTTTATTATGACATCTTGAGGAGATTTTATGATATCATGAGAGGAATGTATGATACATAGGTATTGGAATGTGTCCCTAAATAAGGCCTGGCACCATTTTATGACATCTCGATGGGTTTTTATGGATCCTAAGGAAATTATATGACACCTAGGTATCCAAATATATCCTATAATCATGTTCACAATCATTCTATGACATCCTAAGTTGAACACGTGTTGTCATAATAGGGCCCAGAATGTAATAAGATTTTGAAAAGGTTGGTTCATAGAGTATTTCCGATGATGGGGTGTCATGAAGTAATTTTAGAAAGGTTTATTTTGAAGAGCATTTTTGTGAGGGGATGTAATAAGTCAGCTATGACGTGTGTTAATTGGGCCATATTATATTATTATACAGTTGGAAGAGGTTGGCTTGATAGTATTTTGGGGACGGGATGTCATAAAGATGGACACAGGATGCCATAATCGTGGCAAAAGATGTCATAATAAGTACGTGAAAAAGGTCGATTCCTAGAGTAGTTGGGATGAGCAAAGTCAAAAGCTAGATATGGGGTATCATAAGTTGGCAGCAGGATATCATGATATTGAGAAAAGGGTTGGATCTGGAGTAGTTGGGGTGGGGGATATCATAAAGTGGAATAGGGTTGTCAAGGGGTGCCAAAATAAGATTGTGAAAAGAGTTGGATAATGGAGTATTTTTGGTGGGAGATATCATAATGTGGACCACCAGGTGTCATAATCGGGTGCAGGTGTAGGATGTTGTAATATTCTAAAAAATGTTGGTTATTAGAGTAGTTTGGGCTAGGGACGTCATAACCTATACAAAGAGTGTCACATTTAGGCCATACGATGTCATAGGGTCATGAGAAGGCATGTTTCAAGGAGTATTTTGGAAAGGGGATAACATGGGTTATCATCAGCTAGCCATCGTGAGTAATAAGCTGGTGAAAAAGGTTGGCTCAAGAAATATTTTAGGGAGGGGATGCCATAACTAGCCATGGGGTGTCATAATCGGGCTGCAGTATCTTATAAAATTATGAAAAAGGTCACTTTTAAAATAGTTGAGTCGAGGAAAGTCATAAACTGGACACAAGGTGTCATAAGTTGGCATCCATATGTCATTACATTGAGAGACAGGTTGGCTCCTGGAGTAGTTGAGGCTGGGGATGTCATAAAGTGGGCATAAGGTCCACTTATGGGGGTGTCATAATAAGGTTGTAAAAAGGGTAGGTTCATGGAGTAGTTCTGGTGGAAGATGTCACAATGTAAAATATGGATATCATAATCGGGCCACAGGATATCATAATATTATGAAAAATGTTGGTTCCTAAAGTAGTTTTGGTGGCAAATGCCATAACCTATACATAGTGTCATAATTGGGTTGCACGATGTCATATGGTCATTGGAAGGCATGGTTTGGGGAGTATTTTGGAATGTAGATGACACAGGATATCATAAGCTGGCCACCGAAAGTAATGATAGGTGAAAAAGGTTGGCTTAAGAAATATTTTGATGAGAAAATGTCATAGGTTGATATGGGGTGTCATAATCAAGCCGTAGTATGCTATAAAATCCTAAAAAAGGTTGCTTGCTAGAGTAGTTGAGATAGGGGATGCCATAACCTAGACATAGGGTGTCATAATTTGGTCGTAAGATGTCATATTGATGGAGTAGTTGGGGTTGGGGATGTCAAAGCTAGACACAGGGTATCATGATCTAGCCATAGGATATCATTACATTGTAAAAAGTTTGGCTCCACGAGTACTTAAGGAGGGGAATGTCATGAACCAGACACAGGGTGTCATAACTTCGATACTGAGTGTCATATGTAGGTGAATGGGGTTGGGGTGGAGAGTAATTTAGAGAGTAGACATTATAATTAAGGCATTAGGTATCATAATCAGGCCATAGGATCTCATGACATTGTGGCAGGTATTGGTTCTTGGAGTAGTTGGGATGAGGGATGTCATAAGCTGGACACAAGGTATCCCAATCGGATCGCATGATGTCCTAAGTACTTGAAAAAGGTTGGTCGTGGAGTATTTTAAGGATGTAATGACATAAGAAGCTGAAAAGGTAAGGTTCGAGAAGTTTTCTAAGGATGGGATATCATAAGTTCATCTTAAGCTGAGTTAAAACAGTCGGTTCGAGTAGGGGATGTCATGGGGTTGCTAGCAGGTATCATAATTAAGGCACAGGAAGTGATCTTAAGCTATTAAAAAGGCTATATTCGAGCAAGGGATGTCATAAGTTGGCAAGCTGGTGTCATAAATGGGCCATGGGATGTTATACGCTACTTAAAAGGTTGGGTTTGAGCAAAGAATGTCAATCGCTGGCCACCAAGTATCATAGGGTGAAGAAAAAAGACTACTTCGGGGAGCATTTATGCTATGGCAAACTTACCAAATGCATTAACTTGGTTTTACAACCAAAGAGGGTGCTGTAATAAAAGAACTGCATAAAAATTTTAAAAACTACGGAGGAATTATTTACTTCTTGATGGCTTTGACATATTGTTTCGCAACAATTTAAGAAAAGAAGCTACTACTAACAATCTCAAATGTAGAGTAATGGCAAGAAAATAGAGCCTCGGATGGCTTGCACTTAGATAGAGGAGGAACAAAAGGAGGAAGAAGAGAGAGAAAGGATGGGAGGTAGGAAAAGAGGATGAACGGGAACCTTAAAAAATGATTTGGCATGAAGCAGAGAATAGAAAAAAAGGACTACATTTTGGAGGGAAAGGGCATTTTCATCTAAAAATTCTAAAATTTTGATTACATAACATATTTAATACTGGTCAGTTCTGACATCTAGCGTGCACCTCCATTTGGTGCTATGATTTGATGTCGAAAGGATGGAAATCTAGTTGCGCCATGCAAGTGCAACATGGCCCAATCACGATGCGAGTTGTGCTCCGCATCAAATTTTTTACACCATAACTGGTGTACAAAGAATTACTCATTAATACCTGAGTCATGTTTTCCAATCCTCTTTTTCCCTTACTTGGCCACCTTCACCACCAATGCTAGCTACAGAGCACTCAATTGCACTACTGTGGCCTAGCCACCACTAGCCATGGCATAGTCAGCTAGGGCTCTCCTCTTTTCCAGGAATAAAAGTGGTGGAAATCCCTTGTTTTGCTAAGAGGCTAAGGGAAAAGTGTTGTGGCCCAAATTGGCCCACCAGATCGGCCCACTAGCCCAAACTACACCCAGCCCTGAGCAAGCATGATCCCAATAGATAGAAGAAGACTCCTGTTCTTCCTCTAGCTTCTTCAAGTAAAACCTAGAGTCTAGGAAGCTTCAAACCCTAGATTCCCTTTATAAAAGCCTTCGTCCCCTCTCCCAAAACCTTCCATCCCAAGCGGCAAGCCCTCTCTTCCCTCTTTCCTTCCAATCTCTTCAAACCATTACCGATCACCCTTTCTTCATGTTCATGAACCAACGTATGAGGCTTAAACCCTCATCCCCTCTCTATTCCCCACCTTCCCATAGTCTGTTGCATCATCGTTGGCCACCAATTTTGCTGAAAAAGCTTGCAAAAGGATTATCCCTATTTTCCCTTGTTTTGGCCGACCCATCAACATTTTTGGCCACTAGTGTTACCATGCCTTGGCCCGATGCCTCTAGTCATAACGACCAACCTTCCAACTGTTGACTCCGTTATTGATTTTGATGATTAACAAAATATTTAAGTATGTTTGAGTACTAATAGTTCTTTGAAGTATATTTTTAATTAGAAAAGATACTCATCAAATCAGCTAAATTGAACTGCTTGTCAAAAGATTGAAGAAGCCTTTTCTATGGATGAAACATTAGTGATTAATAGACTAAGTATTTAATAATTGCTTGAAACAAATTAATGAGTTCAGCTAAAAAAGAATTCAGCATAGTTTCAATCATTTTTTAAGAAGTTTCAACAAGTGTCGACTCAATGTGTTGACTCACAGTTCAAGTGTTGACTCATGATAATGCAAGTATCGACTCAAGTCGGCAAGCAGAAAGAAGTTTCAATGTCATGCTTAAGTGTCGACTCATGCTATTCAAGTGTCGACTTAAGGTGTTGACTCAAGAATCGACTCAAAGCCTGAGACATTTTTTCAAAACATGCTGAAATCCAAGATTTGCCTCAAGTATCAACTCATGAATGTCAAGTGTCGACTTATGTGTCGACTCACTAGATGAAGTGTTGACTCACTTGAGATTTTCAGAGAGCTTTAATGCAGAATTTTGAACTAGGTGTCAACTCATGGGACTTAAGTGTCGACCCTAAGTATCGACTCATAGCCTAAAGTGTTGATACTTGGAGTTCTGGAAACAGTAATGTCTAGTTTTTTCAAATACAGAACTCGTCTTTTTAGCTTCCAACAGCTAGTTTCTCATGTCTAATGGTCATGAACTGACTTTTAGGCATTGGGATGGTATTTAAGTGGATAAAATTCAATTGGAACACAAGAAGAAATAACAAGAAGAAGAGAGAATGAATAGAGAATAAGAAAAAGAAAGAAAGAAAGTGCATTCACTCATACATTCATTGAGAGATATTACTTCCAAGAAAAGAAGCCTTCAAGCATTCAAAGCAATCAAGAGCCTTCAAGTCCAACAACTTTTGAGCATTGATTGAGGCTTCATCGAATTGAAGACAGGCATCTTCAGCGAACTTCAAAGAGATATCAGCTTTTATTAGAAAGCTTTTCTTGTATTTTTTACTTCATTTCATATCTTTGTTGTAAAGGTTTTTAGTAAGCCTAAAAATAAAATCAAGGAGATTTTTGGTTAGCCTAGTTGAAAACCAAGGAGGTTTTTGGTTGGCCTTTGAAAACTAAGAGATTTCTTTTGGTGAGCCTTATGAAAACCAAAAGGAGTTTTGATTAGTGAGCCCGAAAAACTAATTGGTTGTAATCGTGTGTGATTATAGAAAATTTCTAAGTGGACCTTGGAGAGTGGATATAGGTTCCTGGAGAGCACCAAACCACTATACTTGCCTTGTGTTTGTGGCTGATTGTTTCCTCTCTACTTGCTCTTACTTTCATTGCATTTAAATTCTCGCTTCATACTCTTTAAGAGCACACTACACTTGCATCTCTCTAATACTTGTTTTGTTTATTGAATTGGCACATTTACTTGCAAATAATTTTTTAGAACCCCAATTCATCCCCCCTCTTGGGTTGCTTACTGGGTAACAAGTGGTATCAGAACTATGTTCTCAGTATATAGGTCTAACCGCCTTGAGTAAAGATCTATGGCAACCCCCCTTGGTACTAGTGTAGTTGAGGGACAAGCCTCGATAAGACCACCTTATTTTAATGGCACTAACTATACATATTGAAAAACTAGAATGAGAATTTACATGCATTCTATAGATTATAATTTATGGAAAGTGGTAGATAAAGGTCCTCATATTCCTTCAGTTGTGGTTAATAGTATTTCCATCCCAAAGCTTGAAGAGGATTGGGATGAAAATGATATTAAACAATTCGAGATCAATGCGAAAGCAATGAATCTCCTTTACTATGCATTGGATCCTAGTGAGTTCAATAGGATCTCCACTTGCACCTCAGCTAAAGAAATATAGGACACACTTGAGATTACTCATGAGGGTACCGATCAAGTGAAGAACACAAAAGTTAACATGCTTGTGCACACTTATGAGATGTTCTGGATGGAACCTAATAAATCAATCACTGATATGTACACTAGGTTCATAAATATTGTTAATGGCATTAGAAGCTTAGGTAAAATTATATCTAATGCTGATTTTATAAAGAAAATTCTCAGGTCTCTTCCAACATCTTGGGATCCAAAGGTAATCGCCATCTAAGAAGCCAAAGATGTTGATAAACTTCCATTGGAGCAATTGGTAAGTTTGCTCATGACTTATGAGTTGAACTTGAAACAAAAATCAATGGATATGGACAAGAAGAAGAAGGGTATAGCTTTCAAGTCCACAACATAAGAAGAATTTTCAAATGAAGAATCAAAAGAAGAAGAAGAAAGTGAGGGTGATGAAGCACTATTACAAGAAAATTCAGAAAATTTATGAGGAGAAAGAAATTCCCTTACAAGAAAAAGTTTCAACCAAGCAAGGAAAAGGGAAAAGAAAAAGAGAAAGAAAAGGACAAGGAGAAGGAGGTACTTATTTGTTTCGAATGCAACAAGCCTGGATATTATAAGTATGACTGCCCTCTCTTAAAGAAATCAAGGAAGAAGCTTAGAAAGAAGGCAATGATGGCGACTTGGAGTGACAGTGAGGACTCCAGCTCAAATGAAGAACAAACTGAAGTCGCAAATCTTTATTTCATGGCACAACATGAAGAAGAGATAAATTCTGATCTTGAAGTTGATTATACTTTTGATGAATTACGAACTGCATTTGATGAGTTAATGCATGGTTATAAGTTGATATTATCCAAAAATAGAAAGTTGAAAAAGCATGCAAACTCTTTTTCACATGAAACTAATTGTCTTTTGGATGAAGTTAATGATTTGAAAAATAAAACTGATGTTTTAAAAAAATAAAACAAAGCTTTATCAATGAAAAATGAAGTTTTGAAAAGATCTAAAGTAAATATTTCAAACAATGAACTTTTGAAGAAATATAAAGATCTTGAAGTAGAAAATAAGAAACATAAAAATGAGCTTAATAAGATAAAACCTTTTACTGAAAAATTAACCTATAGTTCTGAAAAGTTAAATCTTCTTTTGAACAACCAAAGATCTATTTTTAATAAAGTTGGATTAGATTTTAAGCCCCAAAAATAGCAAAAGTTTTTTAAAAACTTTTTTATTCCTGCATTATCAAGCATCATTTGTTACTCTTGTAGAAAAAGTAGGTCATAAAGCATATCATTGTGATTTAAGAAAAATCAATAATTCTAAAATGATTTGGATTTCAAAAGGAATCACTTTTAGTACTAACCCTAAAGGACCCAAGTTGGCTTGGGTACCTAAAATCAAAACTTAATTTGTTTTGCAGGTGTTTCTTGCAATCAAAGAAAATAAAAGACCGTGGTATCTCAATAGTGGTTATTCAAGACACATGATAGGAGATGTGAAGCAATTCACCTCTCTTGAGATACTAAATGAAGGGAGTGTAACCTTTGGTGACAATGATAAAGGAAAGATTATTGGTATCGGTAAGGTTCACATTTTTCCTTCTACTTGGATTGATAATGTTCTTTTAGTTGAAGGTTTGAGACATAATCTGCTTAGTATTAGCCAATTTTATGATAAAGATTTTCAAGCTATCTTTAAATCATCTCTTTGCATAATTGCTAGTCTTGAAATTAATGGAGTGAAATTCATTAGAAAAAGGCATGGTAATATCTATCTAGTAGATTTGAATAATCTATCTTTGCCTAATGGTGAATGCCTAGTTGTAATGAATTTTACTATTAATGAGACTAGTTGGCTGTGGCATCATAGATTAGGTCATGCTAGCATGTATTTACTCTCTAAATTATGCAAAAAAAAATTAGTAAGAGATTTTCCAAAACTTAGTTTTGAAAAAGATAAAATTCGTAATGCATGTCAATTTGGAAAATAAGTAAAAATATCTTTCAAACCTAAAGATTTTGTTCCAACTATTAGGCCATTAGAATTACTCCATATGGATCTCTTTGGACCAACTAGGACATTTAGCCTAGGAGGCAAGAGATATGGATTAGTTATAGTGAATGACTTTTCTCGATTTACATAGGTTATATTTTTAGCTCACAAAGATGAATCATTTTCAGCTTTTATAAAGTTTTATCTAAAAGTTTCCAATAAAAAAGGTTTCAGTTATTTGTATTCATAGTGACCATGGTTCTGAATTTGAAAATCAAGATTTTGAAAACTTTTGTAATAAAAAAGAAATAGAATATAATTTTTTTGTACTTAGGACACCTCAACAGAATGGGATAGTGGAAAGGAAAAATCGTACTTTAGAAGAAATGACACGCACAATGCTTTGTGAAAATGATTTGCTAAGATATTTTTGGGATAAAGCAATAAATACTGCATGCTATATTTTAAACCATTTTTTAATTCGACTAATTTTAAAGAAAACTCATGAGTTTTGGAAACAAAGAAAACTTACTTTGAAGTATTTTCATATTTTCGATTGTCGATGCTTTATTATAAATTATGGTAAAGATAACTTGAAAAAACTTGATGCCAAGTCTAATGAAGGTATTTTTTTAGGATACTCTACATCAAGCAGGGCATATAGAGTCTTTAATAAGAGAACTTTAGTAGTAGAGGAATCTGTACATGTAGTATTTGAAGAATCTGCTAACAAATCCTCTAGAAAAAAGTATACTTCTTATGCATGTGCATGTGCTGAAGAACTAAAGAAGTTTACTTTGGATAATCAACCCTCTCAAGAGAATGAAGAAGATCAAGACAAGAATGAAAGAGAAGAAGTCATGCAACCCATACCAAAGCATCTGGATCTATCCAAAGAGTGGAGGTATGCTCATGGATATCCTAAGGAATTAATCCTAGGTGATCCATTAAAAGGGATAAGAACAAGATCTTCAATTAGAAATGAATGTGACTATATTGCTTTTGTTTCTCAAATTGAACCAAAATGTATTGAAGAAGCTGAAAAAGATCCTAATTGGATAAATGCAATGCAAGATGAACTAAATCAATTCAAAAGAAACAATGTTTAAATTTTAGTTGAAAGATCATCTAATGTTTCAATTATTGTCACAAAATGGATTTTCAGAAACAAACTTAATGAAAATTGTATTTTTACTAGAAATAAAGCTAGGTTAGTTGCCAAAGACTACAATTAGGAGAAAATAATTGAATTTCATGAAACATTTTCTCCTATTGCTAGACTTGAGGTAATTAGACTATTATTAGCATTTGCATGTTTTATGAACTTCAAATTATTTCAAATAGATGTCAAAAGTACTTTTCTAAATTATTTTATTTTTGAAGAAGTGTATGTTGAATGACTACCTGGTTTTGAAAATCATGCACATCCTGATCATGTTTTTAAATTATGCAAAGCATTTTATGATTTAAAGCAAGCACCCCGAGCATGGTATGAAAGGCTCAGCAAGTTCTTAATTGAAAATGATTTCTCTAGAGGCCATGTTGACACTACATTGTTTCTAAAAAGAAAAAATAATGATTATTAGTAATACAAATTTATGTTGATGACATTATATTCGATGCTACTAATAAAATTCTTTGTCAAGAGTTTGCCAAGCTTATGTAGGGAGAGTTCAAAATGAGCATGATGGGTGAACTCAACTTTTTTTTTCAGATTCTAGATCAAGCAAACCAAAGATGGATCTTCATCAACCAAGCTAAGTATACAAGAGAAATCTTTAAAAAGTTTGGGATGGAGACTACCAGATCAATAGGTATACCTATGAGCCCCTCTTGTAAACTTGATAAAGATAAGCATGATAAATCTATTGATCAGAAATTATATAAAGGAATGATTGGCTCTTTATTATATTTGACTGCTAGTAGACCAGATATCATGTTTAGTGTTTGTATGTGTGCTAGATATTAGTCTAATCTTAAAGAATCTTATATGTTGGCTGTTAAGCACATATTTAAATATTTATCTAGTATAATTGATATTGGCTTATGGTATTCTAGAGATTTATCTATTAATTTGATAGGTTATTCATATGCTAATTTTACTGGGTATAAATTAGATAGAAAAAGCACAAGTGGAACTTGCCAATTTCTTGGAATTAACTAAATCTCCTTGTTTAGCAAGAAACAAACTTCAGTTGCACTATCCATAGTTGAGGTTAAGTATATTGCAGCAGGAAGTTGTTGTGCTCAAATCTTTTGGATTAAGCAACAACTTGAAGATTTTGGAATCAAACTAACTAAGGCACCCATAAAATATGATAACACTAGTGCTATAAATTTAACTAAAAATCCTATTCAGCATTCAAGAAGTAAATACATTGAAATTAGGCATCATTTTATTAGAAATCATGTTCAAAATAATGATATTATGTGTTGTTACAGTCGTGACAGTGACGTGGCCAGGCTCAGGTATCACCGAATACGAGCGAGCCACGTGTATGTTTCCCCGGCCAAGTCAGCGCCACATCCTCAAAGCCAGGTTCGGCAAGACTACACCACCCGACGACTGACTGAGGCAAACCGCCCTTGCCGAGGTCGAGCTCGGCTCGGAATTCCTCTACCACCTCATTGGCGCCCGGGCCCGGAGGGGTCCGCCTAAGTGAGGTCGGCCGAGGTCGGGCGACCCCCTGCCACCTCGCCAGGTGTCCACCCAAGAGGGGTCCACCTAAGCCGAGGTCGGCTGATCCTTCGCCCTTCGCCAGGTGGCCACCCGGAGACGGGCCCACCTCGGCCGAAGCCAGGCGACCTCCTGCCACCTCGCCAGGTGTCCACCGAGGAGGGGTCCACCTAAGCCGAGGTCGGCTGATCCTTCGCCCTTCGCCAGGTGGCCATCCGGAGACGGGCCCACCTCGACCGAAGCCAGGCGACCTCCTGCCACCTCGCCAGGTGTCCACCCAGGAGGGGTCCACCTAAGCCGAGGTGGCTGATCCTTCGCCCTTCGCCAGGTGGCCACCCGGAGACGGGCCCACCTCGGCCGAAGCCAGGCGACCTCCTGCCACCTCGCCAGGTGTCCACCCAGGAGGGGTCCACCTAAGCCGAGGTCGGCTGATCCTTCGCCTTTCGCCAGGTGGCCACCCGGAGACGGGCCCACCTCGGCCGAAGCCAGGCGACCTCCTGCCACCTCGCCAGGTGTCCACCCAGGAGGGGTCCACCTAAGCCGAGGTCGGCTGATCCTTCGCCCTTCGCCAGGAGGTCACCCGGAGATGGGCCCACCTCGGCCGAAGCCAGGCGACCTCCTGCCACCTCGCCAGGTGTCCACCCGGGAGGGGTCCACCTAAGCCGAGGTCGGCTGATCCTTCGCCCTTCGCCAGGTGGCCACCCGGAGACGGGCCCACCTCGGCCGAAGCCAGGCGACCTCCTGCCACCTCGCCAGGTGTCCACCCAGGAGGGGTCCACCTAAGCCGAGGTCGGCTGATCCTTCGCCCCTTGCCAGTTGGCCCCCGGAGACGGGCCCAACTCAGCCGAGGTCAGACCGCTCGTACGAAGAGGGCCCTGGGGAGAGAGACGGGCCCCGAGGCCATCCCTCGGGCCGTACGAATCCTAGACGGCATCCCGTACGGAGGGTGGTGGCACGCGGAACATCACTAGCATCGGCCCGATAGGTCCCGCAGCCGAGAGACGCAATCCTGACGACACAGGCCCCATAGATAGATGGCGCCCATGCTTGGGGAAGAGGGCGCTCTCATTGGGCCCGAGGCCTGACCGGCCACCCTGTCAGCGCCGCCCTCCCCTCTTTCTCTTCTGTCTTTGCCTTTTTCCTGCTGGGCCCGGCGGACGAGGTCGGAAAGCCGCCTGGCCCCCTTCATCGAAAAGGGAAAAGAGAAGAGGACGGGGGAGGGGAGTTTCCGAGGAGAAAAAAGACAAACGCACGACGGAAGGAGATAAAGAAGGTGGAATCTGGGGACGACGAGGTAAGCCAATTAGCCTGGGGACAGGGAGGAAGCACCGGCGAAAGGCCCTGCTCCGAGAGAGAAACCAGAGATCCCGAGAGGGGAACACTGAGTGTGAGCTCGGCAAGGAGGCCCAGCCAAAATTCTGGTCCCCAGAGCGTTTCCTTCACCAGTTAATTCTCTAAGTCTGGAATCCTTTCGAGGGTCCGGCTGGAGAGTCTGTTCCTTCTCGTCGTCTACTGACTTGACCGTCGGAGCTCCCTCGCCAGGATCCCCGGCCAGGGTCCTCTAACCCCTTTATTGCAGGTTCTCCGCGGGAAGGGAGGCTCCCTCGCCAGGCGGTCAGGAAGGATCGGCTGATCCGTAGCACGGGCGCGGCGGTGAGAGCGGCAACAGATTGGCGCGCCAGGAAGGGGGGCAGGACACTAACCCCTAGCGGGAACCAGCTTTCTGCAGGTATCACGCTCTCCAGTAATGGTAGTCACTCATGGTCACGAGGCATCTACCAGCAGTGTGGGGGAAGTCCACTCCCCTCCAGGGGGCCACAGCCCCGAAGGGGAGCTTCCGGCTCCCCCTCCTCTTCCACAACAGCCTACGTCGGTGGACAGATCCCTTGCGGCCATCGTCCAGCAGCTGCAGACTTTGGCCTCAGCGGTCCGGCAGCTTCAACATCAGCAACGGTCCCTGGCCACCCAGCCGTAGCCAGGGACCCCCACGGCCCGAGCCGCGGGGCAGCGCGGGAGCCTACGCTCAATTCAGGGCAGGCCATCCCATCCGAGGGCCATCTCCAACCCCCGGGGGAGCCACCAAGCTCCCGCAAAAAGAAACTATTCCGGTTCGGAGGATCACGAGAGTCGATCCCCGGCCGATGGGGCCGAAATGGTGCATCGCAGCAAGCGACGCCGAGGCCAGACCTCGCGCCGAGACCGATCGGCGCCCCCTTCACCTGCAGTCTCGGTGGAAGACTCCACCGACGAAGCCATCAGGCGCCAGGCCGAGAGGCGCCTGGAGGAGCACGAGTGCAAGTTGGCAGAGTTCGCCCGACGATTCGCCGACCTGCAAAACTCGTCGGCGGACCCGACGGGTTACGACTCCCGCCCCCCTTTCTCTGAAGAAATCCAGGCGGAACCAATCTCGAAACGGTTCCGCATGCCGCAGGTGGATCCCTACGACGGGACCACCGACCCCCTGGACCATTTGGAGAGCTATAAAGCTCTCATGAGGGTCCAGGGCGCCATCGACGCCCTTCTGTGCATCGCCTTCCCGGCAACCCTTCGGAAGGCCGCTCGAGTCTGGTTCACCCGCCTCGAGCCCGGATCCATTTGCTCCTTCCATCAGTTGGAAGGAAAGTTCGTGGCGCACTTCGACGCTTGTCGAAAGGTGCCAAGAGAGGTGGACAGCCTCTTCTCCATCCGCCAGCAGGACCAGGAGCTGCTCCGGGACTACATCACCCGGTTCAAGACCGCAGCCCTGGAGATCTACAGCTTGGACGAGCTCGTCGCCATGCTGGCTTTGAAGCGCGGGCTCAAGATGTCCCGCCTGACTTATTCCCTGGACAAGAAGCCGCCCAGGACGTACTCCGAGCTCCTCCTCCGCGCCCACAAGTACATCCGAGCGGAGGAGGCTGACCGCACCCGTCGAGAGCTGGACGGGAAGACTCCAAAGAAGCCGCTCCCGAGGGACACCTCGGGAGCTCGGAGGCCCGGGCCGTCTGCCGACCCTCGCCCGAACCCAAGGCCGAGGGGCGAAGCCACTCCCGAGCGGAGGTACACCCCTCTCCTTGCACCTCAAACGAAGATCCTGATGGAAATCGAGGGCGAGCGCTACCTCCGCCGACCTCCTCCTCAGAACCCGAGGGCCGTCCGAGACAAATCAAAGTACTGCCAGTTCCATCGCGAGCATGGGCATGACACGGAGAAGTGTCGCCATCTGAAGCGGGAGATTGAGGAGCTGATCAGGAGGGGTTACCTCAGGAAGTTCGTCAAGAACGAGGCCCCCTTTGAAGGACAGCCGCTCGCGGCCCTACCCCCTGTCCCTGCGATCGACAACCGCCCAACGGAGAAGCCCGTGGGCATGATCTCACGCGGGTCCGGCCGAGCAATGAAGAGGGCCCGGGAAGTCCCAGAGAATGTAATCCCTCCCAAGGGAGGGGAAGTTAATCACAATGTAAACAACGATGCCGTGGTGGTCGAGATGACCATCGCGAAGCATCCTGTACATCGAATCATGGTGGATAGTGGAAGCTCGGCTGATGTACTTTTTTACGATGCTTTCTCTTGGATGAACTTATCCCCCGATCTGCTAAAACCGGTGCACATCCCCCTGGTAGGTTTTACAGGGGACTCCGTGGGGGTCGAAGGGGAGATCACTCTCCCGGTCACCGCCGGATCCCCGCCCCGGCAGGCGACCGTCCTAATAACATTCACCGTAGTCAGGCTCCCTTCGCCTTACAACGCCATTCTCGGGCGTCCTGGGCTCAACCAACTGGACGCCACCATCTCCACGAGGAGGCTGTTGGTGCAGTTCCCCACGCCTTCCGGGCTCGGAGAGATGAAGGGGACAATCCAGCCAGTCCCGCTCTGTCTCCAGACGGTCCCAGGCGCCAGGGGCGCGGAGCTCGCCCATGATATTGACGACCTCGATCTGAGAGAAAAGGAACCCAGGGGAGGGCCTGTAGAGCGACTACTGACTCTCCCCCTCGGTTCGGACCCCCTGAAGATGGTGCAAGTCGGGGCCCAGCTCCCCGAGGAAGGGCGAACCCGCCTGCTGGAGTTCCTCCATGCCAACGCCGACGTGTTCGCCTGGTCAGCGGCCGATATGCCGGGCATCCCGCCCGAGGTCATCATGCACAAGCTGAACGTGGACCCAAGTTGCCGCCCGATCCGCCAGAAGAAGAGAAGCTTCGCCATGGAGAGGCAGAAGGCGATCAACGAGGAAGTAGAGAAGCTCCTCGCCGCCGGTTTTGTCCGGGAAGTCCAGTATCCCAGTTGGCTGGCAAACGTGGTCATGGTAAAAAAGAGTAGTGGTAAGTGGAGGATCTGTGTGGACTACACCGACCTCAATCGAGCTTGCCCGAAGGACAGCTTCCCTCTTCCAAAGATCGACCAGCTGGTCGACACCACCTCGGGGCATCGCCTCCTATCGTTCATGGACGCCTTCTCCGGATACAACCAGATCCGGATGAACCCGGAGGACGAAGAGCACACGGCCTTCATAACTGACCGCGGGACTTTTTGCTATAGGATGATGCCTTTCGGCCTCAAGAATGCGGGGGCGACATACCAACGTCTAGTCAATAAAATCTTCAAAGACCAGATAGGCCGCAACATGCAGGTGTACGTGGATGACATGCTGGTGATGAGCAAACTCGATTCTGACCACGTGGCTGACTTGACGGAGATGTTCGGCAACCTCCGGTGCCATCAGATGAAGCTGAACCCGGCGAAGTGCGCCTTCGGCGTCTCCGCCGGGAAGTTCCTAGGGTTTATGGTGACTCAAAGAGGAATCGAGGCCAACCCGGAGAAGGTCCATGCCATCCTGGACATGGAGCAGCCCGCCTCCAAGAAGCAAGTGCAGCGACTGACCGGCCGAGTCGCGGCCCTTAGCCATTTTATTTCCAGGTCGGCGGACCGCTGCCATCTCTTCTTCAAGGTGCTGAGGAAGATGAATGGCTTTGCTTGGACCGAGGAGTGTCAGCAGGCCTTCGAGGAGCTGAAGAAGACGCTCGCATCGCCACCTTTACTGTCCAGGCCCGAGGAGGGAGAGGAGCTTACCCTCTACCTGGCGGTTACCCCGGAGGCCGTCAGCTCTGTCTTGGTCCGAACCGACGACCAGGGGATCTAGCGGCCGGTGTACTATACCAGCAAACTCCTCCGAGACACGGAGCTCAGGTATTCCCGGCCCGAGAAACTTGTTTTTGCGCTAATAGTGTCTGCCCAGCATCTCAGGCCCTATTTCCAAGCGCACCCCATCGCCGTCCTGACGAATCAACCGCTGAAAGCAGTGCTCAGCCGACCCGATACTTCGGGACGATTGGCCAAATGGGCACTGAAACTCAGTGAGTTCGACATTACATACAGGCCAAGGTCGGCCATGAAGGCGCAGGTGCTGGCCGATTTCTTGGTCGAATGTGCAGGCTTGGGCAAGGAGCCCGAGGAAGGCCCCCCGGCCCAGCCGATGGAGGTTGGTGCCGATGAGCCCGGAGAGGATGCCTGGATCCTCCATGTGGACGGAGCCTCAAACTCCGGCAGGAGCGGAGCTGGGCTCATCCTTGCCAACGGCGACGGGGTCGTCGCCGAGTGTGCACTCCGTTTCCAATTCCCCGCAACAAATAACCAGGCGGAGTACGAGGCACTTCTTGCCGGACTGAGAGTCTCCCGCGAGCTGGGCGTGACCAACCTCAGAGCTTTCACTGACTCCCAGCTCGTGGCGGGGCAGGTATCCGGGGAGTACGTCGCACACGACCCCCAAATGGCGAGGTACTTGGAGCTCGTCAAGGCGGGCGCGTCCAAGTTCCGGCGCTTCAACATCTTCCACATTCCCCGCGGGGAGAACGCCCGCGCGGATGCCCTCTCTCGGCTGGCGACCCTACCGGACACGATGCTGGGACGCGCTCATGTGGAGCGCCTTGAGGTCCCAAGCCTCGAAGCACCGGTGGAGGTCCATCAGGTCAGCCAGGGGCCCAGCTGGATGGACAAGTACACTGCGTACATCACCAGCAACACCCTGCCGGAGGACCGAGAGGTAGCTCGGCTCATCAGGAAGAAGGCCGTGCGGTTCATCTTGATGGACGGGCAGCTGTATCGAAGATCCTACTCCTACCCCCTTCTTAAGTGCGTAGGACCCACAGAAGCCAGGCTTGTGCTCCAGGAGATTCACGAAGGCATCTGCGGGAACCACGTGGGGGGCAGGGCATTGGCGTACAAGGCCCTCCGTCAGGGCTACTTCTGGGAGAAAATGAAGGAAGACGCCGCCGACTTCATGAAGAAGTGCGACCGGTGCCAGCGTCACGCCACGGTGCAGCGGCAACCCTCCAACCCAATCTCTCAGCTTTCAGCCCCCTGGCCGTTCGCCCAGTGGGGGATGGACCTCCTGGGCCCATTCCCGCCGGCGTCTGGCCAGCGGAAGTTCTTGATAGTGGCTATCAACTACTTCACGAAATGGGTCGAGGCCGAACCCTTGGCGAGGATCACCGAAGCAAACGTCGCCAAGTTCTTCTGGAAGTCCATCATCTGTCGCTTCGGCCTCCCCCACACCGTGGTCACCGACAACGGACGCCAGTTCGACTGCCGGGAATTCGAAGAATTCTGCAGCGACCTCGGCATCAGGCATCGCTTTACATCGGTGGCGCACCCTCAGACCAACGGGGAGGTCGAAGTCACGAACAGGACCATTCTTCAGGGCCTCCGCACGCGGCTGGACCAGGCCAAGGGCAGGTGGGCCGATGAGCTTCCCAGCATCCTTTGGGCATACCACACCACCCCAAGGACGGCTACCGACGAAACCCAATTCAACCTCATCTTCGGAGCCGAGACAGTCATCCCGATCGAGCTCAGCCTACCCATGCTGCGCGTAGAGCAATACGACGAGACAGAAAACCCAGCCAGGATGATGCTCAACCTAGACCTTCTCGAGGAAACGAGGGACAGGGCCCGAATCCGAATGGCGGCGTACCGGCAACGTGTAGCCAGATATTACAACTCCCGAGTGCGGCCGAAGGTTTTTCGTCCCGGAGACTTGGTCCTCCGGTGCGCCGAAGCCTCCCAGCCACGGGAATGCGGCAAGCTATCGCCCAACTGGGAAGGCCCATATCGGGTGGCAGAAGCCCTCCCTCATGGAGCATATTACTTGGAAGAATTGGGAGGTGCCAGGTTCCCCCGAACGTGGAACTCCTCGAACCTGAGAATGTACTATCAGTGATGTAAGGCTCCCAGTTTCTGTAACAAAGCTTCCCCACTTCAAACACTCCCTTCTAACTTCGACAAGAAGGCCTACGGCATCGGGTTCAGACCGCGGATCCTGGGCTTCGGCCTGGAAGGTGGCGCCGAACCCAGTTCGCCCATGCAAGCCCGGAGCACAGCTCAGCAAGCCGTGCAAGGCTTGAGAAAGCCTGCGGCATCGAGCTTAGTCCGGAGATCCTGGGCTTCGGCCTAGAAGGTGGCGCCGAATCCAGTTCGCCCATGCAAGCCCGGAGCACAGCTCAGCAAGCCGCGCAAGGCTTGAGAAATCCTGCGGCATCGAGCTCAGTCCAGAGATCCTGGGCTTCGGCCTGGAAGGTGGCGCCGAACCCAGTTCGCCCACGCAAGCTCGGAGCACAGCTCAGCAAGCCGCGCAAGGCTTGAGAAAGCCTGCGGCATCGAGCTCAGTCCAGAGATCCTGGGCTTCGGCCTGGAAGGTGGTGCCGAACCCAGTTCGCCCACGCAAGCCCGGAGCACAGCTCAGCAAGCCACGCAAGGCTTGAGAAAGCCTGCGGCATCGAGCTCAGTCCGGAGATCCTGGGCTTCGGCCTGGAAGGTGGCGCCGAACCCAGTTCGCCCCCGCAAGCCCGAAGCACAGCTCAGCAGGCCGCGCAAGGCATGAGAAAGCCTGCGGCACCAAGCTCAGTCCGGAGATCCTGGGCTTCGGCCTGGAAGGCGGTGCAGAAACCGTGTTGCCTGCGCAAGCATGAAGGCGACCCAAAGTTGGGCCCGCTTAAGGCTTGCTCTGCTGTGACGCGACTCAGCAGGCCCCATCCTTCGATTTATGGGAGGACCAGGCCTGCAACTGTTTCAAGTGCTCCAAACTGACATCTCAGAAAGAAGGGAAAAGAAAGGTGAGATGAAATGAAAAAGAAAAACTCAAGGTTTTGTTGAACTTAGATTTCCATTGATGTGAGTAGTCGATACAAGCTGGGAGTCCCGACAGGCCGGGACTCCCCAAAAAAAAAGAGAGAAGACAACACAAAACAACAAACAGAAGCAAAAAAGAGGAGACATCAGGAAGAAGACGCCGGGTTCACTGAGGTGCGGGATCGGAGCCCTCTGCCGGAGGCGCGGGTGCTGCGTCCTCGACTTCTACAACGGCCGGCTCCTGGGGCTGGTCCGAGGCCGCGGCATCACTGGTCGATGGCGCCGCAGGGGTCGCTTCGGCCGTGCCGGAGGCCCTGCTCTCGCCCCCTGGCCTCCTGCCACCAATCATAACCCCGCTCAGATCCAGCTGGGGGAAGAAGGCCCCCACCTTCTCCCGGCACATCCGGAACCCCTTCAGGAAGGAGTCCATGGCGGCCTCCCGGACCTCTGACTTGTACTCGTCGGAAGCCCAGAATTTGGGGATGGCCTCTTGCGCCTCCCGCTTGGCTGCCTCCAGGAGCCCGTTGACGTACGCGCTCCGGTCCTTCGCCGCGGCCGCGTCTCACCGGGCCTCCTCCAGCTGGCGCTCCAGCCATTGGGAGTGGGCCTGCAGGCGGGCCTTCTCCGCCGCCTCCTCCTCTGTTCGGCGCTGGTTGGAGGTCCGCTCCTCCAACAAGGAGGCCTCCAACTCCTTGTTCCGCTCCTCGGAACGTGCCAGGTCGGACTGGAGGGCTTGTTTATCAGCTCGCAGCTCGGCTCCCTTCTCCATCAAGTCCTTGACATCGGCCGCGAGCTTGCCAAGTCTCAGCTCCCGCTCGGAGTCCCTTTCGGCGTTCCCTACGAGGAAATTCCTCAGTAGGAGAATGTCGTTCCCAATCTGCAACGACAAAAGCAACACAGGTCAGAATAAAGGAAGCTAAGTCCCGAAAGAAAGAAAGAAGAAGGAAGAAGTTCGGACTTACAGTGAAGAGCTGCGGGAGGATCCCGAGCAGCGCGTCTGCGTAATCCCGACCGCCCCGAGCTCGGCGGTCCCGGGCGGTGGAGGCGTACTCCATGATCTTCTCCGCCAGCCCTTTGTCGAGGATGATGGAGTCCCGGTGGGTGATCACCGGCGCCGGAGCCTTCGAGCTGGCTCCTGCGGTGGCCGCCCCCTCAGCCGAGGCCGCAACCGACAGGCCGGCGGTTGCCGCAGGCGGCGCTGTCGAGCTGGCAGCAACAACGGGCCCGGCGATGGGCGGAGCAGCGGGTGGTGGAGTCCTCTCGGCGGTGCCACCAGGTCGCGCGGCCGGGGCATCAGTAGCCCCGCCCTGAGGTAGCCTGGGCGGGGAAATGACTGGGCACGGCCACCGCCACGACCTCCCGGCTCGTCTCCGTGCGAGCCCTCTTCGCTGCGGGCTCGTCCACCTCCACGACATCCCGCTGGGCTGCCCCCTCAAAGAGATTCTCCAGTGAAAATTTCATCCCTGCAAAACAAAAGAAACAGGAAGTCAGCCGGCTCGGTTATGAAGAGAAGAGGGGGCAGAGGTCAAAGTGGGGCCAAATCTCACCGGTCTCATGGATGGGACTGATACCGGCCTCAAAAAGATTCTGCTCAGAGAGCAGAACCTCGAGTGCCGGGACCACGTCGCTCAGGAGCAGGGTATAGGACTCCTGGTCCACCGACTCGACCCGGGAATTTCGGTTCGGGGTCCGGTCCGGTTCACTCTAGGCCCAGTCGACGTCGTCGACCGAGGCGAAGAAAAACTGGCTCTTCCACCCCTTGACCGAGGAAGGGAGGTCGAACCGGAGACACCTGGGTCGGGGCGAAATGTACCACCAGCCGTCATCGGTGGAGCACTTCTTCAGGGTGAACAAGGCCCTGAAGAGAGAAAAATGGGCAACGAACCCGTGTAAGTGACAGAAAACGATAAAGGAGAAGATGACCCGGATGGCATTAGGAGCCAGCTGGGCCGGGACAAGCTGGAAGTGGCTGAGGAAGGAAAGAAAGAAAGGATGCAGAGGAAACCGAAGACCCCCAAGGAGGAAGTCTTCGTAGAAGGCAATGCGGCCGGGGCCACTCATGGTGACGCGCTCCCCAGACCGCGGGACAAACAGGCGAATTGACCCCGGAATGCCGTAGGCATCCCGGAGCAGGGAAAGATCGCCTTCGGTCATGGTAGAAGCATGACCGGAGGGACCGGCGGGAAAAGACGGCAGAGCAGGAAGAGAAGGCGGAGCAGGAAGAGAAGGCAGAGCAGGAAGAGAATGGAGGGGCACGGCAGGTGCAACCGTGGGGGACCGGATCCCCCTGGGGATGCCAATGGTGACACCCCGGGTTGCAGACGCCGGCGGACCTCCTCCGGGATTGTCTCCTCATCTGAGGAGGAAGAAGATGGAGTCCTCGGCCGGGATGGACCGGCCTCGTCCGGGTTGGAAGAGACATGGCGACGGCGCGCCATAGAAAGGGAAAGGACGAAAAAAATCAGAAAAGAAACGAGAAAGAACGAGGGGGGCTAGAGGAGAAGGAGGCACTCACCGAAAATACACCAGACGAGCGCGAGCAACAGGAGTTGTTAGCCTGCAGCAAACTGCCCACGAAGCAAGGGAAAAGACCTCGTTCTGGAAAGTCCCCTCCCTTTCAAACTCAGCCGACAGCGGCCGTACCCGTCATTTCATCTCAGGCCACTGGATGATCGCCACGTGGGCGCACGCCCGACACCGACGTCTCGTTAGCAGAGTAACGGCCTCTGCCTCGAAGCGATGCATTAATTACGAGCAAGTGGGCGACGCGTGACGGCTCCCCATAGGTCTTCAGCCGCATCGAGCCACGGTGACCAGGATCGTGGTAATTATGATGCAAGATCTTCGCCTCTCCATGTCATGTCCGCATTTAATCCCGACGTTCCATTCTACGACGCCCCGACGGAACGGCGGGCTGGGGGGCAACTGTTACAGCCGTGACAGTGACGTGGCCAGGCTCAGGTATCACCGAATACGAGCGAGCCACGTGTATGTTTCCCCGGCCAAGTCAGCGCCACATCCTCAAAGCCAGGTTCGACAAGACTACACCACCTGACGACTGCCTGAGGCAAACCGCCCTTGCCGAGGTCGAGCTCGGCTCGGAATTCCTCTACCACCTCATTGGCGCCCGGGCCCGGAGGGGTCCGCCTAAGTGAGGTCGTCCGAGGTCGGGCGACCCCCTGCCACCTCGCCAGGTGTCCACCCAAGAGGGGTCCACCTAAGCCGAGGTCGGCTGATCCTTCGCCCTTCGCCAGGTGGCCACCCGGAGACGGGCCCACCTCGGCCGAAGCCAGGCGACCTCCTGCCACCTCGCCAGGTGTCCACCCAGGAGGGGTCCATCTAAGCCAAGGTCGGCTGATCCTTCGCCCTTCGCCAGGTGGCCATCCGGAGACGGGCCCACCTCGGCCGAAGCCAGGCGACCTCCTGCCACCTCGCCAGGTGTCCACCCAGGAGGGGTCCACCTAAGCCAAGGTCGGCTGATCCTTCGCCCTTCGCCAGGTGGCCACCCGGAGACGGGCCCACCTCGGCCGAAGCCAGGCGACCTCCTGCCACCTTGCCAGGTGTCCACCCAGGAGGGGTCCACCTAAGCCGAGGTCGGCTGATCATTCGCCCTTCGCCAGGTGGCCACCCGGAGATGGGCCCACCTCGGCCGAAGCCAGGCGACCTCCTGCCACCTCGCCAGGTATCCACCCAGGAGGGGTCCACCTAAGCCGAGGTCGGCTGATCCTTCGCCCTTCGCCAGGTGGTCACCCGGAGACGGGCCCACCTCGGCCGAAGCCAGGCGACCTCCTGCCACCTCGCCAGGTGTCCACCCGGGAGGGGTCCACCTAAGCCGAGGTCGGCTGATCCTTTGCCCTTCGCCAGGTGGCCACCCGGAGACGGGCCCACCTCGGCCGAAGCCAGGCGACCTCCTGCCACCTCACCAGGTGTCCACCTAGGAGGGGTCCACCTAAGCCGAGGTCGGCTGATCCTTCGCCCCTCGCCAGTTGGCCCCCGGAGACGGGCCCAACTCAGCCGAGGTCAGACCGCTCGTACGAAGAGGGCCCTAGGGAGAGAGACGGGCCCCGAGGCCATCCCTCGGGCCCTACGAATTCCAGACGGCATCCCGTACGGAGGGCGGCGGCACGCGGAACATCACTAGCATCGGCCCGACAGGTCCCGCAGCCGAGAGACGCAATCCTGACGACACAGGCCCCATAGATAGATGGCGCCCATGCTTGGGGAAGAGGGCGCTCTCACTGGGCCCGAGGCCTGACCAGCCGCCCTGTCAGCGCCGCCCTCCCCTCTTTCTCTTCTGTCTTTGCCTTTTTCCTGCTGGGCCCGGCGGACGAGGTCGGAAAGCCGCCTGGCCCCCTTCATCGAAAAGGGAAAAGAGAAGAGGACGGGGGAGGGGAGTTTCCGAGGAGGAAAAAGACAAACGCACGACGGAAAGAGATAAAGAAGGCGGAATCTGGGGACGACGAGGTAAGCAATTAGCCTGGGGATAGGGAGGAAGCACCGGCGAAAGGCCCTGCTCCGAGAGAGAAACCAGAGATCCCGAGAGGGAAACACTGAGTGTGAGCTCGGCAAGGAGGCCCAGCCGAAATTTTGGTCCCCAAAGCGTTTCCTTCACCAGTTAACTCTCTAAGTCTGGAATCCTTTCGAGGGTCCGGCTGGAGAGTCTGTTCCTTCTCGTCGTCTACTGACTTGACCGTCGGAGCTCCCTCGCCGGGATCCCTGGCCAGGGTCCTCTAACCCCTTTGTTGCAGGTTCTCCGCGGGAAGGGAGGCTCCCTCGCCAGGCGGTCAGGAAGGATCGGCTGATCCGTAGCACGGGCACGGCGGCGAGAGCGGCAACATGTGTGTATTCTGAAATGCAACTAGCTGACATATTGACTAAACCTCTCTAAGAGGATCGGTTCAGTATGATTAGAAGAGAATTAGGGGTCATCAACCCTTTTGATTAAAATTTTTATTTCTTCACATTCTTTAACTCTTGATTGATCAAAATTGTTTATAAATCATGTTTAATCTCTCTAAATTCATTGAAATCCTATTCTATTTTGATCAATGCTCCTTTTTCCATTTTTTTCTGGTTTTAAGTCGAAGTGTCGATACTTGGAAGTGTCGACACCTGGAAGTGTCGACAATTGACTCTATGTCGTGAGTCAATACTTGAACGGTGATAGACCAAGAAAAAAATGGAAAAACAAAATGTTTTCATCAAACTTTTCATTCCAAATCGAGCAGACTCATCCCCAAACAGTGTTCCATCATCTTCATCCCTCCAAATTTTGGTTCCAATCACTCGGTTCTTTGTTTGGGACAGGTACATTTTGATTTTTATTGTTCTTCATCCTGTTTTCACCATAGAAACCCTAGTTTCTCCCCTTCCTTGCATCCTTCGCTTGTTTCCTTGCAATGGGACCTAGAAAACAAGTTGTCCAGCATCCTAGACCATCGATTCAGGAGGAAGAGAGAAGAGCAAAGGCTAGGTATGAGGATAGAGCAGCAGATGAGCCTGATGTTCCTGCTAGACCCCCTGTTTCTGTAGCAAATCGGATGGGATCGAAGACTATCATCGATGGCCGACGTGTGGACTTTGATTTCCTAGACCAGTAGTACATCAGGATTGGCCAGTGGTTGAGGGATGCTAGTCTTCCACCACTTTGTTCACTGTCAGAGAGATTCTATCCAAGACTGATTAGAGAGTTCTATGGTTCACTTGCCCGAGGTAGTGATGGCTAGATTGCTTAGGTCCATTGTAGAGATGTCTTTGTATCTGCAGAGATTCTGAGCCAAGTATGGGACATTCCTATGACAAGATTAGTTGTGGATGCTCTAGTAGATAGATTTAGTGGTCTTTGAAGCATTTTCGAGATAGATGATCTTCCTGAGGAAGCCACTATAGTTGCTTCGAGGCTGACGCTTGAGATGAGGTTACTGCATCATATCATAGCCCAAATTCAACTACTGAAGACCGAACGATTTGACTTCATCACAGAGTGCGAGCTTTTGATCATGGTGTCTCTTGTACAGCGCACTCTAGTATGCCTCCCAATGCTCATGGTAATTAGTTGACTGAGGCATCGATCAGCTAGAGACTGTGTCTGCCCTACGGGATGGGGTTGACATTGCTATTTAGAGCTTATGGAGTGGTCATAGATGATGAGCTATACAGACAGCTACTTCACACAGACATCTATGACATCAGATCACTTCACTGGATGGGTTACCAGCTTGTTAGAGGCTAGTGGAGATAACGTATATCTAGTCAAGCCACTAACAGAGATGATGATGTGGTGGAGGAGGAGCGTATCCTTTCAGGTGAGGCAGGGCCCTCAGAGCCACATGGTGATATCCATGAGGTCCAGCCCGAGCCTTCGGCATAGCTAGATTCTACTCCTCAGCCTGAGCTAGCCACTACTACATAGACAGATATCCCCGATGCTACTGATAATTTAGAGGATAGGGTCACTCACATAGAGACTGATGTCATGATTATTCATCAGCGAGTTGATAGGATGCATATAGAGTTGAGGGAGAGCCATCGAGGATTGAGTGATGGCATCTGTACCATTTTAGTTGCATTAGCATACCTTCATCAAGCAGAGCTCCTGCACCTTCAGCTTCATCTGATTCACCTCCAGCACCATTCGCTCCAGGACCTGACATGGCAGATGACCAGTCTGACTCCACAGAGTTTAATTCGATAGATTTCATAATGGAGCTAAAGCCACAGACAGCAGATGTTCCTAGGAGCCCCATTCCCGATCCTTCCCATTTATATCATGATACTCTAATTTTATCCTCTCCTTCCAGATCTGATCCACATCCTTCTTTCATTCCTGCACCTACTCTTATCATTCCATCTTCTGGCATTGTAGTCTTACATTCTTCAGCTTTGTATACATCTTCCCTTATCAGGGAACTTGGATTTTATACTCCTGATCTCCACCATCCTGATCCGGATCCATTTTTGATCCTTCACCCCTTCCTCTTGATATAGTTCCTCTGTCAGTTCTATTCCTGCTACTAATATTGCCTCTACCTCTTCTGCACCAGCTAGAGGCAGGACATATGTCAGATGTAGAGGATGAGGCTGTCGTGTTCCATTGAGACCTACCCGGACCTGATTCTCTGATCTTTGGTCGATGTGACCACGATCTCATACTTCTACTGATACTGGACCAATTGAGATTGGATCCTCTGATGAGGAGCACTCTTCTTAGGGTAGTCTCTATGTTAGTTAGCTTACATATCAGCATTACTTGTATACATCTGTGTTTGTTTACCATCTTGTATCTATGTATGAAAGTTTGTATTAATGTATGAACTTTTGAATTCAATGAATGAAAGTTTTTATATTAATGTTTTGTCTTTGGTTATTTCCTCTTGTAATTATTGCTCAATTTCTATAATTATCATCTTTTTTTCTCTCTATCCTTTTTTAATGATGACAAAAAGGGGGAGAGATAAGTGAAAGATAAGTAAGAGATAAAGGAGAAAAGAATGAATTGTTATTGGTAAATAATAAAGGAGAAGAATTAAATGAAAAGTAGTTTGAAGTGAAAGAGAAAAATAAAAATGAGAGAAAAAAGAAAAATAAGAGTTAGAGCAAAAAGAAAAGTAAGAGTGAGAGTAAAAGAAAAGTAAAATTAGAGTAATGAGTGAGGGGGAGTAATCAGTTTGCTAAAATTTCTTGCAAAATCTTTGAAATCAGTTTTTCAGTTTATGAAAATTCTTTGAAATTCAGTTTTTCGAATCACCTTTTGAGGGGCAGTATCTATACTCTTCAATCTCTTATTCAAAGATTTTTCTGATGATTACATTCATTATGTTTCAATGCTAAAATTCTTATTCTTAAAGTTTGTTTTAACTTTGATACACATTTAGAGTATCATGGTTCATGTAATTTTAGCTCTGATATTCCTTATAGTTCAAATTCAATTCAAATGAATTTCTTGACTTAAACTTTTACCTTTTTCTTTTACTCTGATACAAATTGCATTAAGCTTTATACTATTAAAGATTTTTAAGAGCTTATCATATGGAATATACTTAAAGATTTTGTCATCATCAAAAAGGGGGAGACTGTTAACTCCGTTATTGATTTTGATGATTAACAAAATGCTTAAGTATGTTTGAGTACTAACAGTTCTTTGAAGTATGTTTTTAATAGAAAATTGTACTCATCAAATCAGCTAAATTGAACCGCTTGTCAAAAGATTGAAGAAGCCTTTTTTATGGATAAAACGTCAATGATTAATGAACTTAAGTATTTAAGACTTGCTTGAAAGGAATTAATGAGTTAAGTTGAAAAATGATTCAACATAGTTTCAGTCATTTTTGAAGAAGTTTTAGCAAGTGTTGACTCAAAGTGTCGACTCATAGTTCAAGTGTCGACTCATGACAATGCAAGTGTTGATCAAGCCGACATACAGAAAGAAGTTTTAGTGGCATGCTTGAAGTGTCGACTCATGCCATTCAAGTATCGACTCAAGGTGTCAACTCAAGGATCAACTCAAAGCATGAGATAGATTTTTTCCAGAATATGCTGAAATCCAAGATTTGCCTCAAGCGTCGACTCATGGATGTCAAGTGTTGATTGACCAGATGAAGTGTTGACTTACTTGAGATTTCTAGAGAGCTTCAATGTAGTATTTTGAACTATGTGTCGACTCATGGGACTTAAGTATCAACCCTAAGTGTCGACTCACAGCTTGAAGTGTCAATGCTTGGAGTTCTGGAAACAATAACGTCTAGTTTTTTCAAATGCAGAACTCATCTTTTTAGCTCCCAATGGCTAGTTTCTCATGTCTAACGGTCATAAACCATCTTTTAGGCCTTGGGATGGTATTTAAGTGGATTAAATTCAATAGGGACACAGGAAGAAACAACAACAAGAAAAGGGAATGAATAGAGAATAAGAAAAAGAAAGAAAGCAAGTGCATTCACTCATACATTCATTAAGAGCTATTACTTCCAAGAAAAGAAGCTTTCAAGCATTCAAAGCAATCAAGAGCCTTCAAGTCCAACAACTTTTGAGCATTGATTGAGGCTTCATCGAATTGAAGACAGGCATCTTCATCGAACTTCAAAGAGATAATAGCTTTTATTAGAAAGCTTTTCTTGTATTCTTTACTTCATTTCATATCTTTGTTGTAAAAGATTTTTAGTGAGCCTAAGAACAAAACCAAGGAGGTTTTTGGTTAGCCTAGTTGAAAACCAAGGAGGTTTTTGGTTAGCCTTTGAAAACCAAGAGGTTTCTTTTGATGAGCCTTGTGAAAATCAAAAGGGATTTTGATCAGTGAGCCTGGAAAACTAATTGGCTATAATCGTGTGTGATTATAGTGAATTTCTAAGTGGATCTTGGGAAGTAGATTATAGTGCCTTGGAGAGCACCGAACTACTATACTTGCTTTATGTTTATGGTTGATTGTTTGCTCTCTACTTGCTCTTACTTTCATTGCATTTAAATTTTCACTGCACGCTCTTTAAGAGCACATTACATTTGCATCTCTCTAGCACTTGTTTTGTTTATTGAATTGGTACATTTACTTGCAAATAATTTTTAGAAATCCAATTCACCCTCCTCTTGGGTTGCTTACTGGGCAATACCAACTACCCGCCAAGAGCATCATGGCCATTGATGATTGGCCAACGATTAAAAAAATCCAATGGAAGGGGCATATCCCCTATTTTTCTAAAAATTCCTAAGTCTTCCCTTTGGCTGGTCACTATTGCCAACCATTCACCACTACCCATTGCTAGCTGCCACCCAGCAACTACTTGAGTGGCCTCCCTTCCATCCTTGTTCAGCTAAAAAGAAAGATAGAACGAAAAGAAGAAAAGAGTAAGAAAGAAAGAAAAGTGAGAGTTTCTCTCTCTTCCCCATCTCTCTTTTCTCTCTCCCCTATCCTCTCTCTTGGTTTCCTCACTTCCTCTCTCTAAGTTCTACTTTCTCTCTCTAAGATTTTCTCTCTCTACTCTCTCCTCTATAGTATTTCTCTCTCTACTCTCTCCTCTCTAGTATTTCTCCCTTTAGGCTGATCAAAGAACCAAATTCAAAATCTTGATTCCTCTTCTATGAACCCAAGGAATCCATTTTAAAAATCTTGAAATTGCTTTGAAATTCATGTAACATGTTACGAGAATTTAAAAACTTGTATGTATTTCGAAAGGAAATATTATATACCTTGAGGAATCATAAACCTAATTCTATTTAAGAAGGAGGGTTTATTTAGGATTTTCTTTATTTAAAGTTTCCTTTATGTTATTATTATTTTATTAGACTTCATTTTTTATTAGGATATAGTAATTTGACTTTCCTTAGGTTAGTTCTTGTTACTTGGCCTAACTATATAGAGAAAGACAAACTTGATTGATTAAATTAAATTCCACAAATGTTTGATTTTTTCTTTCTCTCTATTTTATTTTTTATTTTATTTTTTCGTTCATGTTTCGGATCAAATTGATATTTGAGCAAATTATGATACCTAATCATTGTTTGCAAAGTGATATTCTGTGCTTCCTTGTTCGGCCACTCCAAGTCTTCAACTCCTACGATCAAAGCTCCAACCTGATTGAAACTCTTGTAGTTTTAACCGGCAAAAAAAAAAAAAAAAGAGAGAAGATTGGGAAAGCCACCATCGTCATTAGCCATCCTCCCATCCCTTTCTTCTCTTTCACCATAGTCAT
Source organism: Areca catechu (assembly GCA_021397845.1). Taxonomy (NCBI): domain Eukaryota; kingdom Viridiplantae; phylum Streptophyta; class Magnoliopsida; order Arecales; family Arecaceae; genus Areca; species Areca catechu. Next base: position 194,078,958 of record CM038039.1, read on the forward strand.
TGTCTCCATCACTGACTCGCCATCGCCATCTCCCCCATCACCATCGGCCATTGTTGTTGCCAATTGAATCCCGACCTGCCATCAACCAACCATTGACCACCACCATGGTTTATCTTCTGCACTTTCTCCACCACTTGGACCACCCGCGGCCGCAATCTCTGCTTCCCTAGTCTCTGTCACCATCTTCCTTATCAACGTCACTGCCTTCCTTGTCTCTGCATCATCCATGGGTGAAGGGGAGGCACGGACAAAGTGAAACCTCTAGGCAACCATTGCCCTTACTTCATCATTGCTACCTTCACGAATGCTTACGCATCACCGTTGCCACCTTCCTTATTGCCAGACATCCCAAGGCATCTCGCTAAAAGGGAATGAGAGGCTGGAAAAGAAGATAGATCCCTTAGCCTCATTTTATCGTGGTCCAAGGGCTCTTGTAGACTATGCGGTCTACACACTGGCCCATAGACTACGTGATCTACATGCCAATCTGTAGACCTGGTCCACAAGCCAAAAAAAAACTTTGAAGTTCTTCTTACCTTATCTTCGACCTACAAGCAATTAATTGGAGTTTTCAAGCCGTTTCATAAAAGGTATGATCATTTCATTGAAAATTTGGACTTTTTAAAATTATTGGATAACTTCTATTATTGCTTATGCCTTTATCTTGCCATTATATTTCATTTACATATTTTTTCTATTGCATACATTAAATGTATTGACACCATATTTGATTCTACAAATTTATTGTAGGAATCATAACTAATTTCTTAGTGATTATAGCCTTTAGCCTAAGATCCAACCTTTCTTTGATATTTTGACTATTAGCAATCTAAAAGATGCACATACTGTCATGAAAAAAGAAGTTGCATCTGTTAAAAATATCCAGATAATATTTCAAGAGACTTTAAATCATATATACCAGTCAGTAAACTAACTTTGCACTGAAATTAGTGAGCTTCGTGCTAATCAAGTTAATAACTGCATAGACCTGGCGAATCTCATAGGTCAGTAGATAGAATACCAACTATCCTTAAGAGAATCAATATTAGGTAAATAACCACTAGAAGATGACCTTCCTAATAATCAACCTATCCATCAATCAACTTCTCATATCCTTAAACTTATCAGAAATCAAAATCATATCAGGAATACCAGTTAGTCCTTTCAATTACCCCCAATCTGTACAATAGCTCCTCCAATAACATACCACTCCATAAATACCATTGGAGGTTTTCCTTATCATAGGGTTATATGGATGGAAATTAGGGATAACAAGTATGAATGGGATGACTATGAAAGAGAAATAGAACTACCAATTTTTACTACAAAATATTCTGAGAAGCCTATTAGGTATGCATGAGGCCTGGGCGCCTTAGACCCCAAGACAATAATTTAGATCATATCCACCTAGATATAAGGATTTTAAGGAACCAATAAGAAGGATCAAGGTTGATGTCGCTTCTTATAATGGTAGATTAGACCTAGAGGCATTTAATGACTGGTTACAGGATCTAAAACCTTATTTTGAATTGTACCATATTTTGGATGCATCCTGCATTTGCTTTGCAAAAATGAAGTTGGTTGGTTCTACCACATGATTTTGGCAAATAGTTCAAAGGAATTTAGAGAAGCTAGAACACCCACCAATCCTCCTTTGGGAGGAGAGGAAGTTTAAGCTTTGCATAAAAAATGTTCCTATTTATTACAAGAGTTAGTTATTAGACCAATAGTATACTTTTGGCAAGGAAACACTAGTGTTACTGATTACATGACTTATTTTGAGGACTTATAGTTGAGATGTAATATCTTTGAAGAGCCATGAAAAATAGTATCAAAATTTATTTGCAATACAAGGGTTGATTTGAAAAGAGAGGTTTCCTTGTATTCACCTGACTCTATAGGAGAAGCCTATCACAAAGCATTAAAGATTTAAAAATTTCATAAAACTTCTGTCCAAAGGAGAGTTCTCTCTCCTAATGACTTTGGATAGTCTAGGTTTACTCCTATCAGTCGTATAAGGAATGATGCACAACCAGTGCTTTCTCATGCAATCTCACACCCCACAGTCACTAAGACCTAAGAACCTACTCTGATGGTGTCATAGCTAACTAACTCCTCAAACATCAAATATCACTTCTGTCATGGAAAGAATTATATAGCTACTTGTTCTCCATGCCGTACTTTAGCTATGGAAATAGGATGTGAGAAAACTTTACCTGAGAATACACTAAAAGACTTTAACCCTCTAGAACCAACTATTTTAGAAGAAGAGTATGAGGGAGATTATAAGAAGTCAGGAGGATGTGTCAATGTCATGTGATGTAGAGTCACGACACTAGCAGACTCTAAAGCATAGAAATGCACTAGTATTTTTTATACCTATGCTCAATGTGGGGAAAAGGTCAGCAAGCTCATCATTGATAGTAGTAGTTCAATGAATGTTGTATCTAAATCTATCATTAGTTGATTAAAGCTGAAACCTTAGTCCCATCCTCACTTTTATCGAGTTGCTTGGGTCGACCAAACATCACCCCCTGTTAGTGAATGCTATTTAGTATCAATTCAGATAAGAGCCTATTTGATCAAGATTATGTATAATGTGTTATCCATGGAGGTAGCTAGTATCCTATTAGATCAATGCTGGTGAAGGAAATAGGGATGAAAGCATGCACCAATCTAGGTTTCTAAAATCCTAGCGAAAGCTAATTACAAAACCATTTTATAAAAGCATGCAAAATTAATTTAAAAATTTACTTAAAGATCTATCTAACATGCTAATTATCTAATCATCCTATGAATATAGATCTAAAATAAAATAAAAATTATAAAAATGATAAAATATTTACCTCGATTGCTATCTTTTTTTCAACTTAGATTGCATTGAATCTAGCGGATCATCGAGGTTCCTATCAGAGCTACGCACATGTTCGGCCTCTGCTAGTATCTATACAAGACTCGTTCCTAATTGACTCAATGACACCACTAGAGTGCTAGCTCTTTCACATGCATCTCCTTCGGCTTGGATCCAAATCCTCTTCCAAGATAATCTTGAAGAAGAAGGCTCCAACCTTTGCAACCTTTGTGCAAACCTTTTGCATAGGATATTGGAACTTCCTTTTGGACATCGAGGGAGAGCAGAATCCTTTTTCTCCCCCTTTATTCTCTCTCGCTAGACTCTCTCTTTCTGGATTTTGGCCATGAAAATATCAACAGGAAGAAGCAAGAAATGGCATAGGAAGAAAAAACTAGCATGCAATAAGGTATCAGATCAAGGAAGCACCAAATAAAATCCACCCTATTTTATATTTGTCTCACAAAATAAAACCCACCCTCATCATGCCAACTTCTAGATCACTCTTAATTAGATTAGATCACATCTGATCATACACAAATTAAAATTCATTTAAGGAATAAAATAGTGATGAGAATAAAAGACTTGTGATAAAGAATATATTCTCTACTCAAAGTTCCTTCTTAGTTTATGATGCACAAAACTCCAAGCCAAGCTGAGATAACTCACACCACCAATCAGATAGGATCTGATCCTTATCTGAAAAATTCAAAATTCAAAGATAAATAAGAGGAAAAGGTGATGATAAAAAAAAATTAGCAATGAGAAACTAGATGTGCTATGGTCCTTCCTTTCTCAATTTTTTTTGTCAAACAAAAACTAATTCCACACCTAAAAAAAATTGATAAACCTCATCCTTAATCAATTAGGGGTTTAAATAAAATATATTTTATTCAAAAAGGAGAGAGAATCCTAGAGAGAAGGGGCACCAACTCTTGGTGTGCATTTTCAGAATTTCTATGCATTGTGAGAAAGAATGGCATAAACCAGCACCTCCTTTCTCCAAATTAACATGAAATTAATATAAAATAAATCTAATCCAATTAGATTTAAGTTTCCTATTTTATTGGTATTTAATTTGATTCAAATCAAATTTAATTTGAGCTCGATTCGAATCCAATTTGAAAAGGCTATTAATCCTATTCCAAATAGGATTACAATCCAAATCCAACTTAGATTCTTAAATCCAATTAAAATTAAATTAAGTCAAGCCTAATTAAATTAAATCTGATTTAAATTAATTAAGATTTGATCCAAAACTTAACTAATCTAATTTTATTGCAACTCTTGCAATTAAGTCCATGGTGCCAATATTTGTAGCTACTAAATTTGTAACCTTTACAAAATTAGCAGTTATTAAATATGATCCAAGCTCTTGATTAAATCAAGCCGTTATTGTGTGTAATCCCTCAAATTCCATTTTGTCTGATAGTGAGACATACTATGATCTCTATTACAATATCATCAAAACTCTTTTTGATAGATCAAAACTATTTTGGCTTAACCCTAACAAGAATTATTGATCCAAAAATGATCCTAGCGAGTTTTCTCAATCCATCAATGATACCTAGCAGTATATAATGGCAACCTAGTAAAATAAAAAAGATGAATCCCTAGGTGTATTACCATGTGATCAAGTTCTTCTATCGAGAGTCTCGATGGATGTAGGTTATAAAATCTTGTCAAATCCTAAGCATTCATCATATGCTAGATTTAATTAGCTTGAGCCCAATCATGATTTCCATGAAAACTCTTTTTCATTACCATACTACTTTGGCCATAGACTTAAAGACTCAATCTCTTAGGTTATACAGGACTACTCCTCAACTACTAAGGCTGATAGATCTCCTATAGATGCATTCCTAACTCCTACTATGAATCTAACACAGCCAACATGCACTACAAGGCCCTATATGGCTAGAAACAATGTTTATATGCTTGTCAAACACAATAGCCCTTTGTTAGTGTCTAAGATACTATAGGTTAAGGAACTACTCATATAACTATAGCATCAAGAAGTCACTGATAAGTATGTAGACATCTATGTAACTTATCATTCTTGGTCATGCTTAGTGCCGTTGTTCTCTAACAACCACTTTCACTTTTACTTTAGTATCCCTACATTGCAGACTTGAGACTCATCTATCCAAAAGAAAAGCAGTCCATGCACCAGTCTTTGCAGATCGATCATCATTCCTATGATGATCCAACAACCTACAAAAAAGGTCACATACACCCACGCTTTTTAGACACGTAAAATACATACGTGAGTAAAAGTTCAAATTCTAAAAAAAGAAATATATATATCCATGTTTGGCAAATGTGAAAATACTATAATCAATTTGTAACTCATGTTCCAACTATTAAACATGAGTACATCAAATATAATGGATAAATGTTGGTATGCCAAGAAAAAAATGTCTAAAAAAATTAATACTAATTCTAGGTCTAGAGCTATTCCAAACTCGGATCCGATTAACTCTAACATAAATAGGTCAGATCTGGATATTTAATATCCAGACCCAAGACCCGACTCAAAATATAATATAATATAAATTTAAATAATATAATATAATACAATATAATGTAATGTAATATGACATATTTTATAATTTATTATAATATATTATTTTAAATTTTATATTTTAAATATTAAAAATATAATTACATAATATTATAATTTATCATAATATATTAAAATGTGTCATATTATTTTATATTTTATTATATTTAACATAATGATAAATATTGATTTTAGTTATATTAAAATATATTAATATTTAATATAATATAGTTTTATATAATTTAATTTGATTTTGCATGATTTTATATAATTTTGCATGATAAAAACATATAATATAATATAAAGTAATATAATATAATATAGTGTAATATAATATAATATGATGTAATATAGCATATTTTATCATTTATAATAATATACTATTTTATATTTTATATTTTTAAATATAAAAAATATTACACTATATTATAATATATCATATTATTTTATATTATAAAATTGCATAATATAACATAAAGTAATAAAATATAATATTTTAGTGTAATATAATATAATATAGATCAGAGTTGATTGAATTTATAATAAGTATGGGATATATATTACAGGAAAAAATAGAAAAGCTGACAAATTTTTGTCGATGCTATGGGTAAGCATGGTGAAGCCCCGAACCATGCCGATGCTTTTGCAAACCACTGAAAAAAAATGAGGATTTGGCGACGCTTTTTTCCGGCATCGGGAGAAATATGAATTAACGATGTTTTTTGGCATCGGAAGGCTTTCATCAGATCCCTAATTTCATTCAAACCATGCCGCCCCAGCCACCCAGCTGCCTCCCTTCTCCTTCATCTCCTCATCCATCTCCTTCATTTGCACTGGCTCGCTGTCTCCCACGAGATTTTTTCGGTCGTTCAGATCTCCATCTCCGGGACAGGTGCTTCAATGTTCAGATCACCGTTGATCTCCATCTCTGGGACTTGTCCGATCACCGGGGCTTCTTTGCACTATGATCTTCATCTCCCTCACTCACCGGTAAGGTCTTGCTAATGGTTTTTTTAGATTTTTCTGTCACAAGGTCTTAAAACAATGGTAGGTCTTGCCAATAATTTTTTTTGGATTTTTTTGTCACCATTTTGATCATTGCTTCTGAGGGATGGCCCATATGATGCGTTGCCTTGTAGCAGGGCAAAAACCTCATCAAGCTCTACAAGAGTGGTGTGCGGTCTCTTGCAGGTGGATCCCTGGGCACCAAACATCAACTTCTAGAGCGTGGCCTCCCAGCTCTTCGTCGTCTCCCTTTTCCCCTATCGGGGTTCCTGCACTACATCACCTGATCCGAGACCATGCCCAGGCTCACCCTCTTTCGATTCTATCTCCTGCTTGCTTTTGTCGGATTTGTCGGAGCCATAAGTATGTCTCATCATCTCCTCCCTCTGGTTTTTGTATGACTTGATTAAACTGTGACTTTTTTGTTTGTTTGATCTCTTGACATGACCTATTACATTGTCATGGGAAATGCTCATCAATTGATGATAGATGGAGGAAAAGCAAATCAGAAGACAATGTAAGAAAATTCGAAGCCAATGTTGGTTTTAATTTCACTGATACCAATAAAATGGACTGACAAGGTAGTATATGGAACATATTTAATTTATTTTTTTAAAAAAAAACTGGAATTCTTGATGCTTAAAAAAAAATTGGAATTCATCTCCGAGGTTTTATTTCCTTCCACGATTCTGGATCTAGGATTTTGAAGGATCAATAAAACCCTTCGTGCAATTTTTTTGTTTTTTGGGAAAAGACTGCAACTGATTTGTAATTAGTTGAATTTGGGTCCCCCCCTTCTTGTTACTTCAATCCATTTGCTTGGTGAATTTCTGAGTACTTTATAAGTCGATATTTCTGGTTTCGGGCTCCTTTGCTACTGAGATTTTGTCTATTAAGAAAACATGATCTTTTTCACTTCATATGTTCGATATCTGTCATTCAATGAAGCACAACCATTTCTCGCACTTCTTGAATATTTTTTGTTATGGTTTAATGGTTTGCTGAAAGAATCAAATGAGTTATTTTTGATATATCGATTATTCCACCATTCATACCAATTCTTTTATTTGATTACCCAGAATATCTTCTTTCTTATTTGTACTAAATTCAGAAAAAAAAGGGGATGTTTTAAAAAAATGTTTCCATAAACCAAAATTTGAATCTTGTAAAATTGCATTTAAGATTTTGTCGTTCATTCAACTGTTAGACACTTTATTTTGATGAATGAGAAACAGCTTATCATGTCATTATTTTTGTCTCTCTATTTTTCATATATTTAGGTATTTTATTGAATGATACAATCCAACTGCTTATTCATTTTTTGCATGCTTTTAGATTATAATGCGATTGCTAGATGATGCAAAGGTGAGTGACCAGCTGTGGGATGAGGTGATTGACAATATGAAAGAGCGGGTTGGAGACAAAGTCCCTGCAATCCGTGCTTTTGCAGTGCGTGCTCTATCACAATTTGCCAATGATGTTGAGAGTGGTGACATTCTCAATCTCTTCCTACAAACTTTGTCTCAAGAACAAAATGCTGTATGCTTCTCTCATAGTTATAGTTGTGCATAAATATCATTACACAGTTCCAGTTGATCTTCTAAAATGTTCATGTATTTAGGAGGTTTGGAAAACAAGTATTATCTCTGCCCCCTTCTAGTGCCACGATTGAGGCTATTATTGGGTCCATGCTTGATGTGAGTGAGTTAGTGCGCAGATCAGCATATTGTGTCCTGGAAAGTAAATTTTCACTTCAAAGTCTTAGGTAATTACACAATATGTTAATCAAAATGGAATTCCAAAAAAAAAAAAAAAAAACTGTGATACCATTGTTGTGGAATGGTTTTCAGATAAATTTGCACTACGAACTCCATAAACCAAAATTACTTTTATACTTTTGCTTAAAATAAACTTGGTCTATTTAATACTTAGGTGAAGTATCCAATCTGACCAGCCTTTCTTCCTTGACTGCAACATTTTCTACAAGGTTTTTGAGTTAATAACATATTCAACTATTGAGTTTAGCTTTGCTATTTAATACTTAGGTGAAGTATCCAATCCGACCAAAATTTATTATAGGTTATCATATTTGTTTAGCTTTGCTATGTCATGATACATATTTATCAATTTTCAGATGAGTTTGTATTTTGCACCAGCATTTTTAAGCCATCTTCTGGGAAAATACCTTAGGCATCAGAATCCATTTTTTGAGGTCATGAAATTGGGCTTAGTGGTCATAGGAACATTTGCACTTGTCTGGCAGCCTTATCTATATTCTTTGGAAGCAGCGATAGAGGTAAAAGTCTTGTTCCTATTTCTTCTCACTTCATTACTGATTAATGTATCATCTGCTTTCTCTCTCTGATTGATCAAAATTTGAAACTATGACCTGAAATAGCTACTATATTCATTATGTAAATTTATACGGTCAGCTATATGCCATGCTTAACTTTTTGTTTCACAAATTCTAGTTTTAACTAGCTAATTTAATGAGGTTGTCCACTTTTTTCTCTTTCATTGTAATTGAAGATGCAAGAGCAATATGAAATATACCGTTGATAGTTCCAAAGGTAGTTATATTTTATTTTTTAAGCAAAATGATTTATTTACATGAAACATCGAGCATAATAGTCATAAATCTTTTTGTTTATATTTCAATAATAACAGGTACCAATGCAACCAAAAGGAAATGTTTAAAGATGCAGAAGAGGATGAAGTATTTTCTAAACAGTTTGGCAAAGAAAGACCAGACATGATTCGTTGCTTGAGGATAGGACCAACTCCCAGTTCATTGTGAGGCTCTAAAGCAACAAATGAAGTCTTGAAAAAGGAAAATGAGAGTTTGCATAAAATGGTTAATGACTTGGCAGGTCAAGTTGGAATTCTCCAAGTCCAAGTAGTAAATATTTATGGTTCAATAGTTTTAGTGAGTACTTTAGTTAAATGTATAATTCTTTTTTTCTTTCTATATGAATGAGATTGGATAACTTAATCTTTATTTTCAGAATTGTTCTGATTTTTTTTTAAAAAAAAAAATATCATGAAAAAATCCGATTACCATTCATTCTACTTGCTATTTGATTGATGAATTTAACCTATTATTATACTTATTTAATAATAGGGTATTGCCAACATGAAAGAAGATGATGATCATTCACCAAAAATAGATAAAATATCATCTATTAGTAGCAAACATAATCCAGAGATATCTATGATATCATTATTTTATGCAATACTTGTAATTTAATATTTTTTAAGAAAGTTGGCTAATTCTCTATTATTTCTAGAATGGTGATAAAGTTGAACTAAACTCATCTCAAGTGAACATATTATCTATTCTTGAATCATCTAAAATTGTAAGCAAAATTTATTTTAATGAATTTATAGATTTAAATAGAATGGTTCAATGTTATTAAGTGGTGAATCATCAGGACTTATTCATTATATTATATAAAATCAGTACTTGCAGGGTGAAGAAGTAATTTTATTGGATATCTCATAGAAAGAAGTAGGCAAAGGAATATTTATTTCTGATGATAAAGACAAGATGTTGATGGGCAAAAGTTTGGGAGATATGTTTTGTGAGGTTTTTGTTTCTTATGTAATTGAGCCCGATGCTCTATTGTTTGTAAAGGACAAAAGTCGATCTTTAATGAAATATGATGTGGGCACTCACATTATTTGGTAGAAAGATTATGTATGTATATGTATATATTATTAGTTTAATAATGATTTATACTATCTCTGAAATGATGTATATTTATATGATTCCTTTATTTTTGCAGATTCAGGTGATATAATGGAAGGTGTCAAGGAAGAAATGGAGATTTTACAAAGTTTATTTTATTTTTCTTTATTCTCTTTGTGGTGTAGCAAAATAGTTGGAACTTGTTTTATGATATGTTTTAAGTTTTAGTATTTACTTTCTTTTGAAATCGGTACTATATTTTGTTTGTTGTTCTTTGGATTTTGATGAAATTAATAAAGTTGTTGAGACAATATTTTTGTGAGACTATCACTATGTTTGTTAAACTATATTTAATATAATGATGAAAATTATCTTATTTATAGTTATTTTGTCTTTCTATTTTTATTTGTGATTACAAGTGATCCATATTTTGAAACTGGATTGAGCATGACTATATTTAGTTATATACCTATGTTTTATTATTGATAGTATAGGTTCATTTATACCCATATTTTGTTAATTCCAACAAATTCTAATTCATATATATTTAATTACTCACATTTCTAATTCGTATGTATTTAATTATCCATGTTTTATAAAGGAGGGTATAGACTAGATTTATACCCACGTATTTAATCTTACCTACGTTAGATATTACGTGGGTAATGCACATCTATACACACGGGAAAAAAAAATGTGGATATAAGCTATAGCCACGCCGGACATATCCATGTTTAACCAAACGTGTGTACCAACATGGGTGTAGACATATATCCATGTTTTTTAAGTTTTTATCTACGTATTTTTCATGTGGGTGTAGCTCAGTTTTTTTGTAGCAAGAATTTAGGAGTTAACCTATAATGACACATATTTTAAATTTTTAATTCTTGAGAATATGTATTATTATCCACTAACTCTTTGAATGATACATGGACACAATATGTATGGTTAAAAATAATCCTATTTAAATTATTAAATATAAAATTATATCCTAGATTGAAAATTTGTATCAACTAGATTAATTTTTAGGGCATATATCTAACAATCTTTCACTTGTACTAAAACCAATTAGCCATATACTTTAGCCCCATCTAATATGCTTCAGTCTCCCATATCTCAAGTCGAGTTTACTCTCTGCACCTTTATATGGTAGTTGCGAATTGAATCATTGCTCTGTGTTTGGACTCTTGGTGAGATCCTGGTTTCTTAGCTAGAGCTATGATACATTTGTTACAATCATAGAATATTATGTCATCTAATGATATTTTACTCAATTCTATAATAATCAGTTAACTAGAATACATCCTTGCACCTTTAGGAGTAATAATGTAGTCAGCCTCCTTGGTCAAACCTACAATGATTGGTTCTTTGGAACTATTCCAAATCACATTGTATAAGAACATGTCTCATGTATCCTTTATCCCTCAATTCTTCCACTCTAAAGATCGAAAACAATCTGTAGTACTTTACAAGTATTAAAGAATGTTATCATAGTTATCCAATATTCATAACTTGGATTTAATTGATATTTGCCCATGGCATTCATAGTAGAAATCAAGTCATGTACATGGCATGGTTTATTTCAGGCTCCCTATAATCAAAGCTTAAAGGAATTTAGCTCATATACAAAATCTCTTTAAATATGTTCAGACATATTGAGAGATTAATTCTATGCTTTAGGAGTCCAATTCCTTATTAGATTTTACATGCTAAACTGCTCAGCACTTCCTTAATATACCAAGTTTGTGATAGGCTAGCATCCTCTTGAATCTATCTTATAGACCTATATTTCAAATGTAGGATGCATTTAAAAAATCTTTAATGAAGAATTATCTAGACAATTATAACCTAACCTATGCAATATGGGAATCATATTTCTAATAAGAGAATATTATCCTTATACAATGCGAGAAATTACATACTTCCATTGATCTTTCATGAACACATGGTTCCTCATCTTGTTCTTAACTAAATCAAACGATTTATGTATGTCATTGAACAAGCATACCATTTTCGAGCTATTTGCTTCAGCCTCTCTACATAGACCCTTTGTAGTTATATCTTGTGATCTTATCACTGTCCATCTACTATATCTCATCATGGTAAATTATAATAGTAATTAGTATGGATTTTAGCATGATCAAGGTAAAAAGGTTTGCTAATGGTCAATGCCTTGGCACTGATCATAACCTTTCATCTAAGCCTTGCCTTATTAATCTTATCTATTTTTTTCTTTTATAGATCCATTGCATCCATTAGGTATCATACCTTTTGGTGGATCTATTAAGGTCCATACTTGGTTAGATCACATGGAGTCTAACTTCATGGCATTAACCATCTCTCAGAATGATATCTAAAATCACCTCATTATAGGTTTTTGGGATCATATCTATGTTTCCCATCTCCCAAAAGGAATGTTTCTTTTATATCCTCTGTTAGCATATCTAAGTATTTTTCAGAAGGATAGGAGATCCTACAAGGTGGAAGAGGAACTGATTGGCTTTATTTAATTATGTTATTTAGGTTCTATGGCCTTTGCTCATTAAAGACTTTCTCTTCAAGCTTAATCATCCTCCCACTACTATATTTAGGTTAAACTATTTAACCATAAATATAGGTATTGGATCACAATAACTTATAATCCATTGAGGAGTAGTATCCTAATAACTCTTTAGGATACAGCCTATCATTAACCTAATCTCTAACTCATCCGACTAGATCGAACCACCTTTCTTACCATACTATATCTCATAAGGAGTGGTAATAATGGATTTAGAGTGAACCCAATTTAATAGATAGGTTGAGTTATATAATTATATCCTTAAGATAAATAAGTGAATCTCAAAATGGATTGAACCATATCTAATAGGGTTCAATTTCTCTATTCAAACATCTCATTGAGCTTGGGATATAAGAGGAGTCCATTATAAGATTATACCGAACAACTCGAGATGATTCCAGTAACCTTCCTAGTCTACATGTTGAAGTGCTAATACATGAATGTGTATCCAGGCAAGTATGTCATTGGTCTTAACCCATACCCTTTGTCTCACAAAAAATAGTTTAGTCAATATTCTTCAAGATAGGATTTATAAATTGGAAATGACTCAACAATCAATTAGCCAAAAGGCCCATGATTGCCCATGCTTTTCAAATTATTCATCATTTCTTTTCAACTTGACTCAACTAGAGGTACTACTATATACTTCAGGTTAACATCATCTCATAGGAAATCTCAAATCCCATGTCACTCACTAACTACTCATAAATGCATCCATATACATATGGAGACGATCATTTATAAAGCTACTTACATTCAATTTATTTTTTAAAATAAATGGATCAATGATAGAAATTAAATTTCTATTCTAGTAAGTAATAGTCTCTCTAACCAAATGATAATTGCAAAAGTCATGAACCAATAGCATCAACTATTACCCTGTTATCCATCTTTAAGATACCTTTACTCTCTATATTCCTATAGAGTCTATAATTTAACTGAAAATAGAAGAAACCATAAGATCATTTTAACTTCATTTATCTAATAAGGGTTCCAGGTATAAGAGTCTACTCTGCATTGAAAAGCATGCCCCATAAATGATGGGGATCCAGGGCAGGTCCAGATTCTTTTTCCTATTTTTTCTTATTTTCTCACATTTTTTTGTATTTTTCCTATTCCCACTATTCCACCTATCCCCACTATTCTAGCTTTATCCCAAACTTATCCCCACCTTATCCCTACTTTATTCCATCTTCATCCTGTGAATTTTAAAACCTCCCAAACCCTAGCCCACCGCCCCGCCGCCCCCAGATCCGAGCTGCCCGACCCCTGGCCGTCCCCGTCGGCCTGCCCGATCGCTGGAGCTCCTCGCCGGCGACCTTGGGCCCCACACCTGCGGGAAGACCAAATGGCACACTCGTGCGTGCCGTGCGGCCGTGCCACCCCTACGCCACCGCCCGTCGCTATTGCCTGCCGCCACCGCCAGCTAGCCGCTGGAGGTCCTCGCCGGTGCCCGGGGCCCCACGCAAGTGGGAAAATGAAACAGCATGCAAGCATGCCGTGCCACCGTTTGCCGCCACCCCGCTTGCAGCCGTAGCCACCATCTACTGCCTGGCCGTTGCCCACAATCCACCGCCGTCCCGCCGTCCATCGGAGGCCTCGCCGACGCCCAGGGGTCCCCCACGGTCGTGGGAGACCAAATGGCATGCCCTGGGCGTGCCGTGCCACCTTTGTGCCACCGCCCCGCCTGCAGCCATCGCCAGCCCCGTCCGCTGCCAGCTTCCCGGCCGCCGGCCATCCGCCGGTTGCCACCGGAGATTGTTCTCTTCCCCTGTGCATGGCCATGAGAGGATTCCACACAAATTTTGGAGTAGTCCAGTTTTCAGAGCAGCACGCTCTCCATAGCACTTCATCAAGCTGACATGCTTCTTAGAGAAGATCAGCACTAATATTGATGTAGCACGGATTTTGATGTAGTTTATTTTCCTTTTTTGGGTTGCTTGTAGGCTAAGTAAGAGAGGGGTTTGGTTTTTCAATATAAAGGCCCCCTCCCCCTCTTGTAAAAATAAGATTTGTTATGAATTTTTGGTTTAGCAATTGGTTCCGGTTCTAGGTTAAGGCCCGTCTTTCCTTCACCTATGGGTGTCGAGGGGTGTGAGACCCCACTTCCTTCGCTCCATGCAAGTGTCGAGGGGTGAGAGGCCCTAGTTATCCCCTTTTCCATCGAGTCCCCCTTTAGGTCTTAGGGATTTTTATTTACAGCCCCAAGTAGCGATTTGGGTGGGATGCCCTAAGCTCCGCGTGTAGTGAGATGGGTGGGATGCCCTAGACTACATGTGTTGGATGGGTGAGATGCCCTAGAGATGCGACGTCTCTCCGTGAAGGTGAGTCCCTAGTCCTAGAGTGTCCATGTTTCCTATCCTCCATCACATTGTTCCTCCACTAAGAAAATTGAAAACCAAAAGAGTTCAGATGTTTTAGGGTTTAGTTCCAGTTCGCCCTAGTCCCAGGAGGCTTCTTTGACCTCCCACGGTCCTAGTTTGTTTAGGTGTTCCCCTTTTCAAATAATCTGGGGTACATCGAGTCCGTCCCGCATCAATAAACCATTCAGGGTCTCTTTAGCTGTCACCAATGTGTTAACATAATTATCTCAATCACATTCAAATAATAGTTTATGATAAACTGTCCATATGAATTTAATCAAGACTGCTAGATCAAATCCATATACAATCCTTATGCATCAACATGCCTGAGTTTCTCAAGCTCCTAATCCTTAATCATTGTCAAACAATGATCATGAATTGACTACACTTAGGTCAACTATCAAATGGCTTCGAAACAAAGGGTGGTCTATTACAGTACTCAGCCTTTCTAATCAATTTTTAAGTTGAGCTAGTCTTTAGGTTTTAGTTAATAATTGGTCTAAGAATAAGAGGGTTGGAAGCTAACTTAATCATAGAGTGCAAAGATTCTAATTAGATATTTGTATTTAATCTTAAATTTATTCTAGAAACTTTAAGAAATAAATTGACTCCTACTATTTTCATGGATCTCTCACATTTCTCACTAAAGATATGGAAACCTCTATATGACTAAGGTTCCTAGTGGGTACTGTAGTCTCACTAATTTCGTGTACCTCACCTAACAGTTATTGGTAATATATAAACTAATGAGCAAACAATTCTTGCCAATTGCTTCCGAAGCATGTTGCAGCAACTCAGTCTCTAAGTCATGTGAGCTCACCTAACAGTTATTACCCACACTCTCTAGTTAAGCCAGTCCAACCATTCAATGCAAAATGAAGCCATCATTGTGTTAGATGTATGCCCTAAAAGCCAAGTTGGTTTGGCACATTATATTTTTACGGCATGAATTTTGTGCTTAATTTTTCTCATTAATAAAAAAGGTATTTACTTCATTCATATTGTTATGTCTATGAATCGTCCATGAAGTTAATAGGAAATGACACATATTTACAGGAGTTAAGAATCCGAGGCATGTATCTTTATAGGTTAACTCCTAAAAGCACCTGATCATTGGAACATCATGAGGATGGTGATTGATCCATTAAGATCGGTGCACAAATCACTTCCCTTTATGGATAGATGAGTCCTTGATCTATAGTGTGGTGACACTGGAGTTAGAGTACAGGTAGTTGATAGAGATCAACAATACTGAATGTGATCAAGTACAGAAAGTTATACGGATGACTACTCACTCGTCAATAACTTTATGATACTGTAGTTGTGTGAATAGTTCTTTGACCTAGGATATCTCAGCTACTCACAGTAAGGTTGCTGTAGTTTGACAGCACATAAACATGGTTCCTATCTGTTCAGGACCTTGCGATGTACGTTGACTGCAATAAGTTTATTATCGGAGTCGGTGCACACTTGTAGGGATCTATCAGCCTTAGTAGTAAGGAATAATCCTATGCAACTTAGTGAGACCGAATCCATAAGTCTTGGCCATAGCAGAGTGATAATGAAAAGGTGTTTTCATTAGTATCACATTCAAACTCGAGTCGATTAAGTTAAGTATATGACTGATGGGTCTGACGAGTTTCTGTGACCTGCATCATGTCGGGATTTTTGATAGAGAAACCGAATCACATGGTAACTATACCTAGGAGTTCCAATTTTATTCTGCTGGGTTGCCACTACATACTACTAGGTGTTACTGGTGGATTGTGAAAGCCCATTAGGATCATTTACGGATTGATGATCCTAATTAGGGTTGAGCTGAAATTGTTTCATCCCATCGAAAAGAGTTTCGATGATGTATAATAGAGATTATAGCATATCTCATTACCAGACAAGGTAGGACCTGAGGGGTCACACACATTAGGAGCTTAACTAACCAATCAGCAAATCAAAATGTTGCTAAATTTGGCACCTGCCAATTTTAGTACATTTGGACCTAATTGTAAGTGTTATAATTTATATTTGACCTAATTAAATTAAGGATCAGCCATTGATTGAATTAAATCAGATTTAATTTAATTAATTTGATTATAATTGGGTTAGTTATTTGAATTTGACTCAGTTAACTAATCCTAATTGAATTAGGTCAATAGCCTTTTTGAAATAGGTTCGATCGGGCTTAAAATTAGCTTCGATTTGATTGTCAAATCACTTTAATTGGATCGATAACTCAGAGTCCCATTTGACTGGGACTCTCTCTCTCCTCTCCATATGCCAAAAATGAGAATGGCACAATATTTTGTACGACAAGGAATAAGTTGGCACAAGAAGGGAAGAGTCCTTCTATTTTAGGACTCTTAATTCATCCCAAATTCTATCCCATAGAATATGGATTAATTTAGAAATTTTATCTAATGTTAATCTAGATGGGACCCACCTTAATCCAGTAAAAAATATGGTGTAAAACACTTGAGGCATGGAGGATTTTTGCGTGAAAACTTTGTGGCATAAATATGAAGGAAGAGTCCTTCTGCGTTAAGTAACCTTCTCCACCAAAACTCTATCTAATTAATTATGGATTTAATTAGGACTCTCTCTTATCCTAATCTTGATTAAGATCCATAATAATCTCAGAATAATAAGTGGCTGGACTCTATTATTAGGTGTGGGTTATTTTAAGGAGTGTAGAGGTGAGAAGAAAATCATCGTAACATATAGTATTGTTATTCCTCTTCTTCTTTACCTTTCTTTTCACCCAAAAATCTTAGAGAAGGTCTTCAAAATTTGAAAAAGAGAGGAGGAAAAGAAAAGAGATTAAAAGAGAAAATCAAAAAAGAGAGGTCCAAGATCTTGTGAATCCGATTCACAAGATAGAAGCCATTCAAGAAGAAGAAAGGTCAAGATTTGCTAAAAGAGGAGAGGGCTGCAAGGATCTAGTAGTCCGATGCTATCTACAATTCGGTTACACTAGCTTCGTGTGAATATTTGTAGAGGCTGGGCAATTGCACGGCTCGAGCAAAACCCTGAGAATCTGGTATTCGGTTCAGATCCGAATCAGCACAGCTTTTAAAGAAAACCAGGATAGCTATCCAGGTATGTATTTCTCATTCAAAAGAATTTTATATTCATATTTGAATTATATTCAATTAATTCTAGCATGTTTAAAAATTTATTATAAATAAATTAGATTTATTTATAAACTATATGCTTAGATATAAAATTATTTTATATGTTATCTTTCGCTATGTCAGGCTTTGAACCCTAACTTGCTTGCAACGATCCTGTTCAGAGATCCAATAGTGGTATCAAAGCCACGGTTCTCCCTTTCTTTAACATGCATGGATTAGGATTAGATCTGAAACTTATTTAAATATGAAAGTTAGATTGTGATTTCATCAAATCTATGCTGATTTTAAGGTTATCCTGCTATAAGGTTTATCCCCTATAGTGCAAAGGTTGTCCTAGCATATATTTGATTTGTTTTGAAAATTATTTTCAAAATTAAAATCTTAACTTTTAGATCTAAAATTAATTATAATGAATTAATTATTAATTTATATCATGATCTGAAAATTAATTGATCAAAGGTTGCACAAAGTGAATAAATAAGATTGTCCTGCTATAGGGTTCACCCCCTATAGTGCAAAGGTTGTCCTACTTTGATGCAAACCTATTTTGAAAAAAAGTTTTCAAAAGGATTTTGATCGATTTATGATATTAATTACATATGTGATGTGTTATTAAGTATGTTTTAGATCTAGTTAATTACGTTAGATGTAGTTTAATCATATGATCTAAAATATTGATGTATATGATGCACCAAATTAGGTTTAGATCTTAAATTTGATTCAAGATCATAAGCCATTAAATATCATGCACTTGAACCTTATTTAAAATTGATCTGAAATTAGAAAATTAAATTAGGTGCGTAAGGGTTTGGGTTGAATAAATTAGGTCTAGAGATTGGGCTGTGTAATTAGGGCTTGATTAGATCAACTAGTAACCCTAATTCGATTTTGAGCAAGTGACTTAACCTAATCAAATGATGATTAGGGTTAGGTCAAGTGTTCTCAAAATCGATTTTAGATGTAGTCTGGTCAGATTGATTCACAATTATGAATCGATAAGTTAAGACCTAATTTGGCTCAATGATGAGCCCAAATCACTAGATTGACCTAATTGAATCTTATCAACCATTGGTATCTAAGGAAAGTTTCCATCATGGTTTTTAATTGGGGCTAACTCTTTCCTTACCAACTTAACTCGGTTGGCAGAAAGAGGGCATATGGAAGAACCCTCCCATGTATCACACTAACCTGGCCAATTTGGTTGATTAAGTTTTCAAAAAGATCACTTTTGATTTGAGTTCACCCATGCCAACTATTTTAAGTCAGACATGAGATTGTGCTGACTTAATCTAATTGGTCAGACATGATTTGGCTGATCAATTTAAAAGAGACCTGAACCTAATCTCTCCATAATATTAAGTCTAAGGTCTTCCACCATTGTAGGTGTGCAGGTGTCCTACTGGTGTTGATTATTCTCGGTTGGTTATAGTGATTTAGTTGCATCGGGAAGACACAACCACCCTATTAAGCATGAGATATAGCTAGGCACTGATGGGGTTGGGCTCAATAAATGGTCACGTTAAGAGACTCAATGATGGCTTTGTCTAGCATAATGGTGGATCTGAATTAGTTAATGATTGGGCCAATAAACGATTATGTTGAGGCTTCATGATTTAGAGACCAAGTTGCTACAACTTGTGTTAGATACATTGGACAATGGTTGTCCACTTATTGGTGTAGTGTGTTACCAATAACTGGGCACGGTGAGGTGCCACACATTGATGGGACCGTAGCACCCACTAGAAATCTAGAGTCGTGTTAAGGTTTCCACATCTCCATGGGAGAGTGTTTCCGAGAAAATAGTGAGAGTTCTAAAATTATTTCTTAAATATGCTAGAATAATTTTTATAATTAAGTTTAAAGAATCTAATTAGAATCTTCTATTCTTGCAGTTAAATATGTCTGCTTCAAATCTCTTAGCCGACATTTTAGAGACAAATCGACTTGCAGGCCTTAATTTCAAAGACTGGTTGAGGAATGTCAAAATTATTTTGAGTTATGAGAAGTTGGGCTATGTGCTTGACCAGGAAACCCCTATTTTACCTGATCATCCAAATGCTCGCTAGACGACTGCATTTGAAAAATGGATGGATGATGATAATAAGGTTAGGTGTTACATGTTGGCCTCAATGTCAGATGAATTATAGAGCCAACATGAGGACATGTCAACTGCTAAATCGATTTTGACTCGCCTGTAAGAGTTGTATGGTGAACAAAGTCATATTGCACACTTCGAGGTGTCGAAAAGGCTTTTCAACAACAAGATGCATGAAGGGCAGTTTGTCCACGATCATTGTTTGATAATGATCAAGGACATATAATAGCTTGAGAAGCTGGGCATTCTAATTCACAAGGAGCTTCAGGTGAATTTGATCCTTCAGTCCTTGACTAGTTCATATGCTCGATTCATTATGAACTATCATATGAACAAGTTGATTTACACCCTATCTAAATTATTGAACATGTTGGTAAGCAATAATGAGACCTTGAAGAGTTCAAGGGGCTCTGTTTTCTCTATGGAGCAGGCTTCCTCCAAAAGAAAGTCTACTTGGAAGAAGAATAAACCTGCAAAGAAGTAGAAGAAGGAAAACAACAACAAGAAGAAGGACACTTCCAAGAAAGCCAAGGTCAGCAAAGGAAAATGTTTTCATTGCAATACAGATGGCCACTAGAAAAAAAATTGTCCACTCTACCTGGAAAGCTTAAAGAAACAAAAGGCGGATGCATCTTCTGAAGGTAAGTCTATACTCATTATTGAATCTAACCTAATGGTTTCATCGACTTCTAGTTGGGTTTTGGACCTTGGCTCTAGTGCTCATATATGTACTTCAATGCACTGTCTGGAAAGAAGTAGAACATTAAGGGAAGGTGAGATGGTCCTATGTGTCGAAAATGGAGCAAAAGTTGCTACACAAGCCGTTGGATCATATTCTCTAGCATTAACTTTAGGGTTTAGATTAGTACTTAGTAACTGTTATTTTGTGCCTATAGCTAGTAGAAATTTGATTTCTATCTCTGTGCTAGCACATGAAGGATTTGAATTTATATTCAATAAAGACTTTTGTAATATTTATTTGAGAAATAAATTGATTGCAAAAGCTATTCTAATTGATAGTCTCTATCATTTGCATGCCGATGCATCTATGAATATTAACGAGCAAATTAATGTGTATTCCATAGGACATAAATGCACTAGGGATAACCTAAATGAAAAATATATGTGGCATCTTAAGCTCGGTCATATTGTAGAGGACAGGATTAACAAACTGGAAAGGGATAGGATTCTAGATTTAGTTAATTCTGAATCATATCCACTTTGTGAGTCATGTCTTCAAGGAAAAATGATCAAGTTACCCTTTATAGGACATGGGGAGAGGGCAAAAGAATTGCTTACCCTGGTATACACTGATGTGTGTGGTCCATTTGATGTGCAGTCTAGGGGTGGATTTTACTACTTCATAACTTTTATCGATGATTGTTCATGGTATGGTTATGTGTTTCTTATAAGGCACAAATCTGAAGCCTTTGAAAAGTTCAAGAAATTCAGACATGAGGTAGAAAAATAAACAGGTAAAACCTTTAAGGTTCTCTGATCAGATCAGGGAGGTGAATACCTTAGTGGGAAATTTTTAGGTTATCTTAAGGATAATGGCATAGTCTCACAATGGACTCCACCTGGTACGCCTTAGCTCAATGGGGTGTCTGAGAGGAGAAATAGGACCCTATTAGATATGGTTCGGTCCATGATGAGCTTCACTAACTTGCCTTTATTTCTTTGGGGATATGCCCTACAAACTTCAATTTATATTTTAAATAGGGTTCCATCTAAATCCGTACCTACTACACCATATGAGACATGGCATGGTAAGAAACCAAGTCTTGCTCATTTCAAGATTTGGGGATGTCCAGCTTATATCAAAAGACTAATGGTGGATAAGTTAGAATCTGAATCTATGAAAGCTCGGTTCATAGGATATCTTAAAGAAACCTTGGGATACTACTTTTATCTTCCATAAGATCATAATGTGATTGTGAGCAGGCATGCCACATTCTTGGAGAAATGTTTATTCAGGAAGGTGATAGTGGGAGGCTAATTGAGCTTGATGAGAATGTCTCTGAAGAGCAGCTAGCTAGAGATCAGATCGAACCCAGTCAATCAATTGAGATAAATGCTCTTCCACCTTGCAGATCTACTAGAGTCTCCAATCCTCTTAAAAGGTACTTAGGTATGCTTACAGAGGATATAAAGGAAATGTTCCTAGTAGGGGACAAGGATCAAATGATTGATCTTAAGACTTATGATAAGGCGATGTCAGACATCGACTCCGAGAAATAATTGAATGTTATGAAGTCAGAAATTGAATCAATGTATTCAAACCAAGTATGGCCCTTAGTGGATCCACCAAAGGGTACTGTACCCATTAGATGTAAATGGATCTACAAAAAGATGATGAGTGCAGATGGTAAGGTAGAGACCTTTAAAGCTAGGTTAGTGACGAAAGGGTATAGTTAACATGAAGGCATTGACTATCACGACACCTTTTCACCAGTAGCTATATTGAAATCCATTCGTATAATGCTTGTAATTGTAGCATATCATGATTATGAGATATGGCAGATGAATGTGAAAACTGCATTCCTAAATGGATATCTTGAGGAAGATATCTATATGGAGCAGCCTTTGGGTTTCACTTCTGGTGATGTAGATCAAAAAGTCTGCAAGCTGGATAGATCAATCTACGGATTGAAGCAAGCTTCTTGGAGTTGGAATACTCATTTTAATGATGCAATCAAATTGTTTGATTTTGAATGAGGATGAGCCATGTGTTTACAGGAAGGCCAATGGGAGGGCAGTGACATTCCTCGTATTGTATGTGGATGACATCCTCCTTATTGCAAATGATATTCCCATGCTAACTTCGGTCAAAAGTTGGTTATCTAAGGAATTCTCTATGAAAGACTTAGGTGAAGCATCTTATATTTTGGGAATTAAGGTCTATAAAGATGATCTAATCGGATGCTTGGCCTTTCATAAAAAATGTACATACAGGAAGTGCTGAAAAGGTTCAGCATGGAGAATTCTAAAAGAGAATTTTGACCTCTTCGGCATGGCATTAATCTCTCCAAGAAAATGTGTCCTAACACATCTGAAGAGATTCAACACATAAGCAAGATCCCATATGCTTCAGCAATTGAAAGCCTTATGTATGCCATGTTGTGTACTCGACCTAATATAGCCCTTGCCATAAGTATCACAAGTAGTTATTAGTCGAATCCAGGTGAAGAGCACTAGATAGCTATGAAGAACATTCTTAAGTACTTAAGAAGGACTAAAGATTTGTTCTTAGTCTTTGGAGGGAATTTAGAATTACGGCTAAAGGGATATATAGATTCAGACTTCATGTCTGATCTTAATGATAGAAGGTCTACATCAGGGTCTGTGTTTTTGTGCAATGGTGGAGCAACTAGCTGGAAAAGTTCCAAGCAGCTCATCATAGCTAATTCAACAATAAAGCATAGTACATCGCTGCCTCAGAAGCTACAAAATAAACCTTCTGGTATAAAAAGTTGATTGTGGAGCTCGGAGTGATGCCATCCCCATATCTTGCAACAATAATGGTGCAATAGCTTTTGCAAAGGAGCCCAGGTCTTACCAGAAGTCTAAACATATCGAGTGATGGTTTAATATAATACGCAGCTACCTCGAGAAAAAGTATGTCGAGGTGTGAAGAGTAGACTTTGCGAACAACATGGTAGACCCATTGACCAAGCCATTAAGCTAGTAAAAGACTGAAGCCCGCCTTGAGCAGATGGGACTTAGATATGTAGCCAACTAGCTTTAGTGTAAGTGGGAGATTGTTAGATTATGCCCTAAAAGCCAAGTTGGTTTGATACATTATATTTTTAGGGCATGAATTTTGTACTTAATTTTCTCATTAATAAAAAAGGCATTTACTTCATTCATATTAGTGTGTCTATGAATCGTCCATGGAGTTAATATGCAATGACACATATTCTCAAGAGTTGAGAATCTGAGGCATGTGTCTTTATAGGTTAACTCTTAAAAGCTCCCGATCATTAGAACATCATGAGGATGGTGATTGATCCATTAAGATCGGTGCATAAATCACTTCCCTTTATGAGTAGATGAGTCTCTGATCTACAGTGTGGTGACACTGGAGTGAAAGTGTAGGTAGTTGATAGAGATCAATGGTACTGAGCATGATCAAGTACAGGAAGTTATACGAATGACTACTCACTCGTCAATAACTTTATGATGCTATAGTTATGTGAATAGTTCTTTGACCTAGGGTATTTCAGCTACTCACAGTAAGGTTGCTGTAGTTTGATAGCACATAAACATGGTT
This sequence comes from Areca catechu, assembly GCA_021397845.1. Taxonomy (NCBI): domain Eukaryota; kingdom Viridiplantae; phylum Streptophyta; class Magnoliopsida; order Arecales; family Arecaceae; genus Areca; species Areca catechu. The sequence goes on from CM038039.1 coordinate 194,103,484, forward strand.
CCTATCCATTCGAGACCTTGCGGTTTCGTTGACTGCAGTAAGTTTATTATCGGAGTAGGGTACACACTTGTAGGGATCTATCAACCTTAGTAGTAAGAAATAATCCTATGCAACTTAGTGAGACTGAATCCATAAGTCTTGGCCATAGTAGAGTGATAATGAAAAAGTGTTTTCAATCAGCAAATCAAAATGTTGCTAAATTTGGCACCTACCAATTTTAGTATATTTCGACATAATTGTAAGTGTTACAATTTATATTTGACCTAATTAAATTAAGGATCAGTCATTGATTGAATTAAATCAGATTTAATTTAATTAATTTGATTCTAATTGGTTTTGTTATTTGAATTTGACTCAGTTAACTAATCCTAATTGAATTAGGTCAATAGCCTTTTTGAAATAGGTTCGATCGGGCTTGAAATTGGCTTCGATTTGATTATCAAATTTCTTTAATTGGACCTATAACTCAGAGACCCATTTGACTGGGACTCTCTCTCTCCTCTCCACATGACAAAAATGAGAATGGCACAATATTGAAAGGATTATGCCCTAAAGGCCAATCAAAATGTTTTATTTCGATGGGATTTTCTTTTGTATCCCAAACCAGTGTATTGACATTATCAATTAATAAAGGCATTTTATTTTCATCATACGCTGTGTCTTATTAATTTTATTAAGATATGATGAACCCCATAGATTAGGGCTATGGTTCTAGGGTTATGATGAGATCATACCACTAAGACTTAAAGCCTTAAAACCCTAATCTATAATATTCCTGGTCGATGGGATATTGAGTAGGGGATCAATATTTCCGGTAAGACCAGCACATCCTATGTATGCTTGGTGAAGAGGGTGACTGATCTCACAGTCACTTGTGTTTAACAATAATACTAGGATGTGGGTGCTCATTAGAGAATGAGTTCACTGAATGGATCCAGCTTGAGAACATCTAATGGAACCTTATCTGTTTGTCAATAGATAGTTCTCATAGTGGAAGTAGTGCATGTGGTTCTTTGACTTGAGACTGCCATGGTACCTTGTATGCATGAATGCATACTTTGGTTCACACTCAATCATGACACTGAGTCATGCATGGAGTGATACTGGGTATGGTGGATTGCATATGGAGGTTGTGAGTAGGTCAAAAAGGAATCGATCAACCCTAGTAAGAGGGAAGCGCATCCAGATGATTTCAATCAAATGAAGATTCGGGAAATCTTTGGTCAAAGTATCAACATTAGAAATAGTTTCTAATGGTTCATTAATGAATCATCATTATCAGATTGAGCAAGGAATGAATATAAAATTGAATTTGATAAGTATCCATATCCATAGTCATATTTAGGGTGCAAGTAGATCGAAGGACTGAATTGTCCGGTAACTCACCACTGAAAGGTATTTTGGTAAATCCACCAAAATTCCTCATCTTTCGGGTAGGCATGACACATTGCTAGATGTCAATATTGTTTTGTAGGTCTTCATGAACCAATTGATTTAGTTTCATGAGTCAATTCGATATGTGATTCGAATTGGATAATTAGGTGAGCCAATTTGACCAATTAGGTCAATCGGGTTCGATCGGATCGAATCGGCTCAATCATAAACCTACTGCTGGCTAGATATGGAACCCAATGGGTCACACACAATAGAGACTTGGCCAAGGAAGTCATTCATGATTTAATTAGGGTCATAGGATCCTAATTGGTTAGCCAGATTACATACTAGCATATGTAGGCTAACCTAATTCCTAACCCAATTGGATTGGGTCCGGTTGCTTGCTATTTGGGCTAATCTAATTATGAAAAACCAAAATTAGGTTGAGTCCTAAGTGGGGCTAGCCTAATCAGAGCTAAATCTGATCTTAATTTGGATTTAAGGGCATTTTAGGTGCCATACATGAAGAGTCCCAATGGCATGGGACTCTTGGTACCTAAATAATACCTTAACTTCAAAAGGGCACAGAATGAGCTATAGATCTCTGATTTGAATATAATTTATATGGTCAGAAAAAAAATTTTATGCTCTTTCCAATGACACCCATATTACCAATGTTTTGACTGGTCAACATTCTTTGAAATTTGCATGGAAGAAGGATGGCGCGCACGGTGCATGAAGAGTCGCAACTCTTCATGTGGCGCGCGGTTCTGATGGAGAGTCCTTCTGCTATCAGGACTCTTCATAATCTTCAATGTTTGGAGATTGAAAAGGTGCCTCTTAGCTTCGTAGGGACTGGTAATTGACATGTGGCAAGTGAGAATTCATCCAGAAAAAGAAGGGATGTGAATAAGGCCTTCGGTGCAAGAATGGGCTTATTAGATATGATTTTTCAAGCCAGATAACTTCTCTTCGATCTTGAAAAATCATATCTGATAAGTTGATGGGAGGACATATCACACGCCCCTCTTGTATCTATAAATAAGGGGCGGTGAAATGAGTCTGATATAAGAATTCCACCGAAGTATTATTCTGAGTCTCTCTCTCCCTCCTTCTTTCTTTAAGACAAGACTTGTCTTGTTAAGACAAGGTCTTTTCTACTAGAACAAGGCTTTGTTTTAGGATATAAGCCTAAGGGATCCTAGAGGAGGGTTGTACTAAAACCAATAGTGGTTTAGGAGAGTGTCTTTAGTGCCCTACAGTAGGATAGGGTGTCCTACAGTGGTCAATAGACCAAAGGCTGCCGAAAGAGTTCCACTTCTCCAAGCAATTTGAAGAAGGAGTTCTTCCTTGGTCCGAGTTTCGTGTGGATCACCATTGGAGGGTGAACGTTTGGGCGCCTGGTGGAGAAGAAGGCTGAATTAGGGTTTTCTTCATCGGGTTGGATACTAGCGGTTCAAGTTGGTGCCTAAACTCTAGTTTATATTATATATGCATGTTTGTATGTTTTAATTCCTAGTAAGGAGGTCTTGGATTAAGGGTTTGGTAGTAGTTTCATAATAAATTTTTGAAATCTACGCTTCCGCCCTGGTCACCAAAACCCTTACAGTGGTATCAGAGCCACCTTATTAGGGCTAAATCATACAAAATTTGAAGTTGCCCAATTTTGTAGGACTCTTGAGGTTGCCCATTTTGGTAGGACTCTACAAAATTTGAAGTTGCCCAATTTTGTAAGACTCTTGAGGTTGCTCATTTTTGTAGGACTACAAAATTTGAAGTTGCCCAATTTTATAGGACTCTACAAAAGTTTAAAGTTACATATGATTGATATGTTTATGCATATATGTATGTCACTCGTTAGAGTTTTCACTTAAACCTTAACCGATATAGAAATATGTTTAGCTTTCTAGTTATCATACTGAAATAAGGTTGCCCTGGCATAATGGTGGATCCATTATATGGTAGATGGTTGTCCTAGTATGATGACACACTTGGCACATTATAAAATAATATATGATGCATGGTTAATGAATGGTAATATTAGAATGTTCTTCTGTTTGAATTGCCCTCTATTAAAATTATATTAAGTTGTAGTGTCATATACCAAAAGCAAAATAATCAAGATGATTAGTTGATCATTCAGTGTCTAGGAAAAGTGGTTCATGATCGGTAAAGAGGATGTGGTTTTTAATTGGTTCCGTTGACTGACCTGACCAATTTTTATTTGTGTCTAGGAAAGCAACGGGGGGACTCCCACTACTCTCCCACTTACCTAGCTGATAAGATTAACTTAATTCTTGATTGATATGCTTAGTGTAATATTTACTACATTAGGCCTTCTTTCATGCTAGGTCATTATTATGTTATGATCCGTATTAGGTTTGTTGTGTACACACAAGGCCTATTATGGTAACTAACACAATTTTGGCCTAGTGCATTTGATGCTTATGGCATGATTTAATATAATACTTTGTTATGAATACACAAGGATATTATTATTACAATCATGACTATAAAGGAATGAAGGGTCTTACTTAACTAAAAATATTATAGTTTATTGTGCACACACAAGGCTATTAATATTTTAGAGGCTAGGTTTTGTTGAGAATTGTATGAGATACAATTGTAAAGAGTTTTCCTACCTTTGAACTTATAAAAGATTTGTTGTGTATACACAAGATCTTTTATAAGGAATTAGGATCTCAACCCCACTAAGAAAACCAATTAGGATTTCTCGATCATCATATAGAGGGTTATGATGCTTGATAAAATAGTGGGAGACATAATTAAGTTCAAGTCCTAATTTAATTATGTTTTGTCAAGATTGGTTGTTTGCTTATGTTATGTTCTTTGTTAATGTAGATTAAATGGCCTCTTCACTCTCATTCCATAGTATACTTGATGCCAATAAATTGACTGGACCGAACTATGTTGACTGGTTGAGAAACCTAAAGATAGTACTCAGCCGGGAAAAACTTTCTTACATTCTTGATACCCCTACCTTGGAACCTTTAGGGGAAGATGCCTCGCAAGAGGAAAAGACCACATACAAGATGTGACAAAATGACTCACTCACTGTCAAATGTATCATGCTTGCCTCTATGACCAATGAGTTGTAGAGGCAACATTATAGCATGGACACTAACTCCATACTCCTCAATCTAAAAGAGCTATATGGAGAACATAGCCAAACTGCTAGATATGAGATATCTAAGCAGCTGTTCCGTGCGAGAATGACAGAAGGTACATTCGTACAAGACCACGTACTGATGGTTATTTACCTGATTACTGGATTAGGTCAATTGGGTTTTGTTATGGATGGGGAGTTGAATCAGGATTTGATCCTGCAGTCACTCCCAGAGTCATTTTCACAGTTTGTTCTTAATTATCATATGAACAAACCTAACACTTCCTTGCCTGAGCTATTAAACATGTTAAAAACAACAAAGAGCCATTTAAAGAAAAATAAGGCTCCACTTCTTCTTGTGGATGGGATCAACGAGAAGAAGTCAGGCAGAAAGGGTTCCAAGAGGAGATTGAACCAAAAAAGGGGCATCAAGAAGAAGAAAGGAAAGAAGGCCTCCAGATAGATGACCTGCTTTCACTGTGGCAAGCCGGGTCATTGGAAGAGGAACTGCAAGGCTTACCTTGCAGGTGTGAAGCTTGGTGCATCGGATGCACCAAAAGGTATGAAAGAAGTTCATACTATTTTGTCATTTGATTCTTCCATTTCAAATACTTGGGTATTGGATACCGCCTGTGGTCATAATATCTGCAAATCATTACAGGGGCTGCAGAGGCTTAGAGTATTGAAGGAAGGAGACTTCGAGCTCTACGGTGCTGGAGGAGAGTCCATCCAAGCAGAGGCCGTAGGGACTTATATCTTGAAGTTACCTTCGGGGAAGATTTTAGAGCTGAGAGATTGTTACTATATGCCTAAGGTCATTAGAAATATCATTTCTGTACCCTTGTTACTTAGACAAGGTTATACTATGAATGTGATGAGGAATGGTTGCTCAATCAACTTTTCTAATAAAATTATATGTTGTGGTGTATTTTGCAATGGTCTTTTAACTCTATCCACTAATGACAATATACTTCATGTAAGTAACAAATGAAAGAGAGATGATGTAAACAATACTTTACTCTGGCACTGTCGGCTTGGACATATTAGTGAGACTAGGATTAGCAAGTTATATAAGAAAAATTTTCTTAATCCTTATGATTATGAATCATTAGGAACTTGTGAATCATGTCTCATGGGTAAAATGGCCAAGACTCCATTTAGTGGACATAGAGAAAGGATAACTGAGTTATTAGGACTCATACATACAGATGTATGTGGGCCTATGACAACTCAGGCCAAGGGTGGATACTCTTATTTCATCACGTTTACTGATGATTTTTCATGGTACGGATTTGTGTATCTTATGAAACATAAGTCCGAAGCCTTTGATAAATTTTTAGAGTATCAAAGTATGGTAGAGAAACAAACAGGAAAAAATATTAAAATCCTTCGATCATATCGAGAAGGTGAATACTTATCCACCGAGTTTCTCGATCACCTTAAAGAAAAGGGGATTATCTCTGAATGGACCCCTCCTTACACACCACAATTAAATGGTATTGCTGAAAGGAGGAACCGTACCTTATTAGATATGGTACAGTCCATGATGTGCTTCGCAGAGTTACCTATTTCCTTCTGGGGATATGCTTTGGAAACCATGGCTAATATCTTAAATAGAGTACCATCTAAATCTATCTCTAGCACTCCATATGAGATATGGAGGGGTAAGAAACCCAATCTTAAGTATCTTAAGATATGGAGATGTCCAGCCTATGTCAAAAGAAATTTTAGACATAAGCTGGATGCTAGAGCAGATAAGTGTCTATTTGTAGGATATCCTAAAGATAGTATAGGATATATGTTCTACCACCCTACTGAACAAAAAGTTTTTGTCAGTAGGCATGCCACTTTTCTGGAGAAAGAGTTCATTCTACAAAAGGGCAGTGGGAGAAATATTGAACTTGAAGAAGTTCAACAAATAGATACATCTCAACCAAATGATAACATAGTTAGTATAGAACCAGAACACACCACTCCTATTCGTAGGTCTGATAGGGTGCGTCATGCACCTGAGAGGTATAGGTTCATTATTGAAAATAATGAAGCCCGGATCATTGAAAATGATGAGCCTCTAACCTATACGGATGCTATCATGAGTAGGGACTCATAAGATGGCTGGAAGCCATGAGATCCGAAATGGACTCCATGTATGTCAACCAAGTGTGGACTTTGGTTGATGCACTAGAGGGTGTTAACCCTATTGGATGCAAATGGGTCTATAAGAAAAAGATTGGGGCAGATGGCCAAGTCGAAACTTATAAAGCCAGATTAGTGGCAAAGGGTTTCAGACAAAAACAGGGAATAGATTATGATAAAACATTTTTTCCTGTTTCCATGCTCAAATCTATTCAGATCATGCTTGCTATAGCAGCATATCATGATTATGAAATCTGGCAGATGGATGTGAAAACTGCATTCCTTAATGGTTACCTTAAGGAAGAGGTCTATATGTCACAGCCAGAAGGTTTTGTCTTGGAGACTAAACCTAATCAGGTATGTAGGTTGAAGAAATCCATTTATAGATTAAAGCAAGCACCAAGAGTTGGTACATCCGATTTGATAAGACAGTCAAAGAGTTTGACTTTATTAAAAATGAGGATGAACCTTGTGTGTACAAGAAGATTAGTGGGAGTGCCATAGTTTTCTTGGTTCTGTATGTGGATGACATACTCCTCATTGGGAATGATATCCTAATGTTACAATCAGTCAAGGTATGGTTATCTAAATAGTTTTCCATGAAAGACTTGGGAGAAGCATCCTATATACTGGATATCAAGATCTATAGAGATAGATCTAGGAGGATGCTAGGCTTATCCTAGTCTAGGTACATTGACCAAGTGCTAAAGAGATTTAGCATGGAAGGAAGTAAAAGAGGTTACTTGGCCATTGGTCATGGCATACATCTTTCTAAGAAGATGTCTACTAAGACACCTGAAAAAAGAAATAGAATGAGTTCTATACCTTATGCTTCGGCTATAGGATCTATAATGTATGCTATGTTATGTACCAGGCCTTATATGGCATATGCCTTAGGTATAGCCAGCAGATTTCAGGCTGATCCAGGAGAGGATCACTGGAAGGCTGTGAAAAATATTCTTAAGTACTTGAGAAGGACTAAGGATATTTTTCTGATATACGGAGGATCTGATCTTAAACTGGAAGCTTATTCAGATTCTAAATTTCAATCGAATCCAGATGATAGCAAATCTATTTCAGGGTATATTTTTATCCTAAATGGTGGAGCCGTAAGCTAAAAGAGTTATAAATAATAGACTGTAGCTGACTCAACAACTGAGGTAGAATACATTGCTGTTAGTGAAGCTGCCAAGGAAGCTGTCTGGATGAAGAAATTCATCTAAGAGTTGAGCGTTGTTTCGAAGATTGAAGGTCCAGTACCACTTTACTGTGATAATACTGGAGCCGTCGCTCAAGCAAAGGAACCTAGAGCTCATCACAAATCAAAGCACATTCTAAGATGCTTCCATCTTGATCGAGAGATTGTTGAAAGACAAGAAGTCTGCATTAAAAGAGTAGAAACGAAGAACAACATAGCAGTCTCGTTCACTAAGGCTCTACCACAGCGGGAGTTTGATCGCCACTTCGATTATATGGGGTTAAAATTTAAAGGCGATTGGCTTTAGTGCAAGTAGGAGATTAAAAGGATTATGCCCTAAAGGCCAATCGAAATGTAGTATTTCGATGGGATTTTCTTTTGTATCCCAAACTAGTGTATTGACATTATCAATTAATAAAGACATTTTATTTTCATCATACGCTGTGTCTTATTAATTTTATTAAGATATGATGAATCCCATAGATTAGGGCTATGGTTCTAGGGTTATGATGAGATCATACCACTGAGACCTAAAGCCTTAAAATCTTAATCTAGAATATTCCTGGTCGATGGGATATTGAGTAGGGGATCAATGTTTCCGGTAAGACCAGCACATCCTATGTATGCTTGGTGAAGAGGGTGATTGATCTCACAGTCACTTGTGTTTGACATTAATACTAGGATGTGGGTGCTCATTAGAGAATGAGTTCACTGAATGGATCCAGCTTGAGAACATCTAATGGAACCTTATCTGTTTGTCAATAGATAGTTCTCATAGTGGGAGTAGTGCATGTGGTCCTTTGACTTGAGACTGCCATGGTACCTTGTATGCATGAATCCATACTTTGGTTCACACTCAATCATGACACTGAGTCATGCATGGGGTGATATTGGGTATGGTAGATTGCATATGGAGGTTGTGAGTAGGTCAAAAAGGAATCGATCAACCCTAGTAAAAGAGAAGCGCATCCAGATGATTTCAATCAAATGAAGATTCGGGAAATCTTTGATCAAAGTATCAACATTAGAAATAGTTTCAATGGTTCATTAATGAATCATCATTATCAGATTGAGCAAGGAATGAATATGAAATTGGATTTGACAAGTATCCATATCCATAGTCATATTCAGGGTGCAAGTAGATCGAAGGACTGAATTGCCCGGTAACTCACCACTGAAGGGTATTTTGGTAAATCCACCAAAAGTCCTCATCTTTCGGGTAGGCATGACACGTTGCTAGACATCAATCTTGTCTTATAGATCTTCATGAATCAATTGATTTAGTTTCATGAGTCAATTCGATGTGTGAGTCGAATTGGACAATTAGGTGAGCCAATTTGACCTAATTAGGTCAATCGGGTTCGATCGAATCGAATCGGCTCAAACCTAAACCTACTGCTGGTTAGATGTGGAACCCAATGGGTCACACACAATAGAGACTTGGCCAAGGAAGTCATTCATGATTTAATTAGGGTCATAAGATCCTAATTGGTTAGCCGGATTACATACTAGCATATTTAGGCTAACCTAATTCCTAACCCAATTGGATTGGGTCCGGTTGCTTGCTAATTGGGCTAACCTAATTATGAGAAACCTAGATTAGGTTGAGTCCTAAGTGGGGCTAGCCTAATCAGAGCTAAATCTGATCTTAATTTGGATTTAAGGGCATTTTAGGTGCCATACATGAAGAGTCCCAATGGCATGGGACTCTTGGTACCTAAATGATACCTTAACTTCAAAAGGGCACAGAATGAGCTATAGATCTTTGATTTGAATATAATTTATATGGTCAGAAAGGAGATTTTATGCTCTTTCCAATGACACCCATATTTCTTATGTTTTTACTAATCAACATTCTTTGAAATTTGCATGAAAGAAGGATGGCACGCGCGGTGCATGAAGAGTCGCAACTCTTCATGTGGTGCACGGTTATGATGGAGAGTCCTTCTTTTATCAGGGCTCTTCATAATCTATGATATTTAGAGATTGAAGAGGCACCTCTTGGCTTCCTAGGGATCAGTAATTGACATGTGGCAAGTAAGAATTCGTCCAGAAAAAAGAAGGGATGTGAATAAGGCCTTCGGTGCATGAATGGGCTTATTAGATATCATTTTTCAAGCCAGATAACTTCTCTTCGATCTTGAAAAGTCATATCTGATAAGTTGATGGGAGGACATATCACATGCCCCTCTTGTATCTATAAATAGGGGGCGGTGAAATGAGACTGATATAAGAATTCCATCGAAGTATTATTCTGAGTGTCTCTCTCTCCCTCCTTCTTTCTTTAAGACAAGACTTGTCTTGTTAAGACAAGGTCTTTTCTACTAGGACAAGGCTTTGTTTTAGGACATAAGACTAAGGGGTCCTAGAGGAGGGTTGTCCTAAAACCAAGAGTAGTTTAGGAGAGTGTCTTTAGTGCCCTACAGTAGGACAGGGTGTCCTACAGTGGTCAATAGACCAAAGGCTGCCGAAAGAGTTCCACTTCTCCAAGCAACTTGAAGAAGAAGTTCTTCCTTGGTCCGAGTTTCATGTGGATCACTGTTGGAGGGCGAACATTTGGGCACCTGGTGGAGAAGAAGGCTGAATCAGGGTTTTCTTTATCGGATTGGATACTAGCGGTTTAGGTTGGTGCCTAAACTCTAGTTTATATTATATATTCATGTTTGTATGTTTTAATTCCTACTAAGGAGGTCTTGGGTTAAGGGTTTGGTAGTGGTTTTATAATAAATTTTTGAAATCCATGCTTCCGCCCTGGTCACCAAAATCCTTACAAATATTTTGTGTGGCAAGGAATAAGTTGGCACAAGAAGAGAAGAGTCCTTCTATTTTGGGACTCTAAATTCATCCCAAACCTTATCCCATAGAATATGGATTAATTTAGGGATTTTATCTAATATTAATCTAGATGGGACCCACCTTAATCCAGTAAAAAATATGGTGCAAAACACTTGAGGCATGGAGGATTTTTGAATGAAAACTTTGTGGCACAAATATGAAGGAAGAGTGCTTCCACGTTAAGTAACCTTCTCCACCAAAACTCTATCTAATTAATTATGGATTTAATTGGGAGTCTCACTTATCCTAATCCTAATTAAGATCCCTAATAATCTCAAAATAATAAGTGGTTGGGCTCTATTATTAGGTGTGGGTTATTTAAGGAGTGTATAGGTGAGAAGAAAATCATTGTAACATATAGTAGTGTTATTCCTCTTCTTCTTTACCTTTCTTTTCACCCAAAAACCTTAGCGAAGGTCTTCAAAATCTAAAAAAAAAAGGAGGAAAAGAAAAAAGAGATTAAAAGAGAAAATCAAAAGAGAGAGGTCCAAGATCTTGTGAATTCGATTCACAAGATAGAAGCCATTCAAGAAGAAGAAAGGTCTTGATTTGCTGAAAGAGGAGAGGGCTGCAAGAATCTAGCAGTCCAGTGCTCTCTACGATTCGGTTACACTAGCTCTGTGTGGATACTTGCGGAGGCTGAGCAATTGCTTGGCTCGAGCAAAACCTCAAAATCCGGTATTCGGTTCATATATGGATCGGCACAGGTTTTAAAGCAAGCCAGGATAGCGATCCAGGTATGTATTTCTCATTCAAAAGAATTTTATATTCAAATCTGAATTATATTCGATTAATTCCAGCATGTTTAAAAATTTATTATAAATAAATTAGATTTATTTATAAACTATATGCTTAGATATAAAATTGTTTTATATGTTATTGTTGCCGATCTCATCGCCGCGCCTGTGGCTCTGGAGCTGCCGAATTGACTAGACCGCCTCGCCCCGAGGTCTCCTAGCTCTCGATCCTGTAAGACAAGGTTAGAAACCCTGGTCAGGGATCCCGGCGAGGGAGCTCCGACGGTCAAGTTAGTAGATGGTGAGAGGGAACAGAATCTCTGAGACGGGCCCCCGAAGGAGTCCCAGACTTAGAGATCGTGCTAGCAAGAAAGGTTCCAGGAAGAATAGAAATCCGGTCAGGTTCCTCCACCGAGCTCATGCCAAAGGTCCCCTCTCGGGATCTTGGATCCTGCCCTTGGAACGGAATCTCCTCGCCCAGCCTTTGTTTCTTGCTTACCTTGTCGTCTACTCTTCCTTTCCTTTTAATTCCTCATGTTGCCTTTTCGTTTGCCGCCCTTGGGAGGCTCCTTCGTCGCTTTCACCTCCTCCCATCCATCTCTTTCCCCTTTCCCCTTCTGGATCAAAGAACCAGGTGGCTTCCCTGCCTTGCTTGCCGAGTCTAGCGAGGAAAGAGTAAAGGGAGGGCGCCGGGCAGACTGCCGACCAGACCTTGGGCCGAGCGTGAGCGCTCTTCTTCCCAGGCACCGACGATGCTCGTTATCGGGTCCTGTTTTGTCAGGACTTTGCCTCTCGACTACGGAACCTATCGAGCCGATGTAAGGGATGTTTCGCGTGCCGCTGCCGACCGTACGGGCGCTACTATCAGGGTGCGGTGCGCATGGCTCGAGGGGCAATCTTGGAGCTCGTGCTCCCGCTCCTCGGAATCTTCTCCGCACAGGTTGGCCTGCCTCTGCCGAGGTGGACCCCTCTTGGGTGGATACCTGGCGGAGCGGCAGGGGGGCGTTCGACTTTGGCCGAGGTGGTTCCGTCTTCGGGCGCCACTTGGCAAAGGAGCGAGGGGGCCCGGCTCGACCTCGGCCGAGGTGGAACCATCTCAGGGCGCCACCTGGTGAGGGAGCAGGAGGCCGCCGGCTTCGACCGAGGTGGACCCCTCCTGGGTGGACACCTGGTGGAGCGGCAGAAGGGCGCTCGACTTCGACCGAGGTGGTCCCGTCTCCGGGCACCACCTGGCGAAGAAGCGAGAGGGCCCGGCTCGACCTCGGCTGAGGTGGGACCATCTCAGGGCGCCACCTGGCGAGGGAGCAGGGGGGCCGCCGGCTTCGACCGAGGTGGACCCCTCCTGGGTGGACACCTGGCAGAACGGTAGAGGGGTGGTCGACTTCGACCGAGGTGGTCCCGTCTCCGGGAGCCACCTGGCGAAGGAGCGAGGGGGTCTGACTCGACCTCGGCTGAGGTGGGACTGTCTCAGGGCGCCACCTGGCGAGGGAGCAGGGGGGCCGCCGGCTTCGATCGAGGTGGACCCCTCCTGGGTGGACACCTGGCGGAGCGGCAGAGGGGCGCTCGACTTCGGCCAAGGTGGTCCCGACTCCGGGCACCTCCTAGCGAAGGAGCGAGAGGGCCCGGCTCGACCTCGGTTGAGGTGGGACCGTCTCAGGGTGCCACCTGGAGAGGGAGCAGGGGGGCCACTGGCTTCGGCCGAGGTGGACCCCTCCTGGGTGGACACCTAGCGTAGTGGCAGAGGGGCGCTCGACTTCGGCCAAGGTGGTCTCATCTCCGAGTGCCACCTGGTGAAGGAGCGAGAGGGCCCAGCTCGACCTCGGCTGAGGTGGGACCGTCTCAGGGCGCCACCTGGCAAGGAAGCAGGGGGGCCGCCGACTTCGGCCGAGGTGGACCCCTCCTGGGTGGACACCTAGTGGAGCGGCAGGAAGGCCTGGACCAACCTCGACTTCGACCGATGCGGAGCCATATCCGACCTTGTCAAAATAAACTCCACGTGGCTCGAATCACGACTAGCAAAATCTAAGATATGCCACGTCATCGTAACGGCCGTAACAGTTGCCCCCCATCCCCCCGTTCCGTTGAGGCATCATCGCTCAGAACGTGGGGATTTAATGCGGAGATGACATGGGGAAGGCGAAGATCTCGAGCCATGATTGCCTCGATCCTCGTCGCCGTTCCTCGTTGTGCCCAAAGCCCTATAAGAGGTCACCACGTGTTGCCTCTCTGGTCGCAATTAATGCGTCGCTTCGAAACAGAGGCCATTTCCCTGCAACCAAAGCATCGGTGTCGGGCGTGCATCCACGCAGCATCCATCCGATGGTCCAAAATGGAATGATGGGTATGGCCGCTGCCGATCGAATTTGAAAAGGAGGGGACTTTCCAGAACGAGGCCCTTTCCCTTTCTCACGCTCCGTCGATGGTTTGTAGCATGCTATCTCCCACTCCCCCGGGTTGCCGCCTCTTTTGCACAGTGCATTTTGGTGAGTGCTTCCATTTTACTTCTTGCTCCGTCCCTTTCCTTTAGCGACTTTTCCTCACCACCTTCTTCTCCATGGCACGCCGCCGCCATGTTTCGTCCAACCCGGATGAGGCCGGCCCGTCCCGGCCGAGGACTCCATCGTCTTCCTCCTCGGAAGCGGAGGTGATCCCGGAGGAGACCCGCAGGCGGCTCCAGCCTGGGGGTATCACCATAGGCATTCCTAGGGGCCTTAGGTCTCCCCCATATTTTCTGCCCGTCCAATCTCTTCTCTTCCTCCTCTGGCCCTTCCTTCTGTCGATCCCTTCGGTCACGTTTCAATGATGACCGAAGGTGACCTTTCCTCACTCCGGGAGGTCTATGGCATCCCAGGGTCGATTCATCTTTCTCCTCCGTGGCCTAGGGATCGCGTCACCTTGAGTGGCCCCGGCTGTATAGCTTTCTATGAGGACTTCCTCCTTGGGGGTCTTCGATTTCCTCTGCACCCCTTCTTTCTTTCCTTCCTCAGTCATTTCCGCCTCATCCCGGCCCAGTTGGCTCCCAACGCCATCCGGGTCATCTTCTCCTTCATCATTTTCTGCCACTTCCATGGGTTTGTTGCCCGTTTCTCCCTCTTCAGGGCTCTTTTCACCCTGAAGCGGTACTCCACCGATGATGGCTGGTGGTACATTTCATCCCGGCCTAGGTATCTCCGGTTCGACCTCCCTTCCTCCATCAAGGGTTGGAAGAACCGGTTCTTTTTTGCCTCGATCGAGGACGTCGACTGGGCCTGGAGCAAGCCGGATCGGTCCCCGAACCGGAACTACCAAGTCGAGCCGGCTGACCAGGAGGCTTACTCCTTGCCGCTGAGCGATGTGGTTCCTTCGCTCGAGGTTCTGCTCTCAGAGTAAAACTTATTCGAGGCGGGGATCAGTCCCATCCAGGAACCGGGTGAGGCTTAGTCTTCTCTCCTATTCTGCACTTCCCCCCTTTCTCCCCTTCTTTCTTTAACTAGGCTGACCGACCTCCTTTCCTTTGCAGGTATGAAGTTTTCGGTGGAAAATCTCTTGGAGGGCGTGGCTCAGAGGGACATTGCCGAGGGAGACGAGCCCACGGCGAAGAGGGCTCGCACCGAGGTGAGCCGGGATGTCGCGCCGATGCCCGCTCCCGGTCCAGCAGCTGCTGCACCCAGGCTACCTCGGGCCCGGGCCACCGATGCTCCTGTCGTCCACCCTGACGGGGCCACAGAAGAGGGAGGCCCATCGACAGCGGTTCCCTCCCGGGCAGGGCCCGTCACCATTGCAGCTCCGACGGCGCTGCCCACGACTCCAGCTGCCCCGCCGGTGGTAGTCCCACCCGGGGGGTCGATTGCCCCTGCCACCAATTTGACCGCCCCGTCGCCGGCCCTCACGAGCCGGTGCTCTGTGATCCACGACCAGGGGCTCGCGGAGAGGGTGATGGAATTCGCCTGCACTTCCCGGGACCGCCGACTTTGGGGCGGGCGGGACTATGCCGATGCTCTGCTCGGGATCCTCCCACAGCTCTTCACGGTAAGTCCGAGCTCGGATCCTTCTCCTTTATAATTCCAGCTAACTCCTTACTGACCAATTCACCTTTTCGTGCAGATCGGGACCGACGTGCTCCTATTAAGGAGTTTCCTCGCAGGGTATGCCAAGAAGGATGCCGAGAAGGAGGAGAAGCTCGGCAAGCTCGCAGCCGACGTGAAGGGCCTCATGGAGAAGGGGGTCGAGCTGCGAGGAAACAACCAAGCTCTCCAATCTGACCTGGCACGCACCGAGGGGCGCATCAAGGAACTGGAGGCCTCTCTGTCCGAAGAGAGGATCTCCAACCAATGATGCATGGAGAAGGATGCAGCGGAGAGGGCTCGCCTCCGAGCCCAGTCCCAGTCACTGGAGCGCCAGGTGGAGGAGGCCCGGAGAGAGGTGAGCGCAGCCAAGGAGCGGAGCGCCTACATCAACGGGCTACTGGAAGCTTCGAAGCGGGAGGCACAGGAGGCCGTGCTGAGATTCCGGGCCTCCGACGAGTATGTCTCGGAGGTCCGGGAGGCCACCGTGGACTCCTCTCTAAAGGGGTTACAGGTGTGCCGGGAGAATATGGGCTCTTTCTACCCCAAGCTCGACCTTAGTAGGGTGGCTCTCGGCGGTAGGAGGCAGGAGCCCACCGAAGAGGCTTCAGTTGCAGCAGGTGGCGCGGCTGCAGCTCCAGAGCAGCCCTCCGAGCAGCCACCTGCCGACGGCGAAGGCGGAGAGCGCGCGCCCCAGCCCGAGGATTCTGCCACTGCGCCGAACTAGGCCCCCAGCTGTATGTCTCCTTTTTTTTCTCTCTCTTTTTTTGAGGACTCCCGGCCTGTCGGGACTCCTTCGTTGTATCACTTTTTTTCAAATTAATGAAAGCTCTGACCTTTGTTAAGTCTTGACCTCATCTTTCTTTCCTTTTCTCTTTCCTATTTTTTTTTTGTGCCTTGTCGAGACTGCGGCTTGCTCCGGGCTGAGTTCGCGGGTAGACTGAGTCCCATCCAGCGTTTAGATTGAAGTCCAGGGCTTCCGGGTTAGGCGACAGTAAAGCAGGCCTTGCGCGAGTCCTTCGGGCTTGCTGGGCTGCTTTCCGTGATCGCGTGGGCAAGCTGGGCTCTGCCCTGCCTTCCGGACCAAAATCCAGGACTTCCAGACTGAACCCCGGGGCCGCAGGCTTTATCTAAGCCTTGCGCGGCTTGCCGAGCTGTTCTCCATGATCGCGTGGACGAGCTGGGCTCTGCCCCGCCTTCCACACCGAAGTCCGGGACTTCCAGACTGAACCCCGGGGCCGCAGGCTTTATCCAAGCCTTGCACGGCTTGCCGAGCTATTCTCTGTGATCGTGTGGGTGAGCTGGGCTCTGCCCCGCCTTCCAGACCGAAGTTCGGGACTTTCGGACTGAACCCCGGGGCCGTAGGCTTTATCCAAGCCTTGCACGGCTTGCCGAGCTATTCTCCGTGATCACGTGGGCGAGCTGGGCTCTACCCCACCTTCCAGACCGAAGTCCGGGACTTCTCACTTTCTTGGGTTTCTGGCCACAGCCGTGTTTGCCGAACTCAGAGCCAGGCGCCTATTTTCCTACGAGGCGAGAAAAAGCATTTGAAGTAAAGGAATTTTATTGCAGGAGTTGGAGGAACCTTACATTACTGATAATACATCCTTAGGTTCGAGGCGTTCCAAGTCCGAGGGAATCTGGATCCTCCTAATTCCTCCAGGTAATAGGCTCCGTGAGGGAGGACTTCCGCCACCCTATACGGGCCTTCCAAGTTCGGGGAGAGCTTCCCGCACTCTCGTGGCTGAGAAGCTTTAGCGCGCCGGAGCACCAGGTCTCCGGGGCGAAAGGACTTTGGTCGCACCCGGGAGTTGTAGTACCTGGCCACTCGCTGCTTGTACACCACCATTCAAACTCGGGCCTTGTCCCTCATCTCCTCAAGAAGGTCCAGGTTGAGCATCATCCTGGCGGTGTTCTCCGCTTCGTCGTACTGCTTCACACGCAGGGTGGATAGACTGAGCTCAATCAGGATAACCGCCTCGGCTCCGAAGACGAGATTGAACGGGGTCTCGTCGGTGGCCGTCCTTGGGGTGGTGTGGTATGCCCACAGGATGCTCGGGAGCTCTTCTGCCCACCTGCCCTTGGCCTGATCTAGCCTCGTTTGGAGGCCTTGCAAAATGGTCCTATTCATCACCTCGGCTTCTCCATTCGTCTGCGGGTGCGCCACCGAGGTAAAGCGATGGTGGATGCCGAGATCGTTGCAGAATTCTTTAAACTCTCGGTAGTTGAACTGATGCCCATTATCGGTGATCACGGTGTGGGGGAGGCCGAAACGATAAATGATTGACTTCCAGAAAAACTTGGCGACGTTTGCCTCTATGATCCATGCCAGGGGTTCGGCCTCAACCCACTTCGTGAAGTAGTCGATGGCCACGATCAGGAACTTCCACTGTCCGGACGCCGGGAAAAATGGTCCTAGGAGATCCATCCCCCATTGGGCGAACGACCATGGAGCCGAGAGTTGGGAGAGTGGAGTGGAGGGCTGCCGCTGCACCACGGCATGCCGTTGGCATCGATCACACTCTTCACGAAATTAGCGACGTCCTCCTTCATCGTCTCCCAGAAATAACCTTGGCGGAGGGCCTTGTAGGCTAGCGTTCTACCCCCCACGTGGTTCCCGCAGATGCCCTCATGGATTTCCTGGAGCACGAGTGTGGCCTCCGCAGGTCTCAGGCACTTGAGGAGGGGATAGGAATAAGACCTCCGGTACAGCTACCCATCCATCAGGATGAACCGCGCGGCCTTCTTTTTGATAAGGCGGGCTACTGCACGGTCCTCCGGCAAGGTGCCGCCGGTTATGTACTCGGCGTACTTGTCCTTCCAATTGGGCTCATGGCTGACCTGTTGGACCTTTACAGGGGTCTCGTAGCTCGGGGCCTTGAGGTGCTCTACATGACGCGACCCAACAACGAGTCCGCCAGGGTCACCAGTTGGGAGAGAGCATCCACAAGGGCATTTTCCCCGCGGGGTATATGGGAGATGCTGAAGCGCCGAAATCCGGCTGCGCTCGTTTTGATGAGCTCCAGATATTTCGCCATTTGAGGGTCATGCGCAGCATATTCTCCGGAGGTCTATCCGGCCACCAGCTGGGAATCAGTGAAGGCCTTGAGGTTGGCCACGCCCAACTCGTGGGAGACTCTCAGCCCGGCGACAAGCACCTCGTATTCCGCCTAGTTGTTAGTTGCGGCGAACTGGAAACGGAGTGCATATTCAGCGACGACTCCACCACTGTTGGCGAGAATGAGTCTGGCTCCACTCCCGCCGGAGTTCGAGGCTCCATCCACGTGAAGGATCCAGGCATCCTCCTCGGGTCCCTCAGGTCCTAGTTTCAACTGCTGGTGCAGAGAGTCCCGCTCTGGCTCCTTGCCCAAGCCGCGCACTCGACTAAGAAGTCGGCCAGCACTTGCGCTTTCATGGCTAACCTCGACCTATAAGCGATATCGAATTCGCTGAGCTTGAGTGCCCACTTTGCCAATCACCCCGATGTATCGGGTCGGCTGAGTATCGCTTTCAGCGGTTGATCTATCAGGACGGCAATGGGATGCGCTTGAAAATAGAGTCTGAGATGCTGAGCAGACACTATTAATGCAAAAATGAGCTTTTCGGACCGGGAATACCTGAGCTCCGCATCGCGGAGAAGTTTGCTGGTATAGTATACCGGCCTCTGGACTCCCTGGTCGTCGGTCCAAACCAGGACAGAGCTGACGGCCTCCGGGATGACCGCCAGGTAGAGGATGAGTTCCTCTCCTTCTTCAGGCCTGGAAAGTAGTGGGGGCGATGCAAGCATCTTCTTCAGCTCTTCAAACGCCTCCTGGCACTCCTCAGTCCAGGCGAAGTCGTTCATCTTTCTCAGCACTTTGAAAAAGGGCCGGCAGCGGTCGGCCGACCTTGAGATGAACCGACTCAGAGTGGCTATCCGGCCGGTGAGTCGCTGCACTTGCTTCTTGGTGGCGGGCTACTCCATGTCCAAGATGGCCTGGACCTTTTCCGGGTTGGCTTCAATCCCTCTTTGGGTTACCATGAACCCCAGGAATTTCCCGGTGGAGATGCCGAAGGCGCACTTCACCGGGTTCAGCTTCATCTGATGAAGTCGGAGGTTGCCGAAGGTCTCCGCCAGGTTGGCAACATGATCCGAGAGGGGCTTGCTCATTACCAGCATGTCATCCACATACACCTGCATGTTGAGACCGATCTGGTCCTTAAAGACTTTGCTGACCAGTCGTTGGTATGTGGCCCCGGTGTTCTTGAGGCCAAATGGCATCATCTTGTAACAGAAAGTTCCACGGTCGGTGATGAAGGCGGTGTGCTCTACATCCTCCAGGTTCATTCGGATCTGGTTGTACCCAGAGAAAGCATCCATGAAAGAGAGGAGGCGATGCCTCGAGGTGGTGTCGACCAGCTGGTCAATCTTCGGAAGAGGGAAGCTATCCTTCGGGCAGGCTCGGTTGAGATCGGTGTAGTCCACACAGATCCTCCACTTGCCACTGCTCTTCTTCACCATGACCACATTCGCCAGCCAGCTGGGATATTGAACTTCCCGCACGAAACCGGTGGCAAGGAGTTTCTCCACTTCTTCGTTGATGGCCCTCTGCCTCTCTACGGTGAAACTCCTCTTCTTCTGGTGGACCGGGCGGCACCTCGGGTCCACATTCAGCCTATGCGTAACGACCTCGGGGTGAATGCCCGGCATGTCGGCCGTGGACTAGGCAAACACGTCCGCGTTCATGCGGAGGAATTCCAGCAGACGGGTCCATTCCTCCTCCGGGAGCTGGGCCCCCACCTGCACCATCTTCAGAGGGTCCGAACCGAGGGGATAGGTCAACAGATGGTCTACGGGTCCTCCCCTGGGTTCTCCTTCCCTTAGGTCGAGGTCGTCGACGTCGGGGCCGAGCTCGGCGCCCCGGGCACCTGGGACCGTATGAAGGCAATGCTGGACTGGCTGGGTCATCCCCCTCATCACCCCAGGCCCGGAGGCTGTGGGGAATTGCACTAGCAACCGCTTTGTAGAAATCATGGCATCCAGTTGGTTGAGCCCCGGGCGCCCGAGGATCGCATTGTAAGGCGAAGGAAGCTTGACGACGGTAAACGTCATCATGACTGTGGTCTATCGAGGTGGGGATCCAGCGGTGATCGAGAGAGTGATCTCCCCTTCGACCCCCACCGAGTCCCCGGATAAGCGTACCAGAGGGGTGTGCACCGGCCTTAGCTGATCATGGGACAGATTCATTCGGGAGAAAGCATCATAAAAAAGCACGTCAGCGGAGCTTCCACTATCTACCATAATTCGATGTACAGGATGCTTTGCGATGGTCATCTCGACCACCACAGCATCGTTATTTACATTCTTATTTTCATTCCCCTTCTCAGAAGGGGGCACATCCTCTGGGTCCCCGACCTGCCGGGTTCTCTTTGCCGCCCACCCGATTCCATAAGAGATCATGCCCACTGGCTTCTCCGTCGGACGGTTGTCGATCGCGAGAACCGGGGATAAGGCCGCGAGCGGCTGTCCCTCCTCCGGGACCTCGTTCCTCATGAACTTCCTGAGGTAGCCTCTTTTGATCAGCTCCTCGATTTCCTGCTTCAGATTATGACACTCCTCCATGTCGTGGCCATGCTCGCAGTGGAACTGGCAGTACTTTGACTTGTCGCGGGTGCTTCTTGGGTTCTGAGGAGGAGGTCAGCGGAGGTAGTGTTCGCCATCAATTTCCATGAGGATCTTCGTTCTGGGAGTGAGGAGATGGGTGAACCTTCGCTCCGGGGTGGCCTCGCCCTTCAGCTTCGGATTTGGACGAGGGTCAGTAGGTGGCCCAGGTCGCCGGGCCCCTGGAACATCTCTCGGGGCCGGCTTCTTCAAGGTCCTCCTGTCCAGCTCTCGGTGGGTGCGATCGACCTCCTCCGCTCGGATGTACTTGTGGATGCGGAGGAGGAGCTCGGAGTACGTCCTGGGGGATTTTTTGTCCAGGGAATAAATTAGGCGGGACGTCTTGAGCCCGCGCTTTAAAGCCAGCATGGCAACGGGCTCATCCAGGCTGTAGATCTCCAGGGCAGCGGTCTTGAAATGGGTGATGTAGTTCCGAAGCAGCTCCTGGTCCTGCTGGCGGATAGAGAAGAGGCTATCCACCTCTCTTGGCACCTTCCGAAAAATGTCGAAGTGCACCACGAACTTTCCTTCCAACTATGGAAGGAGCAAATGGATCCGGGTTCGAGGCGGGTGAACCAGACTCGAGCGGCCTTCCGGAGGGTAGCGGGGAAGGCAATGCACAAAAGAGCATCCGTGGCCCCCTGGACCCTCATGAGAGCCTTGTAGCTCTCCAGATGGTCCAAAGGGTCGGTGGTCCTATCGTAGGGATCCACGTGCGGCATGCGGAATCGACTCGGAATCGGCTCCGCCTGGATTTCCTCGAAAAAGGGGGAACGGGAGTCGTAGCCCGTCGGGTCCGCCGAGGAGTTCTGTAGGTCGGCAAATCGATGGGCGAACTCTGCCAATTTGCGCTCGTGCTTTTCCAGGCGCCTCTCGGCCTGGCGCCTGATGGCCTCGTTAGTGGAATCTTCCACCGAGGTCGCTGGTGAAGGGGGCGCCAATCGGTCTCGGCGCAGGGTTTTGCCTCGACGTCGCTTGCTGCGATGCACCGTCTCGGCCTCATCGGTCGGGGATCGACTCTCGTGATCCGCCGAATCGGAGTAATTTCTTTTTGCGGGAGTTTGGTGGCTCCCGCGGGGATTGGAGGCTGCCCGAGGTTGGGATGGCCTACCGTGGATGGAGCGCAGGCTTCCACGTTGCCCCGCGGCCCGAGCTGCGGGGGTCCCTGGCTGAGGCTGTGTGGCCAAGGAGCGCTGCTGATGTTGTAGCTGCCGAACTACCATAGTCAAGTCTGCAGCTGTTGGATGATAGCCGCAAAGGGTCCGTCCACCGAGGTCGGCTATTGTGGAAGAGGAGGGGGAGCAGGGAGCAACCTCTTCGAGCTGCGTGGCCCCTAAGGGGAGGGGACCTCCACTATTTGGCTGGTGGACACTTTGCGTCCACGCGTGACCACCATGGTCGGAGTGCACTTCATCCACAAAAAGCTAGCTCCTGCTGGGGGTGTTGTCCTGCCCCCCTTCCTGGCGCGCCAATCTGTTGCTGATCTCGCCCTCGCGCCTGTGGCTCCGGAGCCATCGAATTGACTAGACCACCTCACCCCGGGGTCTCCTAGCTCTCGATCCTGCAAGACAAGGTCAGAAATCCTGGCTGGGGATTCCGGTGAGGGAGCTCCGATGGTCAAGTTGGTAGACGGCGAGAGGGAACAGAATCTCTGAGACGGGCCCCCGAAGGAGTCCCAGACTTAGAGATCGTGCTTGCAAGAAAGGTTCCAGGAAGAATAGAAATCCGGCCGGGTTCCTCCACCGAGCTCACGCCAAAGGTCCCCTCTCGGGATCTTGGATCCTGCCCTTGGAACAGAATCTCCTCTCCCAGCCTTTGTTTCTTGCTTACCTTGTCGTCTACTCTTCCCTTCCTTTTAATTCCTCATGTTGCCTTTACATTTGCTGCCCTTGGGAGGCTTCTTCGTCGCTTTCACCTCCTCCCCTCCATCTCTTTTTCCTTTCCCCTTCTAGATCAAAGAACCAGGCGGCTTCCCCGCCTTGCTTGCTGAGCCTAGCGAGGAAAGAGTAAAGGGAAGGTGCTGGGCAGACCGCCGACCAGACCTTGGGCCGAGCATGAGTGCTCTTCTTCCCAGGCACCGACGATGCCTGTTATCGGGTCCTGTTTTGTCAGGACTTCGCCTCTTGACTGCGGAACCTGTCAGGCCGATGTAAGCAATGTTTCGCATGTCGCTGCCGACCGTACGGGCGCTACTATCGGGGTGCAGTGCGCACGGCACGAGGGGCAATCTTGGAGCTAGTGCTCCCGCTCCTTGGAAGCTTCTATGCACAGGTTGGCCTGCCTCTGCCGAGGTGGACCCCTCTTGGGTGGACACCTGGTAGAGCGGTAGGGGGGCGTTCGATTTCGACCGAGGTGGTCCCGTCTCCGGGCGCCACCTGGCAAAGGAGCGAGGGGGCCCGGCTTGACCTCGGCCGAGGTAAAACCATCTCAGGGCGCCACCTGGCGAAGGATTGAGAGGGCCCGCCTCGACCTCGGCTGAGGTGGGACCGTCTCAGGGCACCACCTGGCGAGGGAGCAGGGGGCCGCCGGCTTTGGCCGAGGTGGACCCCTCCTGGGTGGACACCTGGCAGAGCGGCAGAGGGGTGCTCGACTTCGGCTAAGGTGGTCCCATCTCCGGGTGCCACCTGGTGAAGGAGCGAGAGGGCCCGGCTTGACCTCGGTTGAGGTGGGACCGTCTCAAGGCGCCACCTGGCGAGGGAGCAGGGGGGCCGTCGGCTTCGGCTGAGGTGGACCCCTCCTGGGTGGACACCTGGCGGAGCGGCATAGGGGTGCTCGACTTCGGCCGAGGTGGTCCCGTCTCCGAGCGCCACCTGGCGAAGGAGCGAGAGGGCCCGGATCGACCTTGGCTGAGGTGGGACCATCTCAGGGCGCCACCTGGCAAGGGAGCAGGGGGGCCACCGGCTTCGACCGAGGTGGACCCCTCCTGGGTGGACACCTGGCGGAGCGGCAGGAAGGCCTGGACCGACCTCAACTTCGACCGATGTAGAGCCACATCCGACCTTGTCGAAAAAACTCCACATGGCTCGAATCACGACCAGCAAAATCTGAGATATGCCATGTCATCGTAATAGCCATAACAGTTATCATCTGCTATGTCAGGCTTTGAACCCTAACTTGCTTGCAGCGATCCTGTTCAGAGATCCAACACATTGGATCTCTCCCCTAGTAGTTATTAGGCCTAAGCCCATCTTATCTTGTAATATCTCATGTTAATAGAGTGGTTGAGCCTTTCTGATACAACTAAACCATTGTATATCGCTGAGAATAATAAATACCCTAGAGATTCCCATAGCCTACAATGGTGGAAGACCTAAGACTTAATATTTGTGAGGAGATTTGGGTTCAGGTCTCTTCTTAATTAGTCAGCATATTTTATATCTACTTGATTTAGGTCAGCACAACTTGTGTCTGACTAATTCAGTTTAAGTCAACACATCTTATATCTAACTCAGCCGATTTAGGTCAACATATCTCATGTTTGACTAACCTAATTTGGGTTAACACATCTTATGTCTGACTCTCTTGATTTGGGTAAGCACATCTTATGTCTAACTAACCTAGTTTGGGTCAGCCCTTCTCATGTCTAACTAAGCCTAGTTTGGATCAGCCCATCTCATATCTGACTCACCAAGTTTAAGTTAGCACATCTCATGTTTGACAATCCTAGTTTATGTTAGCACACCTCATGTCTGATGAACCTAGGTAGCATGGGTAAACTCGAATCAATAGGCAACCTAATCAAAATTTAGTCAACCAAGTTGGCTATGTAAGTAAGATCAATGAGAGGGTTCCATTATTTAACCTCTTTTTTTAGACACCAACTTAGTTGGGCAGGTAAGAGTTAGCCTTAATTAATGACCATGATCAAGACTTGCCTTAGACACTAATTGGTCAATAAGTATCGAATAGGTTAGTCTAGTGATTCAGGCTTAGACCACTAAGCCAAATTAGATCTTAAATTAATCAATTCGTATTAAATATGAATCAATGTGACCAACTATGTATAAGCTCAATTTGGAGCTCCTTTAACCTAACCATAATCAATTATTGATTGGGTTTGATCAGCTACTTAAAATTGAGTCAGGGTCTAGTTTGATCTAATCAAGACCCTATGGTATAGTTCAATCACTAGACCTAATTGTTCAACCTACACCTGCATCCATGAACTAAAAATTCAGAATCTAAAAAGATTTTAGATTATGTTTAAGTTCATAGAATTAATAGTGGTGCAGGTACCAGACTCAGAAAAAGACTTCAGGGCTCCATCTGGATCTCTGATTGACCTTGCCCGAAGAATTAGGATTTTCTAGTTTTGTAATAAGGGTTGACTTGGTCAACTCAATTTTAAGTCTGTATTTCCCTGCAATTTAAATTTTGTTGAGTCATGTTGACTCAGTACAAGTCCTAGTAGTGGTCTAGGCCTTCTCCAGGTTGGTGCCATTTTTCCAGTCAAGTCAAGGCCCAAGAAAGTGGGCACCATACTCCCAGCCACACGCCAGAGTCCAGGAGGCACCACAACTACATCCCAGTGTCTTGGTCCCCACACCCAAGGGAGCAAGAATTTTTCTTGAAGCCAAAATCAAGGAGGCGCCCCATATATACCTTAAAAGGCCAAGCTAAAGGAAGAAAGAGGCATTTCTTGGGGAGCACTTCAAGGGGGCGCCCAATCCATGCCTAAAAAGACCAAACCAAAGTTGGGAAGAGCCATGACTTGGGGAGAAAGAAAAGGAGGTGTCCAAAAGAGTTGAACCATTGAAGGAAGAACTAAATTCAAGGAGAAGACTTAGGAGGCACAATCTTTCTACCTTTTGAGAGGAGTTTCATGACTTTTAGGGGCGCCTACTCATTGTAGGACTCTTTGGTTGGCCAAGAGGGAGAATATTTTCTACCAAAAGTATAGGCTAGGGAGTTTAGTCCCACATGGAAAATGTATGAAATTTTATTTCTTTGTTATGTCTATATATTCAACTCTATGTAACTCTTGAATAATAATGATGAATGAAATCAATTTCTTTGTGAGCAACTTTGTGTTTCTCTCTTCCGCACTTGTATTCAGGTGTTGAGCTTTGTGAGGGAGTAAATCCGGGTTCCCTAGGAACCTTGAGGAGGTGTGAGATCTCCAACCCCAAAACCCTAGCTTAGTCCACCCATCTCTAGTCCACCACCACCAAACCCTAATTTTCCATCTTCATCCCATGGCCCCTCTCTTCCACATCGAAGCCGGTCACCAGCATCCAGGTTCAGATCAACTGTTTCAACTACAGAGCCAGTTCAAAGGAGAGTCAGATCAGTATCAAGATCTCCGGAACTTCTACATCCAACAATCTTCATTAAGTCTTCAGGTCAGTGTCTTTCTTTGAGTTTCTGGTTCTTCTTTTATTCTTTTTCTTCCAGATCCTGAGTTCGAGAAGGAGGCCAACCTTGCCATAGGACTACAATCCGAGGATCCATTGCGAAGATACCCCATCTCCAAGGATCCTACAATCTGCTCGAGAGTGTCCTCCAATTGAAGCAACGAGAGATATCACTGCTAGGTAACAAGAATCTTCCCTTCTCACTTTGTCTGTTTCGTTGAAACTCAGAGCAAACCCTAGATCTGGGGGTTTCTCAATCCCCAGCGATCCTACTTCTGAGTTACTCTGATAATCCACTCCTTTTAATTGTGCTCTCTGTCATTTCTTAGTTTCTTTCAACATTAGGTTATCTTTCCTTTGAGTCAAAGCCGACTTCTGAAAATATATTAAAAAAAAAATACATTAATTTTAATTTGCTTCCGCATTCCACATATTCATTCTGCATCATTTTTAGTATCAGAGTTTTTGTTCTGCATCATTTTTGGTATCAAAGCCCTGTCTAGGGTTCTTGCTTGTTTGATTATTTTTTTCGTTCCTTTTACTTTTGCTGCCTGGAGTAGACTCCCCTGGCCGTCCGGTCCTAGGAACAAGCGAGACACAAGCCTCCTCCTCCCATTCCATGGGGGTTCCTAGGGCGTGTAGGGGTTCCGCTGGGTTATAACTTCTAGGCAGGGATTGTAAACGGGACACACGTTCTGTTTTCTGCCAGTAACTATCCTTTTATTCGAATTGTTTCTCCCTGCAGAAAATTATAAATTAAGTAATTATTATTTTTCTGGAACCAGTATAATTTAACATAATTTACATAAAATTATCATGATTTATTAATTTCTGTAGATTTTCTGAGATCAATTTTACTGCTGTTCTGCTTTTTATTTTCTGCAAGCTATTTTTTTTATTTGAGTGTGCATAAATTGAATCTATCTTAAGGGCACCGAAGTTGCAACATAAGGGGAGGATTGAGACCCTCTCCTTAGCCCAAAATCACCTCCCGTGCATTCGAACCTAAGCCTTTAATCTTAAAATTAATTAGACCTAATTTGCCCTAGAGGGCTAGGGACACCAACTGGTCGGGTCTAGGCTAGTGTTGAGTCGGTTTGTCTAGTTACTCTGTGTGTTCTTTGTACTCAGTGTCTAGAACGGTGGTTTAGGGATTCTATCCCGAAGGGCTTGTGTGCTGGTCCGCCTACCTGGCCAATCACTGATTGGTGTCTAGGATTGGTAATTTAGGGACCTAACACTCCCCTTACACCTGCCTGGCTGAGTCCCGAGTTACTACAGGCTAGCTTGCCACTCTGATTGGGCATCTAGTTTGGGCTCTAGTTCTAGTTAGCCAGTAGTCGTTTCAGTCGAGTCTCATTTGGTGTGCTTGCTTGCATCATCATGTCCACCCGGAATGGAGTACCCTACCAACCTGGTCAAATCCAACCTGATTTAGAGGCCATGATTAGAACTCTTACCGAAAGTATGACCAAATTGAGTCAGGATATGACTGATACTATTGCCCAGTTTAGGAATCCAGTCCATGAGGATCTTACCCGACTTAGGGATTGAGTCCAAGTACTTGAGGAACCTAGACATCAGAATTGGACTCTTGACCCAGATTTTAATGTGCCTCAACCTCACCCATGCTAGGAGCCTAGTAGGACCTTATACCGTGATCCCGAGCTTATCCCTAGGAAGCCTAACCATGATATCTATAGTGTGGATCGTGTCTATGAGAGGTCCTTACAATATTCTAGACCAGTCACTCAACAACCCAAGTCTTCTAGATCAAGCCATTTAGATCCACACCCATGCCCAAGTAAGGTCTCTACTAGCTTGAAACCCAGTGTGACCCAGGTTGCTATATCGCAAGAATGTTGGTTTTGTGGAGAAAGAGGCCATAAATCTAGTCAGTGCCCATGCATAGGACTGACTTGTGCACAGCAAAGTGGTAAGGATCCTAAGGATGACATTAATGAGGGAGAACCCAAGCCTACCAATAAGGAAGAAAGGTTAGGTATGACAAGCCCAGAATAAGTTGACCCGATTACCACTGACCCGAAACCCATTGAAGATGGCATCGAGGAAGTATATGATGCTGTCTTGAGTCTAGTTGATGAATATGAGGGGGAAGAACTTGAAGAATGTGACATCGATACTATTGGTTCCTTACCTGAGGAGACCTTGGAGTGCAACCAAGTGGTAGGACCTAGTTCAGAAATTCAAGAGATTTGTGAGAACCATGTTCCTTTACTTAAAAACCCCCAGGAAGAACTCAAAGTGTTAGCCCGAGCTATCAGTTCGTACCCTCTAATGATAGTCATTTTCCAAGTACCAATTGAAGATCTTTGCACTGAACTGTTTAAGTTTGCCCACCCTATGGTAGATCCTCTCCTTAGGATGACTGAATCAAGCCTCTTACAATTGGACCTTGTCCTATGCCTAGCCACTAAGGTCTCTCCCGTAATCTCAGTTGAACATCCTTGTCTTGAGCTGATTGATTCATCCAGTTCTGTAGAAGTCCTCCTTATGGCCCCAGACCCCTTCCTTCACATGACTAACCTACCCTTCTATAGAGTATACCTTTCCGCACCCATAGGTGAAATTTCAAGTCTTGAGGTCATCATCCATAGGCCCTTCCATGAATCATTCTCTAATTCATTTCTTGAGAAAGTGGATCATTATTTGCTTAGAGAACAAACCTTAACTGTTGCAATCACATGTCCTAGGCTACTCCCCGAACCATCTCTTGATCCATTCATGGGAGTAGCAAACTTTTCCTTTCGTAAGGATGACCAGTTGACACTCATAGATCACCAATCAAACCTTCAGGTCACCACCTTTAGTCAGCAGGTAATTCGAGACTCCACCTCATATTTCCTCCCTTTCTCTAGGACTTCCAATGCTTCTTACACCATCCAAGCATACTTTGTCGAAGTCTTTAGAGTGAACCACGTGTGAGAACCTATTAGGTTTGCCACCTACTTTTGGAAGACCTTATGGCACCTACTAGGCACCCATGATAAGTTTTCATGCTCTGCATGCCATCCTCCAACACAAGGTCAAACCTAGAGAGCCGTAGTTTGTTAGGTTTAGACCTAAGGTTCCTTTGAATAAAGTCCATTCTTTAGGAATGTGCCGTCAGTCGAGTTTAGGACATTGACTTAGATTTTGGTTGAGTGAGAATACCAGGAATTGGGATTTGTATTTACCCAGGGCTGAATTTGCATATAATGACTCGGTCAATAGGTCTATAGGTAAAAGCCCTTTTAAGATTGTTCATGGGTACAAGCCTCACATACCACTTGACCTAGTTCCTTTTCCAGTCCACACACGAGTCTCCGAGTCTGCTGAAGACTTTGCACAGCATGTAAAGAACTTGCATAAAGAAATTCATGCCAAAATAACTTTAAGTAATGAAACTTATAAGAAGTTGGCTGATTCTCTAAGGCGAGTCAAAACTTTTGTTGAGGAAGACTATGTAATGATTAGGTTAAGGCCTGAGCGGTTTCCTCCTGGAACTGTTAGAAAGCTACATGCTAGAGGAGCTGGACCATTTAGAGTGATGAAGAGAGTGGGACCCAATGCCTATGTGCTTGAGTTGCCTCCAGAGCTAGGCATTATCTCCACTTTCAACATTACAGACCTAGTAGAGTACAGGGAGCTAGCTGTGATTCCCAGTAAGCCTTTTGAACCTAATCTTGTTATTAAGAGTGATCCCGACCCTGTGTGTCCACCAACAAACTGGCCTGTGAGGAAAGAGCAGATTGAAAAGATCCTGGATGATCAGGTTATCTCTACTCGTAATCGAGGATACCAAAGATACCTGGTCTGCTGGCAAGGAAGGCCAGATTCTGATGACTCTTGGATCTCCCGAGAAGAATTACAAGAATTGGACCCAGACCTCTTGGAGAGATTCCAGAGCCAGCTTGATCCATACTCGACAGGATCGAGTTCCTCCTATCCTGGAAGAATTGGTGCGGGCACCAGACTCAGAAAAGACTTCAGGGCTCCATCTGGATCTCTGATTGACCTTGCCCGAAGAATTAGGGTTTTCTAGTTTTGTAATAAGGGTTGACTTGGTCAACTCAATTTTAAGTCTGTATTTCCCTGCAATTTAAATTTTATTGAGTCATGTTGACTCAGTACAAGTCCTAGTAGTGGTCTAGGCCTTCTCCAGGTTGGTGCCATTTTTCCAGTCAAGTCAAGGCCCAAGCAAGTGGGCGCCACACTCCCAGCCACATGCCAGAGTCCAGGAGGCACCACAACTACATCCCAGTGTCTTGGTCCCCACACCCAAGGGAGCAAGAATTTTTCTTGAAGCCAAAATCAAGGAGGCGCCCCATATATACCTTAAAAGGCCAAGCTAAAGAAAGAAAGAGGCATTTCTTGGGGAGCACTTCAAGGGGGCGCCCAATTCATGCCTAAAAAGACCAAAGCAAAGTTGGGAAGAGCCATGACTTGGGGAGAAAGAAAAGGAGGTGTCCAAAAGAGTTGAACCATTGAAGTAAGAACCCTAAATTCAAGGAGAAGACTTAGGAGGTGCCATCTTTCTACCTTTTGAGAGGATTTTCATGACTTTTAGGGCTGCCTACTCATTGTAGGACTCTTTGGTTGGCCAAGAGGGAGAATATTTTCTACCAAAAGTATAGGCTAGGGAGTTTAGTCCCACATGGGAAATGTATGAAATTTTATTTCTTTGTTATGTATATATATTCAACTCTATGTAACTCTTGAATAATAATGATGAATGAAATCAATTTCTTTGTGAGCAACTTTGTGTTTCTCTCTTCCGCACTTGTATTCAGGTGTTGAGCTCCGTGAGGGAGTAAATCCGGGTTCCCTAGGAACCTTGAGGAGGTGTGAGATCTCCAACCCCAAAACCCTAGCTTAGTCCACCCATCTCTACTCCACCACCACCAAACCCTAATTTTCCATCATCATCCCACGGCCCCTCTCTTCCATATCGAAGCCGCTCACCAGCATTCAGGTTCAGATCAACTGTTTCAACTACAGAGCCAGTTCAAAGGAGAGTCAGATCAGTATCAAGATCTCCGGAACTTCTACATCCAACAATCTTCATTAAGTCCTCAGGTCAGTGTCTTTCTTTGAGTTTCTGGTTCTTCTTTTGTTTTTTTTCTTCCAGATCCTGAGTTCGAGAAGGAGGCCAACCTTGCCATAGGACTACAATCCGAGGATCCATTGCGAAGATACCCCGTCTCCAAGGATCCTACAATCTGCTCAAGAGTGTCCTCCAATTGAAGCAACGAGAGATATCACTGCTAGGTAACAAGAACCTTCCCTTCTCACTTTGTCTGTTTCGTTGAAACTCAGAGCAAACCCTAGATCTGGGGGTTTCTCAATCCCCAACGATCCTACTTCTGAGTTACTCTGATAATCCACTCCTTTTAATTGTGCTCTCTGTCATTTCTTAGTTTCTTTCAACATTAGTTTATCTTTCCTTTGAGTCAAAGCCGACTTCTGAAAATATATTAAAAAAAAAATACATTAATTTTAATTTGCTTCCGCATTCCACATATTCATTCTGCATCATTTTTAGTATCAGAGTTTTTGTTCTGCATCATTTTTGGTATCAGAGCCCTGTCTAGGGTTCTTGCTTGTTTGATTATTTTTTTCGTTCCTTTTACTTTTGCTGCCTGGAGTAGACTCCCCTGGCCGTCCGGTCCTAGGAACAAGCGAGACGCAAGCCTCCTCCTCCCATTCCATGGGGGTTCCTAGGGCATGTAGGGGTTCCGCTGGGTTATAACTTCTAGGCAGGGATTGTAAACGGGACACACGTTCTATTTTCTGCCAGTAACTATCCTTTTATTCGAATTGTTTCTCCCTGCAAAAAAATCTAAATTAAGTAATTCATATTTTTCTGGAACCAGTATAATTGAACATAATTTACATAAAATTCTCATGATTTATTAATTTCTGTAGATTTTCTGAGATCAATTTTACTGTTGTTCTGCTTTTTATTTTCTGCAAGCTATTTTTTTATTTGAGTGTGCATAAATTGAATCTATCTTAAGGGCACCGAAGTTGCAACATAAGGGAAGGATTGAGACCCTCTCCTTAGCCCAAAACCACCTCCCGTGCATTCAAACCTAAGCCTTTAATCTTAAAATTAATTAGACCTAATTTGCCCTAGAGGGCTAGGGACACCAACTGGTCGGGTCTAGGCTAGTGTTGAGTCAGTTTGTCTAGTTACTCTGTGTGTTCTTTGTACTTAGTGTCTAGAACGGTGGTTCAGGGATTCTATCCCGAGGGGCTTGTGTGCTGGTCCGCCTACCTGGCCAATCACTGATTGGTGTCTAGGATTGGCAATTTAGGGACCTAACACTCCCCTTACACCTGCCTGGCTGAGTCCCGAGTTACTACAGGCTAGCTTGCCACTCTGATTGAGCATCTAGTTTGGGCTCTAGTTCTAGTTAGCCCGTAGTCGTTTCAGTCGAGTCTCATTTGGTGTGCTTGCTTGCATCATCATGTCCACCCGGAACGGAGTACCCTACCAACCTGGTCAAACCCAACCTTATTTAGAGGCCATGATTAGAACTCTTACCGAAAGTATGACCAAATTGAGTCAAGATATGACTGATACTGTTGCCCAGTTTTGGAATCCAGTCCGTGAGGATCTTACCCAGCTTAGGGATCGAGTCCAAGTACTTGAGGAACCTAGACATCAGAATTGGACTCCTGACCCAGATTTTAATGTGCCTCAACCTTACCCATGCCAGGAGCCTAGGAGGACCTTATACCGTGATCCCGAGCATAACCCTAGGAAGCCTAACCATGATATCTATAGTGTGGATCGTGTCTATGAGAGGTCCTTACAATATTCTAGACCAGTCACTCAACAACCCAAGTCTTCTAGATCAAGCCATTTAGATCCACACCCATGCCCAAGTAAGGTCTCTACTAGCTTGAAACCCAGTGTGACCCAGGTTCCTATATCACAAGAATGTTGGTTTTGTGGAGAAAGAGGCCATAAATCTAGTCAGTGCCCATACATAGGATTGGCTTGTGCACAGCTAAGTGGTAAGGATCCTAAGGATGACATTAATGAGGAAGAACCCAAGCCTACCAATGAGGAAGAAAGGTTAGGTATGACAAGCCCAGAATCAGTTGACCCGATTACCACTGACCCGAAACCCATTGAAGATGGCATCGAGGAAGTATATAATGCTGGCTTGAGTCTAGTTGATGAATATGAGGGGGAAGAACTTGAAGAATGTGACATCGATACTATTGGTTCCTTACCTGAGGAGACCTTGGAGTGCAACCAAGTGGTAGGACCTAGTTCAGAAATTCAAGAGATTTGTGAGAACCAGGTTCCTTTACTCAAATACCCCCAGGAAGAACTCATAGTGTTAGCCCGAGCTATCAGTTCGTACCCTCTAATGACAGTCATTCCCCAAGTACCAATTGAAGATCTTTGCACTAAAATGTTTAAGTTTGCCCACCCTATGGTAGATCCTCTCCTTAGGAGACTGAATCAAGCCTCTTACAATTGGACCTTGTCCCATGCCTAGCCACTAAGGTCTCTCCCGTAATCTCAGTTGAACATCCTTGTCTTGAGCTGATTGATTCACCCAGTCCTGTAGAAGTCCTCCTTATGGCCCCAGACCCCTTCCTTCGCATGACTGACCTACCCTTCTATAGAGTATACCTTTCCACACTCATAGGTCAAATTTCAAGTCTTGAGGTCATCATCCATAGGCCCTTCCATGAATCATTCTCTAATCCATTTCTTGAGAAAGTGGATCATTATTTGCTTAGAGAACAAACCTTAACTTTTGCAATCACATGTCCTAGGCTACTCCCCGAACCATCTCTTGATCCATTCATGGGAGTAGCAAACTTTTCCTTTCGTAAGGATGACCAGTTGACACTCATAGATCACCATTCAAACCTTCAGGTCACCACCTTTAGTCAGCAGGTAATTCGAGACTCCACCTCATATTTCCTCCCTTTCTCTAGGACTTCCAATGCTTCTTACACCATCCAAGCATACTTTGTCGAAGACTTTAGAGTGAACCACGTGTCAGAACCTATTAGGTTTGCCACCTACTTTTGGAAGACCTTATGGCACCTACTAGGCACCCATAATAAGTTTTCATGCTCTGCATGCCATCCTCCGACCCAAGGTCAAACCTAGAGAGCCGTAGTTTGTTAGGTTTAGACCTAGGGTTCCTTTGAATAAAGTCCATTCTTTAGGAATGTGCCGTCAGTCGAGTTTAGGACATTGACTCAGATTTTGGTTGAGTGAGAATACCAGGAATTGGGATTTGTATTTACCCAGGGCTGAATTTGCATATAATGACTTGGTCAATAGGTCTATAGGTAAAAGCCCTTTTGAGATTGTTCATGGGTACAAGCCTCACACACCACTTGACCTAGTTCCTTTGCCAGTCCACACACGAGTCTCCGAGTCTGCTGAAGACTTTGCACAGCATGTAAAGAACTTGCATAAAGAAATTCATGCCAAAATAACTTTAAGTAATGAAACTTATAAGAAGTTGGCTGATTCTCTAAGGCGAGTCAAAACTTTTGTTGAGGAAGACTATGTAATGATTAGGTTAAGGCCTGAGCGGTTTCCTCCTGGAACTGTTAGAAAGCTACATGCTAGAGGAGCTGGACCATTTAGAGTGATGAAGAGAGTGGGACCCAATGCCTATGTGCTTGAGTTGCCTCCAGAGCTAGGCATTAGCTCCACTTTCAACATTACAGACCTAGTAGAGTACAGGGAGCTAGCTGTGATTCCCAGTAAGCATTTTGAACCTAATCCTGTTATTAAGAGTGATCCCGACCCTGTGTGTCCACCAACAAACTGGCCTGTGAGGAAAGAGCAGATTGAAAAGATCCTGGATGATCAGGTTATCTCTACTCGTAATCGAGGATACCAAAGATACCTGGTCTGCTGGCAAGGAAGGCCAGATTCTGATGACTCTTGGATCTCCCGAGAAGAATTACAAGAATTGGACCCAGACCTCTTGGAGAGATTCCAGAGCCAGCTTGATCCATACTCGACAGGATCGAGTTCCTCCTATCCTGGAAGAATTGGTGCGGGCACCAGACTCAGAAAAGACTTCAGGGCTCCATCTGGATCTCTGATTGACCTTGCCCGAAGAATTAGGGTTTTCTAGTTTTGTAATAAGGGTTAACTTGGTCAACTCAATTTTAAGTCTGTATTTCCCTGTAATTTAAATTTTATTGAGTCATGTTGACTCAGTACAAGTCCTAGTAGTGGTCTAGGCCTTCTCCAGGTTGGTGCCATTTTTCCAGTCAAATCAAGGCCCAAGCAAGTGGGCGCCACACTCCCAGCCACACGCCAGAGTCCAGGAGGCACCACAACTACATCCCAGTGTCTTGGTCCCCACACCCAAGGGAGCAAGAATTTTTCTTGAAGCCAAAATCAAGGAGGCGCCCCATATATACCTTAAAAGGCCAAGCTAAAGAAAGAAAGAGGCATTTCTTGGGGAGCACTTCAAGGGGGCGCCCAATCCATGCCTAAAAAGACCAAAGCAAAGTTGGGAAGAGCCATGACTTGGGGAGAAAGAAAAGGAGGTGTCCAAAAGAGTTGAACCATTGAAGGAAGAACCCTAAATTCAAGGAGAAGACTTAGGGGGCGCCATCTTTCTACCTTTTGAGAGGATTTTCATGACTTTTAGGGCCGCCTACTCCTTGTAGGACTCTTTGGTTGGCCAAGAGGGAGAATATTTTCTACCAAAAGTATAGGCTAGGGAGTTTAGTCCCACATGGGAAATGTATGAAATTTTATTTCTTTGTTATGTCTATATATTCAACTCTATGTAACTCTTGAATAATAATGATGAATGAAATCAATTTCTTTGTGAGCAACTTTGTGTTTCTCTCTTCCGCACTTGTATTCAGGTGTTGAGCTCTGTGAGAGAGTAAATCCGGGTTCCCTAGGAACCCTGAGGAGGTGTGAGATCTCCAACCCCAAAACCCTAGCTTAGTCCACCCATCTCTACTCCACCACCACCAAACCCTAATTTTCCATCTTCATCCCACGGCCCCTCTCTTCCACATCGAAGCCGGTCACCAGCATCCAGGTTCAGATCAACTGTTTCAACTACAGAGCCAGTTCAAAGGAGAGTCAGATCAGTATCAAGATCTCCGGAACTTCTACGTCCAACAATCTTCATTAAGTCCTCAAGTCAGTGTCTTTCTTTGAGTTTCTGGTTCTTCTTTTGTTCTTCTTCTTCTAGATCCTGAGTTCAAGAAGGAGGCCAACCTTGCCATAGGACTACAATCCAAAGATCCATTGCGAAGATACCCCATCTCCAAGGATCCTACAATCTGCTCGAGAGTGTCCTCCAATTGAAGCAACGAGAGATATCACTGCTAGGTAACAAGAACCTTCCCTTCTCACTTTGTCTGTTTCGTTGAAACTCAGAGCAAACCCTATATCTGGGGGTTTCTCAATCCCCAATGGTCCTACTTCTGAGTTACTCTGATAATCCACTCCTTTTAATTGTGCTCTCTGTCATTTCTTAGTTTCTTTCAACATTAGTTTATCTTTCTTTTGAGTCAAAGCTGACTTCTGAAAATATATTAAAAAAAAAATACATTAATTTTAATTTGCTTCCGCATTCCACATTTTCATTCTGCATCATTTTTAGTATCAGAGTTTTTGTTTTGCATCAAATAGTTTATGATCATGAATTAGTTTTTAGATCTAAACCCTAGTTTATGTATCTTTTACATCTTATTGTAAATCAAACTGATTAACTTACATCTTATGTAATTAATTTTAGATCTAAAATATGAACTTAATTTTCTTTCTATGTTCTTCTTCATGAGTCAAATCACAAGCGGCACCCTTATATATCATAAAAAATCCTATCACATGGTAAGAGAGGGCCTTTAAACCTTAGCTCTTATGACCAGATAGCTAAGGTGATGCACCCAATCTGAGTACTTGGCTAAAAAAATCATAATAATTATAAAATTATTTTTATTTTATTTTATATCTTGACCTAATCATGCATGTTATATCAATCCTAGGCTCTATACTAGTGAAAGAAATAGAGATGAAAGCATTTATAAATCTAGGTTTTTGGAAACCAAGAAATCTAATCACAAAATCTTTTCATAAAAACATGCAAAATTAATTTAAAAATTTACCTAAGATCTATCTAACATGCTAATTAGTTAATAATCACATGAACATGGATATAAAATAAAATAATAATTAGAAGAAGGATAAAACACTTACCATGATTGCCATCCTTTATTCAACTCTGATCACATCGTATCGGGTGGATTGTTAGGGTTCCTATCGAAGCTGTGCATGCACCCAGCCTCTACTGGTATCTACACAGGGCTCGTTCTTGATTGACTCAATGATGCTACCAAAGTATTAGCTCCTTCATGAGCATCTCCTCCAACTTTGATCTAAATCCTCTTCCAAGATAATCTTGAAGAGGAAGGCTATAACCTTTGCAGCCTTTGTGCAAACCTTTTGCACAAGGTATTGGGACTTCCTTTTGGACATCGAGAGAGAGCAAAATCCTTTTTCTTCCCCTTTCTTCTCTCACCCTAGAGACTCTCTTTCTGAATTTTGGCCATGAAAATATCAGAAGGAAAATGCAAAGAATGGCAAATGAATAAAAAACTAGCATGCGATAAGGTATCAGATCAAGGAAGAACCCCGCCCACTTTTTTCTCCCTATTTTATATTTGTCATTCAAAATAAAAACCTACCCTCATCATGCCAACTTCTAGATCACTCTTCATCAGATCAGATCACATCTTATCACACACTAATTAAAATTTATTTTAGGAATAACATAGCAATGAGAATAAAAGATTGTAGTAAAAAATATGTGCACTACTCAAAGTTCCTTCTTAGTTTTTGACATACAAAACTCCATGCCAAGCTGAGACAACTCACACATCTAATTAGATAGGATCAAATCCTTATCTAAAAAATTCAAAATTTAAAGATAAGTAGGTGACTAAGAGGAAAAAGTGGCGATACAAAAAAAGAGCCGTAAGAAACTAGATGTGCATTGGTCCTTCCTTTCTCAATTTTTTTTTTGTCACACAAAAACTGATTTCACACCTAAAAAACAGATAAACCTTATCCTCAATCAATTAGAAGTTTAAATAAAATAGGTTTTATCTAAAAAGGGGAGAAAATCCTAAAAAGAAGGGGCACTAACTCTTGGCGTATGTTTTTAGAATTTCTATGCATGATGAGAAAGGATGCCATAAACCAGTGCCCCCTTTCTCCAAATTAATGTGAAATTAAAATAAAATAAATCCAATCCAATTAGGTTTATGTGTCCTATTTTGTTAGTATTTAATTTAATTAAAATTGAATTTAATTCGATCCCCATTTGAATCCAACTCGGAAAGGCTATTAATCCTTACAAATAGGATTGCAATCCAAGTCTAACTTGGATTTTAAAATCCAATTAAAATTAAATTAAGTCAAGTCTAACTAAATTAAATCTGATTTAAATTAATTAGAACTTGATATAAAATTTAATTAAATCTAATTTTATTGTAACTCTTGCAATTAAGTCCCTGGTGCCAAAATTAGTAGTTGCTAAACTTGTAACCAACTAAATTTATAACTTTTACAAAATTAGCAATTATTAAATATGATCCAAGTACTTGATCGGATCAATCTCTTATTGTGTATGACCTCTCAGGTTCTATTATATCTAATAGTGAGATATACTATGATCTCTATTATCGTTTTATCGAAACTCTTTTCAATGGTTCCATTCTATCAGATAGTGAGACATACTATGATCTCTATCACAATATCATCGAAACTCTTTTCAATGGACTGAAACTATTCTAGCTCAAACCTAACAAGAATTGTTGATCTAAAAATGATCCTAGTAAGTTTCCACAATCACCAGTGATACTTAGTAGCATATAGTGGCAATCTAGCAGAATAAAAAAGGTGAACCCCTAGATATAGTTACTATATGATTAAGTTCCTCTATCGAGAGTCTTGACTAAGCATCCGTCATATGCTAGACTTAATCATCTGAGCCCAATCATGATTTTCATGAAAACTCCTTTTCATTATCACACTGCTATGGCCATAGATATAAAGACTCGGCCTCTTAGGTCGCATAGGACTACCCTCAACTACTAAGACCAATAGATCCCCTATTGATGCACTTCCAACTCCTACAGTGAACCCACTACAGCCAATGATACTACAAGGCTCAAATGGTTAGGGATTATGTTTATATGCTTATCAAACTACAGTGACCCCTCTGTGAGTGACAAGGTACCACGAGACAAGGAACTACTCATATAACTATAGCATCGAGAAGTTATTGATGTGTCAGTAGACATCCATATGACTTCTCATTCTTGGTCTGCTTAGTACCATTATTCTCTAATAATCATTTGTACTCTTACTCCAGTATCCTATTCTGTAGACTTAAGACTTGTCTATTTGAAAGGGAAGTAGCCTGTGCACTAGTCTTTATGGATCAATCACCATCTCGATGATGATCCAATGATCGAGAGCATTTAGGATTTAATCTACAATGGCATATGTCTCAAATTTTTAACTCTTAAGAATGTATATCATTCTCTACTAACTTCTTGGATGATACATGGGTATAATATGTATGGTTAAAAATAGTCCTATGTGAATTATTAAATATAAAATTATGTCCTAGATTAAAAATTTATGTCAGCCAGATTGACTTCTAGGGTATGCATCTAATAGCTGGATTTAAGATGTAAATGCTCATAACTTTAGTAGGGAAAATACTTATATTTTTTATACATAATAAAAAGAAAATTAGGTTAAACCTTGCTAAATCTAGCCCATCCCGGTCTTTAAAAAAGGCAAAAGTTTTCCTCAAGCTTTTAATAACAAAAACTGTCATGTCTTAACTCATAGGAAACTTAATAAGAGAGTTTAGAGTAAGAATCATGGTAGCAGTTATTCCTAAGGATGAAATTAAATTAACCTCAAACTTTCAAAATAACCTACCTTCCAAAATCAAATATGCTGTCAAATCTATAAGTTATTTTTATAAGATCCTTTGATAACTATTTAGGACCACTTTAAAAAATTTTTTAACCTTTCATCTCCAAATAGATGGTCAAATAGAGGTTGTGAATTGTAATCTAGATGATTCACTTGGATGTTTGGTTGGTGATAGGCCTGGTCAATGGGATTTATTATTGCCTATAATGAAATTTATATATAATGGCTCGGTGAATTAGTCTACTAACAAGAATCCCTTTGAAATTGTTCATACCTTTAATCCTCACCAATCCATTGATTTTAGTTCTCTACCTATGAATAACTATACTTCTAAATTTGCCACTTCTTTCACCAAATACATTCCTGATATTCACACTGATATTAAGCAAAAGATTGCTATGAAAACTGAGAAATGTAAGATTGCTACTTATGCTCACCATAGAAATATAGAATTTAATGAGAGTGATTATGTTATGGTTTGCATCTATCTAGAATATTATCCCTGACATTCATTCAAAAACTTGCATGCTCAAGCCACCGGTCCATTTCATATCCTTTATAAACTTGGACCTAATGCTTATTATATAGAGTTACCATCTGATTTAAAATTTAGTTCCATTTTCAAAGTTAGAGATTTGTTACCTCATCGAGGTACGTTAGAGCCTACTACTATGCATGCAGGAATCACAAGGTATGCACTCAATCTTCTCCGGTGCTAGTTCTTGTTCTTCCTTCACTTTGATATCTTCGCTAGATTGTATTGAACATATTATCACGAATGAAGTTATTTCTTTTACTAATGGAAGATTTCAAAGATTTTTTATTAAGTGGCAGGGTCATCCAAATTCAAATGCTACTTAGATTGATGATGAAGAATTATACCATATTGATCTACATCTACTAGAAGACTATCTCAATTCCTCACCAGAGTTGAGTTCTTTCTAGCTAAGAGGGAATGATGGGAATTGAAAAGAATTGTATCTATTTCAGAAGGAAACATTATGTACCTTAAGAAACTCTAATCCTAATTTTTTTCTAAGAGAAGGGTTTATTCAAAATTTTCTTTATTTTTCTTTATTTAGAATTTTTTTATTTTATTATTACCTTATTAGAACTTCTTGTTTTATTAGGATTCAATAATTTGACTTTCATTAAGTTATGACTTATTACTCTATTTAAAGGGCCTAACTATATGGAGAAAGACATGATAGATTGAATTGAATTTCAAAAATATTTAATTTTTCTTTTTTCTTCTTTAATTTTTATTTTAATTAATTTTTAATTAATTTTTTTTTCATTCATGTCATGCATCATGTTGGCTTCATTGTTTTTTAAGTTTTTTTCATATTTTTCACTAGTTGGTATCACCGTCAGCTATCCACAGTCTTTGAACCTTGACTAGGTTCTTTAGTATGATTTTCACGGAACCCGGTCTAGATTTTTTTTAGGAGAGATGAGATTTGTCTCTCTCTCTTTCTTATTTTTTCTCTCATCATCTATTCTCTCTCTAAAAAGATCCAGGATCCTAGTATAGAGCCATGTTTTGCTATTCTTAGAACTTGTGTTGTCCCAACAAGGAGACCATAAGTTGGTTTGATGCCTGATTGGTTTATCAAACCGATCATCAGGCTAACAATCACATTTTATTATTATTTAAATATTATTGAATTTGTTGAATGGAGACTGATTATAATTTAATGTTTTAACTAGGATTAGTCAAACCTCCTATGAAGTTTAAAAACCTAGGGTAGATGAGGTAAGTAAATCTTACACTTCTTATTTATCTAAATTACCATGTTTTAATGTATATGGAATATTGTTATTAATGAATTCATAATTTTCATAAAATAAAGGATCAGCCCACATAGGCTTAATTATTAAATTGGTCTCTAAGGTTTAGGCTCAAAACTATTTGAGTCCCTAAATTTTAATTTGTGTTAATATTGTCCCTAACTTTTTCAATTGATTGCAATGTAATCCTTACCATTAATTTTCTTTGGGAATCAAACAGAACATACTTTGCTAGGCTTTTTTTGTTGACATGGTAGTTTAATGGCACATATGGATTGCAGAGGGATTTTGGAGGGTATGTACCATGTTGGGAGAGGCATTCCTACCAAAAATAAAGGGGAAGGACTTGTTTATTACTTATAGGTTTTTCAAAGAAAAGCATCCCTTGTTTCAGTCATAGCAACTCCAAATGTGGTCATCCCCATTTGTTTTTGTGAAAAGAGTGCAGTATTGAAAACTTCTTGGATGGAGGCCAATCCAAAAAGGAGATTCCTTGGGTGCAAGCTCTATGAGATAGATTTGTTATTTTTGGCTTCTTCTCTAACTAAGCTTAATCCTTTTTTTTTGTTTTTTGTATTCTTTGTTTGATTAAATGTAGCTCTTGAACTCCCTATTTTATTTTTTATTGTAGGAAAGTAGTGCATATGGGTACTTTGCTTGGTATGATCCACCAGTCAGTGATCATGAGAGGCAAGTTATTGTTGGTTTATTACAAAAGATTAGGTGAATGGAGATAGAAAATATAGTT
Organism: Areca catechu; assembly: GCA_021397845.1. Taxonomy (NCBI): domain Eukaryota; kingdom Viridiplantae; phylum Streptophyta; class Magnoliopsida; order Arecales; family Arecaceae; genus Areca; species Areca catechu. The sequence continues at coordinate 194,146,455 of CM038039.1, forward strand.
GAAAGAAAAAGAGAAAGATGCTGCAAGCTATATTTTTTTTTTCTTGGCACCTACATTTCATATCCTTTTAGGTACTATAACCTATCTTCCTATTTGCCTAGGTGGAGCAGGAAGCTAATTGGAGCAAGAGATTTTCATGGACTATGATGGTAGTAATCAACATATATCAATTTATGACTTATGCCTATTTTTGTAAAGGATTACCTGTTGGGTATATATGTTTGGGCTTTTATAGATTAGACATGCCAATGATCCTATAATGACCTTCGTAAGTTGAAATGAAGTGTAATGTTTTATGTTTCAAAATGGCTAGAACAATGTCAAAGGCAAACAGAGCACTGCTAAGCAAATAGAGACAGCATGTGCAAACAAAGTTCAAACATAGAAATGGCATTGCTAACCAAACAAACAGTCAACAACCAAAGTTCACTTAGCAAAAAGTATTCATTCAGCAATGAGAATGACACCTAAAACAACCAAGGCTAATGAGAATGACACCTGAAACAAGAATGGGATAATCTGAATGAAGTATTCATCTAGCAAACATCTGAATCCTTTGCAACTCAAATACAAATATGAATATATCAAGTTTGGAAATAGCTCTAAGTTTGCCAAATTGAAATACACATATAAATTTATCAAGTCTGGAAATAGCTCCAAGTTTGGAATTGAAAAATAATTCTAAATCTGTCAAGTCTGGAAATAGGAACAAGTCTGAAAATTCAATTACATATCTGAATCAAACATCAAAATCTGAATCTATGAAAAAAAAAACCCAGTAGTCATTCAATACCATAAATTCAAATACAAATCCATAAGTAACCTATCAAGTTTGGAAATAAGAACAACTATTATATAGAAATAAGCAATTCCATTATGTTTTTCAAAGATATACATAATAGTTTCAGTTAGATATCAATCTGCATATTTTGATACCAACCTTTACACAAAATAGGTAACAACTTATCCCAAGTTCAAACCTAAATACATACAATCATATCAACCCAAAATACAAATGACCAAAACTTGATATTTACAACTTCAAGTGCTAGCACAATAATTTTAAAACACCCCACAGTTCACAACTTGATGTGCTAGCACAATCCACAGAGACAATAATAGTATCATTTTCCCATAGCATACATGCATAAATTAAAAACACCTTTCACAATCCACAACTTCAAGTACTGGCATTATCTTCTATAAATGAATCTATTTGTATTTACTAAGTGCTTGGGATTGTAGTAGATTGACCATTGAATCTGTCTAACTTTGCTATGTGCTTGGGATTGCAATGGATTGACCTAGTATTGTGTGTGATGCCATTGTAATAGGTACTACAAATAATGCATCTCTATTTGACTATGATGTTTGATATTAGCTAGAGTCCTAAAATAGAAATGAAGAACCAAATTGTTAACAAAGTAATAAAATGCAAAAAAGTTAAATACAAGTTGAATCAAAAGATTACAAAAGGTTATTTTGTAACCTTACATCAGGTATATCTATCTTACATTAACAATTGATGAGATCCCTCTAATATATGATGAATTATCTCCATAAACAATATTCCTTATAACCTTCAAAAAAAATATTTACAATCATTACTTATAAATGGAATTCAGTTAAGATATCATAAATTGGATTTGTTCATCTTCATTTATAAACTATTACAGAAGTATTTTCTCTTGTTAAACTACTTGATTGACTAAGTGGCGGTCTATGTAGGTTATTTTCACTAGTTTGCTTACCATTCAATTAAAGAAATAAGTTGTGTATCAATATAATCATTCGACTTTGGAAACTAATTATAATAAACAAATACATTCAAATCAAAAGAAACTTGTTAAACATAGGGATCATACTTATAGTTGTGTTAGATTCACTGCAAGAAAATGGAGTATTAGTAATAGCAATTAGTGACAGCTAATTAGTTATCCTAATATCTATTTTTGAAAATCACAAAATTGATCTAAAAAATGTTCCATCGCTCATACTATTAGTGATGGAATTTTGACTATTAGCATCAGCAAGCCATCGCTAAAACTTTTAAAAATTTAATTTTTTAAACAATTTTCTTAAATTCTTTAGTAGCGATGGAAATTATTTTTTAGTGACAAAAAGTGTCATCGCTAAAAATCTAAATTTTTATTTTTTTAAAAAAATAATTATTAGTGATGGTCAATTTTTATTAGTGGCTGTAACATTCTATCACAAATATTAAAATCAATGTATTAGCAATGGCATTCTCTACCATTGCTAATGCTGTCATTAATAGCCTCCATAAATATCCACCCCACCTTATCAGTTCCAAAATAATTTGCTTTTGCTTCCTCCCATCCCGCCTCCCCTTCCCCATTGCTCCCCTCGCTGGTGCACTCCCCTCCCTTGGTGATGCTCTCACCCTTCCTCGCTGGTGCTCCCCCTCCCTTGTCAATAAGAACTTCCTCCCCTCCCGCCTCTCCTTCCCCCAATGCTCCTCCCGATGCTCTCCCCTCCCTTGGTGGTGCTCTCACCCTCCCTCACCAGTGCTCCCCCTCACTTGCTGATAAAAACTTCTACCTCTCCAACCTCCCCTTCCCCAGTGCTCCCCACATCGATGCCCTCCCCTCCCTCGATGGTGCTCTCGCCCTCCCTCACTGGTGCTCCCCCTCCCTCACCGATAAGAACTTTCCTCCCCTCCCTCACCAATGCTTCCCACTACCGACCACCATACTCCCCCCCACGCCCTAGGTGCTCCCCCCATCATGGCTACCATTTCTTAATGCTCTTGCCCTCCCTCGCCAGTGCTCTCCCCTCCCTTGCCAATGCTCTCCTTGCCTCACCGGTGCTCCCCCTTGCTGGTCACAACACTCCCTCACCCCCATCCCCCCAAGTTCTCTCGCTCGGCTAGCCACCATTACACGGTGCTCTCGCCTTCCCTCGCTAGTACTCCCCCTCCCTTGCTAGTGCTCCCCCTACTGGCCACCACGCTTCCTCGCCTCCACACTCCCCTTACCCATTCTCTAGATTATTCTCCACTAAAAGTTGGAAAATCCAATTTAAGTAAAAATTGGCTCTGCCTTGTGTGTCCTCCATCCTATCTAGTGGCTTGTATGAAATGGATAGTATCCCTTTGCCTCTATCTTCAACAGGTAAACTGAAGAACTTGAGCTAGGATCCACATTAATATTTTTTTCCATTTCTTATATCTATGGAGGTATTATGTGCAGTGATTGGAATTGCAAGCTAAGATACTAATGGCTGGAGAAAAAATAGCTTTAGCAATTGTTCATGTCTATGATTCTGTTTCTGCAACATGATTTCATGCATCATGATTTCATGCCTCCTTGCTGCTTCAATATGTAGTGCTTCATATCTCAGCTTCTTTTCTTGTTTTTGGTATTATATTCTTATAATTTACATATTCTTTCTTCTATTTGATTATGGCATTCAATGGTCAGCACTTACTATTTATGTTTTTCACCCCTCTTTTGACTTCTTTTGAAACTATTTTAGAGGATTTTGTTAGATTTTTATCCTAAATACTCCAGATTAGTGGCCAGGTTATTATTCCAGATTAGTGGAGCAGTAATCACTTCTTTTTCAGATCTTGGTACATGCCATGCCTTGCATTTGTATTATAAATATTAGCGACGATGATGGTGACATCGCCATAGCCATCATTAAAAGTTAATTTTTTTATATTAATAAAATTTAATTAATTACTTAATGGTTAATTTTTTTATAATAGTAAAATTTAATTAATTAATTAATTTAATAATTAGTTATTTAATTAATAAATTAATTACATATTTATTCATTGATTTCATTAGTTAGATGTTTATTTATTTATTTAGTTATCTAATTAAATAAATAGTTATTTATTTTATTAATTAGTTATTTATTTAATTAATTAGATGTTAATTTAATTAAGTAAATAATTAATTAGGCCTGCATGGATGTATGTCCTTTATATACAAGGTTTAGGTTTGGGCATATAGATAGGACTAAAAGTGGGCTCAGGCTAGTTCGATTGGCTTTGGGCAAGCTCGAAGCCTGGACGTGCTTTAAGCCAGGCCTGAAATAGATCAAGCCAAGCTTGGGCATAATAATACATTCCATTTAATTTTTGGGCCAGGCTTGGGTACCCGTTTGAGATAGCAAGAGAGGGTCTGGATGATGCAGGCAACAATAGCAAGGGAGGACTTGGTAAGGAGGACAATCTCAATTATGAGACAGTGATTAATAGGGACCTAGTCTTGGAGGTGGCCTTCAAGAGGGCAACTTCAAGATTGGCAACATCAATAGTGCAGCATTACAAACACTAGAGAGCTCGAGGGAGTCCGTGTAGTGGACCATGTTCGGAGGACCACCAATAGTGACGGAGGGAGATCTGGGTCCCCATTCATGAGTGGGGTGGAGGAGAGCATGGGGGTGCAAGAGCTAAACCCATCAAGTATTCGAGTCTGGTCCGGGTCTAATAACTAACTAAGGCAGGTCTAGGTCTAAATATATATCTAGGTTTCGACCTGAACCTAATTGACTTATTTTCTGCTCTAAGATAAAGCAACCAAAACAACAAGAGAAGAGACTAAAACCTCGAGACTCTAGACTGGACTCGGATCGAAGCCAAGTCATCCAAGTCCAGTATGAACTCAGTCGCCAAATTTAAATGTAGCATAGCGACCGAGGTGTCATATGCCCAAGGGCCATACTTCATTCACTATCAAAATTCTTACTCTTTTCTTCACCTTTTCATCTTCTAATTTAGTATATCTAGTTTCTAATTTCTTCTACCTATTCCCTTTGTAATCATTTTAAGTTTTGCATTGCCACCCATAATTGTATAATTAATTCAGTGAATCTATTTAGTTTTATTTTTAGAGATTATATATCATATCTTCTAGAGGTCGGAGCCATGCTAACTGAGGAGAGAGCTCTAGAGGATAGAGCTCTCGAGGAGATAGCGATCATGCTGCTAGCTCGCATGCTTCTGTGCCGCTTACACCACGTGATTAATTTTAATACTTTAGATATATATTCTTTTTTATATTATTTTATACTTTTTTATCTAATATAATATTCTTTATATTAGATATTCTCCAATCTAGTTCGAAGGATGAGAGGTCACTAGTGACCCCACAGTCATAGGAAGTAACGACCGACTTATCTCAAACTAAGCACCTTGATCAAAGACTTGCCTAACTCATGGCACCTTGGACTTGATCGGAGGATAAAAAGCTCATCCACACTTAGAGCTGCTCATAAGTGCTACATCTTCATATTAATAAATTTAAAATTTAATCATTATAAAGTAAAATTTATTATTAGATTCTAATTTTTTAGTATATTCAGAGAGCTTGGAGTTTCTCAAGTGATTACTAGGATCCTTCATAGATTGATACTGAGACTAGTGAATGAGTTCTCCAGATGACCGTCAAGAGCTCATGATGCAATTGGCAGATATTCCTGGTAAGTCAAAATGTTTAATTTTTTAATTCATAAAATATTTAGATTTTATTTATTTAATATAAGCTTGTTTCTATTTACAGGAGTACTAATGATATAATACTCCTCTGGCTGAGGAGGTTGGCCATTCAATCTTTGAGGATGTGGCCTCATGCAGGTTCTGAGGTGGGTAGCATAGTCTCAGGCAAATGGCTACAAAGCATTATGGTTCTAAGTCACCATTGAATTAGAGGGCTTTTATGGATCATTGAATGCAAGAAGATGTATTGGAGGCCCTTTGTGACCGATGGAGTACTGAAAAGTACTCTAGTAGGCGATAGAGGGTATGATAGAATTATACTACCTTGCAAGATCTGATCAAGCATACTGGTGGCTCTGTTGGTATGCATGTGATAGCCAACAAATTAATAAGAATTCTATGCTTAATTATATTAGTTTACAATTTAAATTTATGATATCTATTTTTTTAATTATTTATTTTATTATTTATTTGTTGTGGACACTACAGCTGTGTCAAGCACTAAACCAGCTATGTTATGGGAGGTCACACACCAGTCCAGGAGGACTGGTGATTATTTAGATCCGAGACCTCAATGATCATAGTAAGAACTTAAAACTTTAAATATTAATTTTTTTATGTACTGATATATAATTGGGCTAATTAATTTATAAATTATATAGGTGGATTATATGGAGTACATCATAGTGTAGCATGATAAAGACCCATCCACTAAGTCCCTTCTTGATCTCAAAGGATGGCTCGGGGCCACCGAAGGGGTAAGTAGGAGCCACGTCATAGATTTTGACCACAACTTTAATCCTCTGGTAGCTCGATACTCTTCGGTATCCTCATCTCAGGCCTCGATGACCTAGATATGGAGTGATGCACATGTCAAGGATATCATCACCCGATTACTTGTCCAGCGACCGCCACACATTTGGGATGCCATCCATGATGCGATCATCAATGTTCTTCAGGACTCGCATCTACATGAGCAACTAGCCTCATTGGCACAGCAATCATAGCAAGTAAAAATATTAATAAATTTCTTTACTTATTTTAAATTTTTATATTTAAAAATTTATTAATAATATTTTATTTTTCTTTGTATATGATGTTGGGATATTCGGTTCTCATTTATTTTATTAGCTACTGGAGAGGACATACGGCATAGGAGGAGGAGGATGACGACGATGATGCAGAGGATCTTGGATGATTTTCTTTTATTTTGATATTATATATTTTATTTTTTTATGTATTTTATTTTTTATTATAAATTTATAAATTTATATAATTTATACTTTTAATATAATATAATTAGATTTTTTTAATTATGGTTATTAATTGTTAATTTACTTCTAATATGGTTTAACAATCATAATTATTTATTATTAAAATTAAAATAAATTTTTAAAAATTAATTATTTTTTAAAAAATTAAAAAAAAAATATTAGCGATGGCTTTGACGATGGTGATTGTCATCATTAAATACTTTTTACTAACAACTTCTTATTTTTAGTGACATCAATTTTTGGTTATGAATAATTTTTTATTTAATTATTTTTTAAAGTTTTATATATTATTAGCGATAGTTGTAGCCATTGCTAATGACCATCTCTAATAAAGGTTATTAGTGATGGCAGAAAATGCCATCGCTAATAGCGGTCATTATCGACAAGGGTATATGCATTGGCTGATTAACGATGGCAAATATACTATTAATGATGACTAATAGCTATCACTAGTAATCATTTTTTCTATAGTGATTATCTCGAGCCACTTGGTTGATTAGTTGAAAGTGGTTCTAAGCTCTTATTGATACCTCTTCTGTATATTCTTTTATTATGCCCCTCTTCACCACATTGTTCACGGCATATCTTGAAGGTCCTTTTTAGCTTAGTTGGATTTGAGGGCTCATCTAACTCTTCCTTTTTGAAACTCATGACCTACCAGCTTTCTTCATAGCAACCTTAGGTGACTATATTTCTCCCATATCACACTTTGACCATAGCTTAGGACCATATATAATTAGATTAACAATGGATTCATAAATCTTTAGATATGTATCCTTCTTATAAATGTTATTTATATAAGTCTCAGGTTCTTCTCTGTTATCCCAAATTATGGCCATAGCATGTGTACATAGAATCCTACTCAAGTCCCATTTCTTATAAGTGCAAGCATGCTCTTTTAAATCAACTACAAAACCCTCCAAGTTATTTGGACAACTTATCCCAACTATTGAACCCCCTAGAGATCTAGGCCAATTCCTTGCAGATTGTTCCTTCATCTTCTCCAACTTTTTTTGGATTTTGGGGTAGACATATCTTATGAATTTCATCATCTTATTCCTTTTATTTATGATCCTATTCATTAGTTTGCTTCTTATAAGCTCAAGCATTATTAGAATAGGCTTCTCCCTTACATTTAAAATAAACTTGTTGAAATCTTTACAAAGATTATTTAGTAACATATCACACTTAGAATATGTGGTAAAGTGTGATCTTGACCAATAGAAAAGTGACTTATCTTCAAGCCACTTATAAGCATCCTTAAATAACTCCTTCATTTGTCCATCTTCTCCTCAAAGTCCTCTACATTTATAGACCTGGCACAATTCTATAATGCATCCTTTAATCCCTTTCCTAGATGCTTAGAGTGCAAATGTCTAACACATAATCTATGCTCGTCTTCTAGAAATAGCTCTTCAATTGGCGGCACTAATCCTTATCATTAAATGCATGTACAAGTAACATTAAAAGTAAACATATATAATGTCAAATGAAAAAAATATCCGGAAATTCAAATAGAGTACTTTCTATTGATCAAAAATTCATGTCCAATGAAGTTGTTGATCCATTGTCAAGTTTTCTGTCAGTAGCTTTAAAAACCATATCCAGGAATCTTTGTTTTTAATTTTGACTATAGCATATGCAATTGGGTCATGCAATCCTTTAAATCTATGCCCATAGTAAATAACAACTAGCCTTCATATATAGATTTGAAAAAAATAACCATCAATACCTATAATTGGTCTGCACCCAGCAAGAAAGCCTTTTTTATAAGCATGAAGGTAGATGTAGAATCTTTTAAATATCAACATGTCCGACTTAGTAATAGTTGAAGTCCCAAGATTTATCCTTCTAAACTCAGCTACATAATCACCAAGCCATTCATATTGCTCCTAATAATTTCCTTCTAGCATCTCTAGTCTTTGCTTTTAGCACTCCAAAGCTTACTTCTAGGTATTGAGATATTATTGTCTTCCTTAATAGCATCTTCAAATAAACTCAAAGACTACTTTAGATCTAACTTAAGCCTTTTAATGTATTTAGATATGCAAGAATTCTTTTGTTGGTGTGGGATTTATTGCAATTGTGCTTATTAACATAACTTTTTACTTAATAAGTGGGGTTTCTTGGACTATTACTGATAGAAATCTTCCATGGACATCTTTTTTTACACCTTGCATAAACTCTTCTTTTGTCATTTTTAATAAACCTAATATTGTACATGTTCTTTAAAATATAATCATTAATGGCTAATTTGATCCACTCAGCATTGCTGAACTTTATCCCAACTATAAATTTAGGATTACTCAAACCACTATCTCTAAAATCAGGGTACCTTGGCTCATCTGTGCCATCATCACTTGAACTAGCAATGCTATATAGCTCAGCTGAAGCCTTATAGTAACTATCATTCGCATAATTTTATCTTTGTCAAATAGGTTGGACTTTTTGGCTTTTTTTGTTTGCATCATTTTATCTTTGTCAATCTCTTTATCTATACTCCCTTCAGATTTAGAATCATCATATGAGTCATACTCACTATCATCAAAAACAGATTGGCTCTTTGCTTTGCTCAAGTCCTTTAACTCTCCATCATCAATGTTTGTTTCCTTAAGACCATCATCAATATTTGATTCCTTTGGCACATCCTCATCAATATTTATTTCTAAAGGAATTCCATCATCAATGTTTGATTCCTTTGGCACTCCATCATTAATGTTTGTTTCCTTGGGCACTCTATCATTAATTTCCAAATCTTCTAGCAGTACAACATCATCCTCCTCACCTTCGATGTCAACATCAACTAGAGTTGGAATCTTAATTGCAATGATCTCTTTGGGCTTCTCCCTAGAAAGATGTTCCACATATATTTCAATCTCAGGAATATTTTTGACCATTTCTATCACATCTTGATCACATTTAAGAGGTCTAAACACATAACCATCCAAATTACTTCCTAAAACTTTCCAGTAATAATTCATAAACAAAAATCTAGTATATCCTAACTTGTCTAACATCTCATTAGCTTCAAATATGGATATTGTATCTACATCATAATAGTCAAAATAATAAACCTTGGCATTAATATATGACTTATTTGACTCTTCAATAAAATGACCATTATGATATAAAATCATTGTACAATGGTCAGGATTGTCTAACAACATAAAATATAAAAATAATATAATGTTAGCCTCCAAGAATTAATAATATTAATGATTATAATTAGACTAATTTATAAAAGATAAAATAATATGAGTGATCAGGTAGACATTGAGACTTACTATTACTTATTTTGACTTATTGAAACTTACTATTTGCAGAAAATAATTAGAGTAGTTAGTAGCAAATAAAGTGAGTAACATGGGCTAGAGGAAAAAGAGTGCTTCTTATGACTATATGATTCAAATATGCTACTCATCTTTGCTTTGATATTTGTGAAAATTTTTAATTGCAAAGTTCAGTATCAGCTACATTAGCAACTATATAATAAAATCATATTTCAAACTTTATAGTCCATATCTACCTTTAATGCTAATTTTATGATTTCTAATTAGAATGCACTAGGTGAATGGCATCTTAATCATTCTAATTATTAAGCTAGTACACAACAAAATTTATAAAGTCTATTAGTTGAAAGTCCAAAACATACTATTCAACCAACTTGTAGTTTGCATTCAAAAATACTACTATTGTAGTTCGAAAAAACTATTTTATTGGTGGAACAAAACAAACTATTTAAAGTGATCCAATTTGTCAAAGTATTTAAAGTTTCAAAGTAGGAGGAATAATTTGAACAACTGGTAGTGGTAGTTGGGATTTTGTAGGATGACCGCAAGACTACCCTACCTACCCATGGAGCAAGGCACCAATTGTTAAGTACCAGGCAGTATAACTAGTCATGAGGATGCCTCTAAAAGACCAGATCCTATAATTGTGGAAGGATGGGACGAAGAAGACAATTGTAAAAGTAAAGGAAAAAAAGAAAACCAGTAATAGAGACAATTATCATTTGATTTTGTAAATAAATATTGCTTGCATAAAAGAAGACAATTATAAAAGTACAGCAAAAAAAAGAAAACTAGTAACAAAGACAACAACCATAAATAAACCAAAACCAAAGCTTTTATGACACCAAACACCATGTTAGTACATCGACCCCCTATCCTAGGTTGTTTCACCAAAAGTACATGGTGACAAGCATGACAAAGGGACCACATAAGCCAAAACTATAGAAGAATTCTTATGATTTTTAAAAAACACACCTCTTTACTATGATTTAAATCGTGTCAACTACTTTCAGCAAACACAATATTCATAACCTTGAAAGGGACTTTACTTGTCTACCCTATCTGAAACAAATATCCTAATAGTTTTTTCATTGTGAGCCCACTTATTTTCCCAAGCAAATGTAATTAAACTATGGGGATTACAATCAATACACAACCCAAATCTCAAGGATGAAGTAGGAAAGATAATTGAAAAACTAGGATCATGGAAACATTATGAACAAAAGGAGCAAAAATGAACAAAGCATTCATAAATGCATTCAAAATAAAACTCTATTCAAATAGGCATTACTCTTATCATAATAAGGGACCTCCATTCTCTAAGCCATTGAACTCCTTAGGTGGAGAGTAAATGATGTATCGAATCCTTCTCTGCTCGTTGATCAACAAGATGAAGGCAATGCCAATAGGTTGATCCCTAAATCACTTAGGGCTCAAGCAGGATTTCCATTCACTAGACCTTCTTTCTCCGCCTTTTTCTTATCTAAAAAATCCTAAAATCTCCAATTTGTTTGCCATTCTCAATAGGATGATGTGGCATTCTAAAAATTCCATGTAAGAAATTGAATATGCCAAATCACCCTTTGTAGTGTATATGTTGCATTGAACTACCATGTCAACAAAAAAAAGCCCAGCAGAGCATGTTTGGTTTGATTTCCAACAAAAAACTAATGGTAAGGATTATATTACAATCAGTTGAAAAAGTTAGGGGCTATTGATACAAATTAAAACTTAGGGACTGAAATAGTTTTAAGCCTAAACCTTGGTGACCAATTTAGTAATTAAGCCAATATATGTGTATGAAAATTTATGCTTTATTATGAAAATTAGTTTCATAAGTATTTTTGATGAAAAAGATATATTTATGAACCATGAATTAGATTATACTATCTAGTATTTTCTACCTATATACATGTATATTTGAAGTAAAAGTATAAGGATTTCAAAGGCTCTTAGATAGCTATGAACAAATCCCTATAATTAGAAAGGTCGATACTCAAAGCTAGCATTCACAAGAAATATGGCCCCACCAATGGATATAAAGTTGGCACATGAAACAAAAATTTGTCGACTAAGAAAACGGCCTTATCACGGTACAAAGTGACCATAGTATAAATATTTGTAAGCACTATTTTTGAAACATGACATAAATACATGACATAAAATATTGTGAGTTTTACTGCAACCATATTTATGAAATGTTCTTGATTTATAAATGCATGACTAGTTTTGTGAATTGTTTTATTATATTATGTTATGAAAAGTTTTATTTGTGATATATGTCACTTTTACAATGATGCATTATTCATATGAAAATTTATGCTTGATCCGATAAGGAAGTATACGTTTTACTTACTAAGTTGGTGTAGCTCATACCATTTTAATTTTCTTTTCTTTTACAAAAAAGTAAGGTTAGGAATGAGGGGTGATCCAAGCTTGAAGTCTATACTAGCAAGCTTGGAAGTTTTGTAGTTTAAATTAGTTATTCGAGTACTTATGAATTTATAGTTAAGTAAAACTTGATTCTGGTATTTATGAATTAATTATTCGAGTACTTATGAATTATAAAACTTGGTTGTGGTATTTGAATTTGGATTTAGATGCTCTGAACCGATGTTGGTTTAAATAATGATTTGAATTGAACCTCTTATTTCTATTTTAATTGTAATGGATCATAGCTTTACTTAAGATTATGAATACTTGGCTTCATGTTATCATGGGTTACACTTTCAGTAGCATGCCCATGTTATGCCTTGAATTTGGGACATGACATGTCATGGTATCAGAGCAATAGGTTTGATCATAGATAAAACTTAATGTTTAGCATTAGGTACATAGATTATGTTTACTTAGATCATGTTTGGTTGAATAAGAATAGATAAATATTCTTAGTCTTTATATTGCTCATTTGAGGAAAACAAATTAAAGTTAGTATTTTGATAGGTGACGATGAGGAACAGAAAGGCGAAAGTCATAGCAAATTTGGTTACTAGGAGAAGAAGAATGAGAGTGATTGCAAAGGAAAATGCCAACCAGCCAGCTAATCAGGCTCCTGATGCACCAGCTACTTGGATAGATATTTCCAAAATATGCCAAGTGGTAGCCCAGCTTCTTCAGCAATAACACCGGATGCAAGCTACTCCTGAACCTACACCATCTTTAGAGTCATATTATGAGAGGTTCAAAAGGCTCAACCCACCATTGTTTGAGGGTAGACCTAACTCTTAAGTCGTGAAGACCCGGATTCGAGAAATAAAGAGAATGTTCATGCCTTACATTATCCCAAGGATGTGAAGGTCAGGCTAGCCATACCTATGCTAAAAAGGAATGCTAAGTTCTAATGGTCTATAATAAAAGCTGCATATGGGAACACTAATGATCAGCTGACCTTGGAAGATTTTAAGCATATATTCTATGATCAGTATTTTCTAGAGTTAGTGAGATTAGCAATAGAGAACAAGTTCTTAGAATCAAGGAAAAAAGATAACATGGCAGTGCTGGAGCATGCAAACAAATTCAACGGGTTATGTCATTTCTTCCTATTACCCAGTAAGCAATCCAAAAGGTGGGGGTGAATTGGGTTTCTAAAAAATATTTTCAAGTATGTGTGCCAATTCAATAATCAATTCAAGTGCTAGTGAGATGAAAGTATTGTGTGCTCTTAAAGAGTATGCAACGAACATTTAAATGCAATAAAAGTAAGAGCAAGTAAAGAGGAGACAATCTATCACAAACACAAGAAAGTATAGTGGTTCGGTGTACTCTAAGGCACCTACATCCACTCCCCAATGTCTACTCGGGAATTCACTATGATCACTCTCGATTACAGCCGATTAATTTTTTAGGCTCACTAATCAAAACCCCTTTTGGTTTTCACTAGGCTCACCAAAAGAAATCTCTTGGTTTTCAAAGGCTAACCAAAAACTTCCTTGGTTTTCAACTAGGTTAGCCAAAAATCTCCTTGGTTTTGTTCTTAGGCTCACCAAAAACCTTGATATAACAAAGTAATAATGAAAGTAAATAATACAATCAAGCTTTCTAAATAAAAGCTATTATCTCTTTAAAGCTTGTTGAAGATGCTTGTCTTCAATTCGATGAAGCCTCAATCAATGCTTAAAAGTGGTTGGAGTTGAATGCTCTTGATTGCTTTGAATGCTTGGAAGTGGTTGCTCTCAATGAATTTGAGTAAATGCACTTATTTTTCTTTTTCTTTCTCTTTCTCTATTCATTCTCTTGTGTTCCACTTGAATTTAATTCACTTAAATACCATCCCAAGGCTTAAATGATGGTTTATGACTATTGGAGAGGTGGAACTAGTCGTTGGGGGCTAAAAAGGTTGAGTTCTGCATTTAAAAAAACTAGCCATTACTATTTCCAAAACTCAAAGTATCGACACTTTAGGCTATGAGTCAATAATTAGGGTCGACACTTAAATTCCATAAGTCGACACCTAGTTCAAAATTCTGCTTTGAAGCTCTCTAGAAATTTCAGGTGAGTTGACACTTCATCTGGTGAGTCGACACTTAGGGTTGACACTTAAATTCCATGAGTCGACACCTAGTTCAAAATTTTTCTTTGAAGCTTTCTGAAAATCTCAGGTGAGTCGACACTTCATCTGGTGAGTCGACACTTGAGTTGAATCTTGAATTTCAGCATGTTCTGTAAGAAATCTGTCTCGAACTTTAAGTTGATCCTTGAGTCGATACTTAGAGTCAACACTTATATAGCTTTATCAACACTTCAACCGTACCATCTGAAACTCTTTTCTGTGTACTGGCTTGAGTCAACACTTGCATTGTCATGAGTCAACACTTGCTGAAACTTTTCAAAATTTGACTGAAACTCTTATGAATCTTCTTTGAACTTGACTCTTAGATCCTTTCAAGCAATTCTGAAACACTTAAGTCCATCAATCTTTAATATTTCATTCATAGAAAGGGCTTCTTCAAACATTTGATAAGCAATTCAATTCAGCCAACTTGATGAGTACCTTTTTCTAATAAAAACATACTTTAAAGAATTGTTAATACTCAAATATACTTAAGTATTTTGTTAATCATTAAAATCAATAACGGAGTCAATAATCTTTTCCTTTTTGATGATGACAAAACCTTTAAATATACTCATATAAGAAGCTTAAAAGATTTTCAATGAGTATACAGCTTTGTGCAATATGTATCAGAGTAAAAGAAAAAATAGAACCTAGAGTCTAAAGTTAAGTTATTGAAAAATTAGGACTTATTTGAATTGAATTAAGGCTATAAAGGAATATCAGAGCTAAAAATGAATGTACCATGATACTCTAAATATGTATCAGAGCTAAAACATATTTTAAAGATAAAAGATTTAGCATATAAACACAATGAGTGAAACCAATAGGAAAAACTTAAAACAAGAGTATAAATACTCCCCCTCAAAAGGTGATTCAAAAAATTAGTTTTCAAAGAGTTTTCATGAATCAAAAAATCTAATTTTCAAAAATTTTCAAGAAATTTTAGCTTAAGAAGAAATTCTTTTTCTTTCAGATTACTCCCCCTCACTCATTGCTCTTATCTTTATTGAAATTAAGTTCCATGATACTATTTACCATTTTAGCATAATTCTGCCATTATCTTCTCATTTTACTCTTCCTTTTTCATTTTTCTCCCACTCTTTACTCATTTATCTTTCATTTTTCTCTTACTTATCTCTCACTTATCTCTCTCCCTTTTTGTCAACATCAAAAAGGTTGGAAGGATAAAACAAGATGCAACAAAAAAGACTATAACAAATTCAAAAATCAGTGACAAAATTAGAAACTGAAAGAGATAATATTTACAAACAACCATTGATATAATAATTTCATTCATTGATACCAAATTTCATACATTGAAACAAATATTTCATACATTGATACAAACATTTCATACATTGATATAAGCAAAGATGCATACAAGTAGTATTGAAATATAAACTAACTAACATAGAGACTATCCTAATGAGAACTCTCCTCATTAGAGGATCCAATCTCAATCTATCTAGTATCTCTAGAAGGATGGGATCATGGCCACATCGGTCGGAGATCAGAGAGTCTGGTCTGGGTAGGTCTCGATACATCACGCCGGCCTCGTCCTCTATGTCTGACATATGCTCTGCCTCTGGCTGGTGCAGAAGAGGTGGAGGATATATCAGTAGCAGGAACAGCACTGACCGGAGCAGCTATATTACAAGAAAAGGGAGTATGGTCAAAGATGGGACCGGAATCAAAATGGTAGAAACTAGGAGTGTAAAATTCTAGTTCCCTGATAAGGGAAGATGTATGCATAGATAAAGAATGTATCATAGGTGCACCAGAAGATGAAATGATAGGAGTAGGTGCAGGAATGGAAGAAATATATGGATCATATATGGAAGGTGAGGTGGATAAAATCAAAGTTTGAAATGGTGATCAAGCAAGATCAGGAATGGGACTCCTAGGAACATCTATTGCTGCATCTGGCTCTGGCTTCGTCATAAAATCTGTAGTATCGAACTTTATGGAGTCAGTTTGATCACCTGCCATATCTGGCCTGGAGCTAATGGTGCTGGAGATGGATCTGATGTAGATGAATGTGGAGGAGCTCTGCTTGATGAAGATCTCACCAATATAGATAAAATAGCATAGATGCCATCACTCAATCCTCGATGGCTCTCCCTTATTTTCATATGCATCTGGTAAACTCGCTGTCTAATAACCATAATCTCAGTCTCTATGCAAGTGACCCTATCCTCTAGGCTGTCTCCACTCCCTGGTATCTCTGTATGTGCAGGGGTGGCTTGGTCGGTTTGAGGAGTAGGCTTTGGCTGAGTCGTAGGCTCGGGTTGTGCCTCTGGAATCTCTCTATGTACCTTAGAAGGCCTAGCCTCACTTGAGAAAATACACTCCTCCTCTGCTACCTCATCATCTGCATCGGTAGCCTGACCATATATACACTGTCTTCATTGGCCTTTGACTAGATGATACCCCATCCGATGAAGTGATCTGATGTCATAGACATTTGTATGCAACAACTATCTATAAGGCTCTCCATATATGACTACTCCGTAAGCCCTGAAAAGTATGGTCAAACCATCTCGTAGGGCAGACAAAGTCTCCAACTAGTCGATGCCTCTGTCAACTGATGAACCATAAGCACTGGGAGAAATACCAAAGTGTGCTATATCAAAGACACCATAACCAATAACTCGCGCTTTGTGATGAAGTCGAAGCATTCGATCTTCGGTAGAAGAATTCGGGCTACAATGTGGTGCAGCAACCTCATCTCATGTGAAAGTTTTGAAGCAACTACTGTGGCTCCATCTGGAAGTCATCTATCTCAAAAATACACTAGAGTCCACTGAATCTATCCACCAGGGCATCCACCACTGAACCTATCATAGGAATCTCCCATACTCGACTCAGAATCTTAGCAAAAACTGGAATGTCTCTTCCTCGGACCTGTGCGATCCATCCATCACTACCTCTAGCTAAAGACTCATAAATTCTCTCATCAGGCTAGGATAAAATCTCTCGGATAGTGAGCCGAAATATGCTAAACCGGCATCCCTCAGCCACTATCCAATCCTAAAATGCTGCTGATCCAGGAAGTCAAAATCCACTTGATGACCACCAACGATAGTCTTCGAGCTCATCCTATCTGCGGCAAAGACAACTAGTCTGACAGGAACATCAGGCAAATCCTCGAGCTCAACTGCCTCTTGATGCTCATGCCTAGCCTTCGTTCTTCGCTCTTCCTCCCAAATGGAAGGTCGAGGCCTTCGAACAACTTATTTTCTAGGTCCCATTCCAAGGAATCAAGGGAAGGAAGCAAATATGGAAGAAATCTAGGATTTCTTCAGTGAAAAATAGTGGAGAATGGATGAAGAATGGTAAGAAACCGAAATGGACTTGTTCCAAATGAAGAATCGGGTGGTTGAAATGGAGATTGGAGGGAAGAAGGTGTTAGAGAATAGTTAAAGGGTGAGTCGGCTCAAATTTAGGAAGAAAATTCGAAGAAAATACTTCATTTTCCCTATTTTATCTTGGTTTTTCATCGGCCAAGTGTCGACTCAAGACTATGGGTCAGGTGTCGACACTTCGACTTAAAATCAAAAAAAAAGTGAAAAAGAGTATTAAGCGAAAAGAACTTGATTTGAAGGTTTTGAAAGTAATTAAACATGATTCACAAGTAATTTTAATCAATCAAGAGTTAAGGATTACAAAGAGATAGAGATTTTTAGACAAAAGGGTTGAAGACCCCTAATTCTCTTATAATCATACTAAACCAATCCTCTTGAAGTGGTTTAGTCAATATGTCAACTAGTTGCATTTCGGTATAAACAAATTCAAGTATTATATCATTATTTTCAACATGATTCTAATACAATGATGCCTAATTTCAATGTATTTACTTCTAGAATGCTGAACAGGATTTTTAGTTAAATTTATGGCACTAGTATTATCACATCTTATAGGTGTCTTAGTTAATTTGATTCCAAAATCTTCAAATTGTTGCTTAATCTACAAGATTTGAGCACAACAACTTTCTACTGCAATATACTCAGCCTCAGCTGTAGATAGTGTAACTAAAATTTGTTTCTTGCTAAACTAAGAGATTAAGTCAACTCCAAGAAATTGACAAGTTTTACTTGTACTTTTTCTATCTAACTTACACCCAGCAAAGTCAGCATCTGAATAACCAATCAAATCAATAAATGAATCTCTAGAATACCACAAACTAATATCAATTGAACCAGATAGATATCTTAAAATGCGCTTAACAACCAATAAATAAAATTTTTTAAGAGCAGACTGATATCTAGTACACATGCAAACACTAAACATGATATCTAGTCTACTAATAGTCAAATATAGTAAAGAGCCTATAATACCTCTATATAATTTCTGATAAACACTTTTACCATGTTCATCTTTATCAAGTTTACAAGAGGGGCTCATAGGTGTACCTATTGTCCTAGTAGTCTCCATCCCAAACTTCTTTAAGATTTTTCTTGTATACTTAGCTTGGTTGATGAAGATCCCTTCTTTGGTTTGCTTGATTTAGAGTGCAAGAAAAAAGTTAAGCTCATCCATCATACTCATCTCGAACTCACCCTGTATAAGCTTGGCAAACTCTTGACAAAAGATTTCATTAGTAGCATCGAAAATGATGTCATCAACATAAATTTGTACTGCTAAAAGATTATCATCTTTCCTTTTTAGAAATAAGGTAGTATCAACATGGCCTATAGAAAAATTATTTTCAATTTAAAACTTGCTGAGTATTTCATACCATGTTTGGGGTGCTTGTTTTAAACCATAAAGTATCTTTTGTAGTTTGAAAACATGATCAGGATGTGCATAATTTTCAAATCTAGGTGATTGTTCAACAAACACTTCTTTACCAATAAAATCATTTAGGAAAGCACTTTTAATATCCATTTGAAATAATTTGAAATTCATAAAATATGTAAATTTTAAAAGTAATTTAATAGCTTTAAGTCTAGCTACAGGTGCAAAGGTTTCATCAAAATGAATACCTTCTTCTTGATTATAACCTTTAGCAACCAGACTAACCTTGTTTCTAATGACAATACCATTTTCATCTAGTTTATTTCTATATACCCATTTTGTACCAATAATTGAAACATTAGATGGTCTTTCTAATAGTGTCCAAACTTTGTTTCTTTCAAATTAATACAATTCTTCTTGCATTACATTAATCCAATTAGGTTCTTTTTCAGCTTCTTCAATATATTTTGGTTCAATTTGAGAAACAAAAGCTGTTGACCCATGGAATAATTTTGATGATCACAAAATATTGGAGCATGTATTTAATACTAACTCCTTCAAATTGTTTAAGAAGTTTTGCAAGAAATTGGTTACCTTTAGTTTAAAATAGTTTTCAAACTGATTTGAGGGCAATGCAATTTTGTATAAAGTTTTATGAACTTGAAATTGTAAAAGCCCTAGTTTTATTAATGTTGTAATCTTGTAAAATGGGCTGAAAATTGTAAAAATTTAAGGGTATGTAGATTAGCTTCTATTTGATTCAATGTTGAAGACTTTTGGAGAAGCTTGAAGCATTTTTTTGAAGATTTACAAGAGCTGACTCTTGGATCAAGAGCTGACTCGTGGTGGCAGGGCACAAAGGAAGTTTCAGTATTTCAGCATCAAGAGCCAACTCCTATCCCAAGAGCTGACTTGTCCAGAGTTATGTATTTTGAAGATCTGAGAACTCGAGCCGACTCTACCCTGAAGAGCCAACTCTAAGTATTCATGATTTTGACTTGACTGAAGGCAAGAGCCGACTCCAGCCAGAAGAGCTGACTCTTACAGAGTTTCATTTTGGGCTGTCTAAGACTTCGAGCCGACTCGTGGATCTCGAGCCGACTCGTGGAGCGATTTTCTACACTCCAACGTCTAGTTACTGAAGTTGAGATTTGAACTCCAATTCATCTTCAATAGCTATTTCACGAATCCCTAAGCCCTATAATGGTCATATCTCTTGGAAAACTATAAAAGAGATTGTTTTTGAAAGATTAGAAAAATTATTAGAGCTTTAATATGGAATTAGCTTGAGATATTGAAGAGCCTTCAAGTCATTCACCTACCTACCAAAAAGAGCTTTCAAGTTGGATTCAAAGCTTCACCAACTCTACACCATCATTGAATCCACTCATTGAAGAAGGGAAGAAGTAGCTTGAAGAGAACTAAAGAGCATCCAAGGCTTGACTTCATCTTGATCTATATCGGCAATACTTAAACAAACTTGATTTGTTGTAGTTACTTGTTTATCATTTTTTTATCTTAGTTTTCTCTCTAAGAACAGCAAGAGGTTGTGTCTTAAGAGAGAGTTGAAGGTTCTTAGGTAAACCTTATAAAATCTAAGTTGAGTTTCTTGATAATCCCGGTATAAAACCAAGTGTTAGGGTTTTCTTTGGTGATCCCGTTTAAAACCAAAGGAAGTTAGGATTTATTTGGTGATCTCGGTAAAATCAAAGTGTATAGGTTTAGATTATGAGCCTGGTAAAACAATCCAACTATATTCCGATCAGAGAATATAGTGGAAATCCCAAGTAGTTTTTGGATAGTGGACGTAGGAGTCGGTTACTCTGAACCACTCTAAATCTCTTTGTGTTTGTGATTGTGTTCTTATTGCTTTATTGCTTTTACTTAATTACTTCTACATTGTATATTGCATCACAATACCAAAAGAATTTGAAAGTGCACATTATTATGAAAAGTTTTTAATCCCAATTCACCCCCCTCTTGGGAAGCCACCTAGGCAACAAGTGGTATCAAAGCAGAGTCTCTGAAAGTTACTTTGAGTAAAGACATATGGCACATCCCATGAGCACTTCATTGGCTGAAGGTCAATCCACAAATAGACCTTCACTTTTTACCGGGACCAATTATACATATTGGAAGGCAAGAATGAAAATATACATTCAAGCCGTAGATTTTCATTTATGAAAGATTATTCTGAAAGGACCTCACACCCACAATTAAAGTTAATGATGTAGAAGTTTCCAAACCTGAAGAGGAATGGGATGATAATGATATGAAATTAGCTGAGCTGAATGCCAAAGCACTGAATCTACTGTATTGTACTTTGGATCCAAATGAGTTTAACAAAATTTCAACTTGTAATTCTGTTAAAGAAATATGAGACAAGCTAGAAATCACACACGAAGGCACATCTCAAGTTAAAACATCAAAAATCAATCTTCTTGTACATAATTATGAGCTATTTAAGATGGATCCCAGTGAGACTATATCTGCTATGTATACTCGCTTTACTAATATTATAAATGGCTTCAAAAGTCTTGGTAGAACTTACTCTAATGCTAATCTTGTTCAAAAAGTTTTAAGATCTTTACCAGATAAGTGGGAAGCCAAAGTGACAGCAATTCAAGAAGCAAAGGACCTAAATACTCTGCCACTGGAAGAACTACTTGGATCACTAATCATGCATGAATTGGCTATGCAACAAAGGACTGAGAAAGATACAAAAAGAAAGAAAGCCATTGTATTTAAAGCTACTGAAGAAGATAAGAATGAAGAATCAGACTTATCAGATGATGATGATATTGGAAATGATGAAATTGCTCTTGTCATGAGAAAATTCAAGAGGTTTATAGGCAGAAGAAAATCAAACATATGGAGAAAGCAATATAGAAAAGGTGATTTTGGAAAAGAAAAAGAAAGAGATAAAGAAAAAGAGAAGGATAAAGATAAAGATCAAGTACCTATATGCTATGGATGCAAGAAGCCAGGACACATCCATTCTGATTGTCTTGAAGGGAAGAAAAAGATATTCACCAAAAAGAAGAAGAAGGCAATGTTTGCTGCTTGGAGTGATAGTGATGAAACTACATCTACTGAAGAGGATAAAGAGACAACAAAAACTGCACAAATCTGTCTTATGGGTTTGGAGGATGAGGTAAATACTTCTGAACCTAATTTAGAATTTACTTATGATGAATTGCATAATGTTTTGTGTGAATTATTGGGAAAATATAAAAAGGCCAATTTAAAAATAAAAGATTTGAAAAATCAATGTGATGTACTTGAAAAAGACAAATATGAATTTTGTGAAAGAAATAAAATCTTGCAAAGAGAATTAAACTTAGTTTGTTTAAGACTCAAGATTGTTCAATTTGAAAAAGAAAAGCATCTCGAGAAAAATAAAGGTTTGAAAATTGAAAACGATGATTTAAAGAAGGAGGTTCAAAAACTAAAATCCTTGGTTGAAAAACTAATCCTAAGATCTAACAAACTTGAATTAATTTTAAAAGATCAAAAGAAACAAATAATAAATTTGGAATTAGTTATAAAGGTTCTATTTCAAACAAGTTTTCAGCATCTACTTCATATGCTCCTAAGTTCATTAGTCCGAAACAGATTAGACCTAAATTTGCATCATCTCATGATTATTATTCAAAATAAAAAATTGTATGCTATGCATGTAATAACCTTGGTCATAAAGCATTTGAATGTCATTTGAAATATAATGACAAAAAGAAAATTAAGAAAGTTTGGATTCCAAAAGGAACCATTTCCACTAACTTGCAAGGACCCAAAAAAGCTTGGGTACCTAAATTTGTTAAATGATTGTTTTACAGGGATGTCTTGTAGCCACAAGTATAAAGAAAAGATGGTATCTAGATAGTGGCTGCTCAAGACACATGATGGGTGACATTGATCAATTCTTCATCCTAAAACAAAAGGATGGTGGAATGGTAACATTAGGTGACAATCGAAAAGGAAGGATAATCGGTATTGGTAAAATCAAAATTACTCCTACATTCATTGAAAATGTGTTACTTGTAGAAAAGTTAAAGCATAATTTTTTGAGTATTAGTCAGTTATGTGACATTGATTTTAATGTGTTCTTCAAGTCATCAATGTGTATAGTAGTTGATCCACTTGACTCTAGTACTAAATTCATTAGATATAGACTAGGTAACATCTACGTAGTAGATCTTAATGATCTAGCTATGTCAAGCAATACAGGTCTTGTAGCAATGAATGACAAGAGCAAGGAATCAAGTTTACTATGGCATAAGCAACTTGGTCATGCTAGTATGGACACAATAGCTAAACTTATTTCAAAAGATTTAGTTAAAGGTTTGCCAAAATTTAAAGTTAATTTTGATTATGTTTGCGATGCTTGTCAATTAGGAAAACAAGTGAGGGGGAGTTTTAAATCTAAAAACATTGTTTCTACTACTAGACCCTTAGAGTTACTTCACATGGACTTATTTAGACCTACTAGGACTACCAGCCTAGATGGTATGAAACATGGGCTTATGATTGTAGATGACTTTTCAAGATATACATGGATTTTGTTTATTGCACATAAAGATGAAACTTTTAATGTATTCAAAAGTTTTACAAAAGAGTTACAAATTTGAAAATTTTATCTGTTATTTCAATTCGTAGTGATCATGGCACCGAATTTGAAAATCAGTATTTTGATCACTTTTGCACAAAGCATGGTATTGGTCATAACTTTTCTATACCTAGAACACCACAGCAAAATAGTGTTGTAGAAATAAAGAATCGTACTTTGGAAGAGATGTCTAGAACAATGCTTTGTAAAGAAAATCTTTTAAAATACTTTTGGACAGAAGCTGTGAATATCGCATGCTATATTTTGAACAGAGTTTTAATTAGATCTATTATCAGAAAAACCCCCTATAAGCTTTAGAACAATAGAAAACCAAATATTAAGTATTTTCATATTTTTGGATGTAAGTATTTTGTTCTTAACAATGGAAAAGACAATCTTGGTAAATTTGATGCAAAATCTGATGAGGTTATTTTTCTTGGATATTCTTTAAATAGTAAAGCCTATCATGTTTTCAATAAAAGAACTTTAACTGTTGAAGAATCTGTATATATTATTTTCAATGAATCTGACATTATATCTTCGAGAAAGGAAGATTTTGCTGATGATGATGCATGTACTCTAGAACATGGACTGAAAGACTTGACTCTTAAAGACAAACAATTAAGTGAACCACATGAAGAAGAGGTAAGCAAAGATCATGATGATATACCTAAAGAATGGAGGTATGTACAATCGCACCCTAAAGAATTAATTATAGGAGATCCATCTCAAGGTGTTAAAACTAGATCTACACATAGATATGCACATGATTTAATTGCTTTTATTTCGCATGTAGAACCATACAATATAGAAAAAGCTAAAACTGATCCTAATTGGATATTACCAATGCATGATGAATTGAACCAATTTAGGAGAAATAATGTTTGGACCCTAGTTAAAAGACCCAATGACTATCCTGTTATAGGTACTAGATGGATTTATAGAAATAAACTAGATGAAGATGGAAATGTAATTAGAAATAAAGCTAGACTGGTTGCACAAGGATATAATCAAGAAAAAAGAATAGATTTTGATGAAACTTATGCACCAGTAACTAGATTAGAAGCCATTAGATTGCTACTAGCTTATGCATGCTTTATGAACTTTAAATTATTTCAAATGGATGTAAAGAGTGCATTTTTGAATGATTTTTTATCTGAAGAAGTTTTTGTTGAGTAACCCCCGGGTTTTATTGATCATACTTTTCCAAATCATGTTTTCAAACTGAATAAAATTTTGTATGATCTGAAATAGGCACCTAGAGCCTGGTATGATAGACTAAGTAAGTTTTTAATTGCTAATGATTTTGTAAGAGGTAGTGTTGACACCACACTATTTATTCAAAGAAAGAATAATGACATTTTAGTTGTTCAAATATATGTTGATAATATTATCTTTGGATCTACTGATGAATCTTTGTGTCAAGATTTTGCTAAGCTAATGCAGGAAGAATTCAAAATGAGCTTAATGGGTGAGCTGAGTTACTTTCTTGGACTTCAAATCAAACAAACTAAAGAAGGTATCCTAATCAACCAGGCCAAGTACATCAAAGAGATTATCAAAAAATTTGGCATGGAATCAAGCAAAGAAAATGAAACACCCATGAGTCCTACATGTAGACTGGATGAAGATGAGAATGGCACAAATGTTGATCAAAAGCTGTACCGAGGTATGATCGGTTCATTACTTTATTTGATAGCTAGTAGACCTGATATTTTATTTAGTGTTTGTATGTGTGCATGATTTTAATCTAATCCAAAAGAGTTACACATCATGGTTGTTAAAAGAATCATTAAATATCTGAAAGGCATATGTAATGTAGGTTTATGGTATTCTAAGCACACATCATTGAAGTTAATTAGTTATTCTGATGCTGATTATGGAGCTTATAAAATTAATAGAAAGAGCACAAGTGGCACCTGTCAATTTCTAGGTGTTAACTTAATTTCTTGGCACTATCGCAAATAGAACTCTGTAGCACTATCTACTGCTGAGACAGAATATGTAGCTGCTGGGAGCTGTTGTGCTCAAGTGTTATGGATCAAGCAACAACTAGAAGATTACAGTATTGTCCAATCTAAAACTCCTATTAAATGTGACAATACTAGTGCTATTAATTTATCCAAAAATCCAATTCAGCACTCAGGAACTAAGTACATTGAAATTCGACATCATTTTATTCATGATCATGTTTTAAACAATGTTGTTGAACTAGAATTTGTACCTACTGAAGATCAACTAGTGGACATTTTTACTAAACCACTTAGTCTAGTAGATTTGAGAAAATTAGAGACGAAGTAGGGCTATGTGACCCATTCTGAACTTTTTTTACCTAATTTTGAAAATTAAGGAAAAATTATCTAGATGTTTCAAATTTTTTTTTAGAGCATAGGACAACCTAGTTTAAGGTCAAAAAACCTATAGAAACTAAGTTTAACCATTTTTGACCTTTAGACTGATTTTTCGCTCGAGCCGACTCGAGTTATCAGGGCGCTCGGCGAGCCGACTCGAAGGTCGGGCCGAACATTTTTTTAATAGGGTTTCCATGTTTTCTATTCTTTATGTTTTTAGGTTTTGGCCATTTCCACTTAGCCGACTCCACATTCCACTCTAGGAAACCTTCCAAAAACTCTCTCAAACCTCTCCAATCCTTTAATCTTAGCTAGATGGCACCCTGCAAAGCAGTGGCCAAGAAACCCTTGTGGGTGGTTCGGACAGTCACGAAAGAAAGGAGAACCAAGAGGCGGTTGGACACATCTAATCTGGAAGAGGAACAGCCGATTAAGCAGGAAGAAGAACCTCAAGCACCCGCGCAAGTAATTCTTATGGAAAATCGTCAAGTTACTCTGGGTAGGTGCATTGATTTTGATTTTCTAAAGCAAGAACAATTGTATATCAGGGATTGGCTTGAAAAACAAGGGTGGAAAGATTTTTGTCTGTTGAATGTTCTGACATATCTTAATTTAGTTCGTCGGTTTTTTGAAAATATGTCATTGGGAGCATTTCATTTAGAAGGAACAGTTAAAGGAAAGCATATAGAGATAAGTGAACATAAGCTTTCAAGTATACTGAACATACCAAAAGAAGGGGAGTGTTATTTAGTTTTAAAAAAGAAATAAAAGACCCTCAGACTCATATTGGAGAGATCAAATGTGAAAGGCATTGTGCATGTGAGTGCAAATCAACTATCATTGGAGATGAGGCTATTGCACAATATTATCAGTAGGATTTTCTTGTCCCAGATGGAGAGATTTGATTGGGTCAGCAAGCGTGACCTTATGTTTATGAGGCGACTGATTGAGGGGGAGGCCCTCAACTTGCCATTTATCATGCTATCACAGATGAGGGAAGCAGCCCATAGGGCACGGGCTTGTCTGCCGTATGG
The DNA here is from genome assembly GCA_021397845.1 of Areca catechu. NCBI lineage: Eukaryota > Viridiplantae > Streptophyta > Magnoliopsida > Arecales > Arecaceae > Areca > Areca catechu. The sequence goes on from CM038039.1 coordinate 194,173,769, forward strand.
GATGGTTTTTACATTATTATTTCAGGATGCCCTGATAGATCTGACCAGAGAGGATAGCCGACTACTGCTGCACACTGACAAGTATACTGTGAAATCCCTTACCAGAATGGGATTCATTAAAGTTGATGGCAATTGGGTCAGGAAGACTTCAGGTGTTCCTATAACACATTCAGATGATTCAGAGGATCACACTCAGGCGGCTCAGGGACTTGGTGAGGAGACTGATGCACAGGCTGATGAGGCTGGATCGTCAGAGCCAGCTCCTACCACACCTCATTCACCAGTCAGGACTTCCACGGCAGTTAGACCTGATGTAGAGGACAGACTTCAGAAAGTCTTGGAGGAGATATTGTGTCTTAGATCAGACACTGGTAGTAGAATCACTCTACTCCAGACTGAGATGCAGCAGGGATTTCGTGATGTTATGACCATTTTGAGACAGCTTTCTATAGCCAGCCAGCATGTACCATCGACTTCCACAGCACCTGGCACTAGCACTGGCACTGATCGAGAGCAGGGACTAGTGGCACATTCCAGTGACGTACCTTCTCATGCCACACCTGCTGACATTGAGCCCGAGGTTGGTATGGAGGTTACAGGATCTGAGGTTGGACAAACTTCGGCTACCCAAATACTTTTGACCACCAGCACCTTGGCATTATCTTTTAATCCACCGACTGCCAGACCCACACCCATTGTTATATCTTCAGAGTCCAAAGCCAAAGCTAAAACTAAAGTGTCTAGGACTACCACTCCTACTAGGACTAGGATTAGGGATCTTCAACCTAGATTTTCTAAGTTTAAACCTAGTCCAGGAATCTTAGAAGTCGGTTCCTCTTCTGACGAAGAAGAACCTGAGAGTGATGATCCTAGCCCATCTTTTTGATGTTTAGGCTTTTATCTTGATGTTTTTGGGACTCTATGTTGTTATATTTTGGTTGTTATGATACAATTTTGTAGTGCCGAAGCACATATATAACGTATCACATTTGTACTGACTTTTTATGTATAAATATCACTTTTTATGTTACATATCTTGAATTATTGTGAATGAATGTTCTCTTGTATGCCTTTTGTTGATGACAAAAAGGGAGAGAATGGAGATTGTGCATGAAAAAGCTATAATATGAATGTTTAATTCACAAATTTATATAAAAATCTGAAAAGGCTATATTATTTTGGAGATTATGTGTATGAAAAAGCTATATGGATGTTGATTGTTATGAAAATATGAATGTTGAAATAAAAATTTGAATGATTCATGAAAATTTGATGAAATTTAGAAGAAATGCTATTACAAATAGTAAGGGGGAGCTTTACTTCAAATATTATCATGAAATTCACTTCAAATGTTTAGTAATTTTAAAAGATTCGATACACACTGTATAGATGATACGTTTGATACATTCTGTGTTGAAACATCATGTTTTGATACATATTGTTCATATAATATATTGTGGCACACTATGTTGATACATTAATACCTAATCTGTGTGACACACATAAATTTGAATATACTGTAATTGTAAAGTGTTTTAATTTTTAATCATGCCCAGTATTTTGTCATCATCAAAAAGGGGGAGATTGTTGACCCCTGGAATGATTTTGATGATCACAAAATATTGGAGCATGTATTTGATACTAACTCCTTCAAATTGTTTAAGAAGTTTTGCAGGAAATTGGTTACCTTTAGTTTAAAATAATTTTCAAACTGATTTAAGGGTAATGCAATTTTGTATAAAGTTTTATGAACTTGAACTTGTAAAAGCCCTAGTTTTATTAATTTTGTAATCTTGTAAAATGGATTGAAAATTATAAAAATTTAAGGGTATGTAGATTAGCTTCTATTTGATTCAATGTTGAAGACTTTTGAAGAAGCTTGAAGCATTTTTTTGAAGATTTATAAGAGCTGACTCTTGGATCAAGAGCTGACTCGTGGTGGCATGGCATGGAGGAAGTTTTGGTGTTTTAGCATCAAGAGCCGACTCATCCAGAGTTATGTATTTTGAAGATCTGAGAACTCGAGCCGACACTGCCCTGAAGAGCCGACTCTAAGTATTCATGATTTTGACTTGACTAAAGACAAGAGCCGACTCCAGCCAGAAGAGCCGACTCTTATAGAGTTTCATTTTGGACTATCTGAAACTTCGAGCCGACTTGTAGATCTCGAGCCGACTCGTGGAGCAATTTTCTGCACTCCAACGGCTAGTTGCTGAAGTTGAAATTTAAACTCTAATTCGTCTCTAATAGTTATTTCACGAATCCCTGGGCCCTACAACGTCTATATCTCTTGGAAAATTATAAAAGGGATTATTTTTGAAAGATTAGAAAAATTATTAGAGCTTTATTATGGAATTATCTTGAGATATTGAAAGAGCCTTCAAGTCATTCACCTACCTACCAAAACGAGCTTTCAAGTTGGATTCAAAGCTTCACCAACTCTACTCCATTGAATCCACTCATTGAAGAAGGGAAGAAGTAGCTTGAAGAGCACTAAAGAGCATTCAAGGCTTGACTTCATCTTGATCTATATCGGCAACACTTAAACAAACTTGGTTTGTTATAGTTGTTTGTTTATCATTTCTTTATCTTAGTTTTCTCTCTAAGAATAGCAAGAGGATGTGTCTTAAGAGAGGGTTGAAGGTTTTTAGGTGAACCTTATAAAATCTAAGTTGGGTTTCTTGGTAATCCTGGTATAAAACCAAGTGTCTGGGTTTTCTTTGGTGATCCCGTTTAAAACCAAAGGGAGTTAGGATTTCTTTGGTGATCCTAGTAAAATCAAAGTGTATAGGTTTGGATTGTGAGCCTGGTAAAACAATCCAACTATATTCTGGTTGGGGGATATAGTGGAAATCACAAGTGGTGCTTGGATAGTAGACGTAGGAGCCGATTGCTCCGAACCACTCTAAATCTCTTTGTATTTGTGATTGTTTTCTTATTGCTTTATTGCTTTTACTTAATTACTTCCGCATTACATATTGCATCACAACACCAAAATAATTTGAAAGTGCATATTATTGTGAAAAGTTTTTAATCCCAATTCACCCCCCTCTTGAGAAGCCACCTAGGCAACAAAAGCAATATAGTCACATTCATTTCTAATGGAAGATCTTGTTCTTATCCCTTTTGATAGATCACCTAGGATTAATTTCTTAGAGTGTCCATGAGCATACCTCCATTCCTTGGATAGATCTTGATGCTTTGGTGTTGATTACATGACTTCTTCTCTTTCCTTCTAGTCTTGATCTTCTTCATTTTCTTAGGGGGGTTGATCATCCAAAGTCAGCTTCTTTAATCCTTCAGCACCTGCACATGCATCAGAAGTATCCTTTTTTCTAGAAGGTTTGTTAGCAGATTCTTCAAATACTACATGTACAAATTTCTCTACTACTAAAGTTCTTTTATTAAAGACTCTATATGCCCTGCTAGATGTAGAGTATCCAAAGAAGATACCTTCATCAGACTTGGCATCAAGTTTACCTAAGTTATCTTTACAATTATTCATAAAATAGCATTGACAACCGAAAACTCAAAAGTATTTTAAAGTAGGTTTTCTTTGTTTTCAAAGCTCATATGGAGTTTTCTTTAAAATAGGATGAATTAGAACACGATTTAAAATATAGCAAGTGGTATTTACTGCCTTAGCCCAAAAATATCTTGACAAATTTGATGCAGGATGACTCTAGATATGATATGTATGTAGAAAAAATAGTAAACTAATTTTTTTGTATTTTTTAAGAATTAATTCAGAGGCTAAAGTCCCAAAAAATAGTAAAGTTCAACAGGAAAAGATGTAATAATAAGTCTACTATACCCGCAGTTAGAATCATGCAGAATAACAAAAACACAGGACCTCAAGGATTAAGAAACCCCTGGTTAGTATAGTTTTACCTTCAAAAATCAGAACTCAGGAGAGGGTTTGGGTGTTTACCTAGCAATGATGTTTGATCCTATCGTAGACAGGGTCACTCACTGCTTTGGATTGGTGCCTGGATGATCAATCGTCTATCCCGTGGATCAGCTAGCTTTTCTTCAGTTGATCCTGGAGGCAAAGAAGGCTTCTTCCTTGGAGGTGGTCACCAGAAGGATCCTGCACATGTCACGGGTTAGATTCATGGGGCTCAAGAAAAAAAAGAAACATGAAGTAGATGGAAGAGGGAGAGAGAGGGTTATTATAGATGTTGGCAGCCTGCTTGGGAAAAAGGGTGCCAGGCTTTGATGAGGGGTGGCCTGGCAGTGGGAGGGGCACCTGGGATGGAGTGCTTGGTGACTTGGATGACAAGGATTTCCTGGAAGGGAGATGGATGGGGCGGCCAAGGCTTGAAGCACTTGGATGTTGGCGGGTTGGATGGAAGATGGAAGATGGGTGGCGGCTTGGAGGGCTTGGTGTTGGGCATCTTAGGGTTTGAAAAAAGAAGGCTAGGGCGACTAGGGTTTGAGGGAGGGAAGAGAGTAGTAGGGGCATTTAGGGTTTGCACACACAACGTAACCACGGGCTCACACCCACTCCAAGAAGGAGGAACAATTGAACTAGTCAATCAAATGTTTGTATTCATGAAAAGAGATACTCATACAAGAGGTGAGGGGTGGGTATTTATAAAGTTACCCAGGTCCCTGGACTCCAAAACAAATTAGAATTACATTGCTTGAGGGCCAAGAAAATCCTGGTGGACTTGGTCAGTTGCAGGCCTTCTTCTTGGGCTGGGGCACCAGCTTTAGAGGGCTTGGACTAGGGTACCAATCATGAAACCCTGGAGGGGGGGTGGCAAGGCCTGGGATGGGGTGCCTTCACTTGATGGGCCAGGGCATCTTGGGCTTGAGGAAGGGTGCCAGCTGGTAGGGACCTGATAGGGTGTTGGGCTGAAGAAGGGTGCCATATGGAGGGGCGCCTACACTAGGCTTGGGGCATGAAGGTCCATCTCTTGGGTGCCAAGGCTGGGGGCCAGAGGCCCAGGTACTTGAACTCTTGCTCTAGTGGAGGGGCCTGGTGACTCTTGGTGACTCTCCTCTTGGATGAAATCAAAATTATAGGACTCTTGACTTGGAACTAAACCCAACTGAACAAAGAACTCAACTGGACTTTCATGGACTCACATGTCCACTTTATTACAGCACTCAATTGGCTCACTTGTATTACAAAACTCATATGACACATTATTAAGGACTATATGACTCAAAAATCCTAATCAGTAAACCAGATTGGGCCCAGCAATCATTGTCTGATCCTGGTGCCTGTACCAATTCTTCCCGGGTGGGAGGAACTTGACCCTATCGAGTAAGGGTCATCTCTGCTCTCGTACTACTCTAGTATGTCTGGGTTGAGGCACTGCAGATCCTCTCGAGTGATCCATGAGTCCTCGGATTTTGACCGATCTTGCCATCAGATCAAATATCATTGATAGCCTTTGTTTCGGGTACTGATGGCTTGATCATCCAGGATATGCTCAATCCTCTCCTCTCTTATAGGCTAATTTATGGGTGGACACTCTAGGATGGGTTCACTCTCAAGTAAAGGATTAGGTTTAAAGGGCTCACCGGGTATCGTTGCTGGTTTCCTATACTCCACAAGGTCTGAAATATTGAAGGTTGAACTAATACCTAACTCGGGTGGTAACTCGAGCACATAGGCATTGGGTCCAACTCTCTTTATTATTCTGAAGGGTCCAGCCCACGAGCATGTAGTTTTTTTATGGTCCCTGGAGGGAACTGTTCAGGCCTAAGCCTGATCATTACATAATTCACTGTAAAAAATTCTTTAGCTCTTTTTCAGGAATTAGCCAAATTTTTATAGAGTTCATTACTTATGTTAATCTATGAACTAATTTCCTTATGTAAATCCCTAATATGCTATGCAAATGACTCAGCTAACTTAGAGACTCATGCATGCAAGGATAAGGGGATTAGGTCAAGAGGCTTGTTGGGTTTGTAACCATGAACAACCTCAAATGGGCTCTTACCTATGAACCTATTGACTGAACTGTTATAGGCAAATTCGGCTCTAGGTAAAAGAAGGTCCTCATTCCCGGTGTTCTCTCCTACAAGGCATCTTAGTAGGTTTCCTAACCTTCGGTTCACTACCTTGGTTTGGCCATTAGTCTAAGCATGGTAGGCTATGGAAAACTTAAGTTTGGTTCCTAACAAGTGCCAAAGGGCCTTCTAGAAGTAACTGGTTAAACGGACATCCCTATCGGACACTATAGTTTTAGGAAGGCCATGTAACCTAACCACATGATTAAGGAAAAGTAAGGCTACCTTGGAGGCATCAAAGGTCTGAGAGTAGGGTATAAAATGGGCCATTTTTGAAAACCTATTGACCACTACATAAATGGAGTCATGTTTCCTTAGGATCTTAGGTAGTCCTAGTAAAAGGTCCATGCTAAGACTTGCCATGGATGATCTGGTACAGGTAAAGGGGTGTATAAACCAGTATTTTGCTTCTACTGCTTGACAACAGCACAAGTTCGACACCTGGACACTATATGAGCAACATCCCTTTTCAAACTAGGCCAAAAGAACTGGTCCTCTACAGCTAAATGGTCTTATTTCTACCAAAGTGACAAGCTAGACCTTCTACATGGGTTTCCTAAATCAAGAATTCTCTAAGTGAGGTCCTGGGAATACACAATCTATTGTTTCTAAAAAGGTAACCATCCTGGAGGGTGTACTCACTATGGGAACTAGATGGTCCTCGACTAATGGATTGAAAATTTTCATTGAAGTCTGGACAGGTCTCATATTCTTCCTTTAATCGATCAAATCCAATGACTTCAGTCCTAACAGAGTTCAGAAGTAAGGCACGGCAAGTAAGGGCATTAGCTACCTTATTTTCATTTTCAGCCTGATGTTTTCGCAAAAAGGTATAGGCTTGGATATACTCTACCCACTTAACATGCCTAGGGTTCAACTTTTTCTAGGAGTTTAGGAATCGGAGTGCTTCATGGTCAGAGTAAAGGATAAACTCTTGGGGTAGTAGATAATGTCTCCAGTATCTAAGGGCTTGTACTACCGCATAGAATTTCATGTCATATGTTGAGTATTTAAGCTTAGCCTCATTAAGTTTCTCACTAAAGAAGGCTATTGAATAACTCTCTTGGCTCAAAACTCCTCCTATGCCTACTCTCGAATCATCACAAGCTACCTCAAAGACTTTGGAAAAATCGAGGAACTTCAAAATGGGTGCTTGTGTCATCTTATCCTTAATCTCTAGGAAGGCTCTATCAGTAGCTTTGGTCCACTCAAAACTTTCCTTCCTAATACAGTCAGTTATGGGTGCTATAATGGTGCTAAATCCCCGGATAAATCTTTTATAGAAGGTGGCTAGACTATGGAAACTATGTACATCATGGACACTAGTAGGCACTAGCCAGTCTACTATGGATCTAATCTTTTCAGAGTCAACTGACACTCCTTCGGGGGTCACCACAAATCCTAGAAAGATGATTCTATGGGTCAAGAAATCACACTTCTTCATATTCGCATAGAGATTCTCCTTCCTATGGGTCTGGCAAACTTATCTCAAATGATCTAGGTGGTCTTTCTTAGTCTTACTATAGATCAGGATGTCATCAAAATAAATCACTAAAAATTTCTCTATGAACATCCTTAGGACTTGGGTCATGATTTTCATAAAGATACTAGGGGCATTGGACAACCCAAATGGCATGACTACCCATTCGTAAAGACCATCCTTGGTTTTGAATGCAGTTTTCCACTCATCCCCTGGTCTGATTCTAACTTGATGATAGCCACTCTTAAGGTTAATCTTGGAGAAGATGGTTGCACTGGCCATCATGTCTAACATATCATCCAAGCGGGGGATGAAAAACTTATATTTCATGGTAATTTTATTTATGGCATGACTGTAAACACACATTCTTCACGTGCCATCTTTCTTAGGGGTTAATAGGGCTGGTACAGCACAAGGACTTAAGCTCTCCCTAATAAACCCTTTTCTAAGGAGTTCTCCTACCTACTTCTATAGCTCTAGATGTTCAACTGGGTTCATCCTATAGTGGGGTAGGTTGGGTAGGGTAGCTTCTGGGACTAAGTCTATGGTATACTGGATGTCTCTTAGTGGTGGTAACTCGTCAGGTAAATCTTCAGAGAATACATCTTCAAATTCACTTAAGATTTTCTTAACCTCCTGAGGGTACTCTTTATGGATTGGATCAGGCACTTCCTTAGCAGCTATCATCCAAACTGTAGTCCCATCAAAAATCTCTTTCTCTAGCTCCTTAACAATAATTAAATTGATTCCATATTTCTTTTCCTTCAATGAGCTAGATCCTCTCTTGACTATGTCCTTAGGTGGGGTTGGGTTAATCGTAATCTTCATCCTATGAAAATTAAATGAGCATGAATTGGATCGGCCGTACAAGGTAGCATCATGGTCATAAAGCCAAGGTCTACCTAGAATTATGCCACTAACTTCCATGGGTATAACATCACACCACACCTTATCCTTGTAAGACTAAAGCTGGATCTGGACTTGGCATCTAGACTTAATGGGTATGGATGTGGAGTCTATCCAAGAAACCTTATAGGGGCTGGGATGGGGAACTGGGCTCAAGCCTAGGATTTTGACTACCTTAAGTGAAATGGCGTTCATATAGCTCCCACTATCTATAATGATTTTTCATACCTTGTCCCCTAATTTCATAAAAGTTTGTAGGATGTTTGTCCTATGCCAATCCTCTTGTATCTTAGTCTAGGCTAGGATGCACCTAACTACCCCTAACAGGTCAGACTGGTCAAGAACCTCCTCATCTCCTTCATATTCATCTATTAGGTTCTCCTCAGCTTCAAAGATCTCCTCTCCAATTTCATCATTGGGTTCAGACTCTTCTTCCTCTACTTCACCTATATGCAGGGATCTGGTTGGGCATTAGCTAGCAAAGTGTCTCATCTGACGACATCTAAAATAGGCATTTGGATTGGGACTCAGGTTCCTCTGGGTTTCAAGTGCCTTACCCTTATCATCCCTATAGGGTATTGTGTTGCTAGAATTGGGTCGACTCGGGCTAGGGTTGGGACGATATGGGTTAGGGTTGGGGCGATTTGGGTTAGGATTGGGTTGGCATGGGTATGCTAGATTAGGATTGGGTCAGCCTGGGTATGCTAGGTTAGGGTTAGGTCTAGAACTAGGGGCATTAAGCCTAAGGTACTCAGGTCTAGGGGCTATGGGTGCTTTCTGGAACCTCTCATAATTCTCAGCTACCTGGTAGGCTTGATCTGGGTCAATGACTCCCCTTAAATACAATTCCCTTTGAATGTCTTCACGAAGGCCAGCCCTAAACCTAGATAGGGTCACTGATGCGGGTTCGTCTAGACAACACCTTATGGTACACTAATCAAACTTGGCTATGTACTCTGACACATACCTATTTTCCTGTTTTAACCTTTGCCATTGGTCTAGAAGTCTCTGTTGGTAGGATGGGGGAACATATTTCTCTCTATGTTTCAGTCCCATGGCCATCCAGGTATCTATGGGAGCTTCGTTTCTCTGTTGAATTAGGTGCTCTACATTTCCCCAGTGTAACATAGCCTGGCTGGTTAACCTAAGTTTGGCAAATTTATACCTCTATTCCTCACTCAAGTCATACCATTCAAAAAAATGTTCCATGCCTCCTTCCCAATCTATGTAGGTCTTAGGATCTAGGGTGTCGTCGAAGGTGGGTGTGTCTAACCTGAGGCTCCTCATAAGTCTCTCATCTTGGTCCTGGAGCTCCTGATTAGGCATCCTAGGGTTGGGTTCCTGGAATAGGTCATGGCGTTAGGCTCTCCTAGGGTTAGGGGGCATGGGAAGGGGTGACTCATGATCAGGTTCAGTGTTGGACTCATGGGTTCTCTCTAGGATTCCTACTCTTCCATCCATTAGGTCAAACCTATGGGTCAGTCGGTCATCCATATGGTTCATCTGGGTGGTCAATTGGACAATCTGGTCACTCAAGATCTTTATGACAGTCTCAAGATGGGATTCCATGGTTGGTCGGGGTTAAGGGTGAGATAGATGATACTGGACTCCTGACCTAGTGGTCATGCACTCAATTAAATAAGAGGTTATGATGCAGTCAAGCACACAAGGGTTAGTATGTTTTAGGGTTTGCTAGACCTAGAGCCAAAATCAAGTGAGTTAACTCAACTTACACACAACACAACACCTAATTCTTCCACTAGCTACGTAAGAGGTGGGGTGGTGGGAGGCTCCCCTTGCCTATGACAGGGTCCTAATTAAATAACCACCAGTCCTTTAGGGCATTTGCCACTGGACCTCTAGCCTTAGACACCAGCTTCTAGTAATAGATGATGGGTTGGGTGCACTAGTTCCCTCACTAGACTCGGACCCGACCTGTTGGTGTCCCTAAAGTAATTAGGTTGCTAGTTAATTTTAATTAGGGTTTGGGTACATATGCAAAATAGTTATTTTGGGCCTAGGACAGGTGATGAAATCTTGCCCTGATTTGATAGAGAAAAATTGCCCTTAAGATTAGTTTAGATGCAGGTGATGCACAATCAATGAACCCTGATGAAATCTAATAACAAAATAGAGAATAAAAAAAAAATTGTCTTTTTTTATGAGGTGGCAACTTAATGTCAAGTTGGTTAAGTGATTAATCAAAATTGGCTTGGGTTGGGTGGGGTTTGGTAGTTGATTAGGTTTAATCAAATCAAGTATGCAAGACAGTAGAAATTAAAATTTTTTTTTCTATTTTTGATGCAGGGGTTAGCATGGATTTCAGAGTAAAAAAATTCTAGAACATTTGTAGAATGTGTGAGGATGACTCCTACCAAATTTCGTGTAAAACAAAAATGGAATGATGATGCAAAACCTAGGGTTTCTAATTGTGTGCAGAAAAATCTGATTTCTAGGTAGGGTTTCCAGGATGCAGATTATTTTGTTTTTTCCGGTCCTATAAAATATGGAAAAAATCACAGTAATTAAGGAAACTAATCAGATATTAATAAGTGCAAATTTCAGAAAAAAATAGTATACCTAAGTTGATGAAACAGACCTAAACTCAGACCCCTAATGCAAATGATAGGATGCAGAAATTCTATTTAGGGTTTTTGTTTTGTGTTTTTGATGTTGCAATACTGTCCTAAACCCGTTCTAATACCAAACTAATGCGGGATGACTCTAGAGATTATATGTATGTAGAAAAAAAAGGAAACTAATTTTTTTGTATTTTTTTAAGAATTAATTCAAAGGCTAAAGTCCCAAAAAATAGTAAAGTTCAGCAGGAAAAGATGTAATAACAAGTCTACTATACCCGTAGTTAGAATCATGCAGAATAACAAAAAGATAGGACCTCGAGGAATGAGAAACCCCCGGTTATGATAGTTTTACCTTCAAAAATCAGAACTCAAGAGAGGGTTTGGGTGTTTACCTGGCAATGATGTTTAATCCTACCATAGATGGGGTCGCTTAATGCTCTGGATTGGCGCTTGGATGATCAGTCGTCTGTCCCGTAGATCAACTGGCTTTTTCTCAGTTGGTCCCGGAGGCAAAGAAGGCTTTTTCCTTGGAGGTGGTCCCCAGAAGGATCCTGCACACGTCATGGGTTAGATTCATGGAGGTCAAGAAAAATAAGCAATAGGAAGTAGATTGAAGAGGGAGAGAGAGGGCTATCGTAGATGTTGGCAGCCTGCTTATGGAAGAGGATGCCAAGCTTGGATGAGGGGTGGCCTGGCAGCAGGGAGGGGCACCTGGGATGGAGTGCTTGGCAGCCTTGATGCTAGGGAGTGCCTGGAAGGGAGATGGAAGGGCCAGCCAAGGCTTGGAGCACTTGGATGTTGGCGGGTTGGATGGAAGATGGAAGATGGGTGGCGGCCTGGAGGGCTTGGTGTTGGGCATCTTAGGGTTTGAAGGAAGAAGGATGGGGTGGCTAGGGTTTGAGGGAGGAGAGAGAGTAGCAGGGGTGGCTAGGGTTTGCACACAACGTAACCACAGGTCTCACACCCACTCCAAGAAGGAGGAACAATTGAACTAGTCAACCAAAAGTTTGTATTCATGAAAAGCGATACTTATATAAGAGGTGAGGGGTGGGTATTTATAGAGTTACCCAGGCTTTTGGACTCCAAAAAAAATTAGAATTACATTACTTGAGGGCCAAAAAAATCCTGGTAGACTTGGTCAGCTGCAGGCCTTCTTCTTGGACTGGGGTGCTAGCTTTAGAGGGCTTGGACTGGGGCACCAATCATGAAACCCTAGAGGGGGGCGGCAAGGCCTGGGATGGGGCACCTTCACTTGATGGGCCAGGGTATCTTGGGCTTGAGGAAGGGTGCCAACTGGTATGGACCTGGCAAGGTGCTGGACTGAAGAAGGGCACCATTTGGAGGGGTGCCTACACTGGGCTTGGCAGCATTAAGGTCCATCTCTTGGGCACCAAGGCTGGGGGCCAGAGTAAGGACCCAGGTACTTGAACTCTTGCTCTAGTGGAGGGGCCTTGTGTCTCTTGGTGACTCTCCTCTTGGATGAAATCAAAATTACAGGACTCTTAACTTGGAACTAAACCCAATTGGACAAAGAACTCAACTGGACTTACATGGACTCACATGTCCACTTTATTACAGGACTCAATTGGCTCACTTGTATTACAAAACTCAAGTGACACATTCTTAAGGACTACAGGACTCAGAAATCCTAATCAGTAAGCCTAGCAATCATTGTTTGATCTTGCTACCATACCAAAATCATTTTTACAAAGCATTGTACGTGCCATTTCTTCTAAAGTATAATTTTTTCCTTCTACTATTCTATTTTGTTAAGATGTCCTAGGTGCAAAAAAATTATGTTCAATACCTTTTTCATTACAAAAATTTTTAAAATCTTGATTTTCAAATTCAGAACTATGGTCACTACAAATATAAATAACTGAAGTACCTTTTTCAATAGAAACTTTTCGATAAAACTTAATGAAAGCTAAAAACAATTCGTCTTTGTGAGCTAAAAATAGAACCCATGTAAATTGAGAAGAATCATTCACTATAACTAATCCATATCTCTTGCCTCCTAGGCTAGATGTCCTAGTTGCTCCAAAAAGATCCATATGGAGTAGCTCTAATGGCCTAGAAGTTGAAACAAAATTTTTAGGTTTGAAAGATATTTTTACTTGTTTTCCAAATGACATGATTCACAAATTTTATGTTTCTCAAAATTATGTTTTGGTAAATCTCTTACTAAATCCTTTTTATATAATTTAGAAAGTAAATACATTCTAGCATGTCCTAATCTACGATACCAAAGCCAGCTAGTCTCATTAACAGTGAAATTCATTGCAACTAGGCATTCACCACTAGGCAAAGATAGATTATCCAAATCAACAAGATAAACCATGCCTTTTTCCAATGAACTTCACTCCATTATTATCAGGACTAGCAATCATGCAAAAAGATGATTCAAAAACAACTTGAAAGCCTTTATCATAAAACTAGCTAATACTAAGTAGATTATGTCTTAATCCATCAACTAATAATACATTATCAATCCATGTAGAAGGGCAGTATAAAGTTTACCGATACCGATGATCTTTCCTTTACCATTATCACCAAAGATTATACTCCCTCCATTTAGTACCTCAAGAGAGGTGAATTACTTCACATCTCCTATCATGTGTCTTGAGCAACCACTATCGAGATATCACAATCTTTTCTTTTCTTTGGTTGCAAGACACATCTGTAAAATAAATTAAGTTTTGATTTTAGGTATTCAAGTCATCTTGGATCCTTTTGGTTTAGTACTAAGAAAGGTTCCTTTTAGAATCCAAATCTTTTTAGAATTATTGGTTTTTCTCAAATCACAATGATATGCTTTATGACCTTCCTTTCTACAAGAGTAATAAATGATGCTTGATGATGCAGGAATAAAGAAATTTTTGAAAAATTTTTGCTATTTTTGAAATTTAAAACCTAATCCAGCTTTGTTAAAAATAGCTCTTTGATTGTTCATAAGTAGATTCAACTTTTCATAACTATAAGTGAATTTTTCAAAAAAAGGTTTTATCCTATCAAGCTCATCTTTATATTTCTTGTTTTCTACTTCAAGATCTTTACTTTTCTTCAAAAGTTCATTGTTTGAAACATTAACTTTAGATCTTTTCAAAACTTCATTTTTCATTGATAAAGCATTGTTTCATTTTTTTAAAATATCAATCTTATTTTTCAAATCATTAACTTCATCCATAAGATTAGAGTTTTCATGCGAGAAAGAGTTTGCATGCTTTTTCAATTTCCTATTTTCAAACATAATCAGTTTATAGTCATGCACTAACTCATCAAATGCATTTCTTAATTCATCAAAAGTATAATCAACTTCAAGTTCAGGATGTACCTCTTCTTCCTGTTATGCCATGAAGCAAAGATTGGTGACTTTAGTTTGTTCTTCTTCTGAGCTGGAGTCCTCACTATCACTCCAAGTTGCCATCATTGCTTTCTTTCTAAGCTTCTTCCTTGACTTCTTTAAGAGAGGGCAATCATACTTGTAATGTCCAGGCTTCTTGCATTCGAAGCAAATAGGTAGTTCCTTTTCCTTGTTCTTTTCTTTCTCCTTTTCTTTTCCTTTTTTCTTGCTTGGTTGAAACTTTTTCTTGTAAGGAAATTTCTTTTTCCTTATGAATTTTCTAAATTTTCTTGCTAATACTATTTCATCATCCTCATTCTCTTCTTCTTCTTCTGATTTCTTATTTGAAGACTCTTCTTGTGTTGTAGACTTGAAAGCTATACCCTTCTTCTTCTTATCCATATCCATTGCTTCCTATTTTAAGTTCAACTCATAAGTCATGAGTGAACCTACCAATTGCTCCAATGAAAGTTTATCAACATCTTTAGCTTTTTGAATGGCTGTTACCTTTGGATCCTAAGATGTTGGTAGAGACTTGAGTATTTTGTTCACAAGATCGGCATTAGACATAATTTTACCAAGGCTTCTCATGCCATTAACAATATTAGTGAACCTAGTGTACATGTCAGTGATATATTCATTTGGTTCCATGCGAAACATCTCATAAGTGTGTATAAGCATGTTAACTTTTATATTTTTTACTTGATTGGTACCCTCATGAGTGACCTCAAGTGTGTCCCATATTTCTTTAGCTGAAGTGCATGTGAAAATCCTGTTGAATTCACTAGGATCCAATACATAATAAAAGAGATTCATTGCTTTTGCATGATCTCGGATTGTTTAATATCATTTTCATCCCAATCCTCTTCAAGTTTTGGGATGGAAACACCATTAACCACAACAAAAGAAATATGAGGACCTTTATCCACTACTTTCCATAAATTATAATCTATAGAATGTATATAAATTCTCATTCATGTTTTTCAATAAGTGTTATTTGTGCCATTAAAGAAAGGGGGTCTATTTGAGGCTTGTCCCTCAACTACACTGGTACCAAGTGGGGCTGCCATAGATTTTTACTCAAGGTGGTTAGACCTATATCTAAGAACGTAGCTCTAATACCACTTGTTGCCCAGTAAGCAACCCAAGAGGGGGATGAATTAGGTTTCTAAAAAATATTTTCAAGTATGTGTACCAATTCAATAATCAATTCAAGTGCTAGTGAGATGAAAGTGTTGTGTGCTCTTAAAGAGTATGCAGAAAAAATTTAAATGCAATGAAAGTAAGAGCAAGTAAAAAGGAGACAATCTATCACAAACACAAGCAAGTATAGTGGTTCGATGCACTCTAAGGCACCTACATCCACTCTCCAAGGTCCACTCAGGAATTCACTATAATCACTCTTGATTATAGTCGATTAGTTTTTCGGGCTCACTAATCAAAACCCCTTTTGGTTTTCACTAGGCTCACCAAAAGAAATCTCTTGGTTTTCAAAGGCTAACCAAAAACCCCCTTGATTTTCAACTAGGCTAACAAAAAATCTCCTTGGTCTTCAACTAGGCTAATCAAAAATCTCCTTGATTTTCAACTAGGCTAACCAAAAACCTTCTTGGTTTTGTTCTTAGGCTCACCAAAAATGTTGATACAATAAAGTAATAATGAAAGTAAAGAATACAACCAAGCTTTCTAAATAAAAGCTGTTATCTCTTTGAAGCTTATTAAAGATGCTTGTCTTCAATTTGATAAAGCTTCAATCAATGCTCAAAAGTCGTTGGACTTGAATGCTCTTGATTGCTTTGAATGCTTAGAGGCTTCTTTTGCTTGGAAGTGGTTGCTCTCAATGAATTTGACTGAATGCACTTGTTTTTCTTTTTCTTTCTCTTCCTTTATTCTTTCTCTTGTGTTCCACTTAAATTTAATTCACTTAAATACCATCCCAAGGCTTAAATGATGATTTATGACCGTTGGAGAGGTGAAACTAGCCATTGAGGGCAAAAAGGGTCAAGTTCTGCATTTGAGAAAATTAGCCGTTACTGTTTCCAGAACTCCAAGTGTCGATACTTTAGGCTATGAGTCGATACTTAGGATTGACACTTAAATTCCATGAGTCGACACCTAGTTTAAAATTTTTCTTTGAAACTCTCTGGAAATCTTAGGTGAGTCAACACTTTATCTGGTGAGTCGATACTTAAATTCCATGAGTCGACACCTAGTTCAAAATTCTACTTTAAAGCTTTCTGGAAATCTCAGGTGAGTCAACACTTCATCTAGTGAGTCGACACTTGAGTTGAGTCTTGAATTTCAGCATGTTCTGTAAGAAATCTATCTCAGACTTTGAGTCGATCCTTGAGTCGACACTTAGGGTCGATACTTGTGTAGCATGAGTTGACACTTCAACCGTGCCATCTGAAACTTTTTTCTATGTACCGGCTTGAGTCAATACTTGTACCTTTCATGAGTCGATACTTGAACTGTGAGTTGACACTTTGAGTCGACACTTGCTGAAAATTTTCAAAATTCGATTGAAACTCTATTGAATCTTCTTTGAACTTGACTTTTAAATCCTTTCAAGCAATTCTCAAACACTTAAGTCCATTAATCATCAATATTTCATTCATAGAAAGGGCTTTTTCAAACATTTGACAAGCAATTCAATTTAGCCAACTTGATAAGTACCTTTTTCTAATAAAAATATACTTTAAAAAACTATTAGTACTCAAATATATTTAAGTATTTTGTTAATCATCAAAATCAATAACGGAGTCAACACTATCCCTAGCTCATGGAGTTCAAAAAAAAGTAAAGCTAATAGATTCGAACAAAGTTTAAGATATGGAATTTGGTCTTCCTTGTCCTCACACCTTTTTAGCAACTACAAAGATGTGCTAGAACAAGCAAGTTGAATCAAATATTAAAAGATCAGAATAGGAGAGGAATAACAAAAAGAGGCCCAAACCTATAGAAACTCAAAATGACTAGTAGAAAAACTCCAAAAATAATGAAAAGAGACTAGTGGATATTGTGATAGAAATCATGGTGGGCCTTGTTTTAAGAAAATCAGAGTGTGCTTTGATTGTGGCAATAAGGGACATTTGGATGGAACTATCTAAAC